>OY723394.1:0-1200000 GCA_963210295.1 Ophion ellenae
ACCCAAACAAACCCAAAACAAACCCAAACAAACCCAAACAAACCCAAACAAACCCAAACAACCCAAACAAACCCAAACAAACCCAAACACAAAACCCAAACAAACCCAAACAAACCCAAACAAACCCAAACAAACCCAAACAAACCCAAACAAACCCAAACAAACCCAAACAAACCCAAACAAACCCAAACAAACCCAAACAAACAAACCCAAACAAACCCAAACAAACCCAAACAAACCCAAACAAACCCAAACAAACCCAAACCCAAACAAACAAACCCAAACAAACCCAAACAAACCCAAACAAACCCAAACAAACCCAAACAAACCCAAACAAACCCAAACAAACCCAAACAAACCCAAACAAACCCAAACAAACCCAAACAAACCCAAACAAACCCAAACAAACCCAAACAAACCCAAACAAACCCAAACAAACCCAAACAAACCCAAACAAACCCAAACAAACCCAAACAAACCCAAACAAACCCAAACAAACCCAAACCCAAACCCAAACAAACCCAAACAAACCCAAACAAACCCAAACAAACAAACCCAAACAAACCCAAACAAACCCAAACAAACCCAAACAAACCCAAACAAACCCAAACAAACCCAAACAAACCCAAACAAACCCAAACAAACCCAAAACAAACAAACCCAAACAAACCCAAACAAACCCAAACAAACCCAAACAAACCCAAACAAACCCAAACAAACCCAAACAAACCCAAACAAACCCAAACAAACCCAAACAAACCCAAACAAACCCAAACAAACCCAAACAAACCCAAACAAACCCAAACAAACCCAAACAAACCCAAACAAACCCAAACAAACCCAAACAAACCCAAACAAACAAACCCAAACAAACCCAAACAAACCCAAACAAACAAACCCAAACAAACCCAAACAAACCCAAACAAACCCAAACAAACAAACCCAAACAAACAAACCCAAACAAACCCAAACAAACCCAAACAAACCCAAACAAACCCAAACAAACCCAAACAAACCCAAACAAACCCAAACAAACCCAAACAAACCCAAACAAACCCAAACAAACCCAAACAAACCCAAACAAACCCAAACAAACCCAAACAAACCCAAACAAACCCAAACAAACCCAAACAAACCCAAACAAACCCAAACAAACCCAAACAAACCCAAACAAACCCAAACAAACAAACCCAAACAAACCCAAACAAACAAACAAACCCAAACAAACCCAAACAAACAAACCCAAACAAACCCAAACAAACCCAAACAAACAAACCCAAACAAACCCAAACAAACAAACCCAAACCCAAACAAACAAACCCAAACAAACAAACCCAAACAAACCCAAACAAACCCAAACAAACCCAAACAAACAAACCCAAACAAACCCAAACAAACCCAAACAAACAAACCCAAACAAACCCAAACAAACCCAAACAAACAAACCCAAACAAACCCAAACAAACCCAAACAAACCCAAACAAACCAACCCTAACCCAAACCCAAACAAAACGGCTGTTCTTGCGGGCGGCATTTTGTTTGGGTTTGTTTGGGTTCGAGCTGTTCGCGCCCGCCATCTTTTGTTTGGGTTTGTTTGGGTTTGTTTGGGTTACACATCATTCTCGCCGCCATCTTGGTTGGGTTGGATGCTATGCGCGGGCGCCATCTTTGTTTAAGTTGGCTGCAATGCGCGGCGCCATCTTTGTTTGGGTTGGCTGCACTGAGCGGCGCCATCTTTGTTTACGTTGGCGTCAATGCGCGGCGCCATCTTTGTTTACGTTGGATGCAATGCGCGGCGCCATCTTTGTTTGGGTTGGATGCTATGCGCGACGCCATCTTTGTTTACGTTAGCGGCAATGCGCAGCGCCATCTTTGTTTACGTTGGCGGCAATGCGCGGCGCCATCTTTGTTTACGTTGGCGGCAATGCGCGGCGCCATCTTTGTTTACGTTAGCTGCAATGCGCGGCGCCATCTTTGTTTACGTTGGCTGCAATGCGCGGCGCGATCTTTTTTTCGTTTGGATGCTTTGCGCGGCTCCATCTTTGTTTGGGTTCCCATGCAATGATCGACCAACGTAGCCGCCATCTTGAAAAACGCTTTTTACCAAATATCTCGGAAACGGTGAGTTTTACGTTAAAAATTATGAGGACCTTTTTTGTACAGGATGAAATGTCCCATCTTTTTCATTTGAAACTTTTTTCTCCTTCGTTAACATTTGCCGAGATATAGTGATTAAAAATCTAATTTTTGTTTTTTTAAACATAGGGTGTCTCAGAGGTAACGTACACCTTTCTAGCATCTGGTAGGAAAAAAAATTCTGAGACTAAAAGTCCTGGCATTTCTTTATCAGACTTAAGAGGGAATGACACCTCATCGCGGTCGGTATGGTAGAACAATTATAAATTCGCAAAAATCTGAATTTGAGAAAAAAATGTAGATTGGCTTATGATGAGACAATCTAGTTTTTTTTTCTCAAATTCAGAAAATTTGAGGGGAACACAGGTGTTCGTCTATCGATTTGACGTCGTTTGGCAAAGTTTCGACGGGATCTGAAGAGGGAATGACACCTCATCGCGGTCGGTATGGTAGAACAATTATAGATTCCCAAAAATCTCTGAAACGGTTCTTCAGATCCCGTCGAAACTTTCTGAATTTGAGAAAAAAAACTAGATTGGCTTATCATAAGCCAATCTACATTTTTTTTCTCAAATTCAGAAAATTTGAGGGGAAGACAGCTGTTCGTTTATCTATTTGACGACGTTTGGCAAAGTTTCGACGGGATCTGAAGAGCCGTTTCAGAGATTTTTGGGAATCTATAATTGTTCTACCATACCGACAGCGATGAGGTGTCATTCTTTCTGAAGAGCCGTTTCAGAGATTTTTGGGAATCTATAATTGTTCTACCATACCGACCGCGATGAGGTGTCATTCCCTCTTAAAATAAATAGCCAATCAGGTGCGCGCTACAGCGGAAAGGCGCCATAGAGGGGCGGGATAGGGGAATGCGTATCAATTGCATCCACCTGATAATTCCCAAAGCATGTGTGCAAGTCCGTGTGCATGCATGTGTGTGTGTTCGTGTGTGCGCGCGTGCGTGTGTGTTTTCAAGGCTATGTATCCTAGTGTCAGTGTCCGTGCGCACACACGTGTATGTGTGTGAACTTGCACACATGCTTTCGGAATTTTCCCTCCCGAGACATCTCCGGCTCATGCAATTACAACGCATTCCCCTATACCGCCCCACTGAGCTGCCTTTCCGCTGTAGCGCGCACCTGATGTACATCCCTGTACATCTCGATAATTTTTCGAAATACAAAAAACAATGTAATCATCAGAGTTGTACAGCATTACATTTTCTACAATTTTTGCATAAAACTTTTTTTCGTTAAATCAATAGTTGGTGAGATCTAGCACAATGAAAGTTGTCGTCAGGTAAAGAAAAACGGCCATTAGTGGTATACGTTAATCTAGCGTGCCAAAAAAACGTGTAATCGAAGAATTTTCTAATACAGACGATATCATTCATCGCGAAAGGAGGGATATATGGGCGATAAGAGGAAAGTTTGCGCAATAAAAACATTTTGACCAATTGTTTGAAAAAGACATGAAAGTTTATTCATTTGCAAGATGATTCACCATTTATAAATTACGATCGCATCATCCTAATAATCAAAAAATTCATAATCCAATCGAAAAATCAATCAGGATTTTTCTCGGAGCGAATGTCTAATAATCCTCAACTATTTCATTTCAATTTCTTTCTCTCCATTACTCCGTTCTTCATATTTCCCCTTCCCCCGGTATAACAGCACACTACCGGCGGCGCGCGACTCTACAATCCCGAGTCTTTCCACACCACGCCGCGATACATACACAATACTGCCGCCCGGACGGTAAGAGATCTCGCAAATCTACAGTCGGTACGTTGACTAACTGTCCTACCAGCAAACGGCAAATTTACCACACACGCGCTATCGTACAATTTATCCACACAACACTATCGTAACATCGACAAATTCATTCTCCGATTCTCAAATCCACCCTCATTATCATTCATTTTTCCACTACAATGCATTTTTCAATTTACTCTTTTTTACTATATTTTACCCTGTTTCATCTTCGATTTATCTTTCTTACCTTGGCGTTTCGAATATTCAAACCCTTATCATTTATAGCCCCACCCCGAGATCAAACCCAATCACCCTTCAAAACCAGCCCCGGATCTAAGGGGGGGCAAACCGGGGTACCTGCCCCGGGAGGCAATTTGAGGGGGCGCGAAATTCATGTGTTTGAAAAAACTTGTTTCACTAAAGCGCCTAACATCCAGTGTGCTTTGGTGAGTTTCAATGGCGTCGTGATCCTAGCTATCGAAAATAAAACTGCCTAGGAGACGAACTTTGATGAGGTATTCCTTTAGGCGTCTTTTGAAAAAACTGCTCGTGTTATAACTCAACAAGTTATTGATCGGTCTGGCTGATATTTTTCCAGATTTCTCATTATAAGACTATGGGAGGTTATACCTAAAGTTTCAAGGTTATCGCGTAAATAAATTACTTTTTCGGGGTAAAAATTGTCGAGAAAATGGTAAAAAATATGAACATTTGATTACAAAGCCTACTTAATTTTTAATTTTATACCTTTAAATATTTTTATAGGTATATCCTTCCGATAATGTTATAGCGAGAAACCGCCGAAAATTTCAGCCAGATCGATCAATAACTTTTTGAGCTATACCATGAGCAGTTTTTCAAAAGACCCCCAAAGGAATACCTTAAAACGCCGCTATTTTGTTTTGTTTAAAAAAGAAAAGAAAAAGTTTTACCACTTGAAAGTTGTAATAAGATAATGTCAAAATTTTAAAATGATGCGATTATCTTGTCACATTTTTTTAAAAATCATGAAAAATGACTTATTTTCGGGCGTCTAAGGCGATCTCCCCCCTTAATCTCAAATGCTGGGTGGGAGGGGCGCCAATGTCAAGTTTTTGCCCCGGCTCGGAAAAATCGTAGATCCGGGGCTGTTCAAAACACCCGGAAATCATTAGCATTCGAATAATCAACCTAACAACTCCCACTTAATCCGCCAAACCATTATTATCCTCATTTATACATTTAACCAAAACAATTACATATATACTCAGCACGAAGGCAGATCATTTACTTTCAAATTCGATATCGACTAAATTATTACGAGTCACCAAACATTTCTTTCGTACATCTCTTCCAATATAAAAAACAAAAACATTCGTGCAACACTTCAACTCGACCGAAATCAACTGTTGGAACCCTTATCAAAAATTTATCTCCAATTTACAACTTCTAAAACTTTATCTTAGATCATATGCGCATCATACACACTCCTTCACTCACAAACGCCCTACAAACAAGTCCCGTTGACACCGAGCAAATTCACAGTGTGCATATATATCTATTTATGCGCTCTCGGTCAAGTGGTTAGCCTGTCTGCTTCTAGACTCGACGTACCGAGTTCGAAACCCAATTCCTTTTACCACATTCCTAATTACCGCTTTTCGCTAGGGCGTTGGGGGGCGGGGGTGAGGCGGCCGCGTGCCCTACATTTTTTGCGCTTCTTATTCTATTTGTTTTACACGTGTAAATCAAACTAAAAATTCAATACGCTTTCATCAAAAATCATTCATTTTATTATTGCCATACAATTGTTTTTATCGTTCAAATCATTTTTCTTAACCCCATACAAATTCTTCTTTTTCCATAACTAATTTTGTACTTCCAAAATTACAAACAATTACATCGAACGCATCCAATAATAACAAGTCGAGAAAATACCTGTCATTCGTATCAATTACACCATTTCGTCTCGACACAACCTATTCCCGGAACCCCTTTTTTTAAACCATTTACATTTTTTACCTATCGATTCTGTGGCCATTCGGATACTTTTTTATTTTTCATAACTTTCACTATCGATACTACACTGCATTTGTCCGTTCCCTCTTTTTTTCGCTATTTTCGCATTTCCAAAAATCTCACAATACGCGCATAACCATTAACATAATTTAAAACCATTTCATTTTTTTCATTCGGATCATCCATCTACGAGATTTCACCAACAACGCAAACACACCATTTTCATCTATAAATAGCAATTTAAATAACCATTTTTCTTATACATTTCGAAAATATATTTATTAAACGTTCAAACTTTTACAACAATATCGACAATAGAAGACCTATTTCCAAAATTCATAAATATAGCCTTTTTAGCGTCGAAAGAGAGAAGCCCCCTTAAAGCGGCAACCACGAGTGTGTCTGTGTGTGTGTATGTGTAAACATAGCCAAAACGACCACGTGACTGGGCTCATAAACACCATGTCTTCCAATTCCAAAGCATCATCTCCCAAATGGTCTCATGGCCAAGTTGTTAGCGCATCCATGCTACAATGCTCGACATTTCGAATTTCATCCTCTTTTGGGGGGGTAATGGGGGGGTAGCAGGGAACCTTTGCGGCGGGGGGGTGCCCCCCCGCCAAATTATTTTGCACTCCTTTTATGCTATTTTTTCACATTTCATATCTATTTTACTTCCTACTTCTTCGTAAAGGCTCAATCACGACGGAGCGGGTTCGAAAGCCGACCGTGGCATTTCATTTTTTTCCACACCCACCAATACCAAACAATTACTTCACATGTCCCCACTTTCCAACTATTTACACATTATCGATCAATTACATGCGTCCCACGTTTTTCCTTTTAAATCTTACAAATATTTCCATAGCTACCCAAAATTCACAATCACAAATTTCCAAGACAATCGGTACGCTCTTCAAAATTTATATTCACTTATAAATCGCTACGAAACTATCAAAGGAAACCCCCGCAGAAAGACGCCAAATTTTCATGCACCGCTCTTATCATCGTAAATTATATATGTCGCCTAGAGTATGAAAGTGTAGCGTAGCGGCAAAGCGCACGGCTCACAACCCGGAGTACGGAGTTCGAATCCCTCTTGGAGCTTTTTTTTTCTCCATCGTTCGTGATTTCAATGAAAATCATTTATTGGGCATACTTATCTAATTTTCTAATGAAATTATTTTAACAAACGCACCGAAACATATATTTTCGATACTATGTATTTCGTTTCATTCAAATTATCATCACATTAACAAAACAATTTATATTAACGCTAGAATAAATCGTCAGAAAATAATTTACTATAACCCAGTATTCGCTCATTATTTAATTTATTACGCCATGTCATTTATTCGCTGTCGCTAACCTCAAAAGGTCTACGAAATCTCAGAAGATAATTATCATAGGAACAATCAAAGCACAGATTATTGCGGCACCATGCACATCTAATAAATGTCCTACCTCTTTACAGGCACACGGATTTTTTCGCGGCTATACCGGCACACTGGTCGTTTAGAAAAAAAATTTAATTCGTCTTTCACCAATTCATTTCGACGCAAACCAGGCATATTTAACCATTCGAACGAATATTCGTCCGACGGGTACGCACAGCGTAAAAGGGGATGACCAAAAAAGGGGCCAGGGACAATAAATACAGGTAGAAAACGTTGCCCAAACATTACACATTCAAACTACAGACGGGTTGCTAGCTTCGAAATATTATTTTTCAATCTCCTTGAAAGTTTGCTTTGAAAAAAAATAACCGCGCAATCAATTTTATAATCAGCGAATACTTCATTATTTCCTGACCATTTATTCTAATTTAATATTCATTGCGTTAATATTGATTTTTTTCTATATGTCATCATCATTTTATTTAAACCAACTACACACTATCGAATAATATATGTTTCGATGCGTTTGTAAAGATCATTTCATTACAAAATTAGATAAGTATGCCCAATCAATCATTTTCATTAAAATCACGAACGATTGAGAAAAAAAATTCAACTTCCGAGCGGGATTCGAAGTCCGTACTCTGGATTGCCAACCGAGCGCCTTGCCGCTGCGCCAAACTCATACGCTGAGGAATATTCCCAATTTAGAGTCATAAACCCGCTCCCAGACACATCGCGAGTATTCGCGAATGGAGACACTCGCGAGTAGTGTGTCTCGGTGAATAATTACGAGGCTACCCAAGTACACACGTATGCGCGAGTATGTACGAGTAGTGTGGGAGATCGGACTTGACATCGGCTATACTCGCAAATAATTGCACTCGCGAATACTCGCGATATGTCTGGGACCGGCTTAAGAGGGGCGCATGAAACTTTGCCGTCGTTTTCCCTTTAGCGTGGTACTCTGGGGGAGTGCCCTCATAATATAACTGCGACCGATCAAAATCCGTTATTTCTATCCTACTTGGCACTCCCCTTGTTAAAGCGACGAATACGATATGTAAAACTGTCACGTGACAGCAGTTAGGCCTGTTTTCTAATTCCATAGCTTCATATTTCAAATGGCCTCGTGGCCAAGTCGATAGCGTCCACGCTACGATGCTCGCCACTTCAAATTCCACCCGTCTTCGGGGCCGGGGGAGTAATGGGGCGGTAGCAGAGCGCCCTGGGGGCGGGGGTATCCCCCCCCCCCGCCAAAATGTTTTGCTTCTCCTTTCATTCCATTTTTTCACATTTTTTATCTATTTTATCCCTTATTTTTCGCAGAGCCCCGAACGCGACGGACTGGATACGAGTCTCGACCGTATAATTTTGTTTTCTCATTTTTTCTCGCTTCATATTATAGATAGTGATATAAACGGTGTTACATTTAATATGAACACTTTCAATATACACTGTAACATTTTTTTCTCTATTTATGTACGCCAAACAATCTTTGAACGCGTTTTCGAACGGCTTGTTGATCAAATCTTTGAAGCCACCGAACCGATCCTTACGCAATTTTAACCACATATTCATCACAACTGTAGCTTTAGTGCATACCAATGATGTTATTTATTTTTTTGCCGCAATCACGTTTTTTTGAAAGATATCCGCCGCTTTTACATATATCCACATTCATATGATATGCGCTATAGCCATTAACCCTGATAGACAAACGTGCTGTGAAAATTCACATGTCAGCATTATAGCGGCAAGAGGACAGCATACGGCGGCACACCGTGACACCATTATGCTGTCTTTTGCTTCCGCATTAAGCTGTAAATTTGCGCCCCAGTGCGTGGTTTGGCGTAATAAATGTGTGACGCCAAGACGGCAAGTTTGCAGCAAATATACGCAACAATTACCTGCTGCAACAACAGTACTGATGCAGCAAGCGCCAGATTTGGGCTGATGTCATCTTTATATCGCGTTTCAGTCATAAACGCACCACGCTGTGACGCTCCGTTGCCGGTAAAAACGAGGCAAGTTATCGCGGCATTGAGACGGAAAATTTGGAACACGTTATTCCGGCAAGGTTAGGGCACATTGGCGGCACGCTGTGAAGTTCCATTGCCGGAAAAAACAAGGTACATGGTTATAACCATAGGCAGATTCGCTACGACAAATGTCATGATCCTAAAATTAGTTATGTAAGCTGAACCAGCTGGATGGTCAGGTGGTTAGCGTGCTTGCCTTCTAAACCATCCCATCGTGACGTTGCGGGTTCGAATCCCAGCCTCGTACTTTCGGAAAAAAATAATTACGGGCATGACGCGTAGCGCTCAGCCATACGCGGACGTCGCACACACGAACTGGCACACGTGTGTACGATTGTATTCCATAAAATTATTAATGTTGCCCTCTTTTTATTCCCACCTGTCCGGCTACCGGTACCCATGTGCGAATGTCGGTATTCCGCCAGAGTTGCCAATACGGCCCAGAGTTGTGCAAGTTCTGGCGACCGACTCTCAGTTGGCGGTGCTGCCCCAGTATTGGAAACCGAACGTATCAGCACCGTCCCAGTCTGGGTTACTGAGTCTTGGGTGAAGTACTGGCCCAGTAATGGTAAACTATTTTATCAGTACGGTGCAAGTCCTGGTTACCACGTATGGTTGAGTCTCGGCTGGAGGTACTACGCCTGTACTGACGACTGAACTATCAGTGCCATGCCCGTCTTAGCTACCCAGTCTTGGGTGAAGTACTGCCCCAGTATTGGTAAACAATTTTATCAGTGCGGCGCCAGTCTTGGTAACCAAGGTTGGTTCAGTCTCGGCTGAAGGTACTGCGCTAGCATTGGCAACAGTACCATGCCAGTCTTAGTTACCGAGTCTTCGGTTAAGCACTGCTCCAGTATTAGTAAACAATTTTATTAGTACAGAGCCAGTCATGGTAAAGAAGGTTGGGTGGGTCTTGGCTGGAAGTACTGCCCCAGCAGTGGCAACATTACCATTCGAGTCTTGGTTAACGAGTCTTCGGTTTAGTACTGCCTCGGTATTGGCAGACAATTTTATCAGTACGGTGCCAGTCCAAAAAATATGGATTGAATGAAAAATGTAAGTTTTGCTTCCTCATAGAGAAACTTTGTGACGATGAAAACATTTTTTTTCAGTTTTCAATATCAACGTGCTCAAAATGTCCCAAAACCTCGAAAAATCAAATTCACAAACAATGTCTGCATGCATGTGCGCCTGCGTGCGTATGCGCACGCATGTACGTTCTGGCACTGTAAAATTAAAACGTCTGTAACTCGAGAATGGTTTCGGTTGAAGGGCTCCTGTGTCGCTCAGATGTTAATCTGTACAATCTCTTTATTCCCTGCAAATTTTGTCGAGAGAACTAAAAAATTACAAATTTAACAGCATTTTTTAATTAAAAAAAAATGTCTGTGACCACGTTAATTTGCAAAAAATTTCAGAATTTTGTAAATTTTTTTGTTTTACAAATAGAGTATCATGAAATGACGGCTGGAATTGAATTTAGGGAATTTAGGGAATGGATTTTGGACACTTTCGAAATATGTCAAACCGCTCTAATTTTTGCATATATCAAGATACTGTGGTGATTTTTTTTACACAAAGTATTGTAAAAGTAAAGTTGCTATAAAATTTGGAGAGAATCCCGAACCATTACAGACTCCTCTGGACTCTTCTGTCTCCTTACGGATATCCATAAATTGGCTAAGTAGACGATGTAATTTTATTTCACTATTTCGCGTGTTCGTTCTGAACGTAGGCCGCGACTCTGGCGGCTCTCGCGCCTTCTTGCGTCGAGGCAGACATTGTTATGCCTCGACACAATGCGTGTGTGTCAGTGGTCATTCGCTACGTCGGGCGCACACGGTTGAAGATTGTTTTCTTCCCGCATACTGTCCCTCCGCGGCAAGTATACACTTCGTGTGAGTATATGCACCTATATACCCACACGCTGATCCACGCTCAACGTCAACAAAGAATTAGGATTTCTTTGGCAGCGTTGGGCATCAGTCTTTCTCGTGCCGTCTACGTGTGAACTTGTTTCAATCCCCAAGTGCTTTTCATCTATTCCCATTCGTTTTTATACAGTACACTTTTTCTATTATTATAAATTAATTTTTCTCGTCTTAAAACGAATTCGAGTGCTCTAAGTGTGCTATAAAAATTCGAACGTTCTATAAGGTGAACCAGGTAAGATATACAAATAATTTTTCTTTTACTTGTTTTTTCATTTTATTTTGTATTTTTTGTCTACTGCATGTTAAGGCATAATAAATAATTCATTTATTTTCTCTCCGTTCCTTACTTGCTGTGGGACTACGCTATCTTTCTGTCTGTCTGTCTCTCTCTCTGTCTCTCTCTCTCTCTCTCTCTCTCTCTCTCTCTCTCTCTCTCTCTCTCTCTCTCTCTCTCTCCGTCTCTTATATTTTCTTTACTTATTCTATTATTTATTTTAAAGAATTTGTTCAATTTGATCAGGGAGTCTCGGAGGACAAGGGGAAAGAAAACGCTTTGGTAAATACAATGTTATTTACTTTGACCGAAATTATGTATGCTGATGTAAAATTACAGAAGAGCATCTTAATTCATACTAAATACTCTGGAAGTGGCTATATTTTTCAATTCTGTTTAGATGGAGGTAATGAGATCCTTGGTGGGTTCACCGACCGACGGAAAAGGTGTTATCCGCAATGTGATCGCTGGCCTGATATCAAAGGCGGTCCAGGAAAAATACTCGGCCACGGGGAAACCAGGCGCGAACGGTATAACGAAAAAATCCTTCAGTGCGACAATAACGTACAAACGTATGAATGGTAAATATTTTTCAAATTTTTACTAATATAATTTTTAGAACTGGGTACAATGAAATAATTATTTTTTATTTCAGATATCTTTTAGATACGATCGGGAACAAAAACTACTGCGGCGGAAATATTTTCGACAACCAGCCGATGTTTATCTGATGCCGGTGACCGGGAACACGCCGCAACTCTGGCCCAATATTGGCAGCTGGTACTAGTCACCAATACTATGCCAACGCTTGCCAAGCGGAGGACCGGTGTTATCATTTCGGAATTGGGCCAGTATTGTTTACACGATCTGACCCAATATTAGCATTCAGTATCCGGCCAGTAGTGGCGTCAGTACTGAGCCAAGTTTCCAGTCTATACATGGGCATATACCAGCAAAGTACTGATTTACTGTTTGTCTCAAGACTGGCTACAATATCTGGCCCAAAACTGGGCACTTATTTTGAGCCAATACTCGTAAACACTGTCGGGCCTATTCACGCCGCCATAACTCGGACCGTTGTTAACAAACCAACGTTGTCTCAATACTGATTCCGACTTGGGCAAGGCTTGGCCTTTGGTGCCTACCAGTATTGGCAGCTCTGGCACCAGTACAGTGCCAATACTAAGCCAAGTCCTTAGTCTATACACGGGCATGTACCGGCACAGTACTGATTTAGGGTTTGTCCCAAGACTGGCAATGATATCTGGCCCAAAACTGGGCACTTATTCTGAGCCAATACCCGTAAACAGTGTCGGGCCGATTCACGCCGCCATAACTCGGACCGGTGTTACAAATCAACGTTGTCTCAATACTGATTCGGACTTTGTCAAGGCTTGGCTCTTGGTGCCTGCCAGTATTGGCAGCTCTGGCACCAGTACAGTGCCAAGACTAAGCTAAGTCCCTAGTCTATACACGGGCATGTACCGGCACAGTACTGATTTAGGGTTTGTCCCAAGACTGGCAATGATATCTGGCCCAAAACTGGGCACTTATTCTGAGCCAATACCCGTAAACAGTGTCGGGCCAATTCACGCCGCCATAACTCGGACCGGTGTTACAAATCAACGTTGTCTCAATACTGATTCGGACTTGGGCAAGGCTTGGCCCTTGGTGCCTGCCAGTATTGGCAGCTCTGGCACCAGTACAGTGCCAAGACTAAGCTAAGTCCCTACTCTATACACGGGCATGTACCGGCACAGTACTAATTTAGGGTTTGTCCCAAGACTGGCAATGATATCTGGCCCAAAACTGGGCACTTATTCTGAGCCAATACCCGTAAACAGTGTCGGGCCGATTCACGCCGCCATAACTCGGACCGGTGTTACAAATCAACGTTGTCTCAATACTGATTCGGACTTGGGCAAGGCTTGGCCCTTGGTGCCTGCCAGTATTGGCAGTTCTGGCACCTGTACAGTGCCAATACCAAGCCAGTTTGCAATACGTACATGGGTAATGCAGAAACCTATTTAGCCGGTTATAACACCACAATAGCGGGCCTTGTTTATGCCGACGGAGGAGCGTTACGGCGTGTTCTAAATATGCCGGCAATGAAGCGTCACAGCGCACCTCCAATGTGCCCTCAGCTTGCCGAAATAACGCATTCCAAATTTTCTGTCGCAATGCTGCGATAACTGAGCAATAAACGTGCTCTAAATGTACCGCCAATATTCTGTATTTTCCGTACTGCAATATTAACACCAGCGTAGTCACGCGAGGATGCGCAATGCCGTGCTGCTAAAACACAGCTTAATGCGGCGGCAAAGGATACCATTTTTCCATCACAACTTGCTCTCGCTTGGCGTGGTGTTGCCAATGTGTTGTCGCCAAATTTCTCACTGGGAAAGTTAGCAACAAACCAGTGCCGTACGATATGCGCAGAAAGCACCCTTTGCTCCCTCATAGGGAGCGATGATTTGATCAAATGACATGTAAAGGCAGTGCCGTACGATATGCAAGAAGCACCCTTTGCTACTTCATGTGGAGCGATCATTCGGTCAAATTAATTGTACAACCAGTTGGCGATGGCAATTTCTATATAAATAGACAGAATTCTTATATATAATGTTACAAGCCGGATTGTTGTCCGGTTGTAATATTATTATTTTGTGCGCGAGCTGGAGACTCCGGCACATGGATCCTTGTCTGTTTTAAAGCGGCGTAATGCACCTCACCTTTTATTGCTGACGCTGCTTGAGACGTTCGGCGTTCGAATGTAGGTGAATAATCTGCAACGTAGGCACTAGTTCACCCAATTTAACAGTTCGCTTTATTCGTCACTAAAAAAAGGGTCTTACACGGAACGTAAATATAATGTTTCTTGTATATCGAAATGAAATATAATAGAATATAGTTGTATCGGGGTTATTGGAGAATAATAGGTGATTCGGCTTCGAAATAACTCGACACGCAATGCCGCTAAGGTAATTGTCGCGAACGAATATAACGAAGGTGAATGAAGGGCCGCTAAGGTATTTCCTTCATTCGATGAGTTCTTACGCGATCACAATTTCAATGGTAGAAAAGGACGACACCGGTCGTACCCGCGAGAACCTAAGTACGCGAGCAGATTTGCCACTAAGGAGTGAAGGTCCCTCGACCGATTGTTCGGAAAGTCGCAATAAGACTAAGGAGTCACCAAGTGGATGACGCCTTGAGGATTTCGGCAAATAGCTGCGTTTAGGTTGTCGTGGGGGTGAATTGCGAAAGAATGGATCAGCAATTTTAATGAGGTTTCGCAAAGAGTTCGATTGTTGCATTCCCTTTTTGCTTGCACTAATATTTCGAAACCGGCAAGTTCGTTTCTTGAAGAAAAAAAGGAATTTGATGATTTATGATTGCAACATATTGCGACCGTTCGGTGGTATGGAGGCCGCGGAGGCAATGACACAATATACGGAATACGAAAAATGGTCCGTAACAATAGATTGTTTTGGAGAATGCCGAAATACAGAAATTAAATCAATCTTTTTTGTTGCGGAAGTAGTAACAAACAAAATTTATTTATAGACACAAGGAAATTCATAAGAAAGTTGCATCCAGACAAAAAAAATACAGATTATCACCATATTTATACATTGTGACACGCCGTACAGATAAAGAATAATAACGAAATACGGAAATTACGTCAGTTTTTTTTCCTTGCGGAAACCGTAACAAACAAAATTTATTTATAGACACAAGAAAATTCATAAGAAATTTTAATCCAGACAAAAGTTTTTCAAATTATCACATCCCATATTTACACATTATGATACGCTGTACAGATAAAGAATAATAACGAAATACAGATGTTAAGTCAATGTTTTTTTTTCTTTGCGGAAGCAGTAAAAACATAGACGCAAGAAAATTCATAAGAATTTTGAAATCAAACAAAAGATTTACAAATTATCACACATCATATTTGCACATTATGACACGCTGTACAGATAAATCGATCTTACAGTTTTTATTTTTTCCTATTGTCCTTCATTTTTATTTTTCTTGCGTGATTATTTTCGTTGACCGATCGCGACGAGCGGGAATCATCGATGACACATGACGTCGGTTGTGTTCTTGTCGCTTAGTTCACTTCGGTGCGGTCATGCACTAGCGACGCACGCCGTGAAAACACTAACTACTAAAATCCACAGTTTCACGGACGCTTTTTGATTGGGCTCGCCACAGGCGTTCGTACTCCTTACCTCTAGTCTTCCTGGTCTCTAACTTCGCGACACTTCTGCCAACCTGGGCATTATGCTATACCACGATGTACGACGTTGCCAATTCATTTCGGGTCAATTGGGCGAGAAAAAGCTATAGAAAATAATTATACAAAGTAATGAAAACACTTATTGAAATCATCGAATGTTCAAAAATGCATGTTTTTACAAATAGATGGAAGAAAATCGTTCGAAACCCCACGTTTAATCTGACGATTACTTAAAAGCTAACAGTTGGTAACAGTCAATCGGCTCCGTGCATAAGCATAGGGCGCTCCCCTCGTACTTCAGCCCCGACGTCTAAACCCCATAACAACCTTTAAGAGGGAATGACATCTCATCGCGGTCGGTATGGTAGAACAATTATAGATTCCCAAAAATCTCTGAAACGGCACTTCAGATCCCGTCGAAACTTTGCCAAACGACGTCAAATAGATAGACGAACAGCTGTCTGCCCCTCAAATTTTCTGAATTTGAGAAAAAAAAACTGGATCCACATTTTTTTTCTCAGGAAGAGAAGAAAGGGGAAGAGGAGCGCGATGAGTTTTCTGATTCGAATATTTTTCAATTTACCCATCAATATTTTATATTTATTATCGATTCTATCTTTCATAAGTGTACATGCTTAATACCGACATTCAACCCTTGAAATAAATACTCTTTTTTAATTCCCGAGGCCTCCCATATATTTCCTGAACGTACATCATCTCAAATAAAAATAACTCCAAGGATTCTTCATACGAAGTTACTCGACAAAAAATATGAATTTTTCCACACTACGGTGCGTTTTCTGCATTTCCTTTCAATGATTCAATTAACAATCCAAAATGAATGTTGTAATATTGGTATTAATTGAACTCATAGCTGAAGTCCCAAAGAACACCTATGCACTTTTTCAGAGATGTTTGTAACATTTACGGTTATTAACTATGTCGCAGACGCCAATTACCCATGTAGTCCGCTAGAAGGTGCCCAAAAATAGTGTTCGGTTCGAGGGTTAAGAGGGAATGACACCTCATCACTGGATTGGCTTATCATAAGCCAATCTACATTTTTTTTCTCAAATTCAGAAAATTTGAGGGGAAGACAGCTGTTCGTCTATCTATTTGACGTCGTTTGGCAAAGTTTCGACGGGATCTAAAGAGCCGTTTCAGAGATTTTTGAGAATCTATAATTGTTCTACCATACCGACCGCGATGAGGTGTCATTCCCTCTTAAGGGGTCTTCTCACTTTAAACGCTAAAAAAGGCGATTGTCATGATTTCTTTTTTATAGGTTTATATTACAGATATTGATATAGAAGTTGTTACACTTAATAAATACACTTTCGAAATACATTTTAAAAAATTCCTTGCGTATTTATATAACCTAAACAAACTTTATACGCGTTGTTCTCGAACCACCGTTTTTCGACGGTTTGCTGATGAAATCTTCGAAACTGCTGACCCACCCTTATGAAATGTTAATCACATATTCTTTACAACCGTAGATATAGTACATATCAAGGATTTTTTAAATGTGGATATTTCCTATTTTTTCGCCAAAAACAGTGGAAAAACACGTTTTTTTCGCAAGGTGTCCGTTATTTTGATATCTTGGCATATATTCAAAATCGTATGATATGCGCTATAGCCATTAAGACAGTAGTCTGGTCTAGAGCGAGATTTTTGACGTCATTGTTGGGTTGGAATAACTTTTAAGCCGTTGAAGTTGTCTTGATAAAATTCTACATATGCATTTATTGTTCCTTTGAGAATGGGTCTACATTAAAAAAAAATTATTTCAAATATTTTCATGTAGTTTTTTTTATTTTTTTACAACATGGTCCGCCGAAAACCGCCTCAATCGGCGCCCAGTCTGGGTGATGCATGCATCTGAATATATATATATATATATATATATATATATATATATATATATATATATATATATATATATATTCGGAATCTGTATGAGCATTCGGAGCACTGCCCAGGTAGGGAATCAAAAGGCTGACGATGGAAATAAGCGTGTGCGAGCCTTGTTTCACCGAGCCTGAGTGAGACAGACCTGGGCCAGGCTTCATTGCATCGTTTGGAGCAGCCTGGTACCAAGACTGGCTGCTTAGCCTAAACTCAGGGTTATTTCAAGCTTTATTCAGCCGGTGAATTTCAAGGCTAAAAAATCAAGGCTAGATGCAGGCTTGTTTCAGGTTGTGATAAAATAAAAGAAGTTTAAACTAATATGTTTTCTGTACTTTTATAAAAAAAATTAAGCAAAAAATTAAGACAGAGAGAGAGATTCATAAATTTCTTTTCACACCTCCCACTCTCCCAAAAAAAGCCATAATGTACATGCTAGTTGACAGAGCAATAAAAGTGTCCTATCCTTCATTTCACAAAGAAAATCTCAAACTTATTAGTAACACGATGACACAAAATTGCTATCCAATCTCCTTCACAGAAAAAATAATAAAACATCGGCTTTCCATAATCAACAATAAAAAAACCGATAACAACAATTTTGATTCATCCGGAACAATAAATCTTCCCTACACAAAAAACATACATCATCAACTAATTCGTCTCTTCCAACAATACAACATAACATTAGTCACAAACAACAAACACAACATGTCATCAATAATTGGCTCCACCAAAAACAAAATGAACAACAACCGAAAATCCAACATAGTTTACAAAATCGATTGTAAGACTGCAATGCCACATATAGCGGCCAAACCAAAAGATACCTCGAAACCAGAGTAAAAGAACACAAAAATAGCATAAAGCACACTACCACAATACAACACAGCTTTAGCACAACACACAATAGAACAAAAACATGACTTTCAATTTGACAATGTAACGATCCTAAACAACGAAAATTGGCTCAAAAAAAGACTAATCCTAGAAATGATCCAAATTAAGGCACACTCCAACGCTATAAATTTTAGAACCGACATACAAAAACTAAGCTGAATCTACAACTCTATAATATAACTATTAAAAGATTTTACAGTATGTTACCTCACATAACAATTTTAAAATTATCGACAATATAAACTAATTAATACACTGACATGATAAGCTAATTTTAAGGCCATGTGCCACATGCCTTCGACCGCTACGAAATTTTGAAATGGGAATTCTCCCAAACGGAACAACCAATTGGAATGAAATTTGTTGTGTGCATGCAGGATGCTTGCTCCGAGAGCATGATTCGCGAAATTTTCCAATATTTCGAAAAAAAATTTGCAGTTTGTGGTTATCATGCTCTCGACAGTGAAAGAGCACACATGTTGAGCTTTGTTTCACCTGTTTTCATGAACAAATGGCGGAGAAAAAGCATTTTGATATTTTTACATAAATTTAGCAAAAATGTACCAACAAAGCTCAAAATATCAGGTACCGGAGCGAGCGTTCAGTTCACCCGTTTTCTCACTGGTGGCGCTCAGCTCGATTCGTCCTGTTTTGACCGACCGCGCTCGCCTCCTTCCGGAACAATTTATTTTTTGACAGGTCGAAAGCCGCAGCCATAACCTCGAACATTCGTTCGAAATATATTTCATACGATGTGTGTGATAGAATGTAAATAGTGTGTGTGATCGAGTGAAGTTTGTTTTCGTCGCGTTTTGGTGAGTTTTTTTGCTGTGAAGAACGACGCATCAGGACGCTGGCATACCACCGACAAAGAATAATCGACGAGAAAACCGCCGCGGCCGATTACATGAAGAAGATCGAGGAACACAGTGACAGCGAGAAGTCGAAGGAGAAAACACCGGAAGTCAAGGTACGTTACGTGCTATAACCTCAATTTACGTACTTTGTAATTTGCCACGATCTTCCCTCGCATTGCTTTCTCGCTCGCCGATCTGTCAAACAGCCAACGGCTCCGGTGCAAAAAACTCAAGCTTATTTGCTCTTCGCAGAAATACCTCGGTATTTATTCGTGGAAAAATCGCAGATAGCATATTTTCCGATGATCCGTAGCTATTTCCATTACCCCTCGAAATCCTCGATTTCCTGATCAGTGTGCGATCAAAATGATGCACGAAAGTTCAACACCCTTTGCCTACGAACGCAAAACTGTCACGTCTCAAACACGGATGATTTGTGGACCTTTGGCGATTCCTCGATAGCTTCACCCTGATGACCTAGAGTACTATTGGTATGGTGTACAAAGATAGAAGACCCTTGGTGTACCTGTACAGTAGTACACCACTACACGCAAATGTACGTGTTACTAGTATGGTACTGGTACACTGTGCGGCACGATTACGATATCTTTGGCGCCTTTATTTGACCCTGGTTTATTGATATTTGGCCCAAAATACGACTTTTTTCAAGAGTGACAAAAATTGAAATTCGGCGTTTAAAGGGGTGAAACAGGGGGTTGAAAGTCAAAGCATTATTAGGTTTGTGGTTCCCAATTTTGACCATGCAGCGTCCATATTCGATAGAAAATGCGACTTTTTCGCAGGGTAATGAAACTCGAAAATGCGGCTTTAAAGGATTGAAGAGGGAGGTGTTAAAATTTGGCTGTACATATATTTGAACATCATTTTTTGTTGAGGAGATGATCGACAACGCAACCGACGAAGAAATGGATGCAGATGGAGACAGCTCATAAACACACCCGCACGCACGCACCCACACACACCCACCCACACACACACACACACAGCAGAGAGGGTTTGGAGTCGTTAAATACTGCGGAAATGACGAGCCGCGGGTCCTAATCTCTGCAAACACACACACGCATAACGGCCCTTTTTAGGGCCAGGAATTCTTACAGACAACCTCCACGCGGTCAATTCTGGGTAACGAAAATAGTCTGTGGACTGCCGTTTTTGTTTGTATTGAAAGAACCGAGTTTCAGAAAAGCGAACGACGAATTACGACAAAACAATGTGAAACGCAGGGCGAATTGAATGTACGTCAAAAATCGGAAAAGTACATTTTTTTCTTCTTCGTAGGGCTGTAAATCCGAAACTAAGGCTTAAAATGAAAAAAGTTATTCTTCTTTTTCGTATTTTTTTTACCCATTTTTCATAACCCAACCATAAAATGCGGGCGCCAAAGATACCGTAATCTCCCCGTTTTTATTTTTTTTTGTCCGCCATTTTGTTATTTTTGCATATAAATTAATATTAGAGGTACGGGATATAGCCACTGTCACACTAAACCTAAAACCATTCAATTGTTTTGTTTCAGATGGGCCGTTGTTCGGATATTTCAACAGCGCACACCTACCTACTTTTTGAGGACTCCAGTTTACCTGGCATTTTCACACTAAAAAAGTGGTTCAAATAGATAATTTTTATTTATTCATTTGTAATTTACGAATGTTTTTGTTAAGCCTAACAAGTTTTATATCAATAAACATAACAGTATTCTTTTTTTTTTAATAATAAAAATAGCGTTTTTTCGTGCATCCAAAGTAGACAGGGCCCTTAATGGATCATGCTCGACAGCTTTTATGTCAAAAACTCGATTGCCAAGTTTTTGTCACCTCGAAGACAATTTGTCCTGTGGGATTTCACTTTTATTCAACTTATTTTCGTGGGAGAATTTATGAGGATTATAAAGATATTTATTAACCCATTGTTTGCGGATTACGTAACATTACGGTCGTGAAAAACGTACGTGATCCGCAAACAATGGGTTAAACTCGTGCTTACCAAACCAGGAGGCGCCTCAATAACTTTTATCTAAATGTTAGACCTCTTTTCGTAAGCGTAACAATAATATTGATGCATGGGTAATTTTTTCGCCATATCAGATGAAAATAGCCGTATGCCATAAGTTTATGCTACCGGAGATGATACTTTAATTTATTGTCGGCTGATTTTAGACACCAATCAAAGTGGCAAGGAGGGATTAAAATTGAAGACATATCGTTACAAAAAAATCGGGTGAATCGGAATAATACAGTTTGCGTAGAAGGGAATAACATGAAAAACTTCATCTTTGGCGTAAATTTTTCAACTTCCGTACCTCAGCATTTTTAAGTAAAGTGACTAGTCTCTGGTAAATCTAAATTAAACTGAGGTATCGGTTAAATTCAACCCTCTAAATTATTACGTAACAAAACCATATTTTTCTCTAAGTGTCAAGTATAAAGCACTTGTCTTTTATGCATGACGAGAAATGATGGACGGCTTGGCGTGTGAGGCAGAAATGCGAAGACTCATCCATCTAGTCGGACTCTCGCTGGCAATTATACGAGAATGTATAATGAACGAATCAATTGAAGACAGAAACGACTATCGTATATTCTATAAGATATATGACCGTTACGTGTCAGCTCTAGAGGTGCAGTAACGTCGACACAGCTGTCGACGCAACTTTACGTTACAATGAATGTGACCCAGCAACACTACTACAAAATAAATAAAATTTTGATGACGTGTGTCGGCTTATGGCCGTATCAGACTAAGCTCACAAGTCGAAGCATTCTTGCTTTCATAGTTTGTGTCAGCATGGGCCAAATCGGCCCACAAATCATGGCCGCAATAAAGTTTCATGATAATTCGGAAATCATTGTTCAAGCTATTACGGCTTTTTTGATCGATTGTGTATGCTTCACGAAATTTTTTAGTTCTATATTTAATTCAACGATTGTGAGTTTTCGCGATTCGTATACCCGTATCAATGCGTTGTATGCTAATACATTACGACTCGTTGACCATAAAAGTTCACATATATATTTTGCTACTTTGACATACATACTAGATCTATGAGAAAAACTATCTATATATTTGGATTTTTCGTTTATTTAAGGACGGACCGCTAAAAAATGTACCTGTAAAAACGAAAACAGTGTGCGGTTCGTTCCCTTACCAAAATTGTTCGCTAAGCACGCGAAACGCGAGTTTTGGCGCGAGTTTCGGCGAGTCTTTCAGACCCAAGTGTGCATTCTAGAATTAAAAGTGCAATTTCGATTACTGTCCAACTTCAAAAATGTATATCTAATTAACGTACAATAGACTCGATAAAGAACCTCGAACCCCATTATTTGAGTGAAATATTTTTTATATTTTACAGCAACTTAGAATAACGCTTAGAGAACTAATTCAAGTATTAAAATCAATCTATTGGAGGCCGCGCTATTTGATTGCACCTGTTACGTTTTATCGTATTTGATAACTCTTTGCTACCATGCTGTTGTGCGTTTAATTTAATTTAGTTGTGACAAAGTAGCATATAACTTTACTGAACTGTCACAAGATCTATATTGAGGCAACAAAACGATCGGACAACCAACTAAGAATAAAATCTTGTATAAGAGCAGAGGTTAAAGATGTTGAAGCGCATTAGTGAGGATTGGAGAACATGGGAGCACGAACAAGAAGTCAGGATTCTTCACGAATACGCCGAGTCTGGAAGAAAAATAGCGCTGATTTATGCAGGTTGCTAGAAACAATAGAATCACTCATTGATATAAAATAATATTCTAAACATTAAATAAATTCTTCCCCGTAGTTGCGCTGTACACGGGCACTATGTTCGTCATGGCAATATCGCTGCTACCTAAAATCATTGACACCTTGTTCTACAATGGCACCGAGCCGGGAAATTTTCCATTTCCGGTTTATTATTATCGACTGGATCAGCAGAATTATTATTTTTACATAATTGGATATATCTACATATGCACGACACTGATCATGGGAATCACCATAGCTGGTGATACGATGTTGATCGTCTACATACAACACGCTTGCGGAATATTTGCCGCTGTAGGGTAAGAGCCTCGTTCTCGTTTGGGTGAGTTACAGTATTTCCTCACCGTATTTACCCAATCTTAGACAAAAAATTAAGCGGTTAGGAGAGGATGTCGAATCGATAGATAGTAGGAACATGGATTTTGAAAATGTATCCAAATGTATAGAACGTCACCAAGATGCTATAGAGTGAGTAAAAAAACACAACGATTATCGAAAACGTATAGAAACTATTTCTCCTTAAAGAAGCCAATGATATTCTTACTGAATGCTGTCAGATTTGCGAATCTCATTGAGGCAGCGTACTCCGGATGTTTCTTCTTTGTCGTGGGATTCAACATGTTGATAATGAGTGTCACAGGCCTTCAGGTAAAATTTTCGTTTTGAATAATTTTATGAACTTGCTAATATGGTGAATTGACTCAGCTTATCAAGAGCAACAATGAACTTGAAGAAGTCATGAAGTGCATTGCCCTTGTGGTCGGTGAAATGGCTCATCTCTTCATAGAGTCCTATATTGCACAAGTTTTAATGGATCATAGTACGAGTATTCGCGATTGTATGTGAGTAAGATGGAGATAAATGAGTTTATGTGCAAAGGAATCGTCGAAAAAATCTATCTTTTGCAGTCAGAATGCAAAATGGTACAAGATTTCACTGCAATCACAGAAGCTTCTAAATGTTATGACAATGCGTTGCAACATACCTTGCCAATTGACTGCAGGAAAAATCTGGGTCATGTCCATAGAAACTTTCGGTGTGGTTAGAATCGAAGTCTAGTATCAATTCTTATAAGCCACGAATAGTAAGGTTCATTTGTTTAGAAGGCAATGTTTGTGTTTAGGTCCTCAAGACGTCAATGTCATACTTTACTGTTCTACGTTCAGTTCAATGACGAAATACGCCAATACAACTCGATATATGTGCTCTACCTCGAAGATTTGTCCGTAGCATCCATAGACCACTGAATATATCTTAATAAAGTTCAGCGATAAAAAAAAATCACTATAATTCATTATGCATTTGTTTATCGAGGACCTAGATTTAGTATAGGTATAATGAATATCCCTGTCGTTTCCAGCGTTACTGGACTAACACTGCGACTGGATCAATGGCCAAACAACATTGCAGTCATTGATTACTGCAATTAACTTACGCTAAAGATCGTTGTACTATGGCAACATAGCTCCGAAAATTATAGGGTTTAGCATGTGCATGAAACATCGAAAGGACTCATCGTACTCATCACGTAGAATCAACAATGAAAGACTCATCTGCAATGCACTGTTTGTCAGCTCGGAAGATAAGTATGCAATATCGGCATAAATTGCCGAACTTCAACGGTATTTTTGTTTTGTTAATGTATAATAGAAGCCTGCCAGAGAATTATTGAAACCTTCTATATGCCAAAACCGCGGTATAAAGGTACAACAACGACAAAATCATTTATATGAATCACATTGTTGTTCATTGATATTTCAGCAGAGTATAAATCCATTCTTGGAAAACATATCACATTTTCTTTAAACAAAAAAAACGGACCCGAGAACTTTAGTTTCCTAAGTTCGAAAAATGTGTCCGTTATTCTACGTTTACCACTGATACAACGAATCCAGCTGTTGCGAGGTGACGGACTCAATCCGCACGTGCAGGAGAGAATAACAGCTTTCTATCCACAGCGATTTTTTTACGGGCAACTTTTATATCTACGCGGATGCCACATCGCATCATTTTTGCGTACGATCACTAACCTCGCTATATAATATGTTATATGTAATAGCTGACTAAAGACAACGGCAATCGAACGAACGTCACTCGGCAATAATAGTCCTACAATAATTATGAATCTATATCGGCAACGGTACTATAATTTCAACATTTTTTATCTCAGCTCAATGGACCAACAATAGGCTAAATGGCTCACAAGGGGCATTCCCTACTCCCCATCACCGATTTTGCTCAAATTTACAGGACAAGCGGGGCTTGGCTACAAATGAAAGTACCCGAAGTGGGAACTCCAGATGGCCAAGCGTTTAGAAAATAAAAATGTTGACGCGGCTCTCGCACCGTATAAGCCATTTACGTTAATGTGCTTGGCAAGCAGCAGTTGGCGTAGCGGTAAGAGCCCGGACTTGTAATTCGATGGTCGTGGGTTCGACTCCCCGTGTGGAGACTTTTTTTTCTTTTTCTATGTTTTTCTCAATTTTTATATGATTCATTTTTCAATTAAGCAAAGAGGTGAATAATTTATTTTATTTATTTATTTATACGGAAAAGGCATATAGTACGTCATTTTTTAATGAGCGCATAATCGTAGAAAATTTGGAGTTGCTGATTGACTCGTAGGGAGCACAAACAAATCCGCAATTATACGACGAACTCTTCCGAGATGAAGAAGGATTGCCAACGTGTAGCATCAAAGTAATTCCCCCTAAATGTACTCCACTGGTGCAACCCTGCGATGTATATTTTTATCGTCAGGTTGAAAACTTTATTAAAAAAATACAAAATTGCTCTTATCTCATAGAGCAAGAAAAATAAATAACTTCCCGAGAAGACTGCATAAAAATACATTCGATTGTTCTTCATCAATGATCCGCGCCAATATTCGGTAACATGTTATGTTACGCGTGGTTCGCTTCTAAACTTTTCGATGAGAGAGAATGCTTTAAAAAAAGTTTTGAATTTTCATGTACAAAGTCTTTTCGTATGCGCTTTAATTACAATCTCTTGTGCAAAAGTCCGAAATCCCATTTTTTACCTTTTCTATGCCTTTTGCGTATCAATAAATAAATAAAATAAATTATTCACCTCTGCTTCATTGGAAAATGAATAATATAATAATTGACAAAAAGATATAAAAAGAAAAAAAAAGTATTTACACGGGAAGTCGAGCCCACGATCATTGAATTACTATATAGTCCGAGCTCTTACCGCTACGCCAACCGCTGCTTGACAAACATGCTACCGTCAATGGCTTATACGGTGCGAGATCCGCGAAAACATTTTTATTTTCTAAACGTTGGCCATCTGGAGTTCCCACTTCGGGTACTTTCATTTCTAGCCAAGCCCTGCATGTCCTATAAATTTGAGCGAAATCGGTGATGGGGAGTAGGGATGCCCCCTTGTCACTAGCGTTATCAAAGAGGAAGCAAACTATTCACGGTCTTTGTTAACTTTTCTATTTCTGGTGAGGTTATAAATAATGTGTCAGGCAAGAGATACTAACGATCGCTTCGTTCAATAAAAAATGTTTGAATATGTTTCGTTTACACTATCCATGTTAAGCTATACTGACCATTACTTGCGTGTTACTTACATTTAAATGTACTATCATGTATCAATTAGTTTTATTCTGCTGTTATTCGTGATTGAATTTATTCACGTCATCAAACTAATAACCATATTAATTAACGTGAGCAACGTCTATGCATTACCAATAGTTTTAAATATATGTTCACATGTAATTGCCTATTATGTTTAAGATACTGATATACGAAATATTTAAGCACTTTAGAAGCCAATCCCTTGCCGAATCCCTTGCCGTCATCAGCCCGGCACATTAACCCTAGGACCCTATACTGTCTGTACAAAACAAATAACCTGCACTGGGGTTACGCACACCCCAGCACTTCTAATCAACGCTGCTAACGAACTGTTTGTCGTAGAGAGATTTTTTTTTAATCGAACACTGAAAAACTGACGAATCGAATAGACTTTGCGAGAAAAACCTAATATGAATTTTTCGCCATGAAAAATGGGATTGAAGAAAGCAAGAAGAATATTTTAGCATACCTCACTGAAAATAATTTTAAAAAATCATCAAACCTTTTGTACGTGTATGTTGGACAATTTTTCCGTTGATTCATGAAAAAGACCGTGTGGACCAAGCTTAAAAAAATTCCAAACAAAAAATTCGAAGTTCTTGAAGAATTTCACAAGGGGTAAAGATGGCACTTTTTTTTAATTGAATATGTTTCGGCGTGGTATCTTGAGGGAAAAGTGTAGATAAATGTTTAAAAAAAATTATTTTATGTAAAAAAATTGTTTCCTAGTTCGAAAAAACATACTAAAGAATATTGACCTGATTATACATGAAATTATTTTGAAAATAATATATTTAGCTCAAGGTACAGGATATATAACTGGGGTTTACATGATAATACTGAAAAAATCGCTACGGGTAGTTTGACATGGGATATTAGAAATTAAAACAAAAGAAACGTATACTGTGGTAATAAATGCAGAAATGTAGATTTGTTCGTTGTAAATTCAGTTCGCCCACAGGGAAATAAAATATATGTAAAAATATATTTTTCGATACATAAAAAATAGATGTAAAATATATTTCAAATGTATAATATACACCTAGATATACATTGGATATATGCAATATATTGTAACGGGTCGGAATTTGTTGCAATAAAATTTATATGTTCGGGACTCGATGAGTGAGGAAATGAATCGAAACTGTTTTTGTGGTATTTTATAGTAAAATGTTATTTATTCAATTTCGTGGTTCGATACAATGTAAAAGATTTATGTATACAAGTGTTGTGTGTCTCTTTTGTTTCGCTGTGTGTGCATTGCGTGTAAATGTTTGAGCTGATTCTCCGTCGGTGAAATACTCGGCTCGCAGATTGACTCAGACGGTAAGGATGTTTGAATGCGGTCGCTCAGTTACGTCCCGGAGGGAGATTTAGGTGGGACTCGCGCGGTTGCCGATTTCGACCCCGAAAGTTTGATTTGATTTGGATTGCGCAGTGAGTCTTTGTGTAGCTTCCGCGTGAGTTCTGAACACAGTTTAATAACAATTTGCATTTAGACGAATTTGAGGTACGTGATTCTGGTAAGAGAGTTGGATCCGCCCGATGGATTGATCGTTGATTAAATAAATGTTTAGACGCGTATATTTTGTCTTAATTCACGTAGTTCACGTTTATTACGTTCAACTCTTACAAACTTATGATTTCGGTACAAGGATAGTTACGCGTACAATGATTACACGGAAAAGCAGAGCGAAAGGGCCTTGTAAGTCAACTGTTCTGTTCGGATCTCGAGTACAGAGTGTCTGGTCCTTCGTGATATAAAAATTAGGAAAGTCTGGTTGTAGGGGAAGGAGCTTTTTTGGTGGAATGCATTTTCGGGTCGGAGCTTGTTAGTGATTGGTTAATCAATCGTGAGAATGTACGCTGACTTACGTGATAGGTCGGCGTCATGCGTGGGAATAGTTTTGTTCGTCTACTTATTAGGTCACCGCTATGGTAAATGCGGCCATTGTTCTATGTCCGAGGATCGGGTTCAGCGAACGAGGTTTCGTGGGTCTTGCGATATGACTGGGTGACGTGTTCTGACGCGAGCGATTTTTCCTCGTGGGATTGTCTTAGGACAAGGTCGTGGGATTGTCTTAGGACAAAAAAATTTGGTGTCGACACCCATCTGAACGAGGCTGTTTTGGGTGTTGACACCAAAAAAAAAGCGTCGACACTACTTTGGGTGTCGACACCCAAAAACGGTGTTGACACTGATCTGCAACTAGGCAGTTTTGGGTGTCGACACCCAAAAACGGTGTTAACACTGATCTGGACCTAGGCAGTTTTGGGTATTAACACCCAAAAAACGGTGTAAACACTGATTTAGGTGTCGACACCTAAAAAAAAGGTGTCAACACTGATTTGAGTGTCGACACCCATAAAAACGGTGTCGACACTCTTTTGCAAACTCTCTGAAGCGCTTCATATACTCAACGGTAACTCCTTGAGCGAAGAAAATGTCAATCGCGCTGATAAATTGATCAATCAATTCATAAAAGAATATCAAATCTTATTTACACGCGACAATATGAGGTACAATATGCCCATTCTTCGACACATGATAAGAACCGTTAAAGATTGGGGTCCGATGTGGGTACCAGCGCGTTTATATACGAAGCTTTGAACAAAAAAATAATAGAATTTTTGGGTGGCTCTACCGGTAGAGCACTTGAAATTATGAACAAATATTTATTGAACGACTTCGCACGATGCGTGATACACGATCCGACAATATCAGATGAAACAAAAAGAAAGGTAATAGCTATTTTTAATACTGGGAAAAAACCTGCTTTTCGCGGTAATGACATCGGCCAAGAAATCGCTGAATTCCAAGGTTTTGGAATGTCCATAACGAAAGATCCAAATCGTTGGCAACATGACATATTGACTAACGAACAACAAGCGTGTAGCGGAAAAATGACTGTATATAAAAGAACGATAATAGATGGAAATTTGTACTGTAGTCATCACGGTGGGCGTAACAATACTAACAAGGAACATCCCTCAGGTGTCCGCCTCCGATTTTGTTGAAACTCATATATGTGAGAGAGCATCGAAAACTTTGAGACACGTATTTTATTTATCTGCGGAGAAACGGATTTAAGGGGGGAAACCGCCCCTCAAAGAAAGGCGTATCGAGGGGTGGTTTTGCAGTTTCACCCAGAAGCAGTCCACCGATCTGAATGAAATAAAAACGAAAATTCTCCTAATGAAAAGCGATGAAAAATCCCCTATGAAAATGTTAAGAAAAAATTAAACTAGGGGGTAAACCAGCGCTCAATTTGCATTTTTTTCACCCCACACTTAAGAGGGTTGTATGCAAATTAATAGAACAGGTATCATTTTGAAGAGGAATTAAAATTGAAGTTGACGGGTTTTTTTCCATTTGGCAGCATAGCAAATTTAAGCGGGTAAACCACCCATAACATAAATTTATTTATCATGGTCGTTTTTTTCTTTGTTTAAAGTGTATCCGCTGATTTTAAATATTTCTATAAGCTACAATTTAATGTTTTATCATATTTCAAAATTATTACATTCGTCTTAAGGTGTAACTACCCCTCTGACGAGAAACATCATTGAAGTATCCGATTTCGATTTCGTTAAAACTCATATATGTGGTAAAGGATTGCAAACTATTAAACATGTTTCTTTTGTATCGACAGAAAAACGATGTTAGGGGATGAAACCACCCCTCAAAATTTCTCCCACAAGCAGTCCACCGATCTGAATGAAACAAAACCGAAAATTCCTCTAATATTAAGGCGTCACCCCCACTAGTAGCGCAAAAAAGGCCTTTTTCATGATTTTTTTAAAAGAAAACTACAAAACTTTTTTAATCGATCAATATACCATCTTAAAGAACACATCTTGAAGAACTATCAGTAATTTTTTTATTGAAAAATATTACATTGTTTAGTGGCAAATGGCCGTCAATGAAATAATGTTTTTATATACACGGTTTGCGGTGACCAACATTGCGGTGAAGTGGATCATCTGAAAAAAAATGCGGATGGATTTAGTCAAATATAAGTATAAACTAGTCTTTAATCGAAGGATTTTAAAAAATATTCATTTTTCACAAAATGGCGGACAGTCAAAGTTAATGGTTCGATTTTAACGAAAAAAAACGGTCGTTTTTTGTCTATAAAAAGGCCATTTTTTTTCGAAAACAAAAAAAATCGACCGATTAAAGACTACATTTTTATGTATTAAATAAGCCTGCAAAATTTCAAGAAGATCGGTTCATTAGTGTTCGAGTTATCCTGGTCACCGACTTCAGAAATGCCATTTTGAAAAAAAACGCGTTTAAAGTTTCAATTTCAGTTTACACGATGAAAATATTTTTTTTGTAAACTTACATAGAGTCATCTATTCCGGGCCCGTACAGAAGTTCTTCCGCCGACGGTGCCGCTTGCAAAACGGAAATTTGGTGTTGCCTTCGTGACATTCTTCCTTCACGATTGCTCTCGGCCGCACGTCTCTCTGCCAGTGCAATCCGTGCTTCGTCCATTTTATCAGCGTATTCGTGCGCGTTGTGTCCACAGCTCACTCCGATTGAGTTCAAATAAAATAATAATAATTTTGAACCTTCGTTGAATAGTCCAACGGCAATATAAGCTGCTAAATTTACAACGATTGCTCCACTCGAAATTGAATTTTTGGGCTGATTTTCCAAATAAATTGGTTGAAGCTTTCGTTGTTATTTTGATTGAAGCCAACGACGCATCTCTCGAGTAAAGTTTCCTTACTCAGATCGTTGTATATAGGTCTGATGGCATCCAATACATTTGATGGAAGTGGTTTGTAATCGGGTTGGAAAGCCTCGTTTCTCGCCTGAACTCGTTGATACGAACACCACGATTTTTCACCGGTTGGACATCTCTCATGGTGTGGATTTGCATCGGTTGAACTGTAATGATCGAAGGTCGCCCATATTGCCTCATGCATATCGTGAACAGAAGCAGAATGGCGTCGAATAGTAAGTCCATAGTATACAGTGAGCTTGTCAATAAATTTTCCTGTCAGCTGTCTTTTACCACCAGGCTTTTTGTTTTTTTTTTTTTTACTAAATTACGAAGGCGGGATCCCATACGCTTTTTGACGTGACCGATGCATTCTTTTTTTATAACTTCTACGTCGTCATAACGATGAGAATTTACTAGCCCAGTGTACGTTTTCGAATCTCCGTCTCCAATATAGTAACGGTACAGGACATTATATTTTTCTAATGAACGCTTGAAGATTTCGATAATGGAGTCCACCTCCATTTTTCCCGAGGAGCCTTCGTGATTTGCACTGCAGTTATCTTCGTGTGTTTCGTACCATTCTTCGTATTCCGCATCATTTAGCTTATGTTTCCACGATTCACACATTTTACAATACGCATCTTTTACCACAAGATCAAGTACTTTTCCACTGTAGTAGCCTATGACTGATGTGACTCCGAACAACGACGTATATCCTCGCTTCCTCCAGGATCCATCTCCGGAAACTGTTAATTGAGGAGTTGCATCACCTTCTGCATTAGGTGTATCTTCAATTTCTTTTCGTACGCCTTTTTTAAATATTACATCTGCACATGTTTTCACAGACTCATAAATACTTTTGAAAATTATTGAATATGTAGTCTCGGTAAGAAACCTTGGCATGTCCATAAGTCCGCAAAATTTTTGTGCTCCAGCCAATCCTATGCCGAGAACTCGCATGGTGAACATAAATCGACGATTTATTTCATACGAATGTTCCAAAAAAGGAGAAGATGGTATCAAATTATCTGCACATGAGTCACATTTCACAACGATTTTGAAGCCTAGTCCTCTTGCACTTGCCGTTTCAAATGTAATATTTCCATTACACGTTTTGCACTTCGCTAAATTTGAGATAGCAGCAAACACAACCCAAAAGTTCGAAATCCGATATTCAATATTAGGACTTTGATTCACAGTCATATCAATATTATTTTTCAGTTTCTTCGCAGACGTGCTGAAACTTTCAGTTTCCGTGTCGGCCAGGTTGGGGTTAAAAACACCCTTTATTTTTTTTGGTTGAGATTTCCGTAAATTATCACTGCTTTTTGTTTGTCGCGAACCTTTTTATCGATCCATTTTTGAATGTAAAATGAATAAAAACTGCGCTTATAATATTATGAACGGCGAAATATACGTCTTATATAGTTGAACTTTCGAGCTACACTGACGAGTTTAGACCATAACAGACAACGAAAATACGTTTGTATAAATTCCAGTCTATTATATGAACGTTGTGAATGCCAGGTATACGACCTTTTTCATCGAAAAATGCATTGAAGGTCGGAGGGAGGGTCGAGCGCGCCAGACGGCAGACTAGCCGGTCGTTTACACAACGGATTCTTCTCTTTCAACGCTCATATCTCAGTCAATTTTGTTCGGATCGACTTGAAATTTTCAGGACATATTCTCAGATACTTATACTTCAAAAAAATGCAATAAAAAAAATCGATTTTTTCAAAATCGCAAGTGGGGGTAACCCCTTAGGCAATGAAAAATCCACTACAAGAGTGTTGATTAGAAATAGAATTAAGGGGAAACCACCCGTCCATTTGCCGTTTTTCACCCCACGCTTAAGAGGGTTGTATAAAAATTAATAAAACAGGTATCATTTTGAAGGGGAATCGAAATTCAAGTTGACGCATTTTTCCGTTTCAGCGGGACAGCAAATTTAAGGGGGTAAACCACCCCTAACATAAATTTGTTCATCACCCTCGTGTTTTCTGTGTTTAACATGTATCCGAGAATTCAAAATATTCTCCCGCGTTTTTTAATTCTTACGTTTTTAAATTTTTACTTTTTAAGGGTAAGATACCCCCTCTAATTGCTTTTCGTTTGAAGTTTCGAAAAAGGTTTCACGAATTTCGTTAAAACTGCTTTCATTTCATCGGTAATATCAATTTTATGTTTGCGTGTGCACGCATATTCGTTTTGAGCTTTAGGAGCGGTAGTTTGGGAGTGGAGACGTGGGGCTACCCCTTACTCATAAGACTCATATTTTCATATTGTTATAATTATATTTTTGTACCGAAATGTTTCTTCCTCTAATTTAAAAGTTTTTATGAAAGCATCTCCAATGCAAAGATGCAATGCAGTAACAAAAATATATTAACGATACTATTGATAAAATTCAAATGGTATATATAAATATATTTGGTTTGTTGGTTTTTTATATTGCGCGTAAAAAAATCATATGCAGATAAATGTTTACGCTTCGATTCTTAAATGCGTCATTATCCAGAATGCTCCTGTTCGGAAATCTTTTATCTTTTTATCTTTTATCTTGTATGGAGTTATACAATCAACGAACAGACCGATGTTTATTTGTCTACTGTTATAGAAATAAATAATTCGGTTTCTTTTTTTTTGTTAGTCTTTAATAATCACAAATTATCACTCCGATAGCCGCCGCTGACGGCTTCGGGATTTTCGGACATTGCCACGGTATGAAAATGTATATTTATATATATATCGCGCACGATCGACAACGACCGATGACGAAGGAGAGACGGGGAAAACTCTGACCGGAAGTCGGCCGCGGAGAGAGTGAGACGCACTCCACTCCGTTCCCCAAGTCTTGATTCCGATGGGTGCGCACTAAAGACTAATAGCACGCGTAATACTGGTATCTTAATACTAGACGCGAATTAACACTGGAAAGACGCAAACCATGCTTCTGAACTACGGGGGTTACACGGCATGCACAAGGCTGCACGGCATGCGCGACCGGAAGGGTCCTTACTCCACGGGCCACGTGCCCGCAACGCTCGCTCGCTCGACTCTCCCTATCGCTCCCGTACTCGCTCATACGCGTACTCTTTCTCGCGTCGTATTCGCTCGCTCGCATTCACGCGCGTACTCCAATTTTCCCGACTCAGCGATACAGACGTTTCTAGACTCCACTGTACCGACATTACTTTACTCGATTATATGGACTTGACTTGACTTGACTCGACAATTTGAACTTTTACTTGACTCGACTGTTTGAACTTTCACTCGACTAGACTGCTCCGACGTTATGCTCCGACTGCTCCGAATTCGGCCAGACTGCTTGGCGTCGACCCGGCTTGCCGCACGGTTGCTATCGGCGGACTTCGGCACGCCGCCGCTACAGACAACGGCGCTGTCTCTCTGGCGCGGGCATTTCGACGGTGATGGTCACGCTACGTATCAAACTTTCTCGACTAACTGCAATAATTAATTCTTTCAGTGCAAATATTCTTATCGCGTCATGACGCGATAACGATATTTGCGCAAAATTTTGATATATTATCATATTGTCTTATATCATATTTGATATATATTGTCATATTGAACTGCAAAACATTAATCATACATTACCCGATAATGTGTTTACATTTTCGGGTAATGTGTGATTAGCCTATGGCAGTTCAAGTTGTCAATAGCTTGCAGTTTCATCGCTTGCTTTATAAGCCGGTTAGCATTCGGATTCTTCCATTTCACGTTAAAGTGAGCCACAAACAGTATACTGTGTGTTGGAAAATACAAATTTCATCAGCCATGAAAGTCAACCCAATAAACGTTATCAAACTTCTACTAGCTACATTTGAAGCTATGGATATTTTACAAACGCCCGTTAACAACGCGGAAATTGAACCTGCGGACAGTTTTGAACAAATTTTGATCAGTTCCATGCAAGTCTATAATGGAGTTGAATTGATAGAGGAAGAAACGCTCGCTTTTCAAGAACCATTTAAACAGTACGAAGCCAATGCTGTAGAAGATACCGTATGGCAAAAGGATACTGGTGATGGTGATTCTGACGCCTGTTCCAGTGATGATGAGCTGAACTACGATTACAAAAAAAGGAGTACAATACTGGAGGTCTGGTAAGACAAAAAACTATAGCCTCAAAACTGTCCAACAGAAATACAGATCTGTCAAGTCTGAAAGACAATTGGGGCGCTGGGCACATCAGCTGAATAATGGCGGTACTTATAAAGAAAAGCTAGCGCAAACTTCTGAATATATATTGAAGAATATGAAAACTGCTCTAGATGCTGGTGTCATTATACATGATATTGATCTTCAGAAGTGAGCGCTACAAGCCCAAAAGGAGATAGGTTTCAATTATGTGCGATTTAAGGCCTCTCATAATTGGCTATGGAATTTAAAAAAAAAACAGCATCGCAATGTGTCCAGAAAAATTAATAACTTTGTAACGCGCAAAACTACGGGAGAAGAAGAACTTCTACGGAAAAATGCAGAAAATTTGTCGCCGATGTTGCACCTCTGATAAAAAAGTATGGAATGGAAAATGTGTATAATTCGGATCAAAACGGTTTTCAAGTGGAAATTTATTCGGCGCGAACTCTTGCAACGGAAGGAGAAAAGAAAGTTGAATGCGTTGTACAGTCAGTTTCTTCAATAACTCACAGCTATACGTTTCAGCCTACTATAAGCGCTGAGGGGACATAACTTTCCCCACTTTTCATCGTTTTAAAAGAGACGAAGGGTGAATTCGGACCACGAGTAGAGAAAACGCTATTTCAAGCAGAAAACGTCTTTGTATTAGCATCCAAATCCAGAAAACCTACTTCTGGTACGTATGCTCACATATTATAATGAATTATTTTTAAAAAATATGAAATGTAATTGATGTCAACATTAGTATTTTTTTTAAATATTGAATGTGTTTTGTGTTAACAGAGCATTTCAAAACCTGGTTGGAAAAGGTTCGCTTTCCTAACGTCGGGAGACATAGCGCATTATTGATAGACTCCTGAAGTGGACACTGCCCTAAGGTTGTTCATGAAGTGACACCTCGTGATAAAAAGATAATCCCAATGATTATTCCAAAAGGTACAACTGGAAAGATTCAGCCGCTCGATGTATTTGGATTTAGAGTGTGGAAAAATTTCGTCCGACATCTTTCAGACAGTGTAATATTATTAAAATCTGATATGAATTTGCACTTGAGGAATAATATAATTGAACTGCAATCACTTACACACAATCAACTCTCATCACCGCGGGATTCTAATCTTTTTAAATATTCATGGTAAGTAGAATAATTACGGGAGTTCTGGAACACATTGTGGAGGCGGAAGCCGAAAGGAAGGGTTCGGCCATGTGGAGGGGGAAGCCGAAAGGAAGGGTTCGGCCATGCGGTGGGGGAAGTGGGTAGTCTATGGAGAGGGGGAAGTGGGTGGTGAGGAGTTTATGGAGAGGGGGAGTGGGTTGTGGGAGAAGTGGGTGGTGGGGGAAGTGTGTGGGGGGGAGTATGCGGAGAAGGGGGGGGGGGTGAGGAGTCTATAGCAAGGGGAGGGAGGTGTCCGACTGTCTAGCGAAGGTCTAGGGACCCGTTTGGGGAATTGGGGGAGGGGGATTTGCGGCTCGCGGAGAGAGGTCGGCGAGTGACGTCATGCGGGGAAGAGGATGCCCAAAATCATGGGTCAATGCCCAAAAGCACGAGAGGATAACAGTTGTAGGTGCAGGCCAAGGGGGGCACCGGCAGCCAGGGGACATCGTAGACGATGCGTCGTTTTTCTAAGCGGGCGTTATTGACACAGGTGTATCGTTTCCAGACAATGGAGGAAAATTTCTCTCAAACATGTGGATATGCATGCGAAACCCAGCGTCTACGATACACTCTCGGCAACTTAATACAATTTTGCTGGTAGATGTCAAATGAGACTTTAGAGATAAACTTTTTATGCAGCTATAGTAACGGAGGCCCTTATAAAATTACATTGCATTCGGTCTTGTATTCATTCCAAAAGATAAGGTCGAGATGTTTGCATGTGCGAGTATGTATGCAGTGCACCCAACCAAGAACCCGTGGGACTTGACGAAGAATGAGCTCGAACACGTTCCAAAGACCTTGCTCATAAAATATTGGAGTCGACACATTGGTATGCTGTGGGATCGTTTGCCGGAACATCATCGAAACGACAGTGAAATATTATCATATCTTCCATGCATGAAGCATTACAATACACCTGAGATGTTGGATCATATTGATTGCCCCCTACCTCCGCAACGGAATTGTGAAAAGTGTTGTGAGGGAGACAATACTATTCGTGAGAAAAAATAAACGTTCCTCGACACATTTGAAGTTGTTTCGTCGATGAAAAATGGATTTCTCATTGTGAGCAAAACGGCGGAATTCTTCCCAACGAAGAAGCTGTCTCAAGGTTCCATCGTGTTATCCAATCTCCGACATGAGGGCTGCCCACACCAAATTAGCAAAGCGTTACGTAGTGGACATCATGGACGAGTTCGCCGTCTTCTTACCAGCACGGCTCATGAAGGCCTTCAATCACGGTCCAAAGATGTTCGAGAATATATTTGAAATGGCTCGCAATGACGAACTATATATGAACTATACATGAACTATTATGGCGGACAATACAGCAGCATCGCGTTCAATAAACAGTGAGCACACCATTGTGCTGGTCGGAAATAATGAGTTCAATGGGATCATCGGTCACTAACATCGTTGAGTTTTCAACATGTGTTACATCCTAGCGAATGTGCCTTCTCTCGGTTATTCCCAATATCCTCATTTGCCGTTATAAGCTTATTATTAAATGGATAAATCTAAGAATAAGACGAATAACCGCGTAAAAAAGGAACGTGCGTACGTTTCGCACGCACATTCAACCCACAGCGATATACGCATGATAGCAGCACCGTCAGCTATCGACTTTTCCTATACCATTGGCTGTCAACAAGAACAAGATCTCAGGCGAATATTCCAAGAAGAGCTGTCTAACGAAAACCAACCATCACCTCGATCAACAGACTCCAAAATTTCTACGCCGGCCCAACTGCATGATTTCCTAATTTCAACTCATTCCAAGCACTACCCCTTTTTACCCTCATCCCGTGCTATTGCGCTTGTCGTAGGCAAAAAAGGAGGGAATCAAAAAATATATGCCCACGTCCCTTCCCGACGTGACATATTAATTTTTGGGGGCTCGTCCGGGATATTAAAAAGGGAATGTGCCGATTGATTTAATGTCCGGGGACGAATCAACAGCTAGTTCATTGAATTTAAATATCACTGACGACTTAGGTGAACCATCGGGTTATTCTTTGAGGAGTTCTGACGCTCAATTGCTACCCGGTCTCGAACCTAAGAAACGACCAGTAAAAAAATTAGAATTACCCCGAAAAATCGATAACGAAAACACAACAGACATGGCGCTAGGTACAAATCAGTCACTCGCTTACGTATCTTTAAGGGAAGCTATCGAAATGGTCCCGGATTTTGACGGGAAAGGTAGCTCCTTCTCAGATTTTGTAGCCGGATGCGAAGACGCATTGGCGTCGCTTCCGCCCGGATCCGAAGCACGGTTTGTGAGACTAATTCGAAACAAACTAAAGGGTCAGGCTAAGAAGGTCATCCGGTCGTCCACGTTCGAAACAGTAGAATCTCTTCTGCAATTTTTAAAGAAACTATATGCTCCAAACAAAACTGAGGTTCAACTGTTGGGAGAACTCAGTCACATTTTTCAAGGAAGCGGTGAAACCGTGATAGATTTTTCCACTGCAATTAGGGATAAAGCTAGGGAAATACTCGACGCTCAACCAACATCCCAAAACGGCACGGAAAGTGCCGCTCACAGAAAAACATTAGACGGCTATTTCCTCTCGTGTTTCAAACGCGGGCTAAGTCTGGAGATAGAACAGCGTCTCCCTCGGTGCGACGATATCTCGACCGCTATAGATCATGCGATTGAAATCGAACGCGACCTCGAAGCCCGTAAGGAACTTTTCTCGTCCTCTATTAGATCTGTTCCGAACAAATCGGTAAAAACCTGTAGCATCTGTAAAAACGACGATCATTCGAGCGAAGCTTGCCGATTTGCGGCAATCACATGCCAAAAATGCAACAGTAAAGGTCACAAAGCCGATCAATGTGGAAATAATCAAATCGCTCAAAAATCGGTCACGTGTCAAATTTGCGATAAATCCGGTCACACCGCGAAAAATTGCTACGTTAACCAAAAATCTTTCAAATCTTCTGGCAATCAATCACACCGCTCGCCCGGTCCTCAATGCCCACTCTGTCATAAGCAGGGTCATACCGCGGATCGATGTTTTAAATTTAGAAACAATCCCCCGAATTCTAATCCGCCATCTTGTCGTTACTGCAAAAAGGTCGGGCACACTATCGAAAACTGTCGTGCTCGAGATTATAATAATTCACGTAATCAGTCGGGAAACGGGCCGAGTGCCCCTCGGACAGACGCACCGAGCGGGCCGCCCACTCAAACGCGTCAAGCGAACGCCGTCTCTCTCGGGGAGCCGAACGAAACTATCCGACCTACGCAATAAAGTCGGAAAATTTCAACACATTGCCCTCGGTATGTATCGGAGTATTACCGGAAAAAGGGGCAATTTCGATGCTGTTAGATAGCGGTGCCATCCCCAATTTGATAAAAAAGGCATATACAAAAAATATGGTAGACATCAACGAAGAAGATGTCATTAAATTAACAGGCATATCCGAATTACCGGTCTTTGGACTAGGGAGCGTGCTACTTCGCGTATTCGACTCCGAATCGCTATTTCACATTATACCCGACAATGTGCCGCTTCCCTACCCCGGTCTGCTGGGGTCTACATATTTTTATGAAACCAAGTCCAATATCAATTACCGCACGGAATGTCTCGAGTGTGGGGATAAATCATGGCCTTTCGAAATAAAAACCGAACCCGACGAGGTGATAGAAATCCCCGCGCGTTCGGAAACTCCCTTCTTCGTGAAGGTAAAAGACAGCATAATAAAAGAGGGATACCTCTCGCCTTTGAAAATCCGTCAAGGTGTATACGCTGGCGATTGCCTGGTGACAAACATCGACGGAAAGGCTCATTTGAAGGTTTTTAATACCACAAATGACGCTGTCAAACTGATCGTTCCAGTCGTGGAGCTGCAGGAATTCGACGCTATCGAAGACCTGTCAGAAAATACTCCCACTTCAGACTGTACGACAGTTTCAAATTCTCGTTCAATCCCTCGTGACCCTCCTAATTCAAGCGTAAATTGCACGATAATTGCGCCGATCCAGAGCCCGAAAGTGGCCAATTGTAAAATTTCGATGATAAATGTCGAATCAATTAAAAAGTCTTGTAGCGAGGAAAGAACGAGAATCAACATCAAGCAAAATAAAAATTTCAGTCAAATTCCAGGCCAAAAATCAAAAGCAGACAAAAATAAAAACGCGAAAAACTCAAAAATGAAATCGGTTGAAAATCCAAAAATCGAGGTCAATCGTAACGAACAGTTAAACAATAAAGTAAATCGAAATAAAGGTAAAAAATCGAGTCAAGACGTGATCTGCATTCCTGCCTCTGAACCAACATCGCGTATAAAGAAAAATAATCCAGAGCGCTCAAAAATAATAAAAAGTCTCTTGCGACTCGACCACCTTGCAAAAATCGAGTTAGAACATGTCGAAAAAATAATCGAACAATATTCAGACAGATTCCATGTAAAGGGCGAACCTCTAGAAGCCACACATGTGCTTCGACATAAGATCCCAACGGTCGACGACCTGCCGATAAACACTAAACAGTATCGGTTCCCCCAAGCGCTCAAGGGCGAAGTCCAGCGTCAAGTGGACGAGCTACTAGAAACAAGAGTCATAAGCCACTCGGAATCTCCAAACAACAGTCCCGTCTGGATAGTCCCGAAAAAACCAGACTCCAACGGTAACAAACGTTGGCGAATGGTAATTGACTTTCGTGCTTTGAACGAAAAAACAATCGGTGACTCATATCCGCTACCCAACATCACAGATATATTGGATCAGTTGGGGCGCGCGAATTATTTTTCAGTGTTCGATTTAGCATCCGGTTTCCACCAGATCGAAATGAATCATGAAGATAAATCGAAAACCGCTTTCTCTACCCCACATGGGCACTACGAATTTTCAAGAATGCCATTCGGGCTTAAAAATGCCCCGGCAACCTTCCAGCGCTTAATGGATATCGTATTGAGTGGACTCCAAGGAGTATCCCTCTTTGTTTATCTCGACGATATCGTAGTGTATGCCAGGGACCTAGAGGAGCACGGTAAAAAGATTCACGAACTGATGGAACGATTGCGCAAAGCCAATCTCCAATTACAACCGGATAAATGCGAATTTCTTCGACCAGAAGTCAGGTACCTAGGACACATAATCGGTAAAGACGGACTTAAACCAGACCCGAGCAAACTCTCAGCCGTCAAAGATTTCCCTGTACCCAAAAATGTCAAAAATATTCGCCAATTTTTAGGCCTAACGGGTTACTATCGTAGGTTTATCAAAGACTTCTCCAAAATCGCGAAACCGCTAACTCGCCTCTTAGAGGACAAGGTCGACTTCAAATGGACTGACGAAGAGCAAAAAGCTTTCGATATCCTAAGAGATAAATTATGCGAAGCTCCTATTCTCCAATACCCCGATTTCGAAAAACCGTTTATTATAACAACGGATGCTTCTGGCTACGCCTTAGGCGGAGTCTTATCACAAGGAGAAATAGGAAAAGACAAACCGATAGCTTATACGTCGTGCGTACTGCGCGGAGCGTCCCTTCGGTACGACACGTACGAAAAAGAAGCAATGGCCATCATTCATAGCGTAAAAGCCTTCCGACCGTACATCTATGGTAGGAAATTCACGCTTGTAACGGATCACAAACCTTTGGTTTGGTTCAAGACCGCCAAGGACGCGAACGCACGCGTTCTCAAATGGCGACTCAAGCTGTCCGAATACGATTACGATGTCGTATACAAACCGGGCACACTAAATTCAAACGCTGATGCATTGTCGCGTAATCCAATCGAACAACCAGAAGAGTCCAAAATAGCCGCCCATTGCAATCACAAAGAAATAAAAAAATTCAAAAACGCGCCACAGAAGATAACTCGTTCAAAAACGAAATCCAGTAGTAGCGAAGAAGAAGGTGCTACTCCCATTCAAATCACGACACGGGTCGAAGTCCATCCATTTCCGGAATCCGAAAAAATAAATATAGTCACCCGTGCTCAGGCAAGGGAGACTGTACTATCCGATCCGGATACGATAATACAAGCAAATGAAACGCTCGATGACGCTAGTGTTTCGAGTGCCGATGCGCCTGCTCTCGAGAAGGCCGACGCACGCCCTGCGTCTCAGCATCGTACACGACGACCTCGCAAGGCCGTGAACTACGAGGAGAGTAGTGACGACGAGACGGAGGCCGAGGTAATAAGACCCGCACGCGTCACCCGACCTAAGAAGGCCGTCGGCCCAAAAACATTCAATGGCCCGAACCAGCGCAAAGCACCTCCTATCTCTCACTCCAAAACTTCCACCGATTCCAATTCCGATAATTCGACAAATTCAGATTTCAGCTCCCTCAATTCAGAACTTTCTGAAGACGAGATCCCTCCCACGGAGGAAAAGAAAATATCAGAATTTCAAATCGCTAATTGCATTACGACTAAGGAATTGTTCCATTTTCGAAACGATCACCTAGTCTATTTTGTCGATTCAGCTGGCAAACCATGTGACTCTGGAGCACAAAAGTTGTTAGAATTAAACAAACTTCCCCTCTGGAAGAATTTGACGGTTGGCCAAGCTTACAGCAAAAAAGTCGGAAAAAAATATCACATCGCCCTTGTTATCAAAGGCGAGTATTCAGGATCATTATCGTTCGTATCAGAGAACATTAAAGAAAGCGTAAAGGAATTACGAGATCTTTGCGAAATCCTCAAACTTGAATCGTGGAGTATTTGCCAAACGAATCATGTCGAACACATAGTATGGAACGACATCATGAACATCATAAAAGAATCCTTTAAGAATAGTCGAGTAAAGATAATAATTTGTCTGGGAACTCTACAGTACGTGCCAATCGAAAAACGAGATTCGATTTTTTATGAAATGCATAAGTCCCCAATCGGAGGACACAAGGGTGTTTCAAAAACGTACAATAGAATCAAGCGCGAATATTTCTGGGAAGATTTAAAGTCCGACATCCAAAGAAGAGTGCAGCAATGCTTAGAATGTCAATTAAAGAAATTGGTCCGAGTCAAAACGAAACAACCGATGATAATAACGGACACTCCCGGAACCGTTTTTGAAAAAATATCAATGGATATTGTTGGACCTATGCAACGCACGTCAAATCAAAACGAGTATATTCTCACGATCCAAGACCACCTCTCAAAATATTGTGTTGCAATTCCGCTTCCAAACGCACTGGCGACTACGGTCGCTGATGCATTCATAAAAAGATTCATTTGCGTTTTCGGTGCGCCAAAAGCGCTATTAACAGACCAAGGAAGCAATTTTTTGAGTGGTCTCATGAGAAGGGTCGCAAAGCGTTTCCGAATTAAGCGATGTAGGACAACGGCGTTCCACCCGCAGTCCAATGGTGCCCTCGAAAGATCTCACCACGTATTAGCCGAATTTTTGAAGCAATACACAGATAAGGATAACGAGTGGGATCAATGGCTAGAATTGGCAATGCTTTCGTACAATACTAGCGTTCACGAAAGCACGAAATACACTCCCTATGAGGTAGTCTTCGGCAAAGTTGCAAGAGTCCCATCAAGCGAACCGCTTCGGGAATCAGATCAGCTACCAACATATCGCGGTTATTTAATTGAATTGATCACACGTATAAACGGAATCCGAAACATCGCTTACGAAAATTTGGTCTCGTCCAAACAACGCTCAAAAAAATATTATGACAGAAACGCGAATCCAAAAAATTTCAAAGTAGGAGACTTTGTCTACCTACAAAAGGGTCCTAAACCCGGTAAACTCGGAGATCAATACACCGGACCGCATAAGGTCTTAGAAAAATTTGCAAAGGGCAACGTAAAAATTCAATACAACAATAAAACGCGAGTAGTTCATGAAAATCGTCTGCGACATTCTCACATTAACGTTGAAACCAAACCCAATAGGAAACCCAAGTCGACTCGTGTCGACGAATCCGACTTTAATCCTAATTAAATAAGTAATAATAATAATTATCCTGTTTTTCAGATGGCTGTTATCAATCATTATCGTCTAACGATATCACCTTTGCACTTGCAACCAGAGAACTAGATCAAAATTTCTAGTTACAGTATCTTCGGTAAAGAACATCCGAACTTGTTTATGTTCAAAACTCGCCGAATTAACTATTTTGCAATTTAACAAAAATTTGCAGTCGCAAACCTAGATATAATCACCTACATGAATTCGAAAATCATAGAAGTAGTTATTATATTACATTAGAAAATCATTATATTACGATATGCATACGCAACAGTGTAGCAAAGAGCACCAAATGCTCCAACACAGTTTGTTATTAGCGATCCAAGCCTCGTACGTATTGTATGCGATATACACATTATTCATCGTATAACAAAACAAGAAAATCTGATCAGGTTAAAAGAATTTTACGATTAATTTCCTGTCACTCGTGGGAACGAAAAATATCTCCTTACTCCTCGAACTCACATATAACCAATTACCAAAAGAGGAACTCAAACAACCTGCAATTCCTTACTTCCCCGATATTACCTTTTCGGAGACACTTGGTACACGTCATCCCTGTTCTGGTCAAAGCCACACCACCTGCAATCACGAAATCGACGACGAAGTCTACTCGGCGATACATCAACCCAACAGCATCAGCATCCTGTGCGATGTACTCCAAAGAAGATATCGACAACGTACGATATCGCGTAATGTTTTCCGTGGAGAAACCCGCTGTCGTAAACAACATGACACGGGGCATCAGTGGTGAGAACACTACCAATCCGGAGGACAAGTTGTTAAATCACCTGGATAACTACCATCTATAACACCAAGCGGACTCCATCTGGAATCGCACTTGGAAAATTCATTCAATTCGGTACAGCAAGTGCTGGTTTCACCCGAATCTCACTCGTCGTGCGAGCGATCAAGATCCTCGTAGATACGGCGATCCATGCATACAGCCTACACCATGTGGAGGGCTGGTCAAGTTATCTCGTCGGTGCAGTATAGGACTCGGCTACATACCTCCTGACGCACCTGGCTGAACAACCCAAGAAGAAAACGTCAACGGATGCAGTGACGGGTCAAGAACCTCATCAACTCGTGTTAGCCTCTCCAGCTGAACCAGAGGGCCAATATCAACACTGCAACACATGATCTGTACTCTGTCCTCTCCGATCATCCAGAAAACAATCAATCCTCCAAACCTCGTTCCTTCTCTTAAATTCGCACGAGGAGATTTAAGATAATTCTGATCATGCTGATAATTTATTTTTTGTCGTCGTTCTTTTAACCTTGTCAATTAAGAGATAGGGTAAAATAAGTAAATAAGCATCTATGCACGAGGAAAAATAAACGGGAGAAAACTCGTACCCATATTTTCTAGCGCAAAATAAAAAAATTTATATTCATAGTTATTTAAAAAAAAAACGGAGAAGAAAGAAAAACTTCCTTGCATAAATATCTAGATATAAATACGATAACCGAAAATATTCTTATACAAATATCTATATATACAATAATAAGACACACATTCTTTCCTTCTTCTATAGTCTATATAAGACTCTAATCCAAAGATTGTACCTACCGACACCGAAACCGTTTAAGAATAGGCTGATGACGATATTGAGATAACCTTCAGAACATTCATAATAATTGAGCGGGACGCTCAATCTTCAACCGGGGAGGTGTTACATCCTAGCGAATGTGCCTTCTCTCGGTTATTCCCAATATCCTCATTTGCCGTTATAAGCTTATTATTAAATGGATAAATCTAAGAATAAGACGAATAACCGCGTAAAAAAGGAACGTGCGTACGTTTCGCACGCACATTCAACCCACAGCGATATACGCATGATAGCAGCACCGTCAGCTATCGACTTTTCCTATACCATTGGCTGTCAACAAGAACAAGATCTCAGGCGAATATTCCAAGAAGAGCTGTCTAACGAAAACCAACCATCACCTCGATCAACAGACTCCAAAATTTCTACGCCGGCCCAACTGCATGATTTCCTAATTTCAACTCATTCCAAGCACTACCCCTTTTTACCCTCATCCCGTGCTATTGCGCTTGTCGTAGGCAAAAAAGGAGGGAATCAAAAAATATATGCCCACGTCCCTTCCCGACGTGACACATGCTCACAACAATATATAAAGCATAGCTTTCATTGAATATAAAAATGTTTCACGCTGCTGTTGGATGTAAGAATAAATACAATCGAAAACGATATATATCAAAAGGTTTTTTATTTAAAAATCCTCCGCTCACGCAGCGCTTCGTATACACTCAACCAGATTTTCAGCGATTTTACATTCGCATTGGCGCAATTGTATTTCATATTGAAGAAATGATGGGGACATTCAAAATCGGAGATATTTGGCAATTTCTGCAGCGAGGGACAGTCCAGGGTCTCCAAGTCAACAATTTTGGTTGTAGGATCCGTGAATCTTGATATCCATGAGCACTTTTCGAATCCCTTCACGTAGATGGTAGGAGCTCCTCGCAAGATGGTTCGAATTATCGTTCTAGCTGCCTCGTATGGTATATCACCATGATCCCATCGTAATCCGTAAAAATTGCGTTCCAACCATTTGTTTGTCTTTTTGTATTTGTCTGGCAACGAGTCCCATGCAGATGGTGCGTTGAAGAAAAATGTCAGCGGTTCGGCCTTCTCGTCGTGGAGTTTGACGATAGAAATCTCCTTTACGACAAAATCGTTGATGGGTCTCCTGAACCCCTGCACATCAACGACGAGCTCCATATTGACTGAAGAGTCCGCAGACAGTTGACAAGATTTATACCAATTTTTTAACCGCACCACTAATCGGATTGTATTCAACAATACGATCATGGAGGATTAAACAGAATGCAGCAGTTTTCGGCGGAATATTCGTTTTCAATTCAAATTCGAGACGCACATCCACGGGGCCGGCCTTAAGAGAATCATTTTGCTTTGAGCAGTCAATGATGGCGAGGGGGGCTTTTCTAAGAATTCCGTCTTATTTAGCCATGGTTCGGCTTCTTTGTTGTGATAGGTGAATTGGAAGTTCGTATACATCTCGTAGAGTAAAGCATACTGATTTTGATTGATATTTAGGTTTAGATTTCCATATGGATAGCATTGGGAGTTCAGGTATAGCTTGACATCGCTGATGTTGCAATGATCAAAGTTGCTCGCATTCCTCTCTTGCATATTTTTTCGCCCCGTCTGCAGCGCGAGAATGACATATCGTGGTTTCTCCAACTGATTGGAAGTCTCGACAGACCGCACATGCTTAGAGGTGACGGGGAGTAGTGGATATTCATACAATTCCCACGTTCGAAAACTCATGGAAATTGGTGCATCTTTGGCGAGAAATTTCAATACCTAAATTTTTGGTTGATCTGAGACTGTTACATACGGTACAAGCCATTCGATTTTATGCAATACGAGTTTTTAGTCTTCGGGAGCTGTTTGCATGATGGCATTATCATCAGTCTTCGATCTCGTAAGAATTAGCTCATGCTTGGCATTTACCACAATTTTCCGATAATTTTCGGCAAATCCAAGCAGCATGCTCAGTGGTATACACACATCAAAATTTTCCGATACATCAACAATCTGCTTCGTCTCTTCAACATCGAGCCATCCCGTGTTCTCGAGCATAGAGCTCGTAGCTGGACTGAGAGACGAATATCCTTTAATTACACTCGTAATACCGACATTCTTATTACGATCGATTTCTATGGAATTCAACTCATATCGCACTTCTTCAAATAAATGGCAGATGGCATTGTTGACGAGACTTGTGGCAGCGGTGGGCATCCCATCACGCTTAGATAATTTTCCACAGATGTGCAAGGAACTTTTGCTTGGCAGGATGGATAGATCTTGATTTTGAATGGCAATACGTATTTCATCGCTGTTATTAAAGGTCGAAGATGTATATGGTTGATGAGCGTGAATTTCACAATGTCTGATGGATTCGTCGAAGACTACGGGCTCCTGAATGTTTACGATTTCTTCTTCCATTGCACGCAGCAGATGCACAAAGCATAAAATAAATAATGTTTTACACGCTGTCCCCACGCACTTTCAGACCCAAATTCTTCAAGAGTAGCACGTTTTGAGGTGTGAGCACTTTGGGTGCAGGCCGACGACTAATTCTTTTTACCCATGGTTGTTTAGTGGTATTAGTGACTCTATTAAAGACTATACCCATTATGATTTTATATGCAGCTGTATTGTGAGTACTTCACCGCGGAAATTCACCAAGTCACCGTCCTAATCCACTATTCGAAGTTGTATTGTGTCTATCGTTCGGCTTGTGATTGGTAGATAAATGACGTGTGATGGAACCTCAATGATTTTATATCCTGGAGCGACCGATGGGAAAAATTCATGAATGGTGTGCACTTTTTGTCCGTTAATATAGGCACCAGCGGTTATATTGCACTCAACCCGTAGGGCGTTCACTTTGAGAATGGCTACTGGAAGATCAGATTCGTGTCTTTTATTCGCTTCCAATTTACGTGCTGTGAAGCCCAGTAGATGTCCAATCGAATCTTCAGGCTCAAAATTTACACCATGATCACACTCGATTTCACTGCGTAAAGTATTATTATTAGGTTTGATGTTTTTCCGTGACAGCTCGGCTTGCGCAAATGTATCAATATCCTCTATTTCATAGCTACCCGTAGGTATTGTCAACACCTCATTTCCCACGTAAAGTTTGTTGTGGTTAATGTCTATATTGGGAATAGAGCTGAATGTTAATAGTTCCACGAGACCGAGAGTATAATTTTTGTTTGGTGAGAGTTCTATAGGGGGAAAGTATTGCGCCTCGAGTATGGATGATGATCCAGATATGGTCAATGTTAAACTATCTTTCATGACGCTGGTACTTTGACAACTAAACTCTCAGCCTTATACTCCACGTATACATAACATGTATTTGGCTATTTGGCTTTGTATCGTAATTGTTGACAAAGAAACTTGAGACATAGATGTCCGCATTTAATCGTATCATATTCTTGATATCTCTTATAATTATAGTTCACGCTACCTACACCAAAATATCTCATGAGTTCAGATGGTGGTGGAAGATCGCCGAAACTATCAAAGTACATGACTTTCCATCCAGTCTTTGTGTAGGCAACCGAGTGTGTGCCAGGGCCTACATTTTCATCCAAGTTCACAATCGCTGATTCATATTTGAGTGGCCCGCTCATTGGTAATGTATCCCGCATGTACACGCCACGGAAATGTGGAACCTTCACGACTCTTGCATATTTGAGTAGGTCGATGTCGGTGAACGGTCGGTGTGGTAGCGTTACTTGACGTTTTTTGGCTTGACATGAAGACCCAATCCTTGCTTATACGGTTTCAGATGTAACCCCCTACCCAGAGCAATCGCTCCAATTGATCGATTATATCGTTTACTTTCATTCAATTCGCGTTTAGCCGCTTGAGCAGCATTTACAGCTTTGGCTATACCAGCCGCACCACCCGACAAAGCCCCAGCAGCGCTGAGATCCGCAAATTTTATAAGGTATAGGTAGAACCCGCGGTGCGCACACTTTGCCACCTTCAGTCTTTACCGCTACACGAGCACCCTTTAGAGCCGATTTAATAACTGTATGCGGATCATTACTTTGAATCATCGTCTTCTTCGCAGCACGAATAATTTTTTTCAAACAAACGCCGCCCTTCCGTGCTCCCTTCATCCCCATGCCAAATTTTCTCTTTGTCTGCATAATATTTGACACACTCCAAGCACTTGCTTTCTCGCCGATGCTAGCGTCTTTAGCGGTAACGCGGTGCCAAGCTTGTTCGGCCAACACTTTATCTGCTGAATGTCTCGCTTCAAGGTTATCTGGATTTTTTGAATATGCAATGTCGTGTTGTTTGCAAGCCGTGTCTAACGGATTAATTCCCGGATCACCACGGGCAAGGCGCTTAGCCAGCTTTGTACCCGGCCCACAATACTGGTACCCAGGCAAATGTAATTCAACAGGGAGTTTGTTGATTAGTTGGTTGACAAAACCTTTACCGCTCTTGCCATGAACGATCATGACTAAGGACAATACTCGACTGATAGACAATCCCTATAAAATGCCTTTTTATATTGATTTTCCATTAGTCGTGTGTGAGATGGCGTCCAAGAAACAAACTTTCGGAGGCGGGCTTCCCATAATAAATTTTGATAAATTTGTCGACGATGGAAGAATGAAGAGGCAAAAACGTCATGGAAATATATTGCCGGATAGCATACGCGCCGTTTTTTGTGGTCCATCGAATTGTGGGAAAACGAATGCACTGCTCACTCTCATAATACACCCAAATGGTTTGAGATTTGAGAATATTTATCTGTATTCTAAGTCGCTGAAACAGCCAAAGTATAAGTTGCTCGAACGATAACTCGAACCTGTGAGTGGCGTTGAGTATTATCCATTCAATGACCATGAACAAGTTATAGCACCAAGTGACGCACAACCCAACTCTATATTCATTTTTGATGATATAGCGTGTGAAAAACAAGATAATGTGAGAGCCCTCTTTTCCATGGGAAGATATGAGATTGTTGACAGTTTCAATCTTTGTCAGACATACACTCGTATCCCCAAACATCTCGTGAGAGATAATGCGAATTTTGTGGTGCTTTTCAAGTAGGATGATACGAATCTCAAGCATGTGTACAATGATCATGTTAATACGGATATGTCTTATACATGCTTTAAAAACATGTGCACGAAATGTTGGAATTCCGACAAGTATGCATTCATAACAATCCATAAGGATACCAATATTAACGAGGGTCGATATAGGCAAGGTTTTGATTATTTCCTGACGCTCGATAAATGACCCGTCATTGATTGCGAAAAGACAGTATCATGTACACACCGATAGCGACAATATGAAGAGCGAACAGCTGTTGAGGGAAAAAGATGTATTGCGTGAAATCTCGAAGGCGAGCGATGCAATCAGACGAAAGCATCGAATACTCAAGATCGGACGAGACATCGATGAGCAGAGAATGCAAAAGGTCTTTAAACCTATAGTGAGACCATTGGAACAATTAGTGTGAAACAAAAACCACGAGGTGGTAAAGATGGAAGTTAAAGATGAAAAAGTAATGGATAATGATGTGGAATATTTGATGAATGGTGTCGAGCCCCAATTCAAGAATGAAACACAAGATTCTTTCAAGAGTGAAACACAAGACTCTTTTAAGCTGGTATATGACGATGATGATAACTCACCAACCCAAAATGTTGATGATTTAATCAGTGAATATCTTCTGTTATTACGTACAAATAGAAAGACAAGCTTAGATGTCTCATATGGTGTACAGAACCTCGCGAACAACAAATTAATGATTGGTGATTCTCCTATATTCTTCGATTCTCAAAATATTCGTGTGCGAGATTCAACCTATCCGAAAACTGTTGGATTAGCAGAGCTATTGTTTCAAAAAGTTCCCAACGTCGAAACTCTGACACCGGATGACTTGAAAAACTATGAAAAAATCATTATCTCCACGAATGCTCACAAAAAATATTACAAGACTGGTGAGGCTATACGACATAGTGTCGGTCACAAATTCGATACTTATATCGCAAATATCCTTGATCATCACAAGCACATGGGAAAGGGTATGCCAAAGTATAAGGTGGCGAGAAAAAATACCCAATTGGATTACATTTATTGGGATAGTCCCAATGAGCTAGTAGATCGTCTTCGCTTACTTATGCATCACAAGCAGCTGGAAATTCGTCACATTCAAATGAAATTGTATCGATTGTTGAGGAATTGCGTGAAGCCAAAATTATTTATTAACCCAACATTTGAAATTTCACGCATTATCAACATGAGTGTCGATGTGTTCGGGCGCCAACTGAAAAAGAATATCGTCCTCAATAAGCAAGGTCCTCCAGGCAGACCGGGGATTGGGTTTAGAACTACCGCAGATGGTCATTATGACTTGGGGCAAAAACGATTGTGTAATATCGCCGATCCGGAAGAACAAGACGATGCTATCAATCTAAGTGCTTTACATAAAAGATCTCGAACAATCATTAAGGTAGTTCCTCTGCGAAAATCTCAACCAAAAGTTTACATACCATGTTCATGTTTAAAAGATTGATAATTGGTTTAATTAGTAATGCATAAAATTGAGAACTACGCAATATTGACTCGGTACTAGTAGATAATACGATGGATATCATTTATTGCCGTAAAATATATTTTGTATTGTGTTTTTGATCGACCATTGCCAGTAAACTTTTTGCCGGGACTGTCCAGGCTTTGCCCCAATTGTTTTTTTTTCCAGGCTTTGCACCAAAATTGTGAAGGCTTCTCATGGTTATATCTTGGAAACTAGATGGTGAATCATTCTCATTTTTTTTCACATTATTCGTGATATCTTACTGTAGCTTATCCTCGTTTTTTATCAATTTCTTAATTTTAGTTTTGACGGTAGAATTAATGATGCTCTGTTTGCCCATCATAACGCATTTGTTACGTGTAAACCAAACCAACTTTAAGTGTAAATATCTCGGGTTTGGGGTGGTCAAACTTATTCAAATTGCACAGATGTTTGGATAATGTATTAAATAACGTATATGTCAAATTTCAACGATTTCTTAATTCAACTCTTCTGTGGAGGTACTACCTTAAGAACATACGTAGAGAAATAAATGAGAGTAACCTGTTGTTGGTTAATGGATTAGAAGCTACGATGAGAGATATTGCAAGGACGCTCGATGCAGATCTCAAATCTGTACAAGACTTGGTGATTCGCAATTCACACATCATTGCTGAACTGGATGCACGACTGAAAAGACTGGAAAATGAATAAGAAAAAGAACGCTCTCGTGCGGGAGCTGCACAAACCTGCTCGCTGAAACTATCCGCGTCGGCATGTGGACATCCGTGGTTTAGATGAGACCTGGGAAGCTGATCTCGTCGATATGTCATCGTACGCACATCAAAACTCCAAACATAAATTTCTCCTAACCGTCATCGATACTTTCTCAAAATTCGCCTGGGGTGTACCGATGCGGAGTAAGAATGGTAAAGATGCAGCAACCGCACTGAAGTCGATACTCGTAAAGGGACGCGTACCGCAGAAGTTACACGTGGATCAAGGAAAAGAGTTTTATAATCGTGACTTTAAAACCCTAATGAAAAAGTACAATATCTACATGTATTCAACATATAGCAATTTAAAAGCTTCCATTCGCGAGCGTTTTAATCGTACATTGAAAAATAAGATGTGGGTACAATTTACTATTCGTGGTAATTATAGGTGGATCGATATAGTTGATAAATTAGTAGCCGAGTATAATGATTCCGTGCACCGCACGATTAAGATGAAACCGCGAAATGTCAATGCTGGAAATGAGAAACAGCTACTACAACATGTCTATAATAAGACTCCATTGAAAAAGTCATCAACATCAAAATTCGAAATTGGTGATAAAGTAAGAATCAGTAAATTCAAGAGTGTTTTCCAAAAGGGTTACATACCGAACTGGACAACGGAAATATTTACTATATATAGAGTGAAAAACACAAAACCTGTAACATTTCACCTCAAGGACTATGACGATGAACCGATTGCAGGTGGTTTCTACGATCAGGAGCTACTTAAAGTTCAACATCCTGATATTTATCTCATCAAAAAAGTATTGAAGAAGGGTGGTAATCGAATGTTTGTAGAATGGTTGGGTTTCGATAGTACCCACAATAGTTGGATAAGCAAATCTGATTTGTAGCGGACAATAAAAATGTTTTAAATTTGATGATTCTTCTCTCTCTCTACTCATTCCAGATGACGAGGCCTTTGTGTCAAAAAGGGTCGACCGTTCTCTTCAGCGTAGCATGTGTTTTCTCGCTTGGGCAGCCTTCTCCTTCTGGCTTTTTCAAAGCTGTCTCTCTCACAAAAGTGTGTTAGGAAGGTGTGGAGAAAAATATCGTGATTATAGCAAATTACAATGGGATTTTCTTTATTTCTCCACTTGAAAAATTGACAAACCAATTCATTATTTACAAAACAATTATTTACAAAGTCGATTATTCTTAAAACATTTACAAAATACATGCTACGATTGTATTCTAAAATGCCCCCATGGTAGCGTTTTCGTGGTTCCGGGTATGATATACCGTTTGTCATCGTGCGGGCTTAGAGCAATTTTTGTCTCGTTCATGGTGTACACTTCATGTAACTTCGATCTTATGCACGATTGTTGGCGAATCATTTCGATTTGTTCGTTTAAGCATTTCGTGTAATCCTCGAACGAGATCGTTCTTGCAACAATGTTACTCTTAACACCTTTTACTTTCTTTGTATCGTCTTTGCCATCAACTCGCACCGCATACATTTTTTATCTAAGCCCGACGAATTCCGTCATTATCCGACCATTATTTTCGTCTTTTTGCCAGGGACTTTTTTGTTGACAAGCGGTATATCATACCCATTATCCGCGGGATAGTCGCTAGTATCGAAACGATGAATGTTGCGCTTGATGTCATCATACACATCCGCACACTCAATGTTGTATATGAGGCTGTCCGTATCGGTGTACAACACCGTACATTTGTCTTTATACAGAGGTACCATATACTCATGATGAAAGTCATATAAACATGTCTTCGATATGTCGAGTATGCACATACCCACATATATCGGCTTATTGAATTTCACCTCCAGTTTGCGTAATTCAACAGCAATAAGGTTTTCTGAAAAAACGCTCCGGCTATGAAAATTTGGCTTTGCAATCATTGCCTCTGCACCGTACCTGCCCTCCCATCGTGTCAAAAGCTTGACGTCTACATGATTGCGCACATTTTCCATAGTTTTCCCAAACACTGCATTATTCATCAATTTATAGAGATTTTTTTCGAATTCATTCTTCGCTTGGGTTCGGAACTGTGTATTAAGCTCAATATATGTTCGTAGCCAGGGTGAGTGGGAGAATTGCAGTATTCTGTGAATTTTTTTTATTTTGAGACCATGGCGTACACTCTGCTGCAGATTGCGATAATGAATAACATACCGTTCCTTGTTATTCACAGTTGCAAGCAGTTTTTCGTGTTGCTTACCAGGTGGTTTACCATGTGTTGAGCAAAACGGCAAGTCCATGTGCGCATGGATCGCACCATGTGCGATCTAGCGCGATCGATGATAAATCGAATGTTGACAAGTCATCGATCCATCGGAAATTAGCATAGGGCAATGATTGACACATTGCCCATCCATACAAATTATTTACATCGAAATACATCAAGTATGATGAAGACTTTGATGGATCGAACGATTCCATGTACTTGTTATTGGCATGCGCGTACCTGTTTGAGCACTGACTCAGACCGCCGCGTATACCCCGTTCAACAAATAACACCATGTCAACGTCGTTGAGCAATTCGAAGTTAATGTTTGTATGCTTTAACATTGCATCCCAGGTGTATCCGGGAAGCGTATAGTAATACGCGGGGTCGAGCCTGTAACTTTCGATGCAGGCATTACGAAAGTTCTCAAAAACGTCGGCCAGTAACAAAACATCGGTCTTCAGGTATAAGTCGCTATATTCACCTAACGTTTGAATAGAAAATCGATCCCATACATCCACGACATGAGCGTATTCGTTCTCACTTACAGTGTCACCGGTCAAATTGCTGTAGAATGCATCTCGTGGTGGTAGGTGGCAGTCATCCAATCTGTTTACGCTATCAATATATTCATAAGGAAAGACACCCTTCCGAGTTAATAGCATAAAATTATCTGTCGATATGTCATGAAATTGTGACCGCGAAATGTTGAGTTTGTCCGTTGTCAAAAATGATGCCAGTTTATCCAAACTTGCATTGAGGAATTTGTATGAATCGATGAAACGTAATTCAAACTGGTGTGACTTGTCTGCCGTTTGAACTGTTTTCGTGAACGAAATGTATTTTTCCTTCGTTATGAGAAGCACGTCGGTTTTTCCTTCGAACGCTGTGGCTACTTCCTTGATTATGAAATGTGCGTCATAACCAGACAAATTATGAAAAACTACAGGAATGAAAAACGACTGCTTATAATTCAAATTGCAATTCGAGTGAGCGGGGCCTCTATAACGTCCAGTCAGATGACAATGATCGCGAACACGTATGTCGTCTTCGGCAAATGGTTTCTCGCATATACGACACTGAGTGACGCTTCGATATTCTGCCCATTCATTTGGTGTTAGAGGGATCATGGGAACATTATCTGATAAAATATCGTTGATGCGCAGAGCTAAATTTTTAAGGTTCTCAACGAACCATGAAACGCAGTCAGCACTGCGACGTGAGTGGTATCCTGATAATGAATTGTCATACGAACAATGTACATAGTACGCAATGCTAAACACTTCATGATGCTGATATATATTTTTGTCGGCAACCTTTGCCAGAACGCACTCGAGATCGGCGTAAATCACGAATGGAAGTCGCTCTTTTCGTTGAAAGTTTTTGAATGTCAGCCATTTGTCCATTGCACTAGGTAATCGAATGGCGCAATCATTCAATTTTCCACAATCCACCTCATGTGTTCGCAATTTGTTCTCCGTGTAGAAGTACCGCAAACACCTGTAACAAAACGGCGAAGTCAATTTTATATCAAGATCGGTGGCATCGATCAGTGGCGTTAAATTTTTTTTTATTACTTGGCGTCAAGACGCTGCCGCGTCTCTTGATATTATTTTACGCACGTATTGTTGTACAACACATATTGCATTGCGGTTTATACTACACTAGGCCAAAGAATTAAAAGATTTTGAAAAAGTCCCCCAATTTTAGGGTAATTTTCAAATAGCTGTAACTCCTCGAAAAATGGTCGTACAGCAAAATAAAAAAAAGAAAATTCAAGGTGTGAATCTCTAGTTTTGAGATCTTGAGCTCAAACATTTTTCGCATCAGCCAATTTTTAGTAGTCATAAAAACCAGAGTAAAAAAAATTTTCACAACTTTTGCTCATCTTTCACAGTCTGCACGGAATTTAATAATTTTTTTTGAATGATCGGATTAAAAGAATCGTCTAGCTGGATTCTTGCCCGTTAATTTGAGCGGTGGGAGGGCTCTGTACGATTTTTTCTCGCCGAGTTATCGATGTTCAAAGCAAAAATGACACTTTTGACTTTGTGACTGATTACTCGGAGACTAATGGTCGCACAGAAAAAAACCAGAGGGTTTTGGAAACTTTGAAGTATTCTCTATAAGATGCTTTTATTATTTTTTTATCAAGATTTTTCTTTATGCGGGAAAATGGATTTTTAAAAACGTGAAAAATGGCAAATTTTTGAATATTCTTTTAACTAAGGATTATTTTGCCAATATAGAATAGATTTTTAAAAAATCGGTTTTTTTATGACCTCAAAGTATCCTAAAAAAACACTCAAAAGTTTAATCCCCTGCGATTTTTTTTCATTGTGTTCCGAATGACCGAAATTGTGGTTTTTGCCAAAAATCGATTAAAGGCTAAATCTACCACCTTTTATTCGTCTTTTGAGAATCACAATTTTTTTTGGCACTGATCCGACTTTCTGGTCCTAAAAAATTTTGATTGTTAAACAACGGGAACAAATTTTTGTTTAATGAAAAAAAAATTAATGAACAAAAAATTTTTTGACAAAAAAAATCAATTAAAAAAATAAAAAAAAATGGTTAGATTTTTTTTATAGCCCTGAACGTTTTTCATGATACGACGAGCGATTGGAGTTGTTGGAATTCACAATTCTTTGAATGTGTGCGTGTGTACAATTTACACCCCTACGATATACGATACGACACCCTACGCACACGTCCCACGATCATTAGATCAAGATTTTTTTATAAACATTTTATTCACCACCGGCATAAGCGTAACCTTAAGCGTACCGCATAGAGGCTGCTCGGTTGAATTTACGCTTCTTTGTGTGTGTGTGTGTGTGCGTGCGTGCGTGCGTGCGTGCGTGCGTGCGTGCGTGCGTGCGTGTGTGTGTGTGTGTGTGTGTGTGTGTGTGTGTGTGTGTGTGTGTGTGTGTGTGTGTGTGTGTGTGTGTGTGTGTGTGTGTGTGTGTGTGTGTTCGGGTTCTCGATTACTGATTACGGCTTCTAAGCGCTCTCGCATGTTGATGCACCGCCGGATATCCCTTTGCGAGATCCCTTGCCAAACTCGAAGGAGCGCTTCAGTCAATTAACGCTAACCCCCCAGATTCGGATAATCCCGGCGCAATCGACGACCAACCATGTCCCAGACATGGTCAATGGGATTTAAATCGGGACTCATGGCTGGGTGGTCGAGGGTCGTCACGTTATTCACGTCGAGAAAATTTCTCGTTAGCCTCGCGACAGTCTCCCAACAGTGTTCCATCATCACTACTTCAAACCTAGTTTCCGAACAGTGTTCCATCACCACTCCTTCAGACCTAGTCTCCCAACAGTGTTCCATCATCACTCGTTGAGTAAAAGTCTCCCATCAGCATCCGACGAGTTCAGACGTTAACTCTAAAATTTAGTATATATCTCCGGTATAATTGTTACAAGTTCTGTTCATATTTTGAAAGGCGCGACTCATAAAACTTCCAATATTCATATTGAGTGTCCACACTAACACCGATACGTCGAATTGTGGAAATTTACAATTAATTCGAAGACGCGGCTCGCGATAAATACGCATGTGTTAAAAATTGGTGTCGACGTGTAAACCCAACATTGTTACCAAGCGTGCGCAACGGAGGGGTCCGATCTACCTGCGGAGGCCCGAACCCGACGGCTGTAAACAGATTAGCGTATCCACGACGCATCCACAAATGTAAGCGAAATATTTTATGTATATTTTGTGCATTATTAATTCAATCGAATTAACCAAATTGGTTAATTATAATAAACCCCGAATTGCCAATCATTTGCGTAAATCAATTCATTTATTAATCGAGTCACTGCGTCAGACCCACATTTGCATGCACCTTTCTCTTTTACACCCTCATCCCGAGCTAGTGCGCTAGGCGTAGGCTAAAAAGTGGGAACCGCGATAGATATATGCCCACGTCCCCTCAGAACGTGACACTGCATCGTTCTCATCCCCAATGTATTGAGACGTACAGGTCCGTCTCAGGCGCCATACCCCCACCACAAATTCAAACAAACCGACCCATGTTGAAAGTAAGGGAGGGGGGAATCATAAATCATAACAAGTGGAGAGGTACGACCTCTGAAAAACACAAGTTAACGCAAAAACTGAAGGTCACAAAACAATACGCGGAAGGAAAGACGAGTGAGAAAAAGAAAAACAGAAAATAAACAAAAACAGTAGAGAAAGGTAACAACAGTTAAAAAAGTAAGGGAAGGGGAAAAGTCGTTGGAAAGAAAACAGAGAAAGTAACAAAAAAACAAAGGAAGCATGAATTTATTTAAATATGAAAAAAGTTAACAATAAAGGGGATGATGAGTAATTGGCAAGGGAAGGGGAACAATAAACAATAAAATGCGGGTATAAAAGGGGAAGAAAGTTGAAGGAACGTCACTTCTTTTTGTGGATCAAACAGTACCGCTCGGCAGAGTACCACCTTCTAGGAGGGGAATAGCTGAAAGAGGGGACCCTTAAGAAACTTGAGAACGTGAGAATTAGGACATAGTTTTTTTTTATCAATAAATACGGAAACAAAGACAGGGATAAGAATGAGAAAAAGGAGCACTAAAAAATATTAAAAATAAACGAAGGAGGAATAAATTACGAAAGGAGAGATAGAAAATTAGTATTTGGAGAATAGAAAGTGCGAGGAGGTATCCGAAACACCAGGCGACAATACACACACACACACACACTTACATACACCTGTAAAACGCGAAATATCTGCAAGGGCTCCCGAAAGTATCAGGAGAATCTGAAGGTCAGAGAGGCATTGCAATTCGAAACACCACACCGACACAACACACATAACAAGCTGTACATTTTTTTTATTTTTATTAAGGAGGTAGAGATACAAGAGATGGCGTTAGGATCAGAGTCCTATCTGGCCGTTTAGCTTATTTACAGTTATCGACCATACCTACTAAGTTCTGTTACATACTGTTAAATGTATTGTACTATTATAACTTCAGATAGATTATTAAGGTACAAATGGAAATTCTATAATCATCATTTCTTACAGCTAAATCACACTTTTTGACGTGATATCACAGTCCATATTATACCAGGTGTGTAAGTATGAAATCGGAATTTTTGTACAGAAAAAACACGTTTATTGTAATGATATGATACAAAATAACTTATTCAAAGTATTGTCCGTCGCTATCTATACATTTTTCCCATCTTTCTGGCAATTTGTGGATTCCGCGCCAAAAGAACTGTTGCTCTTTTGAGGCAAACCAGTCATCGAGCCATTTTCATACATCTTCGTAAGAAGTAAAGCTCTGCTCAGCAAGTGCGTGTCCCATCGATGCAAACAAGTAGTAATCGGATGGGGCAATGTCCGGTGAGTAAGGCGCGTGCTGAAGAATCTCCCAACGGAACGACTCTATCGTTTCCTGGACCTGTTTTGCTTTGTGTGCTGGTGCATTGTCATGCAGCAAAATCACCTTGTGTTGTCTTTGTTGGTATTCTGGTCGTTTTTCACGCAAAACTCGATCCAAATCGGTCATTTGTTGTCGGTAGCGTTGAGTATTGACAGTTTCCCCAGGTTTCAGCAGCTCGTAGTAGATTACGCCCTTCTGATCCCACCAAACACACAGCATTGTCTTTCGTCCGTAGCGGTTTGGTCTTGCCGTCGATGTTGATGGTTCACCCGGAGTAACCCATGACTTTTTGCGCTTAGGATTCTCGAAATATATCCACTTTTCATCGCCAGTCACAATTCGATGGAGAAATGACTTTCTTTTGAACCTGGCGAGCAGCATTTCGCATGATGTTTTGCGGTTTTCCTGCTGTCTTTCGTTGAGTTCATGTGGAACCCATTTCCCCACCTTTTGTATCTTTCCCGTGGCTTTCAACCGAAGGGAGATGGCTTCTCGGGTCACCTTTAACTGATCCGCCAGTTGTTGTTGTGTTTGAGCGTCGTCTTCGTCCAACAAGGCAGGTCAGCGTCTTCAAAATTTTTCGGTGGTCTTCCACGATCTTCGTTCCTCACGTCAAAATCGCCACTTTTGAACCGTTTGAACCACTCGAAACACTGTGTTTTACCGAGAGCATGCTCACCAAACGCCTCCACAAGCATTCGATGCGATTCGGCTGCGGTTTTCTTCAGATGAAAACAGAAAAGTAGTGCTGTCCGCAAATCGTAATTTGTTGGCACAAAACTCGACATGTTTATCTCTAATAAACTAATGCTACTGAATGAAACTCGTGTTATTGTGAGTTGGAAATCTTTGTCGGATATCAATACAATAACAAGACACCGCTGACGTGATGTGTCCGTAGCTACATCGACATCTAGCGCCACCTATGGGCAAATTCCGGTTTCATACTTACACCCCTGGTATGCTTGAGATTTAGTTGTATATTTCTGTCGATAAACCGAATAAGGCACTTAACACCGAATGAAGCGTACGCAAGGAATAAAACTTAAACACATACACACACACACACACCCAGGACGAGCCACATTTACCAAATTTTATAATAAGGTCAAGAATAAGTATTCGTGTCGACACTACATTTTAAATTAAAATGTCGATCTTATTAATGAACTTACTGATAGCTCTAATTGCCATGGGATCCATGGTACTCAAAAAGGATTCGATGTTGTACGGAGGAAGACTATATCGTTGCGTTTTATCAGTTGCGAGATGAGATCCAGCCTTTGTTGTTCAAATAGTGGGCATTGCCAGAAAATATGGTTCGCGGTTTCATCTGCGGTGCCGCAGGGACATTTAGCAGAAGGAACGATGTTAAAACGGTGTAAACGCGATCGAAGGGACGTGTGGTTGCTTCTTAGACGGTTAATCGAGATAATGGACCTTCTATTGAGGTTCGATACATAAAACCATGGTCTTGAGTGCCGTTGATAGAATTTCTGGAAGTAATTGGTGGCTTTCTCCTCGCCGGACGCCATGCACCACTCGTGGAATTTTTCTCTTAGCCTAGCTTTCCAATGATTTTTGCAGTCCGAAATGGGTACAAATAGTTGTGTATCACGACCATGTCGAGAGGCCATTTTTGCTGACTGATCCGCCAGTTCATTGCCGAGTATTCCTCTGTGAGCAGGTATCCAAAATAGCGCGACCACTTTTCCATTTTCATAAAGTTCTCTCAGTTGGTTTCTTATATGGTCAACTAAATACGATTTTATTGGGAATTGTGGGAGAGACATAAGTGCGGTAAGAACACTTTTTGAGTCAGAGAAAATGACAAATTTATCACTGTCTGTATGCGATACTATATTTAACGTTTCCGCAATAGCCATAGCCTCTGCCGAAAAAATCGAAGAGAGGCCAGTCGATCGTAGAGTCGTGGCACTACTGTCACTGGCTTTTATGACGGAAAAGCCAACGTATGGACAATCAAGTTCTTTAGAGCCATCCGTGTAAAAACACACGGTGTTCTGTAGGATGTCGTTGAATATTTCATTAAAAGTGTCGTTACAATTGGAGGAATTCTGAATTCTTATCCCTTCATCGAGTGAGATCGTAGGTCGGAATAAAAATGACTGGTATTGATAGTTATAACACATTGGCTTATTTGAAGAGACGAGAACATGTGATTTATCTAGAACATCTCAATAGCATTCGACTAATGGTATATGTGATCCTCTGTGAGTTAGAATCGGATTATCTATTATCTCTAATAGGTCCTGAAGTATGGGTATTAGCTGGTGTTCGGAATTAGATAAGACCCTGGTCATATAATTGTTGCCGAGGTAGTGAAAACGCATAGACAACGGTGGCTCCTTAGCTTCTGCGAGAATTATATTTGTTGGAGTTGAGCTCCTATACCCTAGGGCCAAGCGAAGGGCTTTAAATTGAATTCTATTTAGCTTTGAACCTTGTTCTAGCGTTAGATCGTGAAAGAGAAAGCCTCCATATTCTATCCGAGACCTTACGAGTGCAATATATAGACGGTTCAGGAGAATGGGGTCTGATCCCCACCACGTGTGCCTTAGGCACCCGAGAATTTTTAAAGGATTCTGACATTTTTCAACAATACTTTTAATTTGTGGACTCCAACTCAGGTTAGTGTGAAACTGCATGCCGAGGAAGCGCACCACCTTACTTTCTTTAATTATAGTCCCGTTCAGGTCGATTTGTCGTACTTCAACCGGGCGAACATTCTCCCCCGTAGTTCTCTTTTTCTTGTAAAAAATAATACGAGTCGTCTTTTGTGCAGCCAGTGTTAAACCTATTTGGGACAGTTGCTCGTTTATCCTGGATAAAGACACTTTAAGGTAATTTAAAGCATCTGAAATGGTTCAAACGTCATCAGGGTATTGAAAAATGCGGCATACAGGATCAATTATATTTTCAAGGTCTAGAACGTATATGGCGTACAGTAAAGGGCTGAAAACGCTACCCTGCGGGAGACCTCTATGTACCCAGCAAGTTGAATCGATATCCCCAAATCTAAACGAGAGAGATCTGGCTGAAACTAAATTAAAAATAAACGCTAACATGTTACTTGAGACGCCAAGGTCCTTAAGTTTATCTATCAAAACATCGGCAAGAACATTATCATAGGCTGATTCTATGTCTAAAAAAACGGTAGCAAGGGCTTTATCTTGGGCAAAGGATTTGATAGCCTCCGCATATAAAAGGGATAGATTGTCCATGCACGATTTCGATTTCCTGAAGCCGAACTGTGATTGGGGAAGTTTTCCATAAAACTCCAACCACCACTGCATCCTGAAGTTGATCATTTTTTCGAGCACCTTACACAAACATGGCGCCAGTGAAATTGGTCTGTATTTTGTCCCATCTCCTTTGGGAATAAAAAAATTTCATATCGCCTCCATTCCTCAGGAAACGATTGCGTACTAAAAATGTCATTATACAGATCTAAAAGCAAATTTTTTGCCTCATCCGGTAGTAGTGAGATAATAGTATAGTCAATACCGTCTATACCTGGACTAGACTTTATATTTAAATTTGAGATTGCGAGATCAAGTTCAGAGCTCATGAATGGCTGATCTAGAAATATATCTTGGGCTTCGTTTTCAAATGAGGGACACGGCACACTGACCCAGGGTGGACATAGCTTTTCTATCAGAAGTTCGACGTTTTGAGCCTTTTCTCTGCAGTATTCATTACCGTTATCCTTAAAGTTGAATCGGTTTTTAAAGCACTTAACTTTTCTCCATACGTATGTCTGGTTCGTATACTTAATAAGTGATTCACAAATTTTTTTGAAATTTTCTTTCTTACTCCTCTGGAGACCGTACTTCGCTTTGCCCTCAGCTTTTTTAAAAGCAATTCTATCTTCCCAAAGTCCTGTATGTTTGAATTTCAGCATTGCTGCCCTCCTTAAGCGGACCAACTTATCGCATTCGCTGTCCCACCAAGGGCATGGAGAGGCTGTTTTACCATTACCATTCCTATTGTCTTGTCTGAGATTGCCAGAATCGGGCACTTTCCGTGTACGAGTAGCGTTGGTGACACTGTCTTCTACTAGCGAAACAAAAGAAGAGTAGCGTATTTGTACGTCCATTGTTTGATAGGAAAGATCTGGATTCTCTTCAATTTTCGATTTCAAAGACTCGGCAAAAGTACTCCACTTCGTTTTTTTATGAGTAGAGCTTCCTCCTAGTTCTGTCTTAAATTGGGAAGGGCATAGCCTCTAAATTCTATGAAAATGGGAAAGTGGTCACTACCCCAGGAGTCTTCATTTACTGTCCAATTGTATTCCAGGACAGAATTGGAACCAGCAAAGGTGATGTCAATGGCAGATTGTGCATCGTACGATGCAGAGTGGAATGTTAATTGGCCCTCATTTAGAATCGACATATCCAACGAGTCTATAGTCTCAAAAATGGCTTTACCAGCTCTACAAGAGCGAAAATCTCCCCACGAGTAGTGGTGAGCATTAAAATCTCCTCCAATTAAAAATCTGCCGTGAAACTGTCCGAAAAACGATGACCATTCTTGTCCAGTGATTTCGCCCCCTCTGGGGATTCGATAGCAGGAAACAAGTGTTAATTTACCGTCCCTTAAATCGAGTTCAATACCGCATATTTCAATCTTACCATTACAGTTTTGGAGTCGTCGAACCACCTTGTACCTTAAAGAGTTTCTAATCAATATGGCCACACCGCCTCCCCTCTGCGTCTGGCGATTCTTCCGGACAACATCAAATCCCTTTATGTATATGGACTCGCTTGGATTTAACCATGTTTCTGACAACAACAAAAATATCAAGATTATTCGAATTATGTTGTAGCTCAGGTAGCTTCAACCTGACACTCTTAGCGTTCCATTGACAGATCCTAATGGTTGCTGCAGTCTGCTCCATCGTCAACATTTAAGTGGAGGTCAATCGTTTTCTTAATTCTTTCTATGAGACGAGAAACATTCGGCGCTGATGTTAGCACCTGACATAGCATCTGTAAGGTCTCCAGCATTTCAGACGACATATAGTCTTTGTTCTGTGTTAATCCTTTAAATGCACTTTCGACGTTACTTTGCCTCTTCCCGGGGGTACTTCTACCTCGTCCTGAAATCGCTTGGCTCCACGAATTTGCGGGCAGATGATTTTCGCGTGGTCCTACATCCGTACAGAAGGCTTCTGGCGGTTCTTGGCGTCGATGCTGGCATGTGTTGTTCACTCCGTAGCGAAGGGAAATTGGCCATGGTTTTCACAGGAGCTTTCTCTGGAGTTGAGGTTTTCTCGAAAACTCGCCTTGCGAAAATATACGGAAGATTATCAAATGCCATTATTCGATTGATCTCTTCGGCTTTTCGGAAAATGGAGCAGTTTCGATCGAGAGTTTTATGATTGCTGTTACAGTTTACACATCTAGCATCATGCTCACACTTTTGCCCAGTTTCTACATGAGCTTCTCCCCCACAGTGGAGGCAGCGTCCTTTTTCGGAACAATTTTTGCGTATATGACCGTATTCTCCGCATTTATAGCATATTTTCACAGGTTCGACATAGGGAGCAACCTGTATGCGCGCGTGCCAGATATACAGATTGTCCGGAGGATTTTGACCAAGAAATTCAACACATAGTGACTCTCCGTCGACCCACGTCCGATGGTTGTCCACGTACGAGCGTTTTCGCAGATGGAAAATTCGACCAAGCGTGATGCCAGGATTATCCTTCATGATACCGGCACGAAGATCTGGTATCGAGATGTCGGTTGGAATACCCCAAATCTTGCCTTTTCGGGCCCGAGCGTACCAGGGGATATACGTTTTCAAGTTCTGCTGGGCGAGATATTCGTTAGTCAGAGATCTGTTCGCTTCGTCACGCGAGGAGAAGTACAAAATCCACTCATTTTGACAGTACTGCTCGATTCGGTCAAACTTGACATTGATTTTGTCCAATTTTTGCGAGACTCGTAAGATCGATTCACCTTTAGTCGACTTTTCTTGAGTGGAGAGGCGAACGTGAATTGTGTATGGCGCTTTATATTGCTTTCCATAAGACTGTATCTCTTGAGCACGTATCTTTTCCGAATCGAATGATGCAGACCCTCTTGCTTCTTCTTCTCTCTGTAACGATTTCTTTTTTCCGACAGCCGAGGCGATGGCATCGCTATTTTCATCGGGGATATCAGTAGCTTTTTCCTTTTTCTGAGTCGTCGTGGATGCGTTATCTAGCCCTTTTGATCTCTTCTTGCCACTGTGTTTAGATTCGTGCCCATGGTACTCGGACATTTCCATATCCTCGATATTAGCGTCGTTGTTACTAGTAGACGGCTTCATTGCACAATTACTGTTCCTATCCTCGAGAAATTCGCAAAAACTGATCGGACTACCTGCTTTAACAGCATTGGTAAATTCCGTGTATCCATTTCCAACCAAAAAGTTTTCGTCACTGTTTTGTCCACTACTCATAAGTCCGCTACAGGAGAGGACTCCTGAAACACGTGTCGGCACGCCCGAAGGCGAGGTTATGGTGTTCTCGCTATTCGATAGTAAGTTCACGGCCTTTATACAGTAACCTCGAGAGATACGAGGCACCGGCCGCACTTTATCGCACATTTATTGTGTACACCTTTTCTTATCTTTGCTTAAGAACCCTTCAATCATTTTCGCCTCGCGTACTTCCCGCATCACCCTAGTGGATTGGGAGACCTAAAAAAAAGACCAAAAATTAGTCAAAATGACCCTATTTCGGTCACAGTCGTTTTCTGCCTTTTTTAACCGAAAAAAGTCACTGAACAGTGACCGATCACTGTTTTTTGTAGGTTAGTCACTTGACCGCTATTTTACGGTTTTTGGTCACTGGAATAAAAGTGAGGTTAGTCACTTGACCGTTTTTTTCGGCTTTCGGTCACTGTAATAAAAGTGAGGTTAGTCACTTGACACTTGAGGTGTTCCATCTGATTTTCCATCTGTAAATGAGAAAGGACATAATTATTATCTGTTGACAAGAATTAAAAGAAATATACATTCCTTTCTTGCAATTATTGCTATTTCGTGTAGCACGTTACAGTATATATGTATGTCACATATGTGTTCCACGCTGCTGCTGCTTTGTAAACAAGATGAAATTAAAATATTGTAAATAAAAAAGTACGAGCATGTGCACTACATTATACATATACGTTATAATATCCTGTGCACTGAGTATTCACTTCAAATAAATAATAGTGCACTCCACGTGGTGTACTCTCGGTTCTCGGCAGTCCTCGCCTCCCCGCCGAGGAGTCCTCGATAGAGTAGATGGCCGCTCAACGTACACGCAGGCGCAACACGTCACTTCATGCGCAGCCATATTGAACGCTGCATGACGCAGCAACGCGACGCTAAGCGACACATTTGACGAGTTCTTTTCAATCAATCTTGTGGTTCCAGAATCAACGATTCAAACTCGTCGTTAAACGGACGTTGGGACGCGAGGGCTATCGAGTTGTGAGCGACAGAGAGATACAGGGCCTATACGGTAAATGATTTCAAATAATAAACAATTCGAGCGTAGCCGGTTATTTACCATTTACCTTGTTACAAAAAAATAACAATGCCGTGTTTATGTTACAGTTGCATGCCGGAAACTCCAACATTGCCATCGTCTAAATCAACAGGAGAGGCTAACGGCAGCCATACAACGCGAGTGGTTGTCCATCAAATTAAAGAGCGAAATATACCGAGCGAAGGTTCTAAGAATAAAGGACAGAGGCCAAAAAGAGACAAGAAGAAGAAAGAAGTTCCGAGATGGAAACCGACTCCGACGAAGAGGAGGAGGAGGAAGAGGATAAGTATTGAATGGATACAAAAGTGTTATTGTTGTTTGGTTTATTTCAAGATATTTAAAAGAACATTCAAATTCACTGATGTTTTTGTGTACGAGTTTATATTATTATATTTCCAATAGCGTTCCAGAAGGACCCTCTCTCTGCCCCATGCACTTTGGTTCGCCTTCGGTCACGACTAGGGTCAGTGACTGAAACGCCCCAGTGACCGAAAACCGAAAAAAACCGGTCAAGTGACTAACCTCAAAAAAACGTTGTTCGGTCACAGCTCGGTCACTTTTTCCGGTTCAAAAAGAGCAGAAAATGACCGTGACCGATGAACGAGGTTTTTTCGGTCTCCCAATCCGCTAGGGCACACGTGCGTTCCTTTCGGTTCCCAAGCGGTACATTATCATAAGCGGGTACGTGGCGCCATCCGACGGCGTCAGCCACAGTTAGAGTAATCGATTACCGACGGGCGATAATCGATTACGCTCACGGGGAGTAAAAAAGAAAGCGCGCCGTAGCGCGTCAGTGGAAAGCGCGCCGCGATCCACCGCGTCGTGAGTCGATAGAGTGGGGGGACCCAGGGACGGCGCGTAGCACGAGAGCGCGCTCGGCACCGCGCGCCACGTGCGACAATTGGAAGAGAGGGGATAGCGAGCCGTACCGAGATCAAGCGCGCCGCAATCGACACCGCGTCACATTAAGACACACAAAATGCACTTTAGAAACACAAACAACATACCACACTTGTACACAGCAAACTTTTAACATTATATCGAGTCAAAAATACTGAATAAATGTCATTTTATTACCAAATACCTCCAAAATAAAGAGTTTCAACTAATTTCTTCCCTGATCGAGTCCCGAACAAATAAAATTTATTGTAACAAATTGCGACCCGTTACAGTATAGTACACGAAAAAATAAACGTTGTTGCAATTTGAAGTGTTTTCATATCTCGTACCGTTAAAACGTTATCGACGAAAAACGAAAAACACCCCACTGTTCGAGGGTGCTTTTCAACCCTCAAAAATCGGGTTCCGCCGATATAAAAAAATATGTGACGCCTATTTTTACCCATTCTACAAGCATGCCAAATTTCATCGAAATCGGAGACATCGACCTCGCAACGTTTTCTTTAAGAGCGAGATCGAAAATAAAATGAATTATGTAAATGTTCGGGGATTCATGAAACATTTTTTATAAATTTGCCAATAATTTCGAATTCCACATTTCTCTGATCGTCGGACGTCTCATATTTCATTGGGACAAATATTATAACATGACTGCTGCACAATACGCATAATAAATGCCAACCCTAGCAGATTGGGTGCCTTGATAAATGCCAATGAAAGCCGTTTGATATGCCTATTGAAGTGACTGGCTGAATGCCGTGCCTATTGTAGGCATTTATAGTTACTTTGGCAGGCATTCTGGTTCAAATAGTGACGGTAAGTGCTGAAGAGTGACCAAACAAGAATTTTGTATCCGAAGTACCGGCATTTTTTTGGTCATTCACCGGCTTCGTTAGGCACTCACTGGCATTACATTTTTTTAGGCAGTCACCGGCATTTTTCGATATTCACCGGCATTACAATTTCTTCTGACAGATGCAGTATTCCCAAAGCCGAAAGTACGAATAAATAACCAGCCAACTAAGAAGGAGCACTTCATATGGTAATATACTGGTTGAAGTATCCAAGATGTATGCTCATTCAGCTCCGGATCTACGATTTTTGCGAGCCGGGGCAAAAACTTGCCATTGGCGCCCCTTCCCTGCAGCATTTGAGATTAAGGGGGAAGATCCCTTTAGACGCCCGAAAATAAGTCATTTTTCATCATTTAAAAAAAATGTGATAAGATAATCGCATAATTTGAAAATTTTGACATTATCTTATTAGAACTTTCAAGTGGTAAAACCTTTTTTTTTCTTTTTCAAACAAGACAAAATAGCGGCGTTATAAGGTATTCCTTTAGGGGTCTTTTGAAAAACTGTTCATGGTATAGCTCAAAAAGTTATTGATCGATCTGGCTGAAATTTTGGGCGGTTTCTCACTATGACATTATTGGAAGGATATACCTATAAAAATATTAGAAGGTATAAAATTGAAAATTAAGTAGGCTTTGTAATCAAATGTTCATATTTTTTACCATTTTCTCGACAATTTTTACCCCGAAAAAGTAATTTATTTACGCGATAACCTTGAAACTTTAGGTATATCCTTCCAATAGTCTTATAGTGAGAAATCTGGCAAAATATCAGCCAGATCGATCAATAACTCGTTGAGCAGTCTTTCAAAAGACGCCTAATTGAATGCCTCATCAAAGTTCGTCTCCTAGGCAGTTTTATTTTCGACAGCTAGGATCATGACGCCATTGAAACTTACCAAAGCGCCCTGGATGTTAGGGGCTTTAGTGAAACAAGTTTTTTCAAACACATGAATTTGGCACCTCCTTAAATTGCCGCCCGGGGCAGGTACCCCTGTTTGCCCCCCCCCTTAGATCCGGGGCTGTGCTCATTCCATCCCAACCAAAATTGAGTTCCAGTTACAACTTAAGGCCTTCGTCACGAAATAAAATTGTTTGACAAAAATTAAACAAATTGATATCATGATAATCTTGAATATGATTGGTTTTTTCCAGACTTGTTTCTCCACACGAAGTACTTGAAAATCTTACCGAAATGTATTTTGGTTAGGAATGTAAGTGCAAAACATTCTCGCCGAGACTCAACAGCCACTCGCACCAGTATTTCCATAGGCATTCTGTACGTTCTTTAACATTCGTCATTCATCGGCATTTACCGGCACTTTTTGAACTAATATGCCTACCAAAGTGCCTTGCGCATTCTTATAGTAAATTGATAGGCACCCAATCTGCTAGGGCAGGCTCTCCTTAACTCAACGTACCATTTGAATTATTTATATTGCATTGAGGTAACAATGGTGTTCCGGCTAAAGAAACTTGTTAATAAAGCATGAAATGCATCCTTTTTCTATCAGAGTTGTTTTTATTTATTTTTTATTATACAGGGTGTCCCAGAAGTAGCGTACGCCCTTCTAGCATCTGGTAGGACAAAATATTCTGAAACGAAAAGTCCTCAGTCATTTTTTGATCAAACGCATAGGTAATTAATTATAAATTAAAATAAATAGCCAATCAGGTGCGCGCTACAGCGGAAAGGCAGCGCAGAGAGGAGGGATAGGGAAATGCGTTGTAATTGCGTGCGCCTGAAAATGTGTGCGGAGGGAACATTTCGAAAGCATGTCTGCAAGTGCACACACACACACACGCGCGTATGCGCACGTACACTCACACTGGCACACACACACGCGCGCGCACGCACACACTCGCACGCACACACTCGCACACACACTTGCACACATGCTTTCGGAATTGTCCCTCCGCACACATTTTTAGGCGCACGCAATTACAACGCATTCCCCTATCCCTCCCCTCTGCACTGCCTTTCCGCGGTAGCGCGCACCTGATTGGCTATTTATTTTTATTCATAATTAATTATCTATGCGTCTGGTCAAAAAATGACTGAAGACTTTTCGTCTCAGAATTGTTTTTCCTACCAGATGCTAGAAGGGCGTACGTTGCATCTGGGACACCTGGGGGTCTGATAGGATCCTGTAGCCAACGATAAAAATCCGAAACATTGCTGTTTGGTCTATTGGCAGCACAGATAGCGGATTCTCGTAATGTATCTGGACTCATTGGAATGTTCGCATATACGGTTTCTATTTGGATAAACCTATATGGAATGTATCAGATTCTATTGTTTTTATGAGCAAGATGGAATCTATAGGGAATTACGTATGTGCAATCTACTGGATCAAAACTGCATTTTACACTGATTGACAAGTTGCGTGCATTTATCAGCAGCTACGGATTTGATTTGAATATTTTTCTAATTGTATTTCCACAAGGTATGAAGTTATAAGTTTCGAATGGACTTGACCGTTTGGAAGCGAATGTGCATAAAAACGGGAAAGTCCACGATTTTTTGCTATCAGATCTCGAATGCAAAAACTGATGCGTATGAAACTATACTTATTTCGCCTTATGAGAAATGACAGATATATTAGGACCAAGTTTTGTATGGGATAGAATTTGTGATTCCATGGACGAAAACGCATCATTTTCCGATAAAAATGTACGTTTTCAATATGAATGAATCAGATATTTCAGATAAGACACTTCATCAGCAGTAATTGGTATTGCCTAATTAACATTTAATGGGGATATACAGATTCAACGATCTCGTTGGTAAATATGGGTTTAACCTGTATATGTTTTAATCAGAGTTTCTAAACTTATCCAGGGTGGAGAGAGAATATTTCAGAGAGGGCTCTATTAGGATTATCTGATGCAAAACTGACCCTTAAGTCTATGTGAATGCATATGTTGCTGCAGATTACAATGTCTGCGCATCTCGGCATTTATTCGTACAGTCGAAGATTCACCTTAATAATGAAACTCGGGTGTTTGTATGAAAATATGAGTCAAACTTATATCCGTTCGAACCAGTTTCCTGTACCTGTTTCAAACTGGCGTTTTCCAACCTATGCAGATATCCAATGAAAAATGGCATCTCGATCTATGGTAATGTATACATCTGTAAGTACAAAACCAGTCTATTTGCGCACATATGTATTCATTTGTATTGTAAAAGATGTTGCCTCAAAATCGGGTCTGCTTTACGTGAAATGGCCTCTTTGTTACATAAAACACAGAAAGCGTATATGGTTTTTGTCATGTCCCGTAACATTTTTTTGTTTAATATAAATATAATTATTTTCCTACGACTCTGTGCCTCGTGTCTCTGTGCGGTGTCCGGTGCGAAACGCCGACAGTAGGACCGGATGTACCCGATCGAATTCCGCCGATCGAGCATCGCCTGATCCGCAGGCTTCGACCGTGGGACTCCGGGAGCGAACAAGTTTTCGTGGACGTTTCCAAAAACCCCACCAGGTTAATAGCGACCGAGCTAACGTCGGTCCGGTGGCGGTACGTATGATCAGTTCCGATTTGTCCACGGTTCGCTCCTGGAGTCGGAGAAAACTCCTAGTAACAGCAGTCCTCGCGGTGGTGTAATAAGTCCAGGCCTTGGACCCGGCGGACCCGCACAGAGACGTCAGTCTTTACTAGTAACATCCTAGTAGCAGCGGAGCCCGCGGCAGTGTAATAAGTCCAGGCTAGCAACCCGGCGGACCCGCACAGAGGCGTCACTCTACTATTTACTATTTATTTTAACTTCCATTATTTCATCAGCAAAATAACCTTCGAATCAGTGATAAAGGTGCGGGGCCTACGTTAAAACCCCGATCAAAATAGAGGACCTATAAGTTCAACGTGCAGTGAGCGGGAGAGAGACGCGGGGAAAATTGTCCCCGCGGAAGAGCGTGCTAGACCGCGAGTGAGAGAGCGACGCGGGGGAAACTGTCCCCGCGTAGAGGTGTGATTACCCACGGAACGTTGTAAGTAGAATTATCATAATATAATAAAATATCATTTATAACCATTTCCCCCTAGATAGCATTCGTTAGAATTTGTTTCCCCAATCCCATTTCCACAGGAGAGTTTGCCGGGCCCGTATGGGACGTGCGGCTATCCCTTCTACTTTAAAGAAATTATATTGAAGAACCCAAAGGTAAAATAAAATCGTTCCTTCTGGACATAACATTTTTATTATTTTGTTTACATTTTTTTCATTTTGAAAAATGTTAGAAAAAATAAAACCAGACGGCAGTTCACACTAATACGTGGGTATACTTCCGAAGAGCCAATACCTTTTGTCTATCTAAAATTCCGCACAGATTTTCGTCGCTACATTTCACGCTCAAGATTTTTACCGTAACATTTTTTTCTACTGAATATCCAGTGCATGCTAGGAAATGCCATAAAAAATTCAAAGACTAAACTAATCCATATAGTAATACAAAAAATAAAAAAAATCACAATACTGCCTCTACAGAACTGAGTGTTACATTGTTTCTCTCCCTCTCTCTGCTTTAGTGCTTGAGAGGACTTGCAGGGCGCAAAATAAATGTCGCGTTCTCTCTCTCTCTCTCTCTCTCTCTCTCTCTCTCTCTCTCTCTCTCTCCCTCCCGCCCCCTTTTTCGATAGAATTCGATAGGTGAAGGGACAAAGACATCAAATTTCGATAGAGATGTCTCGGAATGAATGGGATGTGATCGGCTTCTGTCGGTCTTTTTCAACAGATCGTGTGCTTCGATCCGTCCGTATCTGCATAGTTTTACCTGTAGTCAACAAGGGGATTCCGTCAGACGACAACCGAGTTTAACGGCTGTGCCATACCACTGGATATTTCTTAGTAAGTACATTAATCAAAGATTGAGATGCGTTCAGATTAACACTTCGTCTGTGATCGTTTTTCCGGTACCTTCCGTATGTAAATCTGGATATTTTAAGACCTGCCATTCTCTTATCCAGTTAAGGCGGTCCTCTAGTTTCTCGGGTCGAAAAAATCGATATTTTTTTTTTCATAAATCACATCTACTACACGTGTAGAAAATGTGTGCCAAAGGATTTTTCGATATTCGAAGTGGTTCATAAGTTACGGCCCTGGAATGGAGCAGGTATACGGAGCGCGCGCCGAGAGCGCGAACTTTCAAACGCGTTTTTCTTGAAACACCATTTTTCGAAACGGTGACCACGATATTTCAGAAACTACTGCACCGATCTTGTTCAAATTTATACAGCATCTTTAATATGTTATAAGCCAGCGATTGAACTAGGATTATCATGATTGCTTCGATAATTTTTTTTGTACGAGCGAAAAACTTACGAAAAAATGAGTAAAAAATAGAATGTAATTTTCAAAAGTGTATAAAAAAGTCAATTTTTGTAATTTAGAATTCGCTCTAGTTCAATCGCTAGTCTTAAATATGAAGATTAAAATGTCGTTTGGTTTTTTGATTTCAGATAAGCAGAACAGCCGCAATCTTGGTCACCGTCAAGCACCTCTTTTACTCGATGTCTTCCTGTCGGCCACTATAACGTTTATTCTATTATATATTTTGACTTCAAAAAATTTGTAAAGCTTCGTTAAATGTTAATAAAGATTATGCGAAAACAATGAGATTGATTATTTCGATGCTTTGCCCGTAAAAAACTATTGAAAAAGCCGTAAAAAAACAGCCGAGTTACTAGAGGACCGCGTTAATACATTCGAACATTTAAAAAAAAATCATGCCAGTGTTTGAAACATTCACTTCAATATATCGATCATAAAATTATAGAAAAACATATTTTCTTTTCATTTATTGTTTGTTAAATAAATGAAGCAACTTATTAGGGAAGTAGTTTTGTCTGGGATACGAAATACCCAGGTTTACAGTCGAAATGTTAATCGCTTTTTCTTTTATTATTGTTGGGGTTCAAAGTCTTTAACTTTTTCAAATTACCTTTTGAAACTCATTAACAGTTATTTTACCGTGTGTGTGAACGCGAAATTTTTATTATATTCAGTCGTCGCGTACATTTTTATTCACTGAAGTATAACGATAAAAGAAACCGATAGAATTTTATAGATTGCGTTCTATCGGTCTTCTTGTACAGGACCTAACTTACCCCTAAGGCCCGGTAGAAGCAGATAGAGGATAGAAACCGATAGAATCCCATGCATTCCGATACATATTTTCTTTTCACAAATGCATCCCACCCAAGAGAAGCCCAATTACGCGTATTTTTCATATTGCGTAATTTGCGCAGCGAATCGGTAAACTACGCGATACGTAAAGTGCACGCAATGGGGGGGGGGGGGGGGCACCCTCGCGCTCAACTAATGTTCTTATGTATGTTGTAGACAAAACAAATTAAAAAAATAATACTGGCGATAGTAGCACCGCAGGTAGCGGCAGCAGCGATGAGAGCAGCGCGACAGAGACGGCCTGATATTATATACCTCCATTTATATCCAATATCTTATTGGATTTCATTTTAATTTTGATTTTATATCCAATAGGACTTATTTGATACAGTTTTCTCAAACAATGGCAGTTTGTAAATTTTTTTATTCCTACTCATTCCTATATATAATTCCATACTAAACTAGCCCGTTTTTCTCGCTTTTACGGCCTCCCGTGCAGAAATGTGACCGGGCATTCCTTGCATTGCGTCGGTCCCTCGCCAAGATTACCTCATCCGATTAGGAAAGATCCGAAATCTTTTATAAGACGGGTACATACCGATGAATGCAAATGCAAAGTAATTGGCTAATACCAATATGTTCTCATAAGACAAAAGATAATCATTTTACGGAAAGTCCATATAGCAACCGATTTAATGAATCCTCACTCCGAGCATAGGAAAAAACCGATTTACAAAGTTAAATGATTGGCCCGAATTTACTGATAAAAACCGAGGCCTCCTCTTGAGTGTGAAACATGTACAATGTTAGTACATTCCGATAGGTGCGCACATTCCGATTAAATGGATTCCACCCTTAGTTACCCGTATCAAAAAAATTCGATCCAAACGGATAAAAACCAGACCCGTATTTACTGATAAAAAACCGTGCCTCGTTCTAAGGACGAATCTTTTATAATACAAGTACATGCAAATAGGTGCGGATATGAAATGATTTCCAAAGACGAATACATTCTCATACAGCGAAAGGTAAAGTTTTCGATCTGGAAAGTCGAGTAGGTTCAAACAAAAAATAATTTGCGAATAGGTATACATTCTCGTACAGCTAAAGGTAAGTTTTTGATCTGAAAAGTCACATACAAACTGATTGCTGTCAAATTTCGATTGTAACATATAACTTGATATACGAACTATGCAATTGGGTTCTGCCGACTAGTACCAATATAATTCCAGTTTGTGAGTACAAGGTCATTCCGGTAAAATATTATGGACATTTTGAAGTAATCTGCTGTTGCAGATTAATTACGATTGAAATTGAAAAGGCATTTGCACTTCTAAATTGAACTACGCGGAACCGTTTTCGGATCCTGAAGGTAATCTATGGGCACCGTAGATACGTAAAAAGCCCGATAGAATCATATATTTCAAAAAATCGCCAATCCTGTCGGAATTCATAAGCGTTTCCGAGGACAAAAACACAAAATTTTCCGATAGTATTTCTGTTTTTATTGGTTTCTATCGGTTCTTTGCAACAGGGTGGCGGACAAATGATCATCGATAAATACAACACGATCCAGCAAACCAAGTAAAAAAAATAAAGACGAGAACATCCAGTAGCAATCTGGACACAGAGGTACAAACCCAGCCAAAACGCGGATTGTGTCGGTCGCCACTGAGCAAAGTCCCTATTATAAATGTTGAAAGACTATGCTAAGATGTTGGTAACCATCGATGCTGCTATTCTATGTATAATTTTTTTCTTTTCATCCGAATTTTGTTGCTGATTTACTCCGCTTGGACGCAGTGTTTTCTTGGCGATCATACTCAAGTTGTAAGCAGCACTTTAGCACTTTAAAGCGTCGTTGCGTTGACGAATAAACGTTTAATCAATAAGGACTTTGTGGGCAATTACATAGTGTCTTATAACTGCTTGTAAGAAGGGTATTCGGCCAGGTTCCATCTAGCTAGCTGCCACTATTATCCAGTTTCTGGCAGCTTTAAGTACCCAAAAGGTGTAAAGTACTATTACAGAGGTAGGCTCGAAATATGATACTTGCCTTGGTTTGTTCCTTCTTCCCATTCTGCCGTTCCAAAGTATTTTTAGGTGCCGCAGTAATCTATAAATCTCACGAAGAAATTTCAGACAGCAGATTCGTGCACATTGTGACTTATGTCATGTCCAAGTACAAATTTGCATACATCATTTCTAAATACAAACCTGCGCGAAACTGATAGAATCGAAAATAAACTTACAAATACAACTCTTAAATCTAGAACACTGGTTTAGTCCTATTGTAGCCGGGGGCAAGTTTCCCAGTTACCGATGACATAAAAGTTATTAATAAATTAGAAGTGCGTCGTTAGTAACAATTTTCTATATTTGGTTATATTTAGTTTACTACATTTCAGTGTGTAGCGTCACTCGTGTCATGGTCGCATGAAAATCTGTATACGTCACGTATACAGGCGTTATAAATGTAGTGTCGTAGTGATGTAGATGTAGTACAGTCATCAAATACAGATCTGCGTGAGTTTGCGGAGAAAAACGACTCCGTAGATATCACACTTAAATCTAGGGCACTCGTTTCAGTCCTGTTATTTTCAGGGACAATAACAAGGCAAGTCTTGCGGTTACTGAATCTATAGAAGTCATTATCAAAAATAGATGTGCTTTATTACTAGCAGTTTTCTGTAACTGATTATATTTAGTGATCCGCCCATACCAATCAGTGCCTGAACAGCAAGTTTTTATCATCTTCAAACTTTTTATAAACAAAACGCTTATACTATTATTGCTATGCGTTGTCAATTGCGGTGAACACACATTCACAACTTGCTGCTCCATACGATTTATAGTTGGAAATCGTATTTTTTTCATTGCAATCTGTATGAAAGAATATTTACTTTCCATGATATGCACGATTTTCCATTTTATATGAAATGAACTTTGTCAAGGCGCAATGTCACACCGACCGAGCGGCCATGAATGCGAGAGAGATAGCTGTAAAGTAGAGTCTCCCTAGTACTCTCCAAGACCGGTGATAATTTTGAAAAAGAAAAGAAACGCCTTCCTCTCTGTCGAAAGAAAAACAACGTCTACGTTTTCATGCACCTGAAATGTAGTTCGTATAGTAGAAAATGTCGAAAGGGAATGTAGTCATATACACACCGCTGGTGCATGGAGCCATGAGCAATTATTACGAGCATTTTTTCTTAAAAACTTTGAAGGTTGGCTTGAACAAATAAATACATCACCAATGTAAGAACTCACGGGAGATCCTTACGTTTAACCATGCATACAAACATAAGCACACGTACAAGTACCCATTGTAACAACTGCAACCAGCGCGTGATATTTTTCAGATCAATTACGTTACAGAGGTTCATGGGTTAGCTATAACAGCTTTAAAGTATTGTAAATCCAGCGATTCTCGTTTTTGTAACATTTTTCCCATCAAATTTGTCGTTAATTCAACTGCAGATATGTTCCACATAAATGAGGCTTTCTTTGAAAAAATTAAAGTGACGTTCCTGACATTGACGGTTCCATCAGCCAAGTCATCTACATGAGCATGGATTTGTCTCTCAAAACTTTGAAACCTAAATTTTAGGACATAATTTGATTTGGGGTAGCATTAATGAGATAACTCACTATTTTCTCAGAAAGGAAACTGTTTCGTATATAAATTTTCTTTTCAATACATGGTATTAAAACGCTTGCCAAGCCGCGTTAGTGTGAATATACCATTTTTCTCTTACAATTAGAACCGTGAAGGACTTGCGCTAACTGTCCAAAACGAAATACACCAGGTCGAGCATTGCACATAAGTATGCGATGAAAATGTTTATAACAGACTAACGTATCTTCGGTTAATTTATTACACGAGTACTATTATGGCATCGTGTATCCTACTTACATTATGTTTTGTTAATATAATTCGATACCATAACTTTCCGGGCGTTAATAATAATAGAGTTTTTTGTTCACGCACAAAATTTCATAGCGTGTTCTCTTGCACTTGTTGCCCAATCAAAAAGCTACTATCATGCAAGGAGATTGTACATTTTGTTGTTGTTCTTTTTTCTAAACTTGGATGTTACAGTTTAAGTGGATTAAAAACTACCTGGGTATCACAGCAAAATAGAATGGAGCGTAGTGCTGGTGTTGATTTGAACCTCAGCGCCGTTCATGTAAGTACTTTATCGAGTTTATTATTGTTGAGTTACATATATTGATGCTTTTCGAACACACACGCACGCACCTCTATGTATGCTTTTGTGTGTGTGTGTGTGTGTGTGTGTGTGTGTGTGTGTGTGTGTGTGTGTGTGTGTGTGTGTGCGTGCGCGCGCACATGTGTGTTCATACAGGCCAAATGCAAAAGTTATGTCGCTATTATCGATGATATACAAATCTATTTGCATCCAAAAGATTATCATGATTTTGTGCGTCTAAAATGTTGCACATGGAAGCTCATGGGTTATCGCTCCAATATAGAGATAATTAAACTGTATTATTATAACGTAATATTGAAGGGATCAATAATTAAAAGACTCGCCTTGGGTATATAAATGGGGAAATTTCGATTTTTGTACTCGTTGTTGTCAGGTTTCTCAAGTCACTCAACTGTTCAGAGTTTATTCGCTGCGTAGAGGATAATGGCACGGATGTTTTGAAATGCCTGTCTCAACGACTATTGTCTATCGAAATGTAGCTCGGATTACTAAAACTAGTCGCATCATCTTTTCGCAAATCATTTTTTTGCCTCGGCATGTTTACATAATTATCCGAAGTCCTGATGATCGAAGGAACATAACGATTCGAATCCTTAGCAAAGCTGTTAGTATCGTTAATCCTGCTCTCGTCGACGCTCCGATCGCTCAGTGGCACGTCTGTCAGATCCACCACGCCAATGTCTTCCGTTGTATTGCAGTACCCTGACTCGATCTTGTTGTTGTCTCTCATTTTCATATCAGTGTTCATTGCATGGCACTGTTTGACGAACTCGGCTCTTCGCTGACGAACGTTTATTGGCTTCAGGTACGGATCCTCTTCCTGTTCTAACATTGGCGATAGCTCAACAGCTTCGGATTCCGACTCCGTGTCAATATTCGCCGAACTGAGGCCCATTCGAGACTCAAATTCAGCCTTTTCCGAAATTAGTCTGGGGCCAAAAATACCCAATGCACCCCCTTCGCTGGAAAGGCTCATCGGGAGGTAAGAATCTTCCTGCCTCAAACACGATGACCCGAGCGTTGAATTAACGTAATCTCGATGCTGCGAGCACAGTGTATTGTGATCGGGTGCCGACATCATGGTTAAATAATCATCTTTACCACTCTCTAGAACGGTCGTGTTCATATCCAAGTAAGGAGCGTTAAGATCCACGTAATGCTGAAGAAAAAGAATTTTGTATTTGTATCTATATTATCCTATTGGGTCATGGTCAAATCATTTTTATACCTCTTTAACACTTTCTTCAAGTAAATCTCCTATGCTGCTGACTAATGATGTAAAAGTTGGTCGCAACGACGGTTTCGCTTTCCAGCATTGCAGCATTATGTCATATCTAAGAAGGAAAGTATGGTAAGTTTTTGCAAGGTGCTCAATAAAAGCGTATGCAGAATTAATAGAAAAATCAATAACTATTGTTAAATTTCGAGGTACACACTCGAGAACAAAGTATTTCTGGTTGAAAACAAACAAAAAAAAACCCGAAGTTTCGCTCGCGTGCACATTTGTGTATTTATAATGAAATACCCGATTTTACCGAGAATATACACCTTCGAACCTTCGTCATTCTGCCGTAAAATGCAGACGTAATTGGGTTTAAGGCAGAACGTTTGCAGACATAATTGTAAAACGGGAATTGCAAGCATGATGTGCATATGAATATAATACAAGCATTTGGTTTTTGCTAAAACGCGTAACGTCAGGAAAGAGTGTTCGAAAATGTTACGTTTTTCAATAATACTTGAAAATTTCGTTTTGCTCTGATCTTATTGGCATCATTATTGGCGAGCATTGTGGTGCTACGCACTTTGGTAATAACATGTATAATAGAAAGAGCTTTAAGAGCTTTTAAAGAGAAAGTAAAGTCCACAACAGTGTGATTTTCGACCATTAGCTCCGAAACTGAACACCTAATATTGGAGTAATTTTTCCAGCGTTTTTTTGTTGTTGTGATTTCGGATGCCGTTTCGACATCATAGGAATGCGTTATAGGCTCTTTCGTAATTTGGTAATTACGAAAGATAATATACAGGGTGGCCGGAACATTGACGTCCAAAAATAAAATTTAGATCCCTTGTATCGTGGGGTATCCAAATAACCCCCATGTATGTCCCGCGACTTTTCATAGTTTTCGAGTTATGAATTGTTTTCTGAATTTTTGAGAATTTTCGACCTGACCAATTTTAAAAAAATCTAAAAACAAAGTAGAAGACTTTGTCGAGATTTTTTTTCGCAACTGAATCTTCATGAGTAGTAATTTTAACCAGGTGACTTCATGGTTCCTAATTAGGCCTCAAGAATGCGCCAGACTCACAGCTCTCATAATCATTTTAAAAATGTAGTACTTAATAGGGCTAGTTTGGCTACAATTGACGTTCAAAGACAGCGAGGTGGAAAATTCTTAAAATTAACCATCTGATGAAAAAAAAATTATGCCCACTTTATCATTCCCAAGGTTATTCAGTTTGTTAACTAACCTAAAATGACTGCAGGAAAGCTAAGATTTAAACATTTGGAGGTTTATTTTGTTTTTGTTTAATGTAAGTTTAATAAATTGTGCGCGATCCGTTCTCGTAACGAGAACGGATCGCGTAAACGAGGGCGCAACTCTTTTACCTGATCCACCAGAACGGATCGCGCAAAATTCATTAAACTCGAATTAAAGTAAAAAAAATAAACCAATCATTTTTGGTTAGTTAACAAACTAAATAACCTTAAGAATGATAACATGGGCAAATTTTTTTTATCAGATGTCTAATTTTCAGAATTTTCCACCTCGCTGTCTTTGAAGGTCAATTGTAGCCAAAGTAGCCCTATTAAGTACTACGTTTTTTAAATGATTACGAAAGCTGAGAGTCTGGCGCATTCTTGAGGCCTGATTAGGAACCATGAAGTCACCTGTTTAGATCTTTAATTTAAAGTTGAAAATTTAAGTCATATTTTACTGAACGTACATTTTTCACTTTAGACCAACATTTTCATAACTTTCATCACAGTTACAAAGCTGATTATTTTATGCATAAAAGTACTACTCATGAAGATTCAGTTGCAAAAAAAAAATCTCGACAAAGTCTTCTACTTTTTTTTAGACTTTTTTTTAATTGGTCAAGTCGAAAATTGTCAAAAATTCAGAAAAAAAATCCTAACTCGAAAACTATGAAAATCACGGGACATACATAGGGGTTATTCGGATACCCCACGATACAAGGGACCTAAATTTAATTTTTGGACGTCAATGTTTCGGCCACCCTGTATATTCCCTTTATCTCTACAACATTTGATTATTCAAAACCACCAAAGTTTTCCGGAAAATGCCCTGACGTGCGATATCCGTGAAGAAGCTGCAATTATCTCTTGTGTGTGGTGCTTGAAGTCACTTTGTTCTTAAACTTTTTTTTTCACGACTATCATTACTCTAAGGAATATAATTCATAACAAATGTGTAGTTTAATTGTTTGGAAATTAACTAAAAAACCAGCGTGGGTAATCATGAAACCAATGACTTACACATCTGGTCGAACCTCACAAAGTGACAAGGGAAATATGATGTAAAGGGGAGTGTATTGTATTTAATGTATCATAATTTAAAGGTACCAATTGAAAAATTACCAATATATGTAAATGCGATTTTAAATATATAATTTACATCAAAATAACTTTCTAAACGTTTTTTGCAATCCAAATACTTATACACTGAGAAAAAAAAACTAATTGAATCAAAGAATATATTGGTTGATCCAAATAATTGTGCTGCTGCGGCGTGCCACCGACAATGAAATTGTTTCAATACTATAAAATATTGGAAAATGTGATCGATTTAAATAACATATTATTTTATTTGAAAAATCTCTTCTGTTATCTGAATATCTATATTATCCTCCAAATAAAATTATATTCTATTGAAGTAATTCTATACACCGTAGATGTATTGGATGAAGTAATTAAGCGGTTGCTACAAACATTTTTTATTTCGTACAAAAATATAATCAATAGAATTAATTATTTCTTTACTACATCGAAACGTGGGAATGCCATGGGACGTAAGTTTTTAAATTTGTTTTAAATCTTGAATAAAAAGTGAGCATTAGAATGATAATCCACGATAATAGTGGAGAGAATATCAGATATTCAACTGCTTAGAACAGATACTACACTTTGATCTTAGCCACAGGCCAAGAAGCGATACTCTTTTGAGTTTCTCCAGCGTTTAAGTAGATTTTCGGTTCGCGGTACGCTTACGAGAAACGAGCGCGCGGCGGCCTCTAGCAGTTACTCCGAGAACTACGGGTTTCCTCACACTATCATTTCGGTGGCGCTCGGCCATGATTTGGTTGAATTTTTTCAACCAAATGTGCAAGGAACAAATTTTACTTTCGCATAATTTTTTAACCAATTCAGGCATTTGCTTAATACTTGTCAATCAAAATTTAAAAAATTTATATTTTAACGAATAGTGTACTTAAAATCAATATTGGAAATGATGAAAACAATAAAATAATATATTTACTCAATAGAAAGTTTATTTGAATCAAACGAGCGAAATTCAATTTTTCTTGTGTACTCGAATCAACAATATTCATGTTATGAAATGAAACGCTTTTTTCGTTCGTTGCAGAAATTGCATTCAAAACTATATAATTTGTTCGCGATAATTTTTTAGATAGTTTCAATAATATATTGTGCTCGGCTAACAATATATCTTTTGAATGGAAAAAAAACTTTCAATTTTATCATGTTATTGAAGTCAATAGCGTTTTGTTTGGACTAATAAATCCGATTATTTACACCAACAATTTTACAATTGAATCAACGAAATTTCATTCAATAACACCAATGATATTGGATCAATGATTTTTTTCTCAGTGTAGAAACACGAAATCAGCCGAATTTCGCTGAAATTCGTGGCATTTACGCGCTCAATTAGCAAAAAAAATGATGTTTCCAACCGCCCAATTGCCAGATATCGAGAAATGACAAAAAATATGTATTAGCTTTCGTGTATGTTTTACACACGTGCAATTTTTCACACAAGTACATTCGAATCTAGTGAAAACCTTCACATATATACGTTAAAAATACCGATGTTTGCAATTGACAATATGCACTGCATTGTTATTCTTATGAGAATTACCATAAATGTGTAGTGCTCGAAGGAATACTATATTCTTGCCATTAAAATGTTTGTTCAATCTCACTTCATTCAAAAATTTTCGCAAATAACCGCAATCTCCAAGGGAGATTGCAAGATAATATTTACCTCCTAAATGAGGAGGCTTCTACGGATATTGAAAAAAAATACGAATAGAATATTTTGACGTACTCTACGAATATGCCGGATGACATCAAAATCAAAAGGGGACACCTCGGACGGTTCCCTTGGGAAGAATGTCAGGATCAAGTCGACGTTAGTTATCTAAATATTTTTTTTTAACTATAACATTATACCTACGCGTATTATATTCCCGAGTGAAGATATTAACTATCCCGGAAAAGCGAATGATACAAATTTGGAGAAAAAAATCTCGTGCCAGACACTGAGCCTTTTATGTAATGCCTCAGCCATTCGACGTGGTAATTTGTAGTCGTAGAATATCACAGTAATATCGCATTCCATTTGTTGACTTACACTTGATCGGTTGCATACTCCGGTTTTTCCATTCTGTACCCTTCAATCAGGCGTTGATACTGTTTCTCGGCCTCCATACCGGGATAAGGAGTTTTTGCAAGAGTAAAAAACTCCCAGAGTACTATGCCGAATGACCAAATGTCTGACTGCGTTGAAAACACCCGATCCCTTATAGACTCAATGGCCATCCATTTGATAGGAAGTGGCGCGTCACCTTTCTTTTTGTAATTGTCGTCCTTATACATTGTCTTAGCAAGACCGAAGTCACATATCTTGACGATATTGTTTTCCGCCAAAAGAATGTTTCGCGCTGCAAGGTCGCCGTGCAAAACCTGATGATAGCCAAACCAAAAACATGTTCATTCTAGCTCAAGAAATACCTTAATTGCACTAACTATGTGGGAGCTGTTTCAAGTTGTAAAATAGAACATGGACTTTTTCAACCATTCAAACAATTTGTATTTCTTTTTCCTTTTCTATGGAGCCTGCCATATATTCGTTCCTTTAAGGGGTTACCCCCACTTGCGATTTTGAAAAAATCGATTTTTTTTATTGCCGTTTTTTGAAGTATAAGTATCTGAGAATATGTCCTGAAAATGTTAAGTCGATCCGAACAAAATTGACTGAGATATGAGCGTTGAAAGAGAAGAATCCGCGTTGAAAGAGAAACTTTAAACGCGTTTTTCTCAAAATGGCATTTCTGAAGTCGGTGACCAAGATTACTCGAACACTAATGAACCGATCTTCTTGAAATTTTACAGGCTTATTTAATACATAAAAATGTAGTCTTTAATCGTTCGATTTTTTTTTCGAAAAAAATGGCCGTTTTATAGCCAAAAAACGGCCGTTTTTTTTCGTTAAAATCGAACCATTAACTTTAACTGTCTGCCATTTTGTGAAAAATGAATATTTTTTAAAATCCTTCGATTAAAGACTAGTTTATACTTATATTTGACTAAATCCATCCGCATTTTTTTTCCGATTATCCACTTCGCCGCAATGTTGGTCACCGCAAACCGTGTAAATAAAAACATTATTTCATTGACAGCCATTTGCCACTAAACAATGTAATATTTTTCAATAAAAAAATTACTGATAGTTCTTCAAGATGTGTTCTTTAAGATGGTATATTGATCGATAAAAAAAGTTTTGTAGTTTTCTTTAAAAAAAATCATGAAAAAGGCCTTTTTTTGCGCTACAAGTGGGGGTAACGCCTTAAAGAGAGCTGTGTTTGAAAGGTAAAACTGTAACATGGAGATTGCGGCTATGGAATGCCGCAGTATTAAATTAATCTAATCTTCAAATACGTTTTAGCCCCAATCCCCTCTGGAATCTATTGAATGAGATAATGTGATATTCGAGGTACGTGGGGCGATCCTGTCCGTGCGTTGCTGGCCATGTTACTTATAGCTGAGTAACATGGACGGGGGAGCTTGAGCAAGACCGCCCTATATTTCTGACGGGTTACATTTGTTTAATTGCAGAGTTATCGTGTATAAGTTGCAATTAGTTCATATTTAAAAATGTACATTTTCTGCTCCTACTATGATATATGCGGAATATATATTTGATGAAATTTTTGTCAAGATTTGATACATTTGTCCGTTGCCGGAAGTGAAGATTTTTACTGAAAAATACGAAATAAAAGAACCTACAATTTAGCGGTTTACTTACTTTCCTCTGGCTGAGATATTCCATCCCACGAGCTACTTGGAATGCCCAGGATAATAGATCCTGGGTGCATATCGGTTTAAGGTTCTGATCCTTGTAGTCACCATGATAGTTAGAGCGCCAGCCTGGCTGAGTGGAATCGTTACTGAGTACGCAGCCGTCTGGTGATGCACTGATACTCAGAGAATCGGTGGTACTTGTATACGTCAGCAATTTAGGGCTCGGATTGTTGTTATATGAGACGGTGCTACCACTGCGAGAAAATAAGAGTGCCGCGTATTTAACTCTGCTGTAGGCAAGTTCATATGGTGAAAACAATAACGTGAAAACAATTTTTTTTTGTTACAACCACAGACCGCATGCACCAGTTTCGTGTTGTTGGTGTTAGAAGATACACGTATTCGAGTGCCCAGCCGAAGAACATGGAATTAAGTTGAAAGAATAACATTCATTAGTCTACTAATGTTAAAGAATTAATTGAGCACTAAAATAAGAAAAAGAAGATGCTGTAATTATTTACTCCTTCATAATACAGCAATTCGCAATACATAACATCTAATCGCTATATTTATTTTCATTGACTCGACAAAGACCCTTATCTTACAAAAGTATAGTGCCCTTACGGAAGCATTTTCTTGCAGAGTATTTCCATGCTGAAGAAAGAAATGCACAAAAAATGAAAGCTCTACAACATACGCTACAACTTGACATGTTGTATTAAAGAAAATACTACAATTGCTTATGCTTAAAGAACATTATTCTTTTGGAGTTCAGAGTTCACATGAATTGTTTGTTTTCATGTCCTCTTCCACTCCTCGGTGGATTGGTTCTACCTACAAGGAACATCACTTAAGTGATCGCCGTCTATTTTGTTGGAAGTCGTAAATGTGATAAAGCATTGGAAACTATTGGACACGTATTTTGTTTCATCTGAGAAAAAACGGTTTTAAGGGGGGAAACCACCCATCAAAGAAAGGCGTGTCGAAGGGTAGTTTTGCAGTTTTATCCACAAGCAGTCCACCGATCTGAATAAAACAAAAACCGAAATTCTTCAAATGCAAAGTGATGATAAAGCTAAATCCACTATAGAAACATTGAAAAAAAGTTAAATTAAGGGGTGACAGGCCTTTCTTTGAGGGGTCGTTTCCCCCCTTACAAACATTGTTCCGCAGATAAAAAAACGTGTCTAATAGTTTTCAATACTTTATCACATATATGAGTTTCAACAAAATCGAAGGCGGACACTCAAGTGATGTTCCTTACTAGACAACACTACACGGGACAATTGCTTTGCACCCTACATCTTTATTTGTAGTATGGCAAGCCACCCAGTATAATTATGTACGGCGTTCAATTTTTTTGTTCCATACAACTTCATAGTCTTAAATATGTGCTGCATACATTTTGAAAGGAAAGCTAAAGTCAAGAGACTGTGAATGAATTAAATCAAGGGTTAGAAACAAACACGGATTTTAGTATTCACAACAATTGTGTCTTTTTGATTTTTTTTTAACGAAAGGGTGCATTTAATTTCTTAAAAATATTATTGCCGTAACATTAATGCGAAAATCGTGTTGAACGCAAAAAGAGATGTCAACGTGCGTTTAGGTCATGAGTATCATCTGCAACCCTTAAACGCAGGAAATTGCTTCTTTCCTTTGAATTATGTGAAGCAGAAATATGTAGTGTCCGTTATTCCGCTAGGGTAATTCGGGGGAGTAGGCCATAAGGGAGAGATGGCCAATGTAAATATTTCACAGAACCGCGCACTAGATTTCACCTGTTACTGCTTAATTCGCTTCGCGTTGTGCGCAGACGTAAGCGTACGAGCAAAAGTTTGGCCAAAAAAATGTTAAGAAAGTAAAATCCTTTTTAATTATTCTGTCTACCGCTGAATTTTTCTGAAGGTTTCACGTTGTACTTCGTGGTGATGTTATTTTGTAAAAGTAATGGTTACTTTTGTGTTTCTCGAGTAGTTTACGAACAGTGCTTTGTTATAACCGCAAGATTTCGCATGTATTGTTTCTACTTATTTACATTTTACATATAGCCATCTCACCCGGGAGATTAGGAGAAATGGCCACGTACAGTCGGTGTGTGATGGCCATAGTATTGGTTGTAATATGTTCAGGTAATTCATTTTTTTCTACATTTATTTTAGATGCCTAATAAGTACGAGAGAAAAGCAATTGTTCTACGAGGGGACTGGACTCAAGAATCATTAAAAGGAGCTATCAGTGCTGTAAAAAATGATGAACTGTCGGTTCGTGCGACTGCTAGGACCCACGAAATACCTAGGAAGACCTTAGAAAGACGATACAAGAGCAATGACAAAAAAAATTGCGGACAAACTTATTATGAAACTCGTCTCATCGAAGACTGGCTTCAGTGGATAGTATGCCAACTTTGGGTCCACGAAAATTATACAGATTTCGATTATACGTGTTCTAGATGTGGCCAAAAGGAAAAAAATTAAGAATCAAAACAGAAAAAACCCAAGAGAAAACCGAGAGCATAATGCTGGGTAACTGGCCATCTAGCCTCCATTCCTATGGCCAACACACCCGGATGCTCCGGGAGAGATAGCTAATCGTGATTTTTAAAAAATAGTAATTTTAAGATTGATCTGGTAGGAGTTTGTTGTATTTTCGTAAATTATCTTAAAGTTAAATGCTCAAAGTTTAATTACAAATGAAGATTGGTTAAGAAACGTCTGTACTTTTATTTTGACGGATCCTTGAAAAAACTGCGGCCAACTACCCCGGACTTACCCTATAATCCATGTAATGGACTGAAAGTGAATGTAGCTGCTTGTGCATGTTGTGTAATTAAAACCCAATTAGCGTACATCTTACATAGACATAACATGTAATCTATCAGCCGCACGTACTCCATGTGAAATTCTGCACAAGCTTTCTGAGAGACCATTTTTTTAAAGAAGAGCATATCTTTTAGACGGAACGACACCTCATCGCGGTCGGTATGGTAGAACAATTATAGATACCCAAAAATCTCTGAAACGGCTCTTCAGATCCCGTCGAAACTTTACCAAACGACGTCAAATAGATAGACGAACAGCTGTCTGCCCCTCAAATTTTCTGAATTTGAGAAAAAAAAATGTAGATTGGCTTATCATAAGCCAATCTACATTTTTTTCTTTCAGAGATTTTTGGGTATCTATAATTGTTCTACCATACCGACCGCGATGAAGTGTCATTTCGTCTCGAAGGAAAACCAAAGTACAACTTATATAATATATAATTACAACTTATATAATATATAAATTATAATTAACATTTCATTTGCCATTACTTATTTGGGTCGATTGATAAGCGTGAGAATAAGTGAGCATACGATCAGAAGTTAAGAACAAAATTGACATTTTATAGTTTCCCGCACGTCTAACAAAACAGCGAGGCATGGATGTATATATGATACCGGCCGAACCCGATTTTGGGACAAACTAGTTTTGCATAGGCCAAACCCGTTCGTCCTATACGCGACAGGATAAACCGGTATAGCCTAGCCCAAACTGGTTCGACCTAAGCTCGATAGGAGAAACCAGATTGGCCTAGGATAAACTGGTACGGCCTAGTCCGAACTAATTCTGCCGAGTCAGAATGATTAATAGTCCAGGCAATTCAGATCTATTTTCGGCAAAAAAAAACCATTAATCGGTAAAGACCGATTCATGTTTAACTTCACCGATTTTGGAGTGTACAGAAACAAAAAAGGCAACAAAAATATTATTAATTTTGCTATAGAACGTCGGATTACAGCTAAAGTATTGGAGATTCAAAAAATGTATATTAGGTTTTTTGAATGAAATTTAATAAACTATAGTTTTCATCTGAACTATTTTTCCGTATCAGCAAAAGTTGCCGAGATATACCGAAAAATCTGAAAAAGTGTACCTTCTTTTCAAAATGGCGGATCGAGCGCAACAGGTTTTGACGGGGACTTTTCGTATGTTTAACGGGAAGACATAATAAACATGTACTTATATCAAAATTCAGATCTTTACGGATTAATGTTTTTTTTTCTTCTAATTTTACTTGCAAAATGGGGGGGGGTCTGGTCGTTGGATGATGGTAACGATAATTGGATTATGATGATAGGAATCATAGAATGATATGGGGGGGGGGGGGGTAAACAATCAGCAAAAATCGATGACGTAATATATGGACTGTCCAATGGACTATAAGCGGATAAATGGACTACAATAAGTTTCGGTTTGTTTGGGTTTATTTCGGCAAAATAACAGTAAACTGCAAAAAAGAAGGTTTATAGTGTAAAATATATAATTATATAATAATTATACACGTAATAATAAATACTAAATTTGTTATATGATAAATCATGATTATTTTCTTCTATTAATTGTGGTATTTTATTCAGTTTACCTTGAAATTCCTATAGAAAAATATAGACTGAGCAAAATTAGTTTAGTTCAGACTAAGCCGTACCAATTTATCCTAGAGCGTGCGTATTCATATTAGGACGAACCTGTTCAACCTAGGCTAAACTGGTTTCTCCTATCGGACTGAGGACGAACCAGTTTGGCCTAGGCCCTACCGGTTTATCCTATCGCGCATAGGAAGAACTGTTTTGGCCTAGGCAAAACTAGTTTGTCCTAAAATCGGATTTGGCCGGTAACATATACATATAACTCCCACTATCCATCTTATGACCTCTCATTACGCGTTCATTATGGATTGGATGCGAGAATAAATGTGGTATCATGTTGAATAAGGAAAATATAATAATCACCCCAATTCGTCAAGACAAGACTCACCAGCATAGCATATCGCCGAGTATGATGTTATGCGTGTATGTGTGTGCATGCACAGAAGAAAATGAGACGCTAGGGATCGGTCGCTGATCAAGCGAAGGCTCGTTCTACTACCCCAAATTGCATTCTTTCGAACGGGCTCAAAGGTGCCAGTCCACGTGAGACTATATTCTGAGAGATGCTCTCGAGAGTATTCCGCATACTCGAACTTTCGCATATTGGGGTCTGGATAATGTCCACTGGAAAGGGCCTGTCAGCCACTATGTCCAAATAAGTAGTGTATAGAGGCCGAAACGGAACCGTAATTTCTACTACCGACATTTATCGACTGAGTTCAAAAACGAACCAAAAACGGTTCATTTCTGAGCTATCGGCGGATGGTCGAGTAGGGTTTTGGTTCCATTTTGGCCTCATGATCGACTGTCGATGTCTCTATAGTACTTACCGACCGATGGTAGGGCTCTCCTGCTTACCAGCCGATGATAGGACTCACCTGCTTACCGACCAATCATGGTAAGACCTCCTTCACCGCGAATGGAATTCGGACGGCCGGGGCGGGGGGGGGGGACTAAACACGGGGATACACGTCCATTTCCTAGCGAGGCCGCGCAACGACTAACAAAAAAGTCGACGTGCTTTGTAGTAAAAGGGAGTTCCCTTCCGTTTCCACAGGTGAGAGGAAGAGTGGGGGGAGCTGATTTCTTAGAAATTGTTTTAAACACTTGTGGGTGGTGAGACATCGGGCGCTTGCCGTGGGGTGACGGAGGCACCCCCCCCCCCCGCCCCTCGCCGAGATGCGATAGTTTTGTTTATACATTGACGTGTTGAAACTAGTCAGCGAATGGAGAAGTTGAATGATTATTTTCCGAGAATTTGTTTATCATCGGCGGAAGAGTAACATTGATGGGTTTTGAGGTCAAAATGGCGGCAGATTTCGTCAGATTTTTTCTACGAATTATATTTTTTAAACGGTTATGGGTGGTGAGTAATCGGACGCGTGACATTTTTCCGCGCTCGAACCCCCGTGGCCTCAATTCAGTGCGATGACAAGAGGAAGTAAACACATGAAAAGACTGCTGTTTGCATTCGAGCCATGTGACGTTTCATTTGCACGCGCGTGCCCCCCCCCCCCCCCCCCCCATACACACCTTGCGGATGCTGCGCTTGACGAAGCCCGCCGCCCAAATCAAATGCGATATCGATAAACGCGTCGAAACTCGGCCGCCATGATGAAGGGGACTATAAGTGGGGGTGTCTACAAAAATATTTCTCAATGTAGCGTCCCCTCGTCAACATGAGTCATTTCAAAGATTTGAAAAACCGTGTTTCTCAAACTTCGAAGAAGTTTGCTGAAGATCAATTTCGAAAAGCCCCTCCCCCCTTCGCCTGAAAAGTTCCAAAGATCAAAGGGAGTGAAGCATATAATGATAATGTTCATCCCGGGCGATACGGAGTTGTAGGTGATTCCCAGAAAAAAATAGGCTCTTGTTGAGAAGTTGCCACGGAAGGCTACGGAAGACGATCATGTGGCGCGACGAAAAAAAATCGTGCAAGAGACGTGAATTAAAAGTGCGCATCGAACGATTGTTGCAAGACATTCAACAATTGAAAGGAGAAATAGACTCGTGGGCGCAGATTCATTCGCTGAGGATGATATTTGAACAAATAAATTGGAAGCCACGGCGCAAAAAATCTCACGGACGAACGTCATTGCTCGACGCTTCAGAGTGGAGGACGAATGATGGAGGGGGCAAGTAAATAATCTTGTGAAGACGGATTCGAACGATCAGACAGCAAGTGAAAAATGCACGCGATCAATAAGATTGGTAAATACGCCGATTTTCTTCCAGCGAAGAAATTGAACGAGTTGGCCCCTGAGTCGGAGTATCCCGTCACCAACATACGGAAAGTGAACCGAGATATAGCAAAAAGTTCGTGATCGAAATTCGCAACGAGTTTACCGCGTTTCTACCGGGGAGGGTCAGCAAGGTACTTGAAACGAATCAGGCGACATTTCAGACGATGATGGCAACAGCGTACAACGGAGATCTATGCATGCTCTACATCGATGGAAAGTTCAACAGCATGGAATTCAAAAACCTGGCAAACGAACCTCGCGAATGCAGTGACCGGTGAGGAGAACGGCCATTAGTGTCTATGACTGCTTGAGTGAATTGCTAGTGAAAAAATGCTGTTTTTTTTCTCCAGGTGCAGAAACCTCGAGCGATGTGTTTTTTGCCGAGACCGCATAGGTCTCGGCAAAAAACACGCACGGGCGTGCGTGCGTGCGTGCGTGTGTGTGTGTGTGTGTGTGAATGAGAGAACGTTTTGTACAAAATATTTTATGTGAATAAAAAAATGTATTTCCTTGCATCCTCTTTCAACCATCTTTCCAGACATTTCACATTTTCATGGGCACATTTGAATTTTGGGTCAAGAGTCGCATGGTATGGACATCCGTTGTTTCTCAGCACTTTTGTCGCAAGCTTCCCCAACGATGGGCAATCCAGACTCTCCAGTTCGATGTTCTCCGTTGCTAGGTCGGTGAATTTCTTCAACCACAGAGACTTCTCCAGTCCCTTGATGTAGACGCTTCGAGCGTGTTGTAAGATTGATCGAATGAACATGGGGATCGTGTCGTGTGGAAAGTCGCCATCGTTCCATCGAAAACCATGGTAATTGCGCTCCAACCACATATTCATACTCTTGTACTTCCTCGGCAGAGAATTCCCGGCGTACGGTGGTTCGAAGAGAAACGTCAAAGGCTTGCAGTCAACGCTCGCCACCTCGACAATTGATATTTCCTTCGGGACGAATTTGTTGATCGGTCACTTGAAGACTTGCACATCAACGATGAACTCCATGATGACTGAAGGGGGGTGCGTGGTCTCAACTTTATATCAACTTTCTTACCCCGCCACCTATCGGATTTTACTCGACAATACGATCATGGAGAACGACACAGTATGCGGAAGTATTGGCGGGCATATTGGTCTTTGATTCGAATTCGATGCGTCCGTCAACGGGACCGAGCTCGAGAGAATCGTTCTGCTTCGAGCAGTCAATGACAATGAGCGAAGCATACTTTATGAAATCCAATTTTTTCAAGCATGTTTCGGGCTCTCTATTGTAGTACGAATATTAAAAGTTTGCATACATTTGATAGAGAAGCGCATATAAGTTCTTAGCAATGTCCAGATTTAAATTCCCATAAGGATAACTTTGCGAATACAGGTAGAGTTTGACATCAGTGATGTCACAATGATCGAAATTATACGCATTTGTGCTTTTCTTATTTTTACGATCGGTCTGGAAGGCTAGAATGACATATCGCGGCTTCGCAATGTGCGTAGAGGTCTACACGGCGCACATGTGTTTTGAAGTTGCGGGGAGCATTTGGTATTCGTACAATTCCCATGAGAGAAAAGTCATGGGTATCAGTGTGTATTTACCGGTAAACTTAAGAAGGTGAATTTTACGCTTATCGGAGAGTGTCGCGTTCGGTACGAGCCATTCTACATTCTGCAACGTGAATTTGATGTCGACCTCACCTGTGGCTTGCCATATCGCATTATCATTAGTCTTCGATCTCAATAGAATCAATTCATGCTTCGCGTTTACAACGATTTTTTGATAACCTTCGGCGAAACCGAGGCTCATACTCAGCGGTATGCATACGTTAAAATTCCCTTAGGCATCTGCGACAGCATGCCCGCTGCGAACATCATACCAGCCAGCATTCTCAAGCTTATAGTTCTTGGATTGACTCACGGATGCGAACTCATTATGCCCACATTTTTACATCGATCTATTTCCATGGCTCGTGTCTCACCTCGTCGAACAAATAGCAAATGTCATTGTTTCCGAAATGCGTACTGGCAGCGAGTGTACCATCGGCTTTGGTGACTCGCCCGCGTACGCGTAGCAAACTTTGACTGGGAAGTATGCATATGTCTTGATGCTGAATGGAAATACGTATTCCATCACTGTTATTGAAGGTTGTGGATGCATACGGCTGATGAGCAGGAATCTCATAATGCGCGATGGAATCATCGAAGTTGACGGGGGTTTTGATATCAGACATTTCCGCCTCTATCGCAAACAGCATACGCAACGCAATGCAGATTATGTAGTTTTTCATGCGATTTTTCCACGTATTCGTGGACCCAAACACCGCAAAAACAGCACGTTCTGCGTTGTTAGCGGTCTGCGTGTCCATTGACTACTGGTTTCTCTCACCGACGGAGTACTGTTATTATAAGTGCTCGAGACTCTATGAAAGACTAAACACATTGCGATTTGATGTGTAATCGTATGGTTATTGTCTCACCACGAAAGTTCACCAAATCACCGTCCTGATCCACTATTCGGAGTTGAATGTTGTCTATCGTCTTGCTGGCGGTTTGTAGATAAATGACGTGCGACGGAACCTCGATGATTTTATAGCCTGGTGGTACGGATGGTAAAAACTCATGAAGTGTGTGTACTCTTCGCTCGTTGATATAGGCGCCAGCTGTGAGTTTACATTCGACGCGCAAGGCGTTTACTTTGAGAATGGTCACTAGATTATCCAATTGATGCTTCTCACCAGCTCGCAGTTTACGGGGTGCAAATCCTAGCATACGGCCAATAAAATCCTCGGGCGTGAAATATATTTCATAATTGAACTCGATTTCACTGCGCAGTGTATTGTGGTTAAGCCTAATGCGAATGGTAATATTTTTTTGTGCCACCTCTTTTTCCAAGTATGTCGCAATGTCGGCTAATTCGTAACTTCCAGTAGGTATGGTAAAAACGTGCTTGCCAACGTAAAATTTGTTGTGTCCAATGTCTATATTTGGAATCGAATTGTAGGTTAGGAGTTCGATAAGTCCGAGGATATAATTCTTGTGGGGGAGGGGGGCGAGTTCAATGGGGAGAAAGTATTGAGCCTCAAGCACAGACGATGATCCCCATAACGTCAACGTAAGACTGTTATCCATATTGTCGTTTGACAAACTGACTCGATTTTTCCTCATCACCCACTTTTATACAGGGTGACCCGAAGATTGACGTCCCAAAATAAAATTTAGGTCCCTTGTATCGTGGGGTATCCGAATCACCCCCATGTATGTTCAGCGACTTTTCATAGTTTTCTAGTTATGAATTTTTTTCTGAATTTTTGAGAATTTTCGATCTGACCAATTAAAAAAAAATCTAAAAAAAAGTAGAAGACTGTCGAGATTTTTTTTGCAACTGAATCTTCATGATTAGTATTTTTATGCATAAAACAAGCAGCTTCGTAACTGTGATGAAAGTTATGAAAATGTTGGTCTAAAGTGAAAAATTTACGTTCGGTAAATTATGACTTAAATTTTCAACTCTAAATTGAAAATCTAAACAGGTGACTTCATGGTTCCTAATTAGGCCTCAAGAATGCGCCAGACTCTCAGCTTTCATAATCATTTAAAAAAAAGTAGTACTTAATAAACTTACTTTGGCTAAAATTGTCCTTCAAAGACAGCGAGGTGGAAAAATCTTAAAATTAGCCATCTGATTATAAAAAAAAAATTTGCCCAGTTTATCATTCCTAAGGTTATTTAGTTTGTTAACTAACAAAAAATGACTGCAGGAAAGCTAAGATTTAACCATTTGGAGATATTTTTTTAGTATAATTTAAGTTTAATGAATTTTGTGCATTCTTGAGGCCTAATTAGGAACCATGAAGTCACCTAGTTAGATTTTCAATTTAAAGTTGAAAATTGAAGTCATTTACCGAACGTAAATTTTTCACTTTACACCAACATTTCATAACTTTCATCACAGTTACGAAGCTGATTATTTTATGCATAAAAGTACTACTCATGAAGATTCAGTTTCAAAAAAAGAATCTCGACAGTCTTATACTTTTTTTTAGATTTTTCAAAAATTGGTCAGGCCGAAAATTCTCAAAAATTCAGAAAAAAATTCATAACTCGAAAACTATGAAAAGTCGCGGAACATACACGGGGGTGATTCGGATAGCCCACGATACAAGGAACCTACATTTTATTTTTGGACGTCAATGTTCCGGCCACCTTGTATAGAGAAAATCTCTCTCGTCGCGGTAATTGTCGACAGAGAAATTTAAGACACAGATGACCATATTCAAATGTGTCGTATTTCTGGTACCCCTTGTAATTATAATTCACGCTACTCACACCAAAGTATTTTAAAAGTTCGGCAGATGGTTGGAGATCGCCGAAACTATCGAAATACTGGACTCTATTGTTGGTTTTTTTGTACGCCACCAAATGTGTTCCAGACCCCATATCCTCATCGACATTTACAATGGCACATTCGCGTAGCAATTGTCCACCCTTGGGTAATTGATTTCGCATGTAAACTCCACGAAAATAGGGGATTTCCATTATTTCGGCGCATTTCAGAAAATCTGCATCGGCGAGTGGTCAGTGAGTTGATCTACTGTACGTTTTTTGGCGCGTTAGAAAGACCCATTCCTTGTTTGTACGGCTTGAAATGGAAGCCTTCGCCTAATGCTATTGCTTCAATCGTTCGATTGTGACGCTTCTTTCCTTCGAGCTTACGTTTCGCTGCTTGAGCGGCCTCGACCGCGTTGACTGTGTTGGCCGCACCACCTGCTAGCGCCCCTGCAGCGCTAAGACCGGCAAAGACGGATACGAGAAACGGTAGGAAGCCACCGATTTTACGAGGTACAGGCAACACTCGAGGCATGCGCGCTTTGCGCGTGCCACTTGCGACCCTCTTAACAGCTACTCGGGCGCCCTTTAAGGCCGACGCAGCGACTGCACTTGAATCTTCACTCTTCACCATGGGTTCTCTCGCTGCATCGATGATTTTCTTCAAGCCAACAATTTTTGCTCCCCTCTTCTTCTTAATCCCCATGCCGAATTTTCTCTTTGTTTTCATGATTCCTGCTACGGCAAGCGCGTTTGTTTTCTCCCCCATACTAGCGTCGCTGGCGCGAACTCGTTGCCAAGATCTTCCCTGCATTATTTTATCCGCAGTGTATCTGTCTTCGAGGTTTTCACGATTTTTCGAATACGCAATATCGCGCTCCTTGCAAGCTGCATCCAACGGATTTTTTTCCAGGATCGCCGCGTGCAAGACGTTTAGCTAGCTTTGTGTCGGGTCCGCAATACCGATATGCAGGCAAGTGCAATTCAACGGGAAGTTTGTTAATGACATGATTGCGAAGACCTTTGCCGGACTTCTTTCCTCGACGTTTGATCATGACGAGGGTCTATCTTTCTCAAACATACGCTCGTATTCCTAAGCATCTCGTACGCGATAATACGAATTACATAGTTTTCTTCAAGCAGAACGATTCGAACCTTAACCATGTGTACGATGACCATGTCAATACCGACATGTCATAAATACTTCAAAAATATATGTTGCGAATGTTGGAATTCCAGCAAGTATGGATTCCTTACAATTGACAAGTATAGTAGTATCAATAAGGGTAGGTATAGGCGAGGGTTTGATTATTTCCTCCGAGTCAATAGATAACGTGCTCTTTGTTCCAATGCATACAGTATTTCTTGTATTGTGAAACTGAAAACAACGGCATGAAGCGTCTACAACTTTTGCAAGAAAAATATGTGTTGCAGCAAATCGTCAAGGCTAGTGATGCAATTAGACGAAAACATCGAATGATAAAGATGGGTAGAGATAATGCTGATCAGGCGATGCAAGATGTCTTTAAGCCGATAGTCACACCATTGGAGAAGCTCGTTTCTCACAACACGTTACCATGGAAAGAGGAAATCAAGAATGAAACGGAAGAAAAAGAGAGTGAAGTTAAGAATGAGTCACAGGGAGATTCAATTTTCACAGCGACGTATGAGCACAAAGATGATGCCTCTGGTGACGATGATGACGATGACGATGACGATGATGATGACGATGACGATGATAATGATGATGATGATGATGATTCACCCAGTCAAGTCGATTAACGGATAAAAAAAATATCCCGTATTGTTACGGACAGGTAAGAAGGAAAGCCTGGATACCACATACGGTGTGTGAATGCTCGCCAATACCAAATTAATGATTGGCGATTCACCGATCATTTTCGATTCTCCGCATATTCGTGTGGGGGACAAAAGTTATGCGACAAATGTGGAATTGACGGAGCTCCTATTTAAAAAAGTGCCAAATATCGGGATTCTCGAACTTCCCGTTGAATTGCACTTGCCTGGATATCAGTAGCTAGCTAGACGTCTTGCACGCGGCGATCCTATGATAAATCCGTCGGATGCAGCTCGCAAAGATCACGATATCGCGTATTCGAAAAATCGTGCAAATATCGAAGCTGGACATACTGCGGATAAAATATTGCGGGAGAGAACTTGGCAACGAGTTTGCGCCAGCGACGCTAGTGTCGGGGAGAAAACAAACGCGCTTACCGTAGCAGGAATCATGAAAACAAAGAGAAAATTCGGCATGGGGATTAAGAAGAAGAGGGGAGCAAAAATTGTTGACCTGGAGAAAATCATCGATGCAGCGAGAGAAGCCATGGTGAAGAGTAAAGATTCAAGTGCAGGCGCTGCATCGGCCTTAAAGGGCGCCCGAGCAGCTGTTAAGAGGGTCGGAAGTGGCACACGCAAAGTGCGTACGACTCGAGTGTTGCTTGTACCTCGTAAAATTGGTGGCTTCCTACCGTTTCTCGTACCCATCTTTGCCGGTCTTAGCGCTGCAGGGGCGCTAGCAGGTGGTGCAGCCAACATAGTCAATGCGGTCAAGGCTCAATACTTTCCCCCCATTGAACTCGCCCCCCCCCCCGCCCCACAAGAATTATACCCTCGGACTCATCGAACTCCCAATCTACAATTCGATTCCAAATATGGACATTGGACACAACAAATTTTACGTTGGCAAGCACGTTTTTACCATACCTACTGGAAGTTCCGAATTAGCCGACATTGCGATATATTTTGAAAAAGAGCTGGCACAAAAAAATATTACCATTCGCATTATGCTCAACCACAATACACTGCGCAGTGAAATCGAGTGCAATTATGAAATATATTTCACGCCCGAGGATTTTATTGGCCGTATGCTAGGATTTGCACCCCGTAAACTGCGAGCTGGTGAAAAGCATCAATTGGATAATCTAGTGACCATTCTCAAAGTGAACGCCTTGTGCCTCGACGGTCAACAGGACGGTGATTTGGTGAACTTTCGCGGTGAGACAATAACTGTACGATTATACATCAAATCGCAATGGGTATAGTCTTTCATAGAGTCTCGCGCACGTATAATAACAATACTCCGTCGGTGAGGGAGACCAGTAGTCGATGGACACGCACACCGCTAACAACGCAGAACGAGCTGCTTTTGCGGAGTTTGGGTCTACGTATACGTGGGAAAATCGCATGAAAAACTACGTAATTTGCATTGCCTGCCTATGCTATTTGAGATGGAGGCGGAAATGACTGATATCAAAACCCCCGTCATCTTCGATGATTCCATCGCGCATAATGAGATTCATGCTCATCAGCCGTATGCATCCACAACCTTCAATAACAGTGATGAAATACGTATTTCCATTCAGCATCAAGGCATATGCATACTTCCCAGTCAAAGTTCGCTACGCGTATGCCGGCGAGTCAGCAAAGCCGATGGTACACTCGCTACCAATACGCATTTCGCAAACAATGGCATTTGCTATTTGTTCGACGAGGTGAGATACGAGCCATGGAAATAGATCGATGTAAAAATATGGGCATAACGAGTTCGATGAAGGCATCCGTGAGTCAGTCCAAGAACTATAAGCTTGAAAATGCTGGCTGGTATGATGTTCGCGGCGGGCACGCTGTCGCAGATGCCGATGGGAATTTTGACGTATGCATACCGCTGAGTCTGATCCTCGGTTTCGCCGAAGATTATCAAGAAATCATTGTGAACGCGAAGCATGAATTGATTCTACTGAGATCGAAGACTAATGATAATGTGATATGGTAAGCCACACGTGAGATTGACTCCAAATTCACGTTGCAGAAAGTAGAATGGCTCGTACCGTACGCGACACTCTCCGATAAGCGTAAAATTCAACTTCTCAAGTTTATCGGTAAATACACACCGATGCCCATGACTATCCGCTTATGGGAATTTTACGAATACCAAATGCTCCCCGCAACTTCAAAACACATGTACGCCGTGAAGTCATCTACGCAACTTGAGAAGCCGCGATATGTCATTCTAGCCTTCCAGACCGGTCGGAAAAATAAGAAAAGCGCAAATGCGTGTAATTTCGAGCATTGTGACACCACTGATGTCAAACTCTACCTGAATTCGCAAAGTTATCCCTATGGGAATTTGAATGTGGACATTGCTAAGAACCAATATGCGCTTCTCTATCAAATGTATGCAAACTTTCAATATTCGTACTAAAATAGAGAGCCCGAAGCATGCTTGAAAAAATTGGATTTCATAAAGTATGCTCCGCTCATTGTCATTGATTGCTCGAAGCAGAACGATTCTCTCAAGTCCAGTCCCGTTGACGTACGCATCGAATTCGAATCAAAGACCAATATTCCCGCCAATACTTCCGCATACTGTCTCATTCTCCATGATCGTATTGTCGAGTACAATCCGATAGGTGGCGGGATAAAAAAGTTGATATAAAGTTGAGATCACGCACCCCCCTTCAGTCATCATGAAGTTCATCGTTGATGTGCAAGGCTTCAAGCGACCGATCAACAAATTCGTCCCGAAGGAAATGTATAATTGTCGAGGTGGCGAGCGTTGGCTGCAAGCCCTTGATGTTTTTCTTCGAACACCGTTCGCCACGAATTCTCTGCCGGGAAAGTACAAGAGTACGAATATGTGGTTGGAGCGTAATTACCATGGTTTGCGATGGAACGATGGCGACTTTCCACACAACGCGACCCCCATGTCCATTTGATCAATCTTACAACACGCTCGAATCGTTTACATCAAGGGATTGGAGAAATCGCTGTGGTTCAAGAAATTCACGGACCTAGCAACGGAGATCATCGAACTGGAGACTCTGGATTGCCCATCGTTGGAGATGCTTGCGACAAAAGTGCTGAGAAACAACGGATGTCCATACCATGCGACTCTTGACCCAAAATTCAAATGTGCCTATGAAAATGTGAAATGTCTGGAAAGATGGTTGAAAGAGGATGCGAGGGAATACATTTTTTTATTACAATTTTTTTCTTTTTATTTGCAAAAAATATTTTGTACAAAATGTTCTCCCGTTCACACACACACACACACGTACACACACACACACACACACACACACACACACACGCGCGCGCGCACACACACACACGCACGCACGCACGCACACACACACACACGCACGCACACACACACACACACACACATGTTCTCCAAAACTGTCATAACAAGGTTCGTGGATTCCTTCACACGAGATCTCCTCTAAGCGCTGATGTCAACCTGGAGTGCCTTGGTGATCCGAAACACGATATTTTTGCCATGGATTCGCTGCCGCTTCGCGAGGTTCGTAGAATTCCAGGCCGGAGCACCTCAGCCAGCATCGAGCCTTTGTGATGTGTTTTTTGCCGAGACGCCATAGCGACTTGAGGTTTCTTTACCTGGATATAAAAAACAGCATTTTATGACTCGCAATTCACTTAAGCAGTCAATAGGCAGTAGTGGCCTTCCTCCTCACCGGTCGCGGCATTTGCGAGGTTCGTTCGCCAGGTTTTTAAATTCCATGCTGTGGAACTTTCTACCAATGTAGAGCATGCATAGATCTCCGTTGTACGCTGATGCCAACATCGTCTGGAATGCCGTCGGATTCGTTTCAAGTACCTTGCTGATCCTGCCCGGTAGAAACACGGTAAACTCGTGGCGAATGTCAATCACGAACTTTTTGCCATATCTCGAGTTCACTTCCTGTATGGTGATGGTGTGATGGGGTACGCCGACCCGGGGGTCAACTCGTTCAATTTCTTCGCCGGAAAAAAATCGGCGTATTCACCAATCTTATTGATCGCGTCCATTTTTTACTTGCTGTCTGAGCGTTTGAAGCCGTCTTCGCAAGATTATATACTTGCCCCCTCCTCTCTGAATCCTCGACCAATGACGTTTGTCGGTGAGGAGATTCTTTGCGCCATGGCTCCAAATTTATTTTTTCAAATATCATCCTCAGCGAATGAATCTGCGCCCACGAGTCTATTTCTCCTTTCAATTGTTGAATGTCTTGCAACAATCGTTGGATGCGCACTTTTAATTCACGTCCGCTGGCCGTTTTTTTTTTTTTCGTTGCGCCGTATGATCGTCTTCCGTAGGCTTCCGTGGCAACTTCTCAACAAGAGCCTATTTTTCCGTGAATCACCTTTAGCTCCGTATCGCCCGGGATGAACATTATCATTATATGCTTCACTCCCTTTGATCTTTGGAACTTTTGAGGCGGAGGGGGGAGGGGCTTTTTGAAATTGATCTTCAGCAAACTTCTTCGAAGTTTGAGAAACACGGTTTTTCAAATCTTTGAAATGACTCATGTTGACGAGGGGACGCTACACTGAGAAATATTTTTGTAGACACCCCCACTTATAGTCCCCTTCATCATGGCGGCCGAGTTTCGACGCGTTTATCGATATCACATTTGATTGGCGGGCGGTGGGGGGCTTTGTCAAGCGCAGCATCCGCAAGGTGTGGGCGGGGGGGGGGGGGGGGGGGCTGCAAATGGAACGTCGCATGGCTCGAGTATGAACGGCGGTCTTTACATCTTCCCCGCCCCCAGCATTCCGCCGAATTCCATTCGGGGCGGAGAGGCACTCACCACCATCGGTTGGTAAGCAGGCAAGCCCTATCCTCGGTCGGTAAGCAGGATAGCCCTACCATCGGTCGGTAAGCAGTGGAGCCCTACCATTGGTCGGTAAGTAGAGACATCGACAGTCGATCATGAGGCCGAAACAGAACCAAAACCCTACTCGACCATCCGCCGATAGCTCAGAAATGAACCTTTTTTTGTTCGTCTTTCAACTCAGTCGGTAAATATCGGTAGTAGGAATTTTGGTTCCGTTTCGGCCTCTATACACTAAAATAATCCCCCCAAAATGGCAAAAATTCGATTGTCGCTTTTTCTTGTTTTAACCATTGAGGGGGGGTCACTGGTAGTCTAAATTCAAAACGGCGACCAAATCCTCCATGGGCCATTTTGAATTTCATGAAAAATTGCTTTTCTTGAATAACTCAGCCATTTTCAATTTTCGGGTAGAAATGGTAGAGACTAAACTTGTAGGAAATTCAATTTGTGTACAACTTTAGTCGTTACAGTTTTTCCTCTGCGATCGATATTTTTCGAATTCAACCTGAAAAAACCGGCGAAGTAAAACTATTGCATTATCTCGTTTATGTTTTACTTTAGAACATAAATGAGCATTAACAAACTTGTAGGGAATTAACTTTTCAACAATTTTGGTCTTTACCTTTTTTTCCTACAATTAATATTTAAGGTGGTATGCCGACGGCAAAAGAAAAGAGAACCGTCAAAATATTTTTTCGCGAACCATTCGACAACCGAATGTCTCTGTGAAATGAAATTCAAACTATTTTCATTGAAAGAGAAAGAGGAAGAGCGAGAGAGAGGGGGGATTCTTTTTCTCTTCTTCTTGAGTGATTGATTGAGAGTTTTATTGTGTCTTGGAAACAATTTAAGAGAAAATAACAAAATAGTGACATAGCGTAACAAAATAAAAGTAACTTGAAATAGAAAAAGTAGAAGTAATACTCCTGAAACGGAAAATTTCGAAGTTTCCGAAGATGAAGCCGACGATGTTGATTTAGCAAGACCATGGTCGAAAAAAAAGAAAACAAAATAGTTTCGATTCTGATATCTCGCGAGAAAGTAAATCTGATTTCTAAACCTTATAAGATAATGAAAAAAAAATGAAAGTAAATCGCTCGGATCCTTCATACATGCAGGAAAAAAAAACGGAATTCCCATTTCAAAATCTTATAAGAAAGAGAACCCCAGAAAACGAAATAAACTTGCAAGTAATGATACGTGGATTAGGTTTACTGGGGATACCACGTAAAAAAAACGCGCCTGAAACTCTACCCCTGTGGTGGTGTAGAAAAAGATTTTTTTCAATCAAAATAGTTTGAATTTCATTTCACAGAGACATTCAGTTGTCGAATGGTTCGCGAAAAAATATTTTGACGGTTCTCTTTTCCTTAGCCGTTGGCCTACCACCTTCAATATTGATCGTAGAGGAAAAAAAGGTGAAGACCAAAGTTGTCAAAAATGTAATTCCCTCCAAGTTTGTTTGTGTTCATTTATGCCCTAAAGTAAAAAATAAACGAGATAATGCAATAGTTTTACTTCGCCGCTTTTTTCAGGTTTAATTCGAAAAATATCGATCGTAGAGAAAAAAAAACTATAATAACTAAAGTTGTGGAAAATTGAATTGTCTACAAGTTTAGTCTACCATTTTTACTCAAAAATTGAAAATGGCCAAGTTATTCAAGAAAAACCGTTTCTCATAAAATCCAAAATGGCGGACATAAGCCCATGGAGGATTTCGTCGACATTTAAAATTTAGACTACCAATGACCTCCCCACCCCAACGGTTTAAACAAGAAAGAGCGACAACGGAATTTTTGCAAGGTTATATAAACATAGTGACTGGGCTAGTGTCTCGCGAACGTCGCGTCGCGTCAGCAGTGTCTCAGATAGGTTCTTACAAACAAGTCGCCGCAGCAACGATGGTTGCATTGGAAATTCTTTGAAAAAAATAAAAAATAAATAAACGTAGCTACTGGTTCAAACACTGCGGAGTTTTGCGGAGATTGCAACTCGACGTTATTAATAATCTTACACGCGATTTAGTAATAGAGGGCGCATTTCCATTTCGGAATTTCATCCAAATGACCGTAGGTCGATTAGAAAAATGAATGGGATTAGTTGGTCCGACCATTGCAAAAAAACGATACACCGATAAGACAAGCTTTTCCAGGTCCTCACCATCATAATACACATCTTGGAGTAGAACATTCAATCCATTTTTTCTAAAAATTCGGCCTAAACATAATTTGCCGAAATCAGATTGACCTATGCGGCGTGATTTAGCCTCGACCCATTTATAATTTCAAGGTTTAAATCCGGGTAAAGAAACATGACGGCATTCTGACACCCCCCCCCCCCCTCTCCCTCTCTTGTTTGTTTGGCTCTTGGAGGCGCCGAGAGACTTATAGTGTAGAAGAACGATGTAAATCAATTTAACGCGACAAACCGCCAGCGTTCCGATCAACGCAACTGCCCGGAGGTACGTGAAAGGGGGTGGCGCTGCGTATGTCAGGGCTTTTTCGGAACGGCGTATGCAGTGGGCTGGAAGTGATACATAAAAGGACGTATGTAGTGTATTAACATACACTACATACGTCCTTTTATGTATCACTTAACACTTTTTCTCGAATCGTCTATTCTATTCAACAAATCGACGAGTGTGGAATAACTTTCGTGGTAACAAAATCGTTCGAAAATTCGTCCGACTATTATGAGATCTCAAGATTGAGTAGACGGATCGAAAAATGACCCAAACAAAATCGATACAAAAAGATAATATTTTATTGGTAAAATGTCATTCAATTTTCGATTCGTCGCCGCGTTTTCGTGTAATGTCGAATCAAAGTTAAAACGTCGTCTTCTAAAGCCCACCTTACTGTATAAAGAGTCGCGGTGTATAGTTGGTGTCGGTGATGCTCACAAGCAGTGGTGTCGCACCGAATCAGTGGTGTCGAATCGAATTTTTTTTATTACTTGGCGTCTCTTGATACAAGAGAATCACGCAGATGGTTATCTGGGTGAGTTTTATTCAAGCGAATATTTTTGTTTGATACGTATGTCACGAAGTTCTTCAATATAGTGGTGATATTGCTTACGCTGGGATGAAATAATTCCATAAGAAATGAGACTTTTTTTTAAACCATCACATTTTCGTTGATCGAAAGTCTCTTTATTTCGTAACTCGACTATTCGAAGGTTTAAGCGAAATCTCCGAACGAAAATCGCTTTCTGATCTTTTGTACCCATTCGTACCCACGTGTATTTCGTTTGTACCTTCCAGGAGCCAATAGACACGTCGATCAAAAGTGCTTTTAAGCCATCACTCGTCCATTTAGATTGATAATCGAAATCTGCGAATGAACCCGATTTAAAATCGCTTGTACCTGTTGTTACCACCACGTGTTTTGTTTGTATCTTAAAGGGACGAATGGACGCGACGGTAAAAATACTATTATCGTCTCCTCTCATCTATGTGGAATGATAATCGAAATTCCTATACTATTCCTTTTTTTAATCAATTCGTTTTTTTAATCTCTTGGTGGGATTAACCAAGTACAAACCACGTTCCATGAGATCGTATAAATAAAAGTCACTGATGTTAAAGTAGGTTGCGAACCATATTTTGGCACCCATGTCTTATCTACCCCCACGAGGTACAATCGAAAATAAAAGCGACACAATCGGGCACTAACCGAGTACAATCGAATGCAGTTAATGAAAATGAACTCGCCTATGCTTAGTTGCCAACTTCACATAGGTTTTTTTTCTATGAGCGACCGCCAACTTTTCCTACTGCAAACTACTCAGGTGGTAAAAATACACCGAAAATTCGCCAATTTACGTTCGTCGGGGTGCGGTTTGTGCCTTCTGCAGTTTTTGCGAGTTGGTGCGATCAAGTTTTAAATCGTGAGTGTGCAATATTTACCTGTTGTTACTGCCGATGCTGGTAGTTCTTGTGAGTATTTCGAGTCCAATTGAGGGGTCAAATTTGTCGCTAGTTGGATCTATTTGATTGATGAAGTCTCCGCGATGTCTGAGTAGATAATTGTGCAAATTCCCGAAGCGACAGTACTCAACTATAACCAGCAGCTCGCCTGAAACATACCGCATTATCCTTATATGTTGTGCTCCGAGCACAGTATGGCAATACCCCCTGAACTCGCCACAACGAATTTCACTGCTGAATGGGATTGAAAACCTTGTCTTACATGGCAAGATGTATCCACTTATTGCTACGATTACGCGCGGCTATCGATAAGCAGCTCTGATATAATTTAGATGTATATACCTTTAGTAAATATTTTATGGTGACAAAAAATGTTCGAATAAGGTGGGCATGTAAGAAGAAGGTTCCCGTACGAATGGTACAGATCCAATATATCAGATATTTAACTCTTGCTTGCTTCTACGTATCAAGAAATCTTTAATATCGTAGATGGGTGTAAAGGGTAAAGGGTGTCTCAAAATGAACTGACATTTTTAATTGTGCACCATTTTTCTTCGTGACGAACATAGAGTGCTAATCTTCGACAACTGGCATCAGGAAACATTGAGGTTTAGTCATGAAGAGTTACACGATCGAGCAACGCATAGAAATTGTGAAAATTCGCTACAGAAAAGGTGAAAATTTTGCAAAAACGGTTCGAAAAGCCCGCACTTCTTTCGGTCATTATAACGCACCTTCTCGCAACACTGTGGCAAATTTAATCACTAAATTTAAGGTTAGTGGTTCAATGTTGTGCGAGTGTTGACGGAAATTATTTCACCTCTATTCGCAATCGTGCTTAGCAATTGAACATTTCAAGATGCTCTGTGCAGCTAATTTTGACGAAAGATCTGCATATGCATGCTTACATGATGCCATTGACACAACAACTGCAGCCAGCAGACCATGTGCAGCGCTGTACATTCGCCAATTGGATATTGGAGCATCAACAAATCGATGGTGATTTTTGCGATCAGCGGCGAGGAGCATTTTTAACTTACAAGGAAACGTTGCGAGGTCAATGTTTCCGACTTCGATGAAATTTGGCATGCTTGTAGAATGGGTAAAAATAGGCGACACGTATTTTTAAGGGTTGAAACGCACTCTCGAAAATTGGGGTGTTTTTCGTTTTTCGTCGATAAAGTTTTAACGGTACAAGATATGAAAAAACTTAAAATTGCAACAATGTTTATTTTTCCGTGTACTATACATTGGAGATGAGAACGATGCAGATAGCAATAAATTTCATATCGTTTATTGCAAAAATTCAATTTTCAACCGTATCTTCTAGAATTTTTAATTGATTAAGATGTAACTTTACAGACATGTACAGAATGGAAAAGTGCGGATACGGATTTTTGTCTCGATATCTCACAATTCAAGGGTTGAAATTGCCCTTCAATTTATTAGCCTAGAGCATCGTATAATCAGCTAGTCTTTGGCATTTCGGTCTAAATTCGCGTCGGAAATATGTTCGTGTGCATTGCATATTTGCATATTTGTAACACAATTGCATATTTGTAACATTCCAGCCCCCCTCCCCTCAAACGGTCCCCTTCTCGAAAGGCAAACGTTCGACGTTCTTACCGTGCGGCATGGACGAAAATTTGTAGAAATAAAAATGGGCTACACAGAAAGTACAATCAGCCAAAATAGTCGATACACATCTTCTCGTTTTGGCGGAACGACACTCTTAAGGGGTCAACGCACCCTTAAAAACTTTGTTCTTTCTATAGCTCGTGAACGGGCCGAAATAAAAATAAAGTTCGATGGGAAAAAATGTTGTATTTTTCGACTACTAGACGATTATGATGATAATGATGAGTACAGCGACAAATGACGTGTTGTATATTGCAATAATTCGTGAATTACTGGTGAAAAATCACTCTTCAGTTTTCCACTAATATGGGCACAGGCAAGGCTAGCAATCACAGACTGACTTCTTGCTTCGGGAAGCAACTCGATTACAATTGTATATTTACAAAGAAGTTCTCCCCCGATACGTACTGCCCTTGAAGATTACAACATAATCCGAAAAATGTTCCCACGCTTACGTATTTAGGAAACGTTTCAACACTATGTTTTTATGGATTATACTAATGACAATAATGATAGTTATGATAAAAGTGTTTGAAACAAAGAGATTTCTTACACCACGCACAAGTGATAATAGCTGCTTCGCCGCATATATCGCACGTCGGTACATTTGGGAAAAGCAAAATTCTACCGGATTTTCGATGTTTGGTGGTCTTTCTTCTTCGTAACCGCTTTGGTACCACGCAGATTTGAAAAAGTTTGTAAACCGTGGAGAAGAAAACTGGTTGTGAGTAAAAGATTGTATTTTAACAATATTGTCTCTCAAATGTAGATTGACGTCGTAATTGTATAATATTACTGCGTCAGAAAAGTGTTTGACGAAGTTTGTACATACACGGAAGCCATGAACATCAAGGGGCTGTATCATTCGAGTTGTACCTGCAGGAATTACTAATTATCATATGAACTAATTGCCTACAGAACTAATGAAGCTGGTGCAATATTTTTACCTACTGGAATGGTTAAAACTTTAATATCTTTCCCTTGCATATCCATTTCTTTAAATGCAGTTGGACATTGACGGCTCCAAGAATCCAGAAATATTACCGATTTTGGACCCGTATTGGGAATATATACTTCTTGGAATCAACGCTTGAAATGATAAGTCCTCAATTTTCCACATTTCGAAGCCGATAGAAATATATTTTCGGCTCTGAACATAGTTTGGTCCACTCGAGGACCAAATTTTCTAGTAGGTCCATTTAAAACGATCAGCATGGGTGCCAAAAGCTTGCCACCCGCAGAAATCGGAGGCTGTATACTATAACTGTGTGTTGTTGATGTTTTCGATTGCACTACTGTCTCGACGGATTTCTGCTCTTCTTTCGTCAATGTGCGGCCTGTATGCAGCTCTAAATTGAATCCACTTTGATCAGAATGAAATGTGTTTTCAGCCCCAACGTTGGCTATGTTGCCTTTCACCAATTCTGTAAATTCGATAGCTTCGTTTTGAAGTGTATCAGCGTTTAATAATTGTTTTTTTGTTACATATTTAGCAATCTTCCGTGACACAATTCCATGTTGGTTTTTGAACGTAACTTCATAACTGAACGACACTTCATTGAAACAATATAAAAGAATGCCGGCATGCCTGAAGGCTCACGTGGTGTTAGGAGTCAGTGTAAAGTGAGCAGTAAGCATGGTATTCGAAAATATGTACCGACTTTCTGTAAAGAATGCAACGTAGGCTTGTGCATTCCATGTTTTGAAGTATTTCACACAAAACAAAATTTCTAAACACGAGCAAAATATATTTTGGATCGTAAAACTGCAAAGGAAACGAATTGGAAAAACTCAGTGCAAAAAATGGAGAAAAACAAAAAAAAATGTTAAGGAAATATCCAACAAAAGAAAAACAAAAAAAATTCTAAAAATTTCAAATTCAAAAAATTTAAACAAAAATGAAGTGTTAAATCCTACCATGCGGCTTCCTTGTGGCACACTTTGGATCGTATAAAAATTGCGAACTAATGATGGAGGTGAGAAATGAATATGTATTCAATTTCTAAATTTGGAGTGCAGATTCGTAATCAGGGACCTCGTAAACCCCCGAGCACCAATTTTTGCTCACATCAAACGACTTTTCGCATTTTTGGTCGGCCATATTAGATCCGCCATTTTGAAACTCTATGTTTTGAGTGCAGATTCGTAATCAGGGACCTCAAAAACCCCTGAGTACCAACGTTCGCTCTCGTCAAATGACTTTTTGCACTTTCGGTCGGCCATATTGGATCCGCCATCTTGAATTTCTGAATTTTAAGTGCAGATTCGTAATCAGGGACCTCGAAACCCCCGAGTACCAACGTTCGCTCTCGTCAAATGACTTTTTGCATTTTTGGTCCGCCATCTTGAATTTCTAAATTTTAGTGCCGATTCGACCCCGAAAACCCCCGAGTACCAACATTCGCTCTCGTCAAGTGATTTTTTGCATTTTCGGTCCGCCATTTTGGATCCGCGATCTTGAATTACTAAATTTTGAGTGTAGATTCGTAATCAGCGACCGCGAAAGCCCTCGAGTGCGGGTTATAGTACTGAAATTGTAAGAAACTTTGTATATAACACATTTTTTTCGACAGCCCGACATATGGCGGGCTCAGGAGTTTTTTTTTTTTAAAATATAAAGCGAAGGCTTTGGGATTAGTCAACCTGTACATAGATCTCGGGATTGGTAGTAAACATATTTTATAAAGTATCTGTACATCACTTAAATAAAGAGATTAATACTACAGATAAATTGAACGATTGGCAACACCGTGGACCTGTCCATGGCGTGTAGTAAGAACTCGAGGCAGAATGGCGGGAATTTTCTAGCTTTTCGAAGTTTTTGTATTCAGATTGATCTGCTTGTTTCGTAGTTTTTACATTGCCAAAATATATGGTTCGCCTCTTCTTCATTCTTTCCGCAATTGCACATGGCAGATGTGACAATATTGAATCTATATAGACTCTGTCTTAAGGATGTATGGGCGCTTCTTAATCTATTGATCGAAGTAACAGCTCTTCTCGAGAGTTTATAGTGAAAACACCATGGCCGATTGTTATGGTTATAGTACTTTTCAAAGGAATTTTTCCCTTTAGTTTCTGCGGATGCTAAGGAACATTGGTAAAACTCGTTCATTCTTAGTGTCTTCCAAAAAGCATTGATGTCTGTGTTCGGAATTAGTAGTTGAGTATCTCTTCCTGAGGTAATACCTTCTTTTGCTGCCGTATCAGCTAGCTCATTGAAATAGATCCCCCGATGCGCAGGTACCAAAAAGAATTGGACCTTTTTACCCTGTTTTTCTGACTCCCTCAGAGTTTCTCTTATCATTAGCATTAAATAGGAGCTTTTTTGTACCTTGGGAGGGTTTCCGAGAGATTCCAATACACTCTTTGCATCCGAAAAAATTGAAAATTGTTTTGCATCTGTACTCTTAATAATTACTAGGACTTCCATTATTGCCATCGTTTCGGCGGTGAATATTGAAGTATACTTAGCGGATCTGAACATTCGAACATCGTCGTTATCCGCCCTAATCATCAAGAAACCAACAAAGGTTTTATCTTGCATTTTCTATCCGTCTGTGAAGAAGCTAATCGATTCCTTCGAAATATCTTTGAACATGGCGTCGAACTTATTAGCACAATCTTCCATGCTCACCAGTTATGGCACAGTTTGTGTTGCCCGCCATCTGGCGGGCTCATCAGTCAAGGGGTTAACAGGAAATGGGCCCAGGCAGCGTAGCTTTGTGAGTGTAGTCTCGCGGGAAATAGCTCGTGACTCAAGAACAAAGAAAAAAAAGTGATCAAAATGCAGATGTTCCGGCTGAGATCGAAGCGAGTGGAATCTCGGGCTTCGGAAAAAACGGATTCGCGAAAGATTACGTCATCGAGTTTCGTGTCGCGAACAGAGCTTTCGTCGTCGCGCTCGAAGATGTCGGGTGAGGCGTTGGTACGATCGGTCACGCGGTTCGACGGGAGAAACATTTAAGCGTCGGATTTTCAAATATCGGCAGTGCTGATGGCGAACGAGATATATGACGTAGTCGATGGTACCAGAACTAGGCCAGCGAACCAGGACGGTAAAAATGGTGCGCTTACGAAAGTGGGGGTAAAAGAAAATGCCAAAGCGACGGCGATCATCGCGTCAGCTATGGAGGACGAACGAGTCGTCAGTGTGCTAGTGTGTGATACCGCTAAAGAAATGTGGGACAAGCTCATCACAGTACACAAACAGAAATCGGCATCGAACGTCGGCGCGTTAACGCAGAGGTTCTATTCCTACAAGATGGGTCCGACAGACAAGGTTATTCAATCCGTGAGCGCGGTACAAAACATGGCATGGTAGTTGATAGATCTCGGAGAAAGGATTTCCGACGCGGCAGTGATCGAAAAAATGCTATCGAGTTTAATGCCGAAGTTCAACGTGTTCAGGACAGCAGGACAGGACCTGCTAGAAAGGCTCATATGGAAAGATTCAAACGATAGTGAGGACAGTGACACAGCGAGTGCGTTGGCGGTTATTAGACAGGGTGGTTCGAAAGACGGTGCGCGTTCGAATGACAAAGACATGAAAAAGAAAAGGTCCAAAAAGAATATCGAGTGCTTTCGGTGCCATGAAAAAGGACACTATGCGAATCAGTGCGAGAAGCGGAAGAAGGACGATGACAATAAGGATAATAACAAAGGTCAGTTAAATCGCGGGTGCGCGTTCGTTGTTCAGTCGCAGAAAGAAAGCGTGGAAGCGCTAGTAGTGGGGGATCGGAAACAAAAGCCCGCAGGGACGAGCAGTCGAGACCACGGTCTTACATACAGGTCTTGAAACTCTGGTGGTGGGGGTGTGTCCTCGGATTGAAGCACCGGCCGTTTCGCCTAGTGACCACGAGTGTCGCTGTGATAGAGTGATGCAAGCTGTGCGAGAGAGATGGAAATCGATTGTTGACTCATAGGAACCTAACCTACCTGTACAATTTGGCTGGTGTAGGCAAATTATGATATTCAATGTCAAAAATGCATGATGGACCTAAATACAATTAAAAGTAACTTTATCGTAAACCTGAAAAAAAAACCAAAAAACTATAGTTATCCAAGTGGGTACAATGAATATGAATGTTTTTTTTTATATAGGTATAAATTTGAGCTCGTGTTGGTCGAGGGGGGGGGTCGGTGCAAGCTTCGTAATGCTGCTTTCAGGGGTTCGATCCTTGTGTGCTCGGTTTTTTAAAAACATGTTTTAGCTTCTATAAAAAAAAATAGACTTTACGCGTTGTTTTAATTGACCGGAAACTAAGTAGCTACTATTCCAGACCGAAGTGGAATCCAGACCGAAACACTTGCAGGATGTATTTCTTGAAAATGAAACAAATACTTAAGAAACAGTGCTTCTTTTGCAATTCTTTATTTCCTCTTCGAAAAATTTTAATGCATGTCCCAAGAAACATTTTCAGTAATCTCTACTTTGCAGTTGCCGAAACGGTTTGCGTTGGTTAATGTTTTAAAACACCTCTTTTCCGACCTTTGAGCGAAGGACTCTCGAGTAGGATAAATGAAAATAATTCACTAACTTTGTTTTATGTTTTCCAACCTGGAAAGTATCTATTGTAATGATCCCAATAATTTTTCATTTTTTTTCAGATACCCGGCTCCAACGCCTGTTTCGCCCATTCTCGATGAATATATTTCGGTTCGAAATTATTTTCGCACACAACGTGTCTCGGCTCTAATTTCACAACTCCCGGAATCGCGGCCTCGCACTTTTTAATTGCGCCAAGTCTCTCGGCACCCGAAACACTGAGCGTTTCGATTTTTCACTCCGAGAGCCTGTTTTACACGTTGGCACAATACACCACTTAGTCAATTTTCAATATCACCGTTTTTACAAGTTTACAAGTAGAAAACGCCGCGTGTGGTCGCGTGAATCAGCGGTTATGTTTGGGTTTTGTTTACTTTTGAAATATATTTCCGTCTCTCTCATACAGCCTGCATCACTCTATAGCAGCGATCCTCGTGGTCACGAGTTGAAACAGCCGGTGCTTCAATAAGAGGCCATCCCCCACCACTGAAATTTTGAGCGAGTTTCAATACCTGTATGTAAGACCGTGGCCCCGGGCGGCGCAGATGTGGGGCGGCGGCGGCGAGCGGCACTTATTTGTGAAAATAGGGAGGGGGCAGCAAATTTAGGGTTAGCCCCGGGCGGCAAAAATCCACGCTACGCCACTGAACGTGACAGCACTGGATTTCAAAAGTGGCACGACCGACTCGGCCATATACACAAGCGGGCACTCACAGAGCTGGTGAATCGAGAGCTTGTGTGCGGACGTGTGCGGAACAATACCGGTGCAGTCGGCGGGAGGAGCGATGTACTATGAACTCTTCAAGGACGACGCGACAAATTTTCGAGTTGTGTATTTCATTCGTCGCAAGTCAGACGTGTACGAGCGATTCAAGGAGTTCGAGCGTCTAGTGAACAATAAGTTCGGGCGCACGGTGAAGACGCTACGTACGGACAACGGTACTGAGTACTGTAACGAGAGAATGAGTGAATACACGAGGAAGAGAGGAATGACGGTCCAGACCACGGTCCTTTACACATTCCGGAACAGAATGGGAAGTCAGAGCGAGGAATCAACTGCCACAGTGGTTTATACACACAACAGAACTGGTCGTCGTACACCGTACTGGCAGTCGTATACCGTACGAGTTGTGGACGGGGATGAAACCTGATCTACTCCACATAATAATCATCGGCTCCGACGCTTATGTCTACGTGCCGAAACAGAAGCTAACAAAATCCGATCCTCGCGGGAAGAAGTCAATTCTCGTGGGATACGACATCAATCGTCGAACTACAGGTGCTGCGATCCTGTTACAAAAGTTGTGTCTGTTTTAAAGCATGTAGCATTGAACGAACGCAAGAACGGAGCAGGGTTGGAGACACCAGTGTCCGAGGTCGAACTCACAGTGCGGATGCAGAGCGAAATCGAAGAAGAAGACAATGTGGCCGCCGACAACACGAGGGCGGGACAAGCAGCAGAGTGAATCGAAAAAGAAGACGAGACAAAATGTCGAAAATATTCAACAACAACAGGAGCAAGAAGCGCCGGTACCGGGGGCGATGGGCGATCGAGCGATAATTCGTCAACCAAAGAGTTATGAGCTGTCTCGCAGAGTACAATATTCCAGTGACGTATCAAGAAGCTGTATCAGGGCCAAAGGCTACTCAGTGAGCGGAAGCCATCGAAGACGAGCTCGATGGACATCGAAAGCACAGGACGTAGGATATCATACCAAGAATTCCAGGCGGAAAATCCATAGATGCAAAATGGGTTTTCGAAATTCTACGCGACACGGAAGGAAGCGAGGCCAGATTCAAGGCACGACAGTGTGCTAGAGGCTTCATTTTGCCTTTTTTGACAGTTTATACTTTGAAGAATATCAATATCATTTTATCTTGCAAAAATTGATAGTTAAATCTTAGACGCGATTTTTTCGAAATGAGATTTTTCAAACTTGCTGACATTGTAACTCAAAGGGCAATTATCGGATTGACTTGAAATTTAAACTGAGTACTCTTGAATATATTTACTCTATAATGACGTAGGATATTTTTGATTCGATGAAAATTGACGATTTGGCATTGAAAAAAACGACCATTTTATTGGCAAGAAAACAGACTTTTTTCCATAACTACGCAATTTTGTTAGATTTTGATATTTTTCGAAAATCCTACGTCATTGTACAGAAAATACCTTCCAGTTTAACGACATTTTTCCTATTCTCGGTTTCAGCTACTCAAGCGGCCGGAATCATGTCAGCAGTGGAGGAACTTTTTTTTGCGCCTCCGAAGGCAGCGCATAAGTCGCATGGATCTCAATATTTTTCTCGGAAAAAATTATGTAATATAGGTCAAATATAGCCAAATATATTCTTAATTTTCCGAAACATTTAATTGAGTACTTTTCTTCCAAAAAAAATCCCATAAATTACCCAAATTTTCAGCGTTCACACTGGTATAGCCCCTTCAATAAAAGAAAATGCATTATTCTATTTTCTACAAAGATCATTCTGCTGTGTCGAGCTCCTTTCCAGTCCCAAGATTATTGACGACTCATTTGCCTTAACAGAAACATTTGCATTGCCCATTACAATGTAACGTGCAATAAGATTTTTTTTTTCATTACAAAATGCAATGTAATGTGCAATGACAAAAAATTTCATTACACATTATAATTGGTAATGGAAATTTCTCAGATTACAAAGTGCAATGTAACGAGTACTGAAAATGTTTTACATTACAAAATTAAATGTAATGCGTAATGGAATTTTTTACATGACTAATGTAATGTAATGTAAAAAATCTCCATTACTCATTACAAAGTAATATGGATTATTTTTCACTGGGTCAAACTAACCCGATAGTAATAGCCGCGCGTTTGTAATCACCAGAGACAGTAGACTCTGGAGACCAAGGAACACGTGGTTACCACTATTGGGTCAATTTGACCCGAGAAAAAACACCGCTACCTCTACTGGTAGCCGAGTAACACTTGGTTACTATTATTGGGTCAGTTTGACCCAAGCCTAAACTACTATCGCCACTGGTGGTCAACAAACGCGCGGTAACTACCATTGGGCCAGATCGACCCAGTTCAAAAACCGCTGCCCCGAATGGAAAACGAATAATAATCCGCATTACATCGTAATGCGTAATGGAGATGTTTTACATTACATTACATTAGTAATGTGAAAAAATTCCATTACCTATGACATTGTAACGGGTAATGAAAATGTTTCCCATTACAAAATGTAATGTGGAGTGAAAATTGTTATGACGCTGAAGCTGGCAGACAGACCTAGCAGACGCCCGCCGCCCGAACCCAGTACATTTTTATCGTGACTGTACGCGCCCGGGTCGTAGCGTAGCGAGACAGCATAGGGCCTACTACCCCCACCACTTACCCGCTCGTGAATGAGCCGCATATATCCGTCTGGCGGAAATAATGTTTCATTTTTGCTTAACAACAACCGTCAGCGGGATGAATCATGAGTCGATCGCTTCGTCTATTCATATAGATCAAGCATGTAAATCGTCAAGTCGCAATTGTCATGCGTGTTGACGGCAGACGACTTTAAACAAAAATTTTGTTCGAGTACGGAGACCCGAATGGCGGATAACTTTTTTTATTCTTAATTAACAAAAGCCGTCACCGGGATGAAACATAAGGGGATCGATTCGGCGAAGTATATAGAATAATCACGTAAATAGAAAAAGTCGCTACTGTCATGCTTGTTAGCAGCAGACGGCCTTTTTTGAGATTTTTCGTGCGCGTAAGGAGGCGCGATTCGCGAATAAGCAGACGACCTTTTGTGAATTTAATCGTGCGACCAGCACGACTCTTTTCGAGAATAACAATTTATTTTTCTTAATCAACAAATGCCGTCACCGGGAGGAAACATAGGGGGATCGATTTGGCCAAGTATATAGAACAAGGACGTAAATATAAAAAGTCGCTACTGTCATGCGGGTTGGCAGCAGACGACCCTTTTTGAGATTCTTCGTGCGAGTAAGGAGGCGCGATTCGCGAATAACAATTTTTTAATTGACTTAACAAAGTCGGCACCGGGATAAATCATAGGTCAATCGATTCGTCTCATTACAAACAATAAATAGCTGAATCGAAAAAGTAGCTGCTGTCATGCAGGTCGGCAGCAGACAACCTTTTGTGAATTTAATCGTGCGGCCAGCACGACTCTTTTCGAGAATAACCATTTATTTTTGTTAATCAACAAATGCCGTCACCGAGACGAAACATAGGGGGATCGATTCGGCCAAGTATATAGAACAAGCACGTAAATATAAAAAGTCGCTACTGTCATGCGGGTTCGCAGCAGACAACCCTTTTTGAGATTTGTCGTGCGAGTAAGGAGGCGCGATTCGCGAATAACAATTTTTTAATTGACTTAACAAAGTCGGCACCGGGATAAATCATAGGTCAATCGATTCGTCTCATTATAAACAATAAGTAGCTGAATTTAAAAAGTAGCTGCTGTCATGCAGGTTGGCAGCAGACGACCCTTTTTGAGACTTTTCGTGCGCGTAAGGCGGCGCGATTCGCGAATAACAATTTTTTAATTAACTTAACAAAGTCGGCACCGGGATAAATCATAGGTGAATCGATTCGTCTCATTATAAACAATAAGTAGGTGAATTTAAAAAGTAGCTGCTGTCATGCAAGTTGGCAGCAGACGACCTTTTGTGAATTTAATCGTGCGGCCAGCACGACTCTTTTCGAGAATAACAATTTATTTTTGTTGATCAACAAATGCCCGTCACCGGGACGAAACATAGGGGGATCGATTCGGCCAAGTATATAGAACAAGCACGTGAATATAAAAAGTCGCTACTGTCATGCGGGTTGGCAGCAGACGACCCTTTTTGAGATTTTTTGTGCGAGTAAGAAGGCGCGATTCGCGAATAAAATTTTTTTAATTAACTTAACAAAGTCGGCACCGGGATAAAGCATAGGTCAATCGATTCGTCTCATTATAAACAATAAGTAGGTGAATTTAAAAAGTAGTCGCTGTCATGCAGGTTGGCAGCAGACGACCCTTTTTGAGATTTGTCGTGCGAGTAAGGAGGCGCGATTCGCGAATAACAATTTTTTAATTAACTTAACAAAGTCGGCACCGGGATAAATCATAGGTCAATCGATTCGTCTCATTATAAACAATAAGTAGGTGAATTTAAAAAGTAGCTGCTGTCATGCAAGTTGGCGGCAGACGACCTTTTGTGAATTTAATCGTGCGGCCAGCACGACTCTTTTCGAGAATAACAATTTATTTTTGTTGATCAACAAATGCCCGTCACCGGGACGAAACATAGGGGGATCGATTCGGCGAAGTATATAGAACAAGCACGTGAATATAAAAAGTCGCTACTGTCATGCGGGTTGGCAGCAGACGACCCTTTTTGAGATTTTTTGTGCGAGTAAGGAGGCGCGATTCGCGAATAACAATTTTTTAATTAACTTAACAAAGTCGGCACTGGGATAAAGCATAGGTCAATCGATTCGTCTCATTATAAACAATAAGCAGCTGAATTTAAAAAGTAGCTGCTGTCATGCAGGTTGGCAGCAGACGACCCTTTTTGAGATTTTTCGTGCGCGTAAGGAGGCGCCATTCGCGAATAACAATTTTTTAATTAACTTAACAATGTCGGCACCGGGATAAATCATAGGTCAATCGATTCGTCTCATTATAAACAATAAGTAGGTAAATTTAAAAAGTAGCTGCTGTCATGCAGGTTGGCAGCAGACGACCTTTTGTGAATTTAATCGTGCGGCCAGCACGACTCTTTTCGAGAATAACAATTTCTTTTTGTTAATCAACAAATGCCGTCACCGGGACGAAACATAGGGGGATCGATTCGGCCAAGTATATAGAACAAGCACGTAAATATATAAAGTCGCTACTGTCATGCGGGTTGGCAGCAGACGACCCTTTGTGAGATTTTTCGTGCGAGTAAGGAGGCGCGGTTCGCGAATAACAATTTTTTAATTGTCTTAACAAAGTCGGCACCGGGATGAAGCATAGGTCAATCGATTCGTCTCATTATAAACAATAAGCAGCTGAATTTAAAAAGTAGCTGCTGTCATGCAGGTTGACAGCAGACGACCCTTTTTGAGATTTTTCGTGCGCGTAAGGAGGCGCGATTCGCGAATAACAATTTTTTAATTAACTTAACAAAGTCGGCACCGGGATAAATCATAGGTCAATCGATTCGTCTCATTATAAACAATAAGTAGGTGAATTTAAAAAGTAGCTGTTGTCATGCAAGTTGGCAGCAGACGACCTTTTGTGAATTTAATCGTGCGGCCAGCACGACTCTTTTCGAGAATAACAATTTGTTTTTGTTAATCAACAAACGCCGTCACCGGTACGAAACATAGGGAAATCGATTCGGCCGAGTATATAGAACAAGCACGTAAATATAAAAAGTCGCTACTGTCATGCGGGTTGGCAGCAGACGACCCTGTTTGCGATTTTGCGTGCGAGTAAAGAGGCGCGATTCGCAAATAACAATTTTTTAATTGACTTAACAAAGTCGGCACCGGGATAAATCATAGGTAAATCGATTCGTCTCATTATAAACAATAAGTAGGTGAATTAAAAAAGTACCTGCTGTCATGCGGGTTGGCAGCAGACGACCTTCTGTGAATTTAATCGTGCGGCCAGCACGACTCTTTTCGAGAATAACAATTTATTTTTGTTAATCAACAAATGCCGTCACCTGGACGAAACATAGGGGGATCGATTCGGCCAAGTATATAGAACAAGCACGTAAATATAAAAAGTCGCTGCTGTCATGCAGGTTGGCAGCAGACGACCCTTTTTGAGATTTTTCGTGCGCGTAAGGAGGCGCGATTCGCGAATAACAATTTTTTAATTAACTTAACAAAGTCGGCACCGGGATAAATCATAGGTCAATCGATTCGTCTCATTATAAACAATAAGCAGCTGAATTTAAAAAGTAGCTGCTGTCATGCAGGTTGACAGCAGACGACCCTTTTTGAGATTTTTCGTGCGCGTAAGGAGGCGCGATTCGCGGATAACAATTTTTCAATTAACTTAACAAAGTCAGCACCGGGATAAATCATAGGTCAATCGATTCGTCTCATTATAAACAATAAGCAGCTGAATTTTAAAAGTAGCTGCTGTCATGCAGGTTGGCAGCAGACGACCCTTTTTGAGATTTTTCGTGCGCGTAAGGAGGCGCGATTCGCGGATAACAATTTTTTAATTAACTTAACAAAGTTGGCACCGGGATAAATCATAGGTCAATCGATTCGTCTCATTATAAACAATAAGTAGGTGAATTTAAAAAGTAGTCGCTGTCATGCAGGTTGGCAGCAGATGACCTTTTGTGAATTTAATCGTGCGGCCAGCACGACTCTTTTCGAGAATAACAATTTATTTTTGTTAATCAACAAATGCCGTCACCGGTACGAAACATAGGGGGATCGATTCGGCCGAGTATATAGAACAAGCACGTAAATATAAAAAGTCGCTACTGTCATGCGGGTTGGCAGCAGACGACCCTGTTTGCGATTTTGCGTGCGAGTAAGGAGGCGCGATTCGCGAATAACAATTTTTTAATTGACTTAACAAAGTCGGCACCGAGATAAATCATAGGTAAATCGATTCGTCTCATTATAAACAATAAGTAGGTGAATTAAAAAAGTACCTGCTGTCATGCAGGTTGGCAGCAGACGACCTTCTGTGAATTTAATCGTGCGGCCAGCACGACTCTTTTCGAGAATAACAATTTATTTTTGTTAATCAACAAATGCCGTCACCCGGACGAAACATAGGGGGATCGATTCGGCCAAGTATATAGAACAAGCACGTAAATATAAAAAGTCGCTGCTGTCATGCGGGTTGGCAGCAGACGACCCTTTTTGAGATTTTTCGTGCGCGTACGGAGGCGCGATTCGCGGATAACAATTTTTTAATTAACTTAACAAAGTCGGCACCGGGATAAATCATAGGTCAATCGATTTGTCTCATTATAAACAATAAGTAGGTGAATTTAAAAAGTAGTCGCTGTCATGCAGGTTGGCAGCAGACGACCCTTTTTGAGATTTTTCGTGCGCGTAAGGAGGCGCGATTCGCGGATAACAATTTTTTAATTAACTTAACAAAGTCGGCACCGGGATAAATCATAGGTCAATCGATTTGTCTCATTATAAACAATAAGTCGGTGAATTTAAAAAGTAGTCGCTGTCATGCAGGTTGGCAGCAGACGACCCTTTTTGAGATTTTTCGTGCGCGTAAGGAGGCGCGATTCGCGAATAACAATTTTTTAATTAACTTAACAAAGTCGGCACCGGGATAAATCATAGGTCAATCGATTCGTCTGATTATAAACAATAAGCAGCTGAATTTAAAAAGTAGTTGCTGTCATGCAGGTTGGCAGCAGACGACCCTTTTTGAGATTTTTCGTGCGCGTAAGGAGGCGCGATTCGCGAATAACAATTTTTTAATTAACTTAACAAAGTCGGCACCGGGATAAATCATAGGTCAATCGATTCGTCTCATTATAAACAATAAGTAGGTGAATTTAAAAAGTAGCTGTTGTCATGCAAGTTGGCAGCAGACGACCTTTTGTGAATTTAATCGTGCGGCCAGCACGACTCTTTTCGAGAATAACAATTTGTTTTTGTTAATCAACAAACGCCGTCACCGGTACGAAACATAGGGATATCGATTCGGCCGAGTATATAGAACAAGCACGTAAATATAAAAAGTCGCTACTGTCATGCGGGTTGGCAGCAGACGACCCTGTTTGCGATTTTGCGTGCGAGTAAAGAGGCGCGATTCGCAAATAACAATTTTTTAATTGACTTAACAAAGTCGGCACCGGGATAAATCATAGGTAAATCGATTCGTCTCATTATAAACAATAAGTAGGTGAATTAAAAAAGTACCTGCTGTCATGCGGGTTGGCAGCAGACGACCTTCTGTGAATTTAATCGTGCGGCCAGCACGACTCTTTTCGAGAATAACAATTTATTTTTGTTAATCAACAAATGCCTTCACCTGGACGAAACATAGGGGGATCGATTCGGCCAAGTATATAGAACAAGCACGTAAATATAAAAAGTCGCTGCTGTCATGCAGGTTGGCAGCAGACGACCCTTTTTGAGATTTTTCGTGCGCGTAAGGAGGCGCGATTCGCGAATAACAATTTTTTAATTAACTTAACAAAGTCGGCACCGGGATAAATCATAGGTCAATCGATTCGTCTCATTATAAACAATAAGCAGCTGAATTTAAAAAGTAGCTGCTGTCATGCAGGTTGGCAGCAGACGACCCTTTTTGAGATTTTTCGTGCGCGTAAGGAGGCGCGATTCGCGGATAACAATTTTTCAATTAACTTAACAAAGTCAGCACCGGGATAAATCATAGGTCAATCGATTCGTCTCATTATAAACAATAAGCAGCTGAATTTTAAAAGTAGCTGCTGTCATGCAGGTTGGCAGCAGACGACCCTTTTTGAGATTTTTCGTGCGCGTAAGGAGGCGCGATTCGCGGATAACAATTTTTTAATTAACTTAACAAAGTTGGCACCGGGATAAATCATAGGTCAATCGATTCGTCTCATTATAAACAATAAGTAGGTGAATTTAAAAAGTAGTCGCTGTCATGCAGGTTGGCAGCAGATGACCTTTTGTGAATTTAATCGTGCGGCCAGCACGACTCTTTTCGAGAATAACAATTTATTTTTGTTAATCAACAAATGCCGTCACCGGTACGAAACATAGGGGGATCGATTCGGCCGAGTATATAGAACAAGCACGTAAATATAAAAAGTCGCTACTGTCATGCGGGTTGGCAGCAGACGACCCTGTTTGCGATTTTGCGTGCGAGTAAGGAGGCGCGATTCGCGAATAACAATTTTTTAATTGACTTAACAAAGTCGGCACCGAGATAAATCATAGGTAAATCGATTCGTCTCATTATAAACAATAAGTAGGTGAATTAAAAAAGTACCTGCTGTCATGCAGGTTGGCAGCAGACGACCTTCTGTGAATTTAATCGTGCGGCCAGCACGACTCTTTTCGAGAATAACAATTTATTTTTGTTAATCAACAAATGCCGTCACCCGGACGAAACATAGGGGGATCAATTCGGCCAAGTATATAGAACAAGCACGTAAATATAAAAAGTCGCTGCTGTCATGCGGGTTGGCAGCAGACGACCCTTTTTGAGATTTTTCGTGCGCGTACGGAGGCGCGATTCGCGGATAACAATTTTTTAATTAACTTAACAAAGTCGGCACCGGGATAAATCATAGGTCAATCGATTTGTCTCATTATAAACAATAAGTAGGTGAATTTAAAAAGTAGTCGCTGTCATGCAGGTTGGCAGCAGACGACCCTTTTTGAGATTTTTCGTGCGCGTAAGGAGGCGCGATTCGCGGATAACAATTTTTTAATTAACTTAACAAAGTCGGCACCGGGATAAATCATAGGTCAATCGATTTGTCTCATTATAAACAATAAGTCGGTGAATTTAAAAAGTAGTCGCTATCATGCAGGTTGGCAGCAGACGACCCTTTTTGAGATTTTTCGTGCGCGTAAGGAGGCGCGATTCGCGAATAACAATTTTTTAATTAACTTAACAAAGTCGGCACCGGGATAAATCATAGGTCAATCGATTCGTCTGATTATAAACAATAAGCAGCTGAATTTAAAAAGTAGTTGCTGTCATGCAGGTTGGCAGCAGACGACCCTTTTTGAGATTTTTCGTGCGCGTAAGGAGGCGCGATTCGCGAATAACAATTTTTTAATTAACTTAACAAAGTCGGCACCGGGATAAATCATAGGTCAATCGATTCATCTCATTATAAACAATAAGCAGCTGAATTTAAAAAGTAGCTGCTGTCATGCAGGTTGGCAGCAGACGACCCTTTTTGAGATTTTTCGTGCGCGTAAGGAGGCGCGATTCGCGAATAACAATTTTTTAATTAACTTAACAAAGTCGGCACCGGGATAAATCATAGGTCAATCGATTCGTCTCATTATAAACAATAAGTAGGTGAATTTAAAAAGTAGCTGTTGTCATGCAAGTTGGCAGCAGACGACCTTCTGTGAATTTAATCGTGCGGCCAGCACGACTCTTTTCGAAAATAACAATTTATTTTTGTTAATCAACAAATGCCGTCACCCGGACGAAACATAGAGGGATCGATTCGGCCAAGTATATAGAACAAGCACGTATATATAAAAAGTCGCTGCTGTCATGCGGGTTGGCAGCAGACGACCCTTTTTGAGATTTTTCGTGCGCGTAAGGAGGCGCGATTCGCGAATAACAATTTTTTAATTAACTTAACAAAGTCGGCACCGGGATAAATCATAGGTCAATCGATTCGTCTGATTATAAACAATAAGCAGCTGAATTTAAAAAGTAGCTGCTGTCATGCAGGTTGGCAGCAGACGACCCTTTTTGAGATGTTTCGTCCGCGTAAGGAGGCGCGATTCGCGAATAACAATTTTTTAATTAACTTAACAAAGTCGGCACCGGGATAAATCATAGGTCAATCGTTTCGTCTCATTATAAACAATAAGCAGCTGAATTTAAAAAGTAGCTGCTGTCATGCAGGTTGGCAGCAGACGACCCTTTTTGAGATTTTTCGTGCGCGTAAGGAGGCGCGATTCGCGAATAACAATTTTTTAATTAACTTAACAAAGTCGGCACCGGGATAAATCATTGGTCAATCGATTCGTCTCATTATAAACAATAAGTCGGTGAATTTAAAAAGTAGTCGCTGTCATGCAGGTTGGCAGCAGACGACCCTTTTTCAGATTTTTCGTGCGCGTAAGGAGGCGCGATTCGCGAATAACAATTTTTTAATTAACTTAACAACGTCGGCACCGGGATAAATCATAGGTCAATCGATTCGTCTCATTATAAACAATAAGCAGCCGAATTTAAAAAGTAGCTGCTGTCATGCAAGTTGGCAGCAGACGACCTTCTGTGAATTTAATCGTGCGGCCAGCACGACTCTTTTCGAAAATAACAATTTATTTTTGTTAATCAACAAATGCCGTCACCCGGACGAAACATAGAGGGATCGATTCGGCCAAGTATATAGAACAAGCACGTAAATATAAAAAGTCGCTGCTGTCATGCGGGTTGTCAGCAGACGACCCTTTTTGAGATTTTTCGTGCGCGTAAGGAGGCGCGATTCGCGAATAACAATTTTTTAATTAACTTAACAAAGTCGGCACCGGGATAAATCATAGGTCAATCGATTCGTCTCATTATAAACAATAAGTAGGTGAATTTAAAAAGTAGTCGCTGTCATGCAGGTTGGCAGCAGACGACCCTTTTTGAGATTTTTCGTGCGCGTAAGGAGGCGCGATTCGCGAATAACAATTTTTTAATTAACTTAACAAAGTCGGCACCGGGATAAATCATAGGTCAATCGTTTCGTCCCATTATAAACAATAAGCAGCTGAATTTAAAAAGTAGCTGCTGTCATGCAGGTTGGCAGCAGACGACCCTTTTTGAGATTTTTCGTGCGCGTAAGGAGGCGCGATTCGCGAATAACAATTTTTTAATTAACTTAACAAAGTCGGCACCGGGATAAATCATAGGTCAATCGATTCGTCTCATTATAAACAATAAGCAGCTGAATTTAAAAAGTAGCTGCTGTCATGCAGGTTGGCAGCAGACGACCCTTTTTGAGATTTTTCGTGCGCGTAAGGAGGCGCGATTCGCGGATAACAATTTTTTAATTAACTTAACAAAGTCGGCACCGGGATAAATCATAGGTCAATCGATTCGTCTCATTATAAACAATAAGTAGGTGAATTTGAAAAGTAGTCGCTGTCATGCAGGTTGGCAGCAGACGACCCTTTTTGAGATTTTTCGTGCGCGTAAGGAGGCGCCATTCGCGAATAACAATTTTTTAATTAACTTAATAACGTCGGCACCGGGATAAATCATAGTTCAATCGATTCGTCTCATTATAAACAATAAGCAGCTGAATTTAAAAAGTAGCTGCTGTCATGCAGGTTGGCAGCAGACGACCCTTTTTGAGATTTTTCGTGCGCGTAAGGAGGCGCGATTCGCGAATAACAATTTTTTAATTAACTTAACAAAGTCGGCACCGGGATAAATCATAGGTCAATCGATTCGTCTCATTATGAACAATAAGTAGGTGAATTTGAAAAGTAGCTGTTGTCATGCAAGTTAGCAGCAGACGACCTTTTGTGAATTTAATCTTGCGGCCAGCACGACTCTTTTCGAGAATAACAATTTATTTTTGTTAATCAACAAATGCCGTCACCGGTACGAAACATAGGGGGATCGATTCGGCCAAGTATATAGAACAAGCACGTAAATATACAAAGTCGCTGCTGTCATGCGGGTTGGCAGCAGACGACCCTTTTTGAGATTTTTCGTGCGCGTAAGGAGGCGCGATTCGCGAATAACAATTTTTTAATTAACTTAACCAAGTCGGCACCGGGATAAATCATAGGTCAATCGATTCGTCTCATTATAAACAATAAGCAGCTGAATTTAAAAAGTAGCTGCTGTCATGCAGGTTGGCAGCAGACGACCCTTTTTGACATTTTTCGTGCGCGTAAGGAGGCGCGATTCGCGGATAACAATTTTTCAATTAACTTAACAAAGTCTGCACCGGGATAAATCATAGGTCAATCGATTCGTCTCATTATAAACAATAAGCAGCTGAATTTAAAAAGTAGCTGCTGTCATGCAGGTTGGCAGCAGACGACCCTTTTTGAGTTTTTTCGTGCGCGTAAGGAGGCGCGATTCGCGGATAACAATTTTTTAATTAACTTAACAAAGTCGGTACCGGGATAAATCATAGGTCAATCGATTCGTCTCATTATAAACAATAATATGTGAACTATTGTAATTTCTGGTAGTATGCTGTCATTTCTGTTTAAAAAATTGTTCGCCAAGTTCAAATATACAGAAATTGTCATGTCATTAAAAGCTTTTAGCACAGATGCAATTAGCGCCAAGCTAAAATCGGTCTCTATTTTTTTTATTGCAACTTTCCGAGTTGTGTATTGCTTTATAGCGTGATTGAAAGTAAATAAGAAATATGTAATTTGTGGTACTGTGTGCGTATCAGAGAGAAATTCAGCAACAGGCAGTGGACCATATTCTTTACTTCCCGGAAGAACCAGCGCATAGTAAAGAATACGTTTTTGGGAATCCTGCAATTTCGCGACGATGGAACCAGTGGCATCTAAGTTACAAAATACATCTTTTCTTGTTGCTAATGATAATAGATACAAGATTTGGTTTTCTGTAAAAGCCATGCTCGAAAATTTGTCTTGAATATAACCTGAGACAATCCGCCCTTTCCTCTTTTCTCGATACAACTGTGCAAGTTTCGACATGTGTACAATCGGATTCGAATCTAGATCGTGATTTGTTTCAATTTCAGATTATATTTTTTATAAAATTACACTACTCGGTGCATCATCGCGATTACCGGACTCCAAAATATGAATAGGAACTTGTTGTATCTTGAGCGTTCTAACAACGCTGGGTTTGTTTATCTGTAATTCATGCTTGTACTTTTCTCTCGCTTCACCTCTTATAAACCTGCGATGTATGTCATTTTTATTATGTTTGATTGTTTTATTCCGAAATACTTTAATATTAACATCTTTGAAGGGGAATTTTATTTTTTCTTCGGCTTCGAAAGTGAAAGCAGTGCACATAGAATTTTTACATTGCATCGATGCATAAAAATATCTTTTTCTTCTTTTATCGTCTGCGTAACAACGGTGATAATTAACTTTGAAAACGCAACAGCTGTACGTCTCAATAGTCTTTACTATCTGTAAGAAAGCGTCTGCCCAGCCGTTACGGAGGGTTTTATCGAATGTTCAATATTTTTGCCAAAAATCTGTTGGTATAATTACACCTTCGTCCTGAATCCATTTAGGATAGTTGTCGTCATGTTCGTCGATTTTATTTGAATGTAAACGTTCTGTTGGGGAATTGACTTCGTCGGGTGGGTTTTTTTTATCGAAAGCATCTACAGATATTGGTGCCAAATAGTTTTCATTAAAGTCCGCGTTTTAGTATACAAGATCGACATAAGCGAAACTGTCAATTGATTGGTCGGAGACTCTATTTCTTGAAACTTCTAATTCTGCGACAGTAATGGTCTCACTGGATTCACAAGAGAAGGGTTTATTATCTTCTCTATGCAAGCTTCCGACAATTCCAGATTCTCCAATCTCGTTACTATTTACATTAGTTATAACGACATCGGAATTGGCATGTGCTCCACCTCGGATTAATCCATTTGTATAAGCTAATTTTGTTTCTGCGAATTTTCTGCGGAAAGTATCGTAGCATCGGCGAATGTTTTTTCTCAAAGTTCTTTCATCTCGGTTTGGTAATATTTTTTTACATATTTCAGACCATACGCTACGATGGATATCGCGAGATGTAAATTGCGGATCGTTAACAAAGCTATCAAAATCGCGGTTGGGATACAATTCCGCAAGTATTTTTCCGATTGCTGAAGGATCGCGCGCCATATTCCTTGTTTATCGTTATTTCGTACAAAGAGTTTTCATCTTACGAATATGCATGCTTTATACTAAACACATGCATTAATATCTTTCCGAATTTATCAAATTTCCGACCGTTCGAAAATGTATATTCACGATTTATTATAGGATACAGAACTAATTAAAACGATTCAAATACGGGCATTAGTTGTATTCGTCTTTAGTGGAACGTGCTTCATCTTGAGCAGGAAATTAAAAAAAAGTGCATTTTGAGTAATTCTATTCTATTTTTTCTTAAGTATATTTAATGTATAAAAATTTAGCTAAAAAACCTGTTAAAATAAAATCACTTTCTTCAAAGGAAGTGGTACTGGTGTACTTAATAAAAAAGTCATACTCTTTCGAATAATTGAAATGAAATAAATTAAGGATGATAGTCTTGATACGAAAAATTATTGATTAGCCGGAAATGGTGCTAACTTACCAACGCTGTAGGTAATCCTTTCACTCAACCCTTCCGACAATAACACACTAATGCACACTAAAACATACTTTCTACCAATATGACACGCTCAACACTGATTATAGAATACGAAAATGGTTGTTCCATCAATAGAAGCACAAAAGGAAACTACGTTTTCACGGAACGTTCGCACAAGAGAGTTACGTCGCTTTACGATGAGAATGCGCAGCAGGTTACAGATACGGCGGGTACGCCGACTTCTTCACGATTGACAGAAACTCTTGTTTCTCTTATGACGCTAACCCCACCATTGAAAACGAACATTGTCTATATTATAATCTGTCTATACGGTATAGACAGGTATGCGGTGTACTTGCACGTGAAAAAAACTCAACGGACGAAATTTTCTCCATCTCGAGCGTTTTCGTTAAATGCAACAGTCGTTTCTGGGGCTCAGGACCAGTTTATAAGCCTAGTACAAACTCTGAAGACTACGTGCAGTAGGTGAACATTAATGCATTTATGGTCGGACGACCGGAAATGTATTAATGTTAAACGCTTACGTTGAAAGACGTGCCCTTATGTCGATGTACCTCACCGTTGAGCGATAAAAACCTAGCCACGAAGTCTTCTCTTAGTCCACTCCGGTGAGATGCAGAGGAAACGGGTAGACAAACGCAGTTTCTTATCCGCGGTATGGCGGCTGGTTTTTTTATTGTCACCGCAATATCGATCGTTTGAAAATAAGCCTTTCAATCTGCCAAAATACATGCCGTTTCGTGTGTTGTGCGGCTTACGGTTAATCACCTTTCGCTCGCGCCTTGACGGCGTCGCGCGTCAGGCCCTTGATCCGCCTATAGATGTATTAATGTTAAATCCTCACGGTAATACTCACGCCTCTATATCGATCGATGGATAGCATGGTTGATCGAAAAAAACGCGGTGTTCTCGTAGACGGATTACATTGTCAGCGAACAGCGCGCCGTTCTTTCTGACCAGTCGCTGCAACTTTTACGCTTGCCACAACGCTAATTCTTGAGGACAAATAACTATATATGCCAAACCTATGCGGTTCTGGCATTGAAACTTACTACGTATTTTATACACGTGCTATAATTTTCTCAACTTTGTCAGCTGTCAATACGAATGACGATACCGGAATCTAGATTTTTATGCTTCATTCGGTATGCCGAGATGAATCGATCGAACTATCTCTGTGACGATTTTTGATAAACAGCAACAAAAAATTGTTATTCGCGAAGCCGCCCTCTACCCGCATGATGAAAATCATTTAAGGCTGTCTGCTGTGAGCACACACGACAATAGCGACTTCTCGATGTATGAGCTCAATTCGTTGGGCCGAAACAAATCGATTGACCTATGATTTGTGGCGGTAACGACTTTTGTTAATTAACAAACAAAAATGTTATTCGCGAAGCGGATCTCGCTACCCTCAGGATAAAATTCATTAAAGGCCGTCTGCTGTGAGTACGCATGACAATAGCGACTTCTCGATTTTGATGCTTAATTCTTTATGCTGAGAGGAATCGATCGACCTGTGACTTGTCTCGGTGACGGCTCTTGTTGGTTAACAAGAAAAAAAAAGTTATCCGTCAGACCAGACGCGCTGCTCCTACAATAGAACTTATAAAAGGCCGTCTTCTACCGACCTGCGTGACAGCAGCTACTTTTTAAATTCAGCTGCTTATTGTTTATAATGAGACGAATCGGTTTACCTGTGATTTATCGCGGTGCCGACTTTGTTAAGTTAATTAAAAAATTGTTATTCGCGAATCGCGCCTCCTTACTCGCACGAAAAATCTCACAAAGGGTCGTCTGCTGCCAACCCGCATGACAGTAGCGACTTTATATATTTACGTGCTTGTTCTATATACTTGGCTGAATCGATCCCCCTATGTTTCGTCCCGGTGACGGCATTTGTTGATTAACTAAAAGAAATAGTTATTCTCGAAAAGAGTCGTGCTGGCCGCACGATTAAATTCACAAAAGGTCGTCTGCTGCCAACCTGCATGACAGCAGCTACTTTTTTAATTTACCTACTTATTGTTTATAATGATACGAATCGATTGACCTATGATATATCCCGGTGCCGACTTTGTTAAGTCAATTAAAAAATTGTTATCCGCGAATCGCGCCTCCTTACGCGCACGAAAAATGTCAAAAAGGGTCGTCTGCTGCCAACCTGCATGACAGCAGCTACTTTTTAAATTCAGCTGCTTATTGTTTATAATGAGACGAATCGATTGACCTATGATTTATCCCGGTGCCGACTTTGTTAAGTTAATTAAAAAATTGTGATCCGCGAATCGCGCCTCCTTACGCGCACGAAAAATCTCAAAAAGGGTCGTCTGCTGCCAACCTGCATGACAGCAGCTACTTTTTAAATTCAGCTGCCTATTGTTTATAATGAGACGAATCGATTGACCTATGATTTATCCCGGTGCCGACTTTGTTAAGTTAATTAAAAAATTGTTATTCGCGAATCGCGCCTCCTTACGCGAACGAAAAATCTCAAAAAGGGTCGTCTGCTGCCAACCTGCATGACAGCGACTACTTTTTAAATTCACCTACTTATTGTTTATATCGAGACGAATCGATTGACCTATGATTTATCCCGGTGCCGACTTTGTTAGGTTAATTAAAAAATTGTTATCCGCGAATCGCGCCTCCTTACGCGGACGAAACATCTCAAAAAGGGTCGTCTGCTGCCAACCTGCATGACAGCCGCTACTTTTTAAATTCAGCTGCTTATTGTTTATAATGAGACGAATCGATTGACCTATGATTTATCCCGGTGCCGACTTTGTTAAATTAATTGAAAAATTGTTATCCGCGAATCGCGCCACCTTACGCGCACGAAAAATCTCAAAAAGGGTCGTCTGCTGCCAACCTGAATGACAGCAGCTACTTTTTAAATTCAGCTGCTTATTGTTTATAATGAGACGAATCGATTGACCTATGATTTATCCCGGTGCCGACTTTGTTAAGTCAATTAAAAAATTGTTATTCGCGAATCGCGCCTCCTTACTCGCACGAAAAATCTCAAAAAGGGTTGTCTGCTGCGAACCCGCATGACAGTAGCGACTTTTTATATTTACGTGCTTGTTCTATATACTTGGCCGAATCGATCCCCCTATGTTTCGTCTCGGTGACGGCATTTGTTGATTAACAAAAATAAATTGTTATTCTCGAAAAGAGTCGTGCTGGCCGCACGATTAAATTCACAAAAGGGTGTCTGCTGCCGACCTGCATGACAGCAGCTACTTTTTCGATTCAGCTATTTATTGTTTGTAATGAGACGAATCGATTGACCTATGATTTATCCCGGTGCCGACTTTGTTAAGTCAATTAAAAAATTGTTATTCGCGAATCGCGCCTCCTTACTCGCACGAAGAATCTCAAAAAGGGTCGTCTGCTGCCAACCCGCATGACAGTAGCGACTTTTTATATTTACGTGCTTGTTCTATATACTTGGCCGAATCGATCCCCCTATGTTTCCTCCCGGTGACGGCATTTGTTGATTAACAAAAATAAATTGTTATTCTCGAAAAGAGTCGTGCTGGCCGCACGATTAAATTCACAAAAGGTCGTCTGCTGCCAACCTGCATGACAACAGCTACTTTTTAAATTCACCTACGTATTTTTTATAATGAGACGAATCGATTGACCTATGATTTATCCCGGTGCCGACTTTGTTAAGACAATTAAAAAATTGGTATTCGCGAATCGCGCCTCCTTACTCGCACGAAAAATCTCACAAAGGGTCGTCTGCTGCCAACCCGCATGACAGTAGCGACTTTTTATATTTACGTGCTTGTTCTATATACTTGGCCGAATCGATCCCCCTATGTTTCGTCCCGGTGACGGCATTTGTTGATTAACAAAAATAAATTGTTGTTCTCGAAAAGAGTCGTGCTGGCCGCACGATTAACTTCACAAAAGGTCGTCTGCTGCCAACCTGCATGACAACAGCTACTTTTTAAATTCACCTACTTATTGTTTATAATGAGACGAATCGATTGACCTATGATTTATCCCGGTGCCGACTTTGTTAAGTTAATTAAAAAATTGTTATTCGCGAATCGCGCCTCCTTACGCGCACGAAAAATCTCAAAAAGGGTCGTCTGCTGCCAACCTGCATGACAGCAGCTACTTTTCAAATTCCGCTGCTTATTGTTTATAATGAGACGAATAGATTGACCTATGCTTTATCCCGGTGCCGACTTTGTTAAGACAATTAAAAAATTGTTATTCGCGAATCGCGCCTCCTTACTCGCACGAAAAATCTCACAAAGGGTCGTCTGCTGCCAACCCGCATGACATTAGCGACTTTTTATATTTACGTGCTTGTTCTATATACTTGGCCGAATCGATCCCCCTATGTTTCGTCCCGGTGACGGCATTTGTTGATTAACAAAAAGAAATTGTTATTCTCGAAAAGAGTCGTGCTGGCCGCACGATTAAATTCACAAAAGGTCGTCTGCTGCCAACCTGCATGACAGCAGCTACTTTTTAAATTTACTTACTTATTGTTTATAATGAGACGAATCGATTGACCTATGATTTATCCCGGTGCCGACTTTGTTAAGTTAATTAAAAAATTGTTATTCGCGAATCGCGCCTCCTTACGCGCACGAAAAATCTCAAAAAGGGTCGTCTGCTGCCAACCTGCATGACAGCAGCTACTTTTCAAATTCCGCTGCTTATTGTTTATAATGAGACGAATAGATTGACCTATGCTTTATCCCGGTGCCGACTTTGTTAAGACAATTAAAAAATTGTTATTCGCGAATCGCGCCTCCTTACTCGCACGAAAAATCTCACAAAGGGTCGTCTGCTGCCAACCCGCATGACATTAGCGACTTTTTATATTTACGTGCTTGTTCTATATACTTGGCCGAATCGATCCCCCTATGTTTCGTCCCGGTGACGGCATTTGTTGATTAACAAAAAGAAATTGTTATTCTCGAAAAGAGTCGTGCTGGCCGCACGATTAAATTCACAAAAGGTCGTCTGCTGCCAACCTGCATGACAGCAGCTACTTTTTAAATTCAGCTGCTTATTGTTTATAATGAGACGAATCGATTGACCTATGATTTATCCCGGTGCCGACTTTGTTAAGTTAATTAAAAAATTGTTATCCGCGAATCGCGCCTCCTTACGCGCACGAAAAATCTCAAAAAGGGTCGTCTGCTGCCAACCTGCATGACAGCAGCTACTTTTTAAATTCAGCTGCCTATTGTTTATAATGAGACGAATCGATTGACCTATGATTTATCCCGGTGCCGACTTTGTTAAGTTAATTAAAAAATTGTTATTCGCGAATCGCGCCTCCTTACTCGCACGAAAAATCTCACAAAGGGTCGTCTGCTGCCAACCCGCATGACAGTAGCGACTTTTTATATTTACGTGCTTGTTCTATATACTTGGCCGAATCGATCCCCCTATGTTTCGTCCCGGTGACGGCATTTGTTGATTAACAAAAATAAATTGTTGTTCTCGAAAAGAGTCGTGCTGGCCGCACGATTAAATTCACAAAAGGTCGTCTGCTGCCAACCTGCATGACAACAGCTACTTTTTAAATTCACCTACTTATTGTTTATAATGAGACGAATCGATTGACCTATGATTTATCCCGGTGCCGACTTTGTTAAGTTAATTAAAAAATTGTTATTCGTGAATCGCGGCTCCTTACGCGCACGAAAAATCTCAAAAAGGGTCGTCTGCTGCCAACCTGCATGACAGCAGCTACTTTTTAAATTCCGCTGCTTATTGTTTATAATGAGACGAATAGATTGACCTATGCTTTATCCCGGTGCCGACTTTGTTAAGACAATTAAAAAATTGTTATTCGCGAATCGCGCCTCCTTACTCGCACGAAAAATCTCACAAAGGGTCGTCTGCTGCCAACCCGCATGACAGTAGCGACTTTTTATATTCACGTGCTTGTTCTATATACTTGGCCGAATCGATCCCCCTATGTTTCGTCCCGGTGACGGCATTTGTTGATTAACAAAAATAAATTGTTATTCTCGAAAAGAGTCGTGCTGGCCGCACGATTAAATTCACAAAAGGTCGTCTGCTGCCAACCTGCATGACAGCAGCTACTTTTTAAATTTACTTACTTATTGTTTATAATGAGACGAATCGATTGACCTATGATTTATCTCGGTGCCGACTTTGTTAAGTCAATTAAAAAATTGTTATTCGCGAATCGCGCCTCCTTACGCGCACGAAAAATCTCAAAAAGGGTCGTCTGCTGCCAACCTGCATGACAGCAGCTACTTTTTAAATTCAGCTGCTTATTGTTTATAATGAGACGAATCGATTGACCTATGATTTATCCCGGTGCCGACTTTGTTAAGTTAATTAAAAAATTGTTATTCGCGAATCGCGCCTCTGTACGCGCACGAAAAATCTCAAAACGGGTCGTCTGCTGCCGACCTGCATGACAGCAGCTACTTTTTCAATTCAGCTACTTATTGTTTATAATGAGACGAATCGATTGACCTATGATTTAACCCGGTGCCGACTTTGTTAAGTTAATTAAAAAATTGTTATTCGCGAATCGCGCCTCCTTACGCGCACGAAAAATCTCAAAAAGGGTCGTCTGCTGCTAACAAGCATGACAGTAGCGACTTTTTCTATTTACGTGATTATTCTATATACTTCGCCAAATCGATCCCCTTATGTTTCATCCCGGTGACGGCTTTTGTTAATTAAGAATAAAAAAAGTTATCCGCCATTCGGGTCTCCGTACTCGAACAAAATTTTGGTTCAAAGTCGTCTGCCGTCAACACGCATGACAATTGCGACTTGACGATTTACATGCTTAATCTACATGAATAGACGAAGCGATCGACTCATGATTCATCCCGGTGACGGTTGTTGTTAAGCAAAAATGAAACATTATTTCCGCCAGACGGATATATGCGGCTCATTCACGAGCGGGTAAGTGGTGGGGGTAGTAGGCCCTATGCTGCCTCGCTACGCTACGACCCGGGCGCGTACAGTCACGATAAAAATGTACAGGGTTCGGGCGGCGCGCGTCTGCTAGGTCTGTCTGCCAACTTCAGCGTCATAAAATTGTTCACATCACAAAATCCAATATAGTGAGTAATGGCAATTTATTACAATACAAAATGTAATGTGATGAGTAATGAAAACGGTAATGCATTACAAAAAGTAATGTATTATTTGCAACGCTACAAACAAGTGGATCAACTATTCTATTCTCAAAATACCTCTTTCCTACTTGCTTCAGTTAATATAAACGATGTGCAAATAAATCTTGAGAAAATGAAAAAAATCGCAAACAAAGCACCCAGAATCAAACCTGCAAAACATAAACAATGAAAAACTTCATACGATAAGCATGTAAATTATAATGATAGCTTTACTTATTAAATTAATTAATAATGTGGTCACTTGAATGATCATCTAGAATTAACAGATAGGGGTATATGTTTTCGTTGTAAGAAAACAGCGAGCGTTATTTGGGTGGTACCAATGACATACAAATACGATTTTGTTTGAAATACTACACTTTTTATGTTTTCATATGGAATAAAAAGTCGGCAATTTGCATCGCTGCATCAAACACGTCATTACTTTTCAAACTATCTGAAATACTTGGGGTACTCAATCATACGAGAACGTAATTATTTTGACCGTATTCAACAACATCGACATTGTTTTAGTTTTTAATAATATTTGTTTGGAACTTGCACATTGTCATTACATTATTCTTAAAATTCTAAGCTACAGAAATCTTCCCACTGACTGACTTACGTTTTGCGATGTTCTTTGTGCATGCACCGAGAAGATTGACGACGTTAAGATGCTTGCCGAGATGTACCATGATTTTTAGCTCACTTGCCAATGCCCTAATGTATGTAGGCTCCGTTGATCTTCGGACCATTTTAACAGCAACCGTGCTGACGGCTTCATCCTCAGAGATACCATGCGCATCGGCTTTCATAACGACACCGAAAGCACCGAAACCCAATTGTTTTCCAAACTTTAGTTTTTCTCGTGGAAATTCCCATTTCTTATCGTACGGCAGTAATTCCGCTTGATCATCAACTGTCAAATCCGGATTCAAGCATTCCAATGCACCTTCCTCAAAATGTGTGAGGCCTGCTTCCATCAGTTGCTTACGTATTACCTATGGACACATATATAAGACATTAATTATACAAAGTTGAATTTCGACCTTTTACAATTTAAAGTCGAAGGAGTTGATGAAGGGCCCTTGGACCGACAACATAATATTTTGTGAACTGAAATTCGACGATACAGAATTTTTAACTGTAAAATTATTATTTTTCATTATGTGTTAGAATACGTGGTTATTATGTACATTGAGGTGCCTCTCTTGATTTGATAATTCTCGAAGACCAAACGATGATTTATTACGTTATTAGTGGTTTGTTCAAGTTTTGTACAGAGTTTGTTGGTTTATAAGAACAAGGATGAAATATTTGAGGATTATAACACCATGAGATCACGCCTTGATACGAATATGATCATTAAAAGTTATTTTCAACTTGGCGTCAAGGCGCTGCCGCACCTCTTGATTCTTGAAAATTTACTACACTGAATTCCAACACATTAATCTTCCTCGATGCCTGCTTTGAGTTCGGTGGCATACGATAAATATACAACGATTCATTCATTTTCATAAAACTCTGTTAATAAGGCATAGGCATCAATCAGTATTGAGCCGTAGAAATTAGGCCGATGTCAACTTTATATCTTTTGTGATCGATGCCGATTTCAAAGGCTTTACAAGAGTACAGCTTTCGCATCTAGAGAGCCAACAATATGTGCACATGAGCATTGGCGAAAACTGAATATGCGATAGTTGATTATTTAGTGTGTGTTCAATGTAATTGTCTTACAAACGGGCAAAATGCATCGGCTGATATCTGTTGTAGATTAGCTATATAAATGCGTAATAAACTTCTATGTAAGCAGAATTATATATAGTTCGTTTTGTTTCCAAGTAAAGCTGACTCTTGGAGATACATTTTTACAGCTACAAACAATTCTCTTCGATATGAATCTTCGGAAAACATCTCTACCAGAAAACCGCTCTCCGCAAAGAAGTTTTCTGAAGTATAACTTTAAAAAACGACTCTCCGAAAGACAACTCTACCAGAAAACAATTATGTACAAAGAGGTGGCTCAGTGAAGAAGTATATTCAATAAATCTCTTTCCGGAGTACATATCTCCTGAACTAACTCTACCACGCGAGTCTGATGGTAGAGAGCACTCACAAGGAAACCGTTTCCGGTGTCCCCTTCCGATTTCATTCAATTTGTGTTATGTTCTACATTTACACCGACGTCTAACAGACACATACTTTTTTATCGGCCGCAAAACGGTTTACAGGGTGAAAATCACCATTAAAGTTGGACATCTTCAAACTGAATTTTGCAGTTTTGCATATTTATAATCGAGATATTTAATTTAAGGGGTTACCCCCACTTGCGATTTTGAAAAAATTGATTTTTTTTTATTGCATTTTTTTGAAGTATAAGTATCCGAGAATATGTCCTGAAAATGTCAAGTCGATCCGAACAAAATTGACTGAGATATGAGCGTTGAAAGAGAAGAATCCGCGTTGAAAGAGCGTTGAAAGAGAAACTTTAAACGCGTTTTTCTCAAAATGGCATTTCTGAAGTCGGTGACCAAGATTACTAATGAACACTAATGAACCGATCTTCTTGAAATTCTGCAGGCTTATTTAATACATAAAAATGTAGTCTTTAATCGTTTGATTTTTTCGTTAAAATCGAACCATTAACTTTGACTGTCCGCCATTTTGTGAAAAATGAATATTTTTTAAAATTCTTCGATTAAAGACTAGTTTATACTTATATTTGACTAAATCCATCCGCATTTTTTTTCAGATGATCCACTTCGCCGCAATGTTGGTCACCGCAAACCGTGTATATAAAAACATTATTTCATTGACGGCCATTTGCCACTAAACAATGTACTATTTTTCAATAAAAAAATTACTGAAAGTGCTTCAAGATGTGTTCTTTAAGATGGTATATTGATCGATAAAAAAAGGTTTGTAGTTTTCTGTAAAAAAAATTCATGAAAAAGGCCTTTTTTGCGCTACAAGTGGGGGTAACGCCTTAAACGAATTGGAGAATATTGCTTATGGCGAATAATAAGAAATGCACTTTTTTATTCTGAAGGGGTGAATTTGTAGAAATATATAGGGGTTGGAAGTCAAAAAAATTGCACAACATGACTATTTTTCACATAAAAAAAAACCATTTGTATTTAAGAAAGCTAAAGTAGTAGGGGATACGATTTGTGTTTTCCAAAAACAGATTGCTCGTCGGATGGTGCTATGTCATATACCACACGATAATAGTTTATTATTCCGTATCTCAACAACACTGACACTGCTTCCAGTGTCCTCCTTCGATTTCGTTCACTTTGGGATATCTTATGCTTCATAAAAATGATGATACGAATTTTATTAATCGTCGGGCAAACTTTTTAAAGGACGAAATTCATTCAAAATTGGACACATTGTAGTGTTATTTTCGAAGCTCACGCATCTTCATTTGGGATATTTAAGCAAACCCAACAGAGAATAACGCCTATGGCGACGACACTTTAAGGTGTCTACTTTTGAGGGTGAATTTAAAAACTTGAAATCGTTTTACCGCGGATGAAAAAATCCGTGTCTTTCAATTTCAATAGAGAACCCAAACAAACCCAAAGTTAATGAAATCAGAGGACTCCGGAAGTGGTATCGTATAGCGATAGCCCGCCCCTTACGCGAGATAGCTTAAAAAAAGTAATATGTCTCTCCTATATTCTATGCTCTCTTAAATTTAAAGGGTCCGTTAAAATATGAAAAATAGTTTTTATGTTAGAAGTTTTTTTTCGACTTTCAATCAGTATACATTTTCACCTATTCACTCTCGCAAAACTAAAAAAGAGGCTTTTTCATTATTTCGTTTTTTTATTATTCACCAATTGGTTTCAATGGAATATCTCCACTAGAAATATGCAAAACTGTAAAAATCACCCTGACGGCGTCAAACTTTGAGGGTGAATTTCGCCCCGCTAAGCAGTTTGTCGACGATAAAAAATACGTGTCTCTTATATTCCGATGAAAAATAACCTATGTCAAATTGAAATTTTAATCAGGGAAGACAACGAAAATTGTATCACAAGGGCGTAATGGAATTGTTCAAGGCGTTTAAGGGATATAACGAATTAAAATAAGTTGCCTATTTAAGGGGAGTGGGAAGGCTTAAGATCTTTTAAAAACATTGGGTCTATGTATGTCCGTACCCATGTGCGAATGTCGGTATTCCGCCAGAGTTGCCAATACGGCCCAGAGTTGTGCAAGTTCTGGCGACCGACTCTCAGTTGGCGGTACTGCCCCAGTATTGGAAACCGAACGTATCAGCACCGTCCCAGTCTGGGTTACTGAGTCTTGGGTGAAGTACTGGCCCAGTAATGGTAAACTATTTTATCAGTAGGGTGCCAGTCCTGGTTACCACGTATGGTTGAGTCTCGGCTGGAGGTACTACGCCAGTACTGACAACTGAACGTATCAGTGCCATGCCCGTCTTAGCTACCCAGTCTTGGGTGTAGTACTGCCCCAGTATTGGTAAACAATTTTATCAGTGCGGCGCCAGTCTTGGTAACCAAGGTTGGTTCAGTCTCGGCTGAAGGTACTGCGCTAGCATTGGCAACAGTACCACGCCAGTCTTAGTTACCGAGTCTTGGGTTAAGTACTTCCCCAGTATTGGTAAACAATTTTATTAGTTCAGTGCCAGTCTTGGTAACCAAGGTTGGTTCAGTCTCGGCTGGAGGTACTGCGCTAGCATTGGCAACAGTACCATGCCAGTCTTGGTTACCGAGTCTTGGGTTAAGCACTGCCCCAGTATTGGTAAACAATTTTATTAGTTCGGTGCCAGTCTTGGTAACCAAGGTTGATTCAGTCTCGGCTGGAGGTACTGCGCTAGCATTGGCAACAGTACCACGCCAGTCTTGGTTACCGAGTCTTGGGTTAAGTACTGCCCCAGTATTGGTAAACAATTTTATTAGTTCAGTGCCAGTCTTGGTAACCAAGGTTGGTTCAGTCTCGGCTGGAGGTACTGCGCTAGCATTGGCAACAGTACCATGCCAGTCTTGGTTACCGAGTCTTGGGTTAAGCACTGCCCCAGTATTGGTAAACAATTTTATTAGTTCGGTGCCAGTCTTGGTAACCAAGGTTGATTCAGTCTCGGCTGGAGGTACTGCGCTAGCATTGGCAACAGTACCACGCCAGTCTTGGTTACCGAGTCTTGGGTTAAGTACTGCCCCAGTATTGGTAAACAATTTTATTAGTTCGGTGCCAGTCTTGGTAACCAAGGTTGGTTGAGTCTCGGCTGAAGGTACTGCCCTAGCATTGGCAACAGTACCATGCCAGTCTTGGTAACCGAGGTTGGTTCAGTCTCGGCTGGAGGTACTGCGCTAGCATTGGCAACAGTACCATGCCAGTCTTGGTTACCGAGTCTTGGGTTAAGTACTTCCCCAGTATTGGTAAACAATTTTATTAGTTCAGTGCCAGTCTTAGTAACCAAGGTTGGTTCAGTCTCGGCTGGAAGTACTGCCCCAGCATTGGCAACAGTACCATGCCAGTGATGGTCACCGAGTCTTGGGTTAAATACTGTCCTAGTATTGATAAACAATTTTATTAGTACAGTGCCAGTCTTAGTAAGCAAGGTTGGTTGCGTCTCGGCTGGAAGTAGTCCCCCGGCATTGGCAACAGTACCATGCCAGTCTTAGTTACCGAGTCTTCGGTTAAGCACTGCCCCAGTATTAGTAAACAATGTTATTAGTACAGTGCCAGTCATGGTAACGAAGGTTGGGTGGGTCTTGGCTGGAAGTACTGCCCCAGCAGTGGCAACATTACCATTCCAGTCTTGGTTAACGAGTCTTCGGTTTAGTACTGCCTCGGTATTGGCAGACAATTTTATCAGTACGGTGCCAGTCCAAAAAATATGGATTGAATGAAAAATGTAAGTTTTGCTTCCTCATAGAGAAACTTTGTGACGATGAAAACATTTTTTTTCAGTTTTCAATATCAACGTGCTCAAAATGTCCCAAAACCTCGAAAAATCAAATTCACAAACAATGTCTGCATGCATGTGCGCCTGTGTGCGTATGCGCACGCATGTACGTTCTGGCACTGTAAAATTAAAACGTCTGTAACTCGAGAACGGTTTGGGTTGAAGGGCTCCTGTGTCGCTCAGATGTTAATCTGTACAATCTCTTTATTCCCTGCAAATTTTGTCGAGAGAACTAAAAAATTACAAATTTAACAGCATTTTTTAATTTAAAAGAAATGTCTGTGACCACGTTAATTTGCAAAAAATTTCAGAATTTTGTAAATTTTTTTTTTTACAAATAGAGTATCATGAAATGACGGCTGGTATTGAATTTAGGGAATTTAGGGAATGAATTTTGGACACTTTCGAAATATGTCAAACTGCTCTAATTTTTGCATATATCAAGATACTGTGGTGATTTTTTTACACAAAGTATTGTAAAAGTAAAGTTGCTATAACATTTGGAGAGAATCCCGAACCATTACAGACTCCTCTGGACTCTTCTGTCTCCTTACGGATATCCATAAATTGGCTAAGTAGACGATGTAATTTTATTTCACTATTTCGCGTGTTCGTTCTGAACGTACGCCGCGACTCTGGCGGCTCTCGCGCCTTCTTGCGTCGAGGCAGACATTGTTATGCCTCGACACAATGCGTGTGTGTCAGTGGTCATTCGCTACGTCGGGCGCACACGGTTGAAGATTGTTTTCTTCCCGCATACTGTCCCTCCGCGGCAAGTATACACTTCGTGTGAGTATATGCACCTATATACCCACACGCTGATCCACGCTCAGCGTCAACAAAGAATTAGGATTTCTTTGGCAGCGTTGGGCATCAGTCTTTCTCGTGCCGTCTACGTGTGAACTTGTTTCAATCCCCAAGTGCTTTTCATCTATTCCCATTCGTTTTTATACAGTACACTTTTTCTATTATTATAAATTAATTTTTCTCGTCTTAACACGAATTCGAGTGCTCTAAGTGTGCTATAAAAATTCGAACGTTCTATAAGGTGAACCAGGTAAGATATACAAAGAATTTTTCTTTTACTTGTTTTTTCATTTTATTTTGTATTTTTTGTCTACTGCATGTTAAGGCATAATAAACAATTCATATATTTTCTCTCCGTTCCTTACTTGCTGTGGGACTGCGCTATCTTTTTGTCTCTCTCTCTCTCTCTCTCTCTCTCTCTCTCTCTCTCTCTCTCTCTCTCTCTCTCTCTCTCTCTCTCTCTCTCTCTTATATTTTCTTTATTTATTCTATCATTTATTTTAAAGAATTTGTTCAATTTGATCAGGGAGTCTCGGAGGACAAGGGGAAAGAAAACGCTTTGGTAAATACAATGTTATTTACTTTGACCGAAATTATGTATGCTGATGTAAAATTCTGTTTAGATGGAGGTGATGAGATCCTTGGTGGGTTCACCGACCGACGGAAAAGGTGTTATCCGCAATGTGATCGCTGGCCTGATATCAAAGGCGGTGCAGGAAAAATACTCGGCTACGGGGAAACCAGGCGCGAACGGTATAACGAAAAAATCCTTCAGTGCGACAATAACGTACAAACGTATGAATGGTAAATATTTTTCAAATTTTTACTAATATAATTTTTAGAACTGGGTGCAATGAAATAATTTTTTTTATTTCAGATATTTTTTAGATACGATCGGGAAAAAAAAAACTACTGCGGTGGAAATATTTTCGACAACCAGCCGATGTTTATCTGATGCCGGTGACCGGGAACACGCCGCAACTCTGGCCCAATATTGGCAGCCGGTACTAGTCACCAATACTATGCCAACGCTTGCCAAGCGGAGGACCGGTGTTATCATTTCGGAATTGGGCCAGTATTGTTTACACGATCTGACCCAATATTAGCATTCAGTATCCGGCCAGTACTGGCGTCAGTACTGAGCCAAGTTTCCAGTCTATACATGGGCACATACCAGCAAAGTACTGATTTACTGTTTGTCTCAAGACTGGCTACAATATCTGGCCCAAAACTGGGCACTTATTCTGAGCCAATACCCGTAAACAGTGTCGGGCCGATTCACGCCGCCATAACTTGGACCGGTGTTAACAAACCAATTTTGTCTCAATAGTGATTCCGACTTGGGCAAGGCTTGGCCCTTGGGAGCCTGCCCGTATTAGCAGCCCTGGCATCAGTACTGAGCCAAGACTAAGCCAAGTCCTCAGTCTATACACGGGCATGTACCGGCAAAGTACTGATTTAGGGTTTGTCTCAAGACTGGCAATGATATCTGGCCCAAAACTGGGCACTTATTCTGAGCCAATACCCGTAAACAGTGTCGGGCCGACTCACGCCGCCATAACTTGGACCGGTGTTAACAAACCAACGTTGTCTCAATACTCATTCCGACTTGGGCAAGGCTTGGCTCTCGTCCAAGTACCAGATGCCTGCCAGTATTGGCAGCTCTGGCACCAGTACAGTGCCAATACCAAGCCAGTTTGCAATACGTACATGGGTAGCGGAATTCCGACAGACGTCGTTCGCATAGTTTCATCCGCTCGCCCATGCGTCAACCATATGAAGTGTCGTAGATTAAGCATTAGGGGCACTCCATAGAAAACGGCAAATTTTCGTTGATTTTCATGATTTTTTTTTGAGGGTAAGGAATGTATGTATTTTTTCAGGGCCATAGGTACTTTTTATTACATAATTCTAGTTTTCAAAACGACTTTGATTGCTTGAAAAACGTTAAAAATGCGGAGATACAACCAGTCGCCGTGAAGCTACCCGGAAGGGAGGCCGAATGCGGTTTACACTCCAGCACCTCGTAGGATTATCCGAAACAGTCTGAAATGTATTAGTATATAAATATATATATATATATATATATATATATATATATATATATATATATATATATATATATATATATATATATATATATATGTGGTCACTTGATGAACCATTAATATTGAAAGAATAATGATAATTGGCTAAAGACGAAGCCTTAGAGCAAAAAAGTTGATTTTTTCGAAAAAAATGTCTGTTTGACATGGTGCCTATACCTGCCCGCTGGGCTCCAAACGGAGCAGAGGTGAGTCACGCTCGAAGGCCCTCGGGACGTAACTTTTATGAATCGAGCAAAATCACTAACTGCATCGTAATCTACAGGTTCCAAACTATAAATTTAGGCGATAAACAAATGCATTTTTTTACGTCTCTATGCGGAGTGCTAAAGAGAAAGCAGGAACTAGTGCCCACATAAAAAAAAATCTATTGATATCCGCGCTGTATAAGAAGTTTAATCATATTTTGAACATGGAAGGACAAGGGGAGACTGCTCATATGGTCGCAAAAGATGGATTACACCCGAAGAAGGTTATGCTCTGTATCTGGGGGGATTGGAAAGGAATCGTCTATTATGAGCTGCTGTCACCCAACGGAATGATTAATTCGACTAAGTACTGCTCACATCTAGCCAAATTGAAGCGAGCAATCGATCAGAAGCAGCTCGCATCGGCGAACAGGAAAAGCATTGTGTTCCACCAGGACAACGCTAGACCACATGTTTCCCTGGTGAGCCGAAAAAAGTTATTGCAGCTTGGTTAGGCTGTTTTGGTGCATCCACCGTATAGTCTGGATGTCGGAACCTTCAGCCTATCACTTGTTCCGCGTGCTACAGAACAATTTGAATAATAAAACTTTCAGTTGCCTGGACATCCTCAAAAACCGCTTGGATGACTTCTTGGCCCAAAGATTTCAGGACTTCTATGAAAGAAGGATAATGAAGCTCGTAGACAGATTGCAGAACGCCATTGAACAGACTGGAACATATTTAGTTGATTAAAATCGCTTGTTTTGATAAATATTCTGCGTTTGAAATTTACTCGATTTTCGCTACAGAATTATGCATAGACCCAATGCTATTTTTTTTCTTCGTATTGACATATTCTGTTAGTAAAATCTTTTTCGAACATTGTTGCGCAAACAAACTGCAAAATTCGGAAAATTAAGATTACAAGAGACAAAAGTGTGAGGCGGTGCAGGTGGTCGCACGCAGGCAGCGATGTTCAACGGTTAGCTTACAATCGAAGTGAGGGCACGAAAGAACCGACGTTCGGCGATTACCGTTGAAGGAGAAGCTGTCCTCGACAAGTCATTTCACAGCACGGGTAATTTTTGAAGTACATGAGTTACCGTTCCATATAGTAATACGGCGCACGGACTTAAAACGCGTTGCTTTTAACACAAATTTTTTTTAACGTTGGCTACGATAACTTAAGAACGCCTGGAGATATCGCCTTATTCTCTAATAAATATAACAAATTTATCCACACATTGACGTCGGGTCTGTATAGTAATTTTTTTGTACTGACATAACAATAAATATTGCAAATTTTTCATATTTCTCAAGTCATGAGCCGCCATTCTTCCAATTTTTACCTTTTATTGCAATTTTTAGGTCCAGTTCAGGGAGGTTAAACCCCCAATGAAATGCCGTTTGAGAACTACGAAAATTTGCATCCGACTACTTGGAATCGTGGCAAGAAAAAGCAGTGCGCGAGTTTTACGAATACCAATGATTATTAACGATAAAAATGTCATGAACAACTTTAAAATAATCAAAATTTCGTGTCACGTACGACGTTATTTTTTTATTCTATTTGTCAAAACAGACATAATCGTAGACGTGCGAGAAGCAAAAGAGCCTGCTATTTCTATTTTTGTTGTAGCTTCCATTTGTACAGCGTCCTTCCCCTTATTACATTCCCTACCATATTCCACTTTACAGCCCCTTGCTGCGCAGTTGACTTCTCCCTCGGTATCGCATCCACCATGACATTTCTGCCATGGATATAGGGAAACTGCGGAAAACCTATACCAATACAGCCGGCCCCAGGTTCGCTTCCCAGTTTCGAAGCTAGTCGCGTTTCGTCGAGAAGTAAATCATAGGCTACAGTCATAAGCACACGAGACACAGACGTACCGGTCCGAGTGTGACCTCCGTGTAGAACTGGAGCTACGTCATGCCCGTATTTATTTTTCTCCTGGGACTGGGATTCGAACCCGCGATCTTCCGAAGTACTGGTTCAGAGGCAAGCACGCTAACCACTAGCCCAGGTAGCAATTTCAAAATAGTTATCTATTAGTTGTCCAAATGGGTACCAAATGTCCGCTTGGAAGTTACCTATAAGTTATCATGTGTCCAACAGTTATCTTTTTGGATGGTTGTTGACTTTAAGATAATTTGGCACCCTTTTGCCGACTTTTGGACAACTTTTTGAAAATTGCTACCTGGGAGACCAGCACACCGGTTAGCTGGCTATTTCTATTTTTCACCGAAAGCAGAAATATAAGCGTTCGAGAAACCTACCTAAATTGTATTGCTTCTCACACTCCGCAAATACGTGCAACCCTAAACAATGGCGAAGATGTACTCTGTCCTTGTTTATTAAGTGCGCATAATACCAAATGCACGTAGTTTTGTGTCACGAGCCGTTCTGCTATGCAAAAACGGCTCGTGACCTGCTATGCGAGAGAGCAGTAATAAAAGTTCTCCGGCCGGAGCCTCGCGCCCTATCATAGGGATGGGCAAGGTGACATGGTAAAAATCCAAAATATCTAACGTTTATTGGTTTTCGGGCGAGACCGAACTTCCCAGAAACTAGACGTAAAATTGTTTAATTTTTGCATGCTGAAATTAAGGAAATGGCTCTCCTGCTAATAGTCCAATTTTTGTCTGTAAAGAGAACCGTTGTTTTGACCAACGTGCGTAGTCTCGCCGAAGCTTTTAACGCCGATACACTGTTCATAATCCGGGTCTTCTGTAGAAGAGAGTGATTCGACGGCAATATCGAGCGTATATTATAATCACAGTTTCGATCAAGATTTTGACCCGTCGTTACGCTGTAATCCGGGTCTTCCGTAGAAGAGTGCGATTCTCATAGTGTTTTTATAATCGAAAGGTCGAATGACCAAGTTTTTCAAAGTATTGTTTCCTTATATTCCGTGACCGGGTCTTCTGTAGAAGAGTGCGAAGAAACGTGTGTGTGTTAAAAGAAATTGTCAACGAAAATCATTATACGAAATTGTAAAACGACAATACCGCTCCAGATAGTGAAAGGTATTTACAGTATGATAATATCTACTCAAAATGTACGAGATTACTTTTCATGAAATTTCAGTTAAACTATTGTGTAACTCAATATTTTAAAACCCCTTATTTCCAATCTGCCATATCCGTAAAAGAACCAATATGTCTCAAGGTCTCACTGCAAACGTACCCACATACTTATTATCCCGAAGAGCACTCGTGCCTCCTTAGGGGAGTAATCGGAGTAAAGCGTTTGCTGCTCGACGTGTATAACTCCATAAATATATTGTAACGTTGCGTTACGAATATCGAGACTATCCGAGAAAGGTGAGGTAAGCGAGCTGGCGTAGCTCAGTTGGTCAGAGCAGTCGACCGGCAATCGAAAGGTCTCGAGTTCGAATCCCGGACCAGAAGCGCACCGCATTTTTTCGGATAGTTCTCTTGAGTTTTTTACGGGGGATTACAATATATACGAACGTAACATGCGTATGTTCTTTCAATGGTTCATATGGAAAAAATCTCTATTATAAACTTCCATGAATACCACGAGACAGCAAAAAAAATCTTGTTGCCGGTAAAATTTGTATCATTTTTTAGCCAGTGACTGCTAGTGAGACCTATACCAACCTATATTTCAAGTCACTAGACAGGGGTTTAAAATCATTACAATTTTATGGTGAGTGTCGTGAGCAATGCATTCAAGACATTTTTTCTTTGCTACTTTATTATTGGCTGTTATTAATTAATTCCGTGATATGTAGACAGCAGCGAAGGGACGACGAACTTGTTCAAAGTACCCTAATATATTTCGTTGGATATGTGGAGACTATGTTATTTTTAAAATTCGTAATATGATTACAGACTTCGTGAAGAGTCCTTTTTTTATTTCGCGATAGAAAGAAAGCATCAAGATAAATTCGAAGAAAATCTTGGCTCGTTCAGAGAAGAGCAACGACATAGAAGTAAAATTGGATCATTAGCAGGAGATTCAAGAAAAAATTATCAGGAAGGATGGGATACGCACCCATGATGGCTGATTACGTTTGTACTTTGAGGCGTGCCTGCCGTTACAAGTCTCACTTGAGAAAATCACGAAAAAGAGACTCAATGTAAAAATATTTTATATAACTTATATTTTTAATAAAAATAGATTTTATTTTAAAATTGTGTTTTTCCGTATACCTTACGTGGAATATCAATTTAAAGTGTTAAAATGGGATCAGGATGACGATACGATTGAGAAAAAATATACAGTTTTGGGGCACTAAATTGGCTATTGAGCTGTGTAATTAGGCTTCCATTTTTGACGCTTTCTTTTCCAAAATATGGCGTTGATAATCTTTTTCCTATTCGGTTATCCAAAACAATCCCGTTTGGACATACTTTTATGGTACTACTTCATAGGATTGTACCGCACAAAAGTTTGGCTGATTTGGAACACATTGATCGTACCACTTCGTTATCACACATGTGGATTGCACGAAAATATGTAAAACGTGCATAGTTTATCAAATTCAACATACCTTTTCGTGATGCATCCTGATCGGAAAATAGATCATCAGTATAATACAGATTACCACGAGAACCACCAGCGAGATTATCAATGATTTCGAAACTTCCTTAGCTGAAAAGAAGTCACATTAAACAAGCCCCGTTATAAATCCAACGTTATAAAAATGATGTCACGCAGTATAAAGATTTCGCACAGCTTGACCTAAATAACTCTGGCATACCTTTGATCACGATGATCTGATAGTTTTCGTCTTTTCCAAAACGGTTATTGACCCTGCACGTATACTTCCCACTGTTCTCATCAAGTAAGTACTTGATGTGGAGTTCTTGATTCCTGTGAAGACACATGTATTGCTCACCGGCCTCGATTTTCATATCATCCTAAAAGAGAGGAGAAAAGAGAAGAAGAAATTAGGAAAAATCAAACCATACGAAATGTTATCAACATGTCATCATAATTTCTAGCATTGCTCTTTATTGGTCCATAACTTAATAGCGCCGCACGCGTAAACTATTATTTCCTCGTTCATATGTTTGTACTGTAATGTCTAAAGGTATACCTGCAAAAGGCCATTTGTATTCGGAGATGTTCAATCGTCGGTACTTTATAAATGCAGGTGTGAGACGCGCATGATGGTAGTGCCTCGTGTTAATAGATGGTAATAGGTAATGTGAATTAAACTTTAAAGTTAAGCTTAAGGTAAGATGGCTGGTGGAAATCCGATTATACTTGTGTTTGGTGTAAACCTCAGAATACTACATCCGAATGTTTTGCAGGCCTGCTTTTAAGGGTTCGATATTTCCGTAAGTTGAAGGATTCTATTCGGACGCGCATTGAGAGCTAAATGCTTGTTAGTATGTAGATATCACGGCTGTTTTCAGTAGACTCGTATCTTAAGCAGATGAGATTTCGATATTTTATTGGAGTTTTAAAGAGGGCACTGTATGGCATTAGTGTAGCAAAAACCAAAGTGGCCAAAAAGTAAGCCTCATTATATCGTGCTCTATTTCTATGTCGAAATTAACCTGAATTAGTGAAAAAGTAATGTACTTTGATATTTTGAATTGGGTTTTTTTCTGTGCAATACATACATTTGTAAACAAGTGTCAATTGGGTATCCCAAATATATTTTAAAACAGTAAAGAATGATTGTCAAGCAATTTAAAAAATCCCCTCGAAAACATTAGCGCTTATTTTCACTTATAAAAACATTCTGATTTACCTTATGATTATTTTTTACTAGCCGGAGTTACCCTCGCTTTGCTTGGCAAAGCCAGTCAGCTCCTAACAAATGTGAATTAAAAGGATGAACAATAAACAGGAAGTCCTTTCGATGGACGAGAACCGTCGAGAACATTCGAGAACATTCGCGAACATTCCGGAACCGAAATTCCCTTCGAAGGTCCAGAACCTCCTGGGATATTCTAGAATATTCGAACGTCCTGGAACATTCTAGAATATTCTAGAAACTCGTAGAACACTCTAGAACATTCTAGAGCATTCTCGAATATTCTGGAATATTCTCGAACTTCTGGCAAATTCTATGACATTCTGGAACATTCTAGAACATTCTCGAACCTTCTGCAAGGTTCTATAATAGTCTGGAACATTCTAGAAAATTCCGGAACATTTTAGAACATTCAGGGACATTCTTGCCAGTCTCGGCCACTTCGGCACTCGATTCCCAGCTGCTTCACCGACTTCCCATGAGCAGTCCATTGGTGCGATGCCCTATGTTGATGTACTTTCTGTACGAGACGGAATACGCCAGAGACAATATTGCTACGCGAAATAATACGATCGCACGCGATAATACTCGCGCAAGAAGACAAGCTAATTTAACATTAAGTGTTAAATTAGCCGGAAAGAACTCACATGAAAATAAAATAGATAAAACATCTATTAAATATTATTGGTATTCGGTATGAAGCCGGAAAGAATTCCCACATGAAAATAAAATATAAAAAATATATCGAAAAATATATAAAACATCTATTAAGGTAGATGGCCTAGTAATCGTCACCTTAAGCAGATCGCTTGACTTTGCAAATTTATATAGCTCAACTAGGAGAGTGAGTAGAAGTTATTTTAAGTCGTTCGTAAGCAGTTTTTTATTACGAAGAAGAAGGTCGTTGTGAAATTCCCGTGCCTGGTACAGTTTTCGAGAAAATATTTCGTAAAGGTTATAAGACGCTATTCTACGAGTCATCGTCATGCCGCCATGACCGTTGGTCTGGTAATCGCCATGGGAACGTCCCACTAATCGCCACATGCGCTCAAACTGCACTAAAGCCTTATATACCATTGAAAAAAAAATTGTTTTTTTTTTTAATGGCTGAAATGATGTATAAACATATTGAAAATAATATGCACAAGTTATTTTAGGTAGAATTTTTCTTTAAGACATGTAGAAAAATGGTTTTAAAACTTTAAACGCGTTTTTCATGAATAAATGTTTTCAAAATCGGGCGGACTCGTGGGTCCTGCATTTTCTGACCGATTGACTGCAAATTTCAACTATAACTTCATAGATACATTTTATAGCGATGTACACACGATTTTCACAATCGTTTAACAATTGCGATATTTGGAAACGAACAAAGGCCGTTGTTTCAGTCGAAAATGCGACTTTCTTAAAAATCGGGCTAGATGTCCAAAAATAAATATTTTATAATAATCGTGTGTACTTCGGTAGCAAAACTCATGTAGATTACGGGGAAAAGAAAATTCCTCTGGGTGCACATGTGCGACTCCAACGAGTCCGCTCGTTTTAGGTACCTACAGATATGTGAAATAAATCCTCTAAACCTTGTTTTGATTGCTGTATTAGTATTTTTTTTTAATCCCAAAAAGCCTTGTTTTCCGACCATCCAAAGGTATATAAGGCCTTAACTAATTATGCAAAGGTTCGTAGGACTATGTTGACTCGATTATGTCTGCATATAGAACGGCAGAATAATTTTTACGCACTCTCTCACAAACTTAACGATTTTTATTAAAACATTTGATAAAGAGTTAGACATATAAATTTCTCTTCCATGGAACTTTATTAGTTTCAAAAATAAAACTAATTATTGACTATTACGTCAAAATTATAATTTTTATTGATTTGTAGTCATTATAAACAACTATTTTTTCATAAAATAATATTTAATATTATTTCGATCGAGTGCTGTTCACCTGCGTTCATGACATATCCATTTATCGACATGGTCACGACCCAGTAATCGACAACATTTATTTATATGTATATCTTTTTACTATCCCGAATATGTATATGACGATTACTGGTCCGTGGATCCTTCAGACAATGCTAATTACGGACCTAATATATCTTTTCTGACTTTCTATAAACTAATATTCGATTCGTAAGACTCTTTTTTTGCTAACATTGTCATAACTGACAACTCAACAACATTTTTGCATAACTGGTATCGACAGCCGTGGCAATTAGTCGGCAGAGTGTTTATGTTGCTGAACCGATAATCGTCATATATGAAAATTCGTTGAAATTAACATAAAACTATAATTTTTTATGCTGAACGCAAAACTAAAATCCTAGTTAATCACGTGAGGGAAAACTTACTTCACGCAAGTCCACAGGCATTCTCAAATCACCCGAGATGTGACATGGTTCACGTTAACGTCCCAATGAAGGATTCGGCCGAAATGACAGCTAGACGTCGTAGCGGAATATATTTAATTTAATTATTCTTTTATACGTATACTTACGGGTGTGAAAATGTAATACAACATAGTAAATACCTCCGGGAAGCTAATATACCACAGATCTGCACGGTCGAGTGATTTTTATCTTAAAATACTTATTCAATGCGTAAACATGACGATCACTAGGACCCTGACGGCCACTGGGCCGACTACCTTAAATATAATTGGTTCGAAAAGTTGGATATGTCAATTATATTTTTGGGTATGAGTAAAACCTTTGCGATTTATAAATATAATACAGATATCTTAAATATACCAAACATATAAACTAATGTATATTTTATATATTTTGAATATCAAATCCGAAGATATTTGAGGTATGTTATGAATATCTGAATATATATATATATTTTATTGGTTCGTTTCCAGCCGTAGAGGGCTTCCCATTTTTATGAGCCCCAATCCGCCTCAACTTCGTTCTTACCTGCCATTCCACATCCATACCCCCTCTATCAACTATTCCACAACTCTCCCCTATCTCCCATTCCACACCCCCACTCCCCACCTTGTATCGCATTCACCATGGCATGTCTGCCATGGGCATAGGGAAACTGCGGAAAACCTATACCGATACAGCCGGTCACAAGTTCGCTTCCCAATCACGGAACTAGTCGTCTTTCGCCGAAAAATGTCGAAGAAAAACATTTCCCGACGAAAGTACGCCGACTGGGTCTCGAACCCGCGACCTCCCGATCCGCTGGCCAGCACGCTAACCACTAGACCAACGCACCGGGTTATCTGAATATATATTACTATATCTATGTATCTATATATGAACTAACATACCATAAATATATTCCAGATTCGTTTGAAACATACAAAACGTTCATAAATGATACATTTTCAATAAATTTAGTGTGTATATATGTATTGTGATGTTGCATCACAAGAGTTTCGAGAAAGAGCCCGCGTGACCAGGCTTAATCTCCGACACGTACCTTCGGTCGACATTATAAATTGTTAATTTTAAGGCTAGTGTAAGAATATTGTATAGAATCCGCGACAATCCTTCCCCTTCCTCCCCTCGCCCCTTGTACGACGTCCCTCGCGCAAGGACCACGCAGACTGGCGTGTAAGGCCACCTCGGCTCGGTGTCGACGAAGGTCCACTACCAGCGCCATTACTCAGCCCCGCGGAACATCGGGCTCGCCTGTCAGAGGCCTCCTACCGCCATCTTCCGGAGCGTCGGAGTACGGAGCGTCACCCGAAGGCACGAGTCTCGCGCCCGGCAGGGCCGGCCGAGCGAAAACTTATCGATCGGGGAGCTCCACGACTCGGGCTTCGATCATCGGAGGCGGCCAGAAGGGAGAGCCGCGGCGATCGAGCGAGGAATCGATGGGAGGTTCGCCCATCTACCGAAAATTCGGGCGAGACGAAGGAGCCGGCCGGCGTGGCCAGCCATTGAGTCTCCGAGCATGGTCAGCGAAGGACGAGGATTTCCGGGCGAAAACGCAAGATCGAACGCAAGCCCCGCCGAAAGAAAAGGAGTGAATAATCAGGAAACGAGAGAAAGGATCTCTGTCGAGGCGATCGAAGGATCCTATCCAAGCTGTCTCTTCTCTTTTCTTCATTTTGCGAGAGCGGCAAAATGCCGAGTGAAATTTGTACGGAACAATGTTTCGTACGGGCGACTTTAGAATCATTCCCTTTCACCCCACTTTTCGCGAGAAGACATCGCGAAGGGTTAACTAGAGTCATTAGTATTTTCCTTTATTTCCGTTGTTCACAATTAATTTGTGTTTTCTAGAATAAAATTAAAATAGTTGTGGTCCAGTTATTAAGAGGCCATTATGTTCGTAGAACCCCGTCTGTCCCCGATACCCCGAGATGTCCCGTAACGTTTAGATCGAGTCTCGTTTGTTTACGCTCGCGAGCTAGCGTTTGTTTACATTTTTTTTTGGTTGTTGATACCTCGCGTACGCGGTTGGCCGCGTTGTCCGAGAACGGCTGGCGCCCAAAATTGCTGTGAATTTGTAAAATGTAAAATATTCGAACGGGTCGAGAAATCGAGTCGGGACTTCGCGTGTCCAGTACCCCGTTAACTTAAAGTCAAAATTATATTGTCTGTAATTAATCAATTAACTTTTCAGTTTTTTTTCTTGTATCGAGGCTATGTCTTTTCTTGTGTGTGAATTAAATCGTATTTAAATATTATGTCGGGATTTAAGAATTTATTAGTCCCTTCCCCCTCCCTCCGCCAACGTTAACACGCGATACCCGGGACAATATACAGTGAGTGTATTAAGTATTCGTACAACAGCACTTTCGCAAAAGAAAGCTATTTTGATCCCAAATGATAAAAGATAACAACTGGAAAACCACTGGTCATAATGAACCATCCATTCATTAACCATGATTGTACAAAAGACAATTAATAACTTTATTTGTTTTTTTTAACGATGAAAATCCAAAAATAAGCTGCATTGGATGTGTAAAAAGTATTCGTACATTTGACTCCTAGCAGTTCAAATTTATTCTTGAACTGGGAGAATTTAATTTTCAAAATGAAAACAAAGCAGGTCGACTTTGTTTACATTCGGACGCTCCGTATGAGTCTCCCTACCAATCGTAGACCAGCAGTTTGCATTGAATTATCAACTATAATGGGTCGAAAAGGCAAAGAAACTTCTGAAGGAGAAAGAAAAATTATCATAAACTTGCATAATCAATGCAAAACCCTCAGTGAAATATCGAATATCGTTGGAAGACCTCGCTCGACAATACAATCAATAATTGATCGATTTGGAGAACGGAAAACATTGGAAAATCAACGTAGAAGTGGTCGGCCGTGTGCATTGACAGATAGAGACAAACGTTTTATTCTGCGAAAGATTAAAGCGGATCTACAAATGAGTGCGCAAAATGTTGTAAGTGGCCTCTTGGATCGTAATGTTAGTGTCTCCGCAAGTACAGTTCGCAATGTGTTACGTGACAATGGTTATCACGGCCGAGCTATACCTAAGAAATTTTGGGTAAACGCGATAAATCGTAAAAAAAGACTTGATTTCGCTGAAGAACATCTCGATCAAGATGAAGAGTTCTGTTCTCGTTTGGGGGTGTATGAGTGCCAGGGTTGTCGGGAAATTACATTTCATGGAAGGTACTATGAATCATCGAATGTATGATAACATTTTGAAAAACAATTTGCGTGCCAGTTGCGAAAAATTAGGGATCTCGGATAATTTCATTTTCCAACAAGATAACGATCCTAAACATACCGCGAGCAAAACCAAAGAATGGCTATTGTACAACGTGCGTATACAGTTGAATTGGCTTCCTCAATCGCCAGACCTTAATCCCATAGAACATCTATGGAAAATCTTGAACGATGGTGTCCAAAAACAAGTCGTTTCCAGTCGGCAAGAGTTAAAAACAGACCTTCCAAGCTGAATGGGAGTCTATCTCGCCAGATATCACACACAAGCTTGTGAAATCTATGCACCGACGAACCCAGGGCGTTATAAATAGTAATGGCTATCCAACAAAATATTAAGAATTATGATTATATTATTAAAAATTAAAGTAAAATAATTTTTCATACGGTGTACTAATACTTTCCACACGTTGAAAACACGTTGAAGATATTAATTGTTTATTGTACAATCATGGTTAATAAGTGGATGGTTTATTATAAGCAGTGGTTTTCCAGTTGTTACCGTTTATCATTTGGGATAAAAATAGCTTTCTTTCGCAAAAGTGCTGGTGTACGAATACTTTCACACTTACTGTGTATATATATATTGAGACGGACAAGTCCGTCTCATGCGACATACCCCCACCACAAACCTGTAAAAAGGCAAATAATCTCGCGATAGGAGTAGGGGAGAGGGAAGTGACAAAAAGGAGGACCTCTGAAAGACACGAATAAACACAAAAACTCAAGGTCACAAAATAATAAGCTGAAGGAAAGGCAAGTGAGAGAAGAAAAAACAAAAAAGAACAAAAACAGTCGAAGGTATAAAAAGTTAGAGGGAGACAAAAAGAAAAACAGAAAATAAACAAAAACAGTAGAAAAAGGTAACGATAGGTAATAAGTAAGGGAAGGGAAAAAGACGTTGGAAAGAAAACAGAGAAAGCATCAAAAAACAAAGGGAAAGTAAAATTTATTTAAAGTATGGAAAAAGGTTACAATAAAGGGGATGATCGGTAATTAGTAAGGGAAGGGGAACAATAAACAATAAAATATGGGTATAAAAGAGGAGGAAATTTGGAGGAACGTCACTTCTTTAATCCCTTGTGGATCAACAAGTACCGCTCAGCAGAGTACCACCTTCTCGGAGGGGAAAAGCTGAAAGAGGGGAACCATAAGAAACTTAAAAAGGAAATGAGAGAATTAGGACATAGTAAAAGGAGAATTAGGACATAGTTTTTTTTAAGTCAATAAATACGAAAACAGAAAACGTGATAAGAATAAAAAAGAGATGACTAAAAAACATTAAGAATAAACGAAGGAGGAATAAATTACGAAAGGATAGGTAGAACATTAGTATTAGAAGAATATAAAGTGCGAGGAGGTTTCAGAAAGACTAGGCGACAATACACACCCACACACATGCACCTGTAAAACACAAAATCTCAGCAAGAGCTTCCGAACGTATCAGGAGAACCTGAAGGTCGGAGAGGCATCGCAAATTCAAACACCACACCAACACAAGACACATCACGTGCAGTAAAATCATCATAAGCGGGTCCGTGGCGCCATCCGACGGCGTGAGCAAAAAGTTAGAGTAATCTATTACGCTCACGGAAAGTAATTAGGAGAAAGCGCGCCGTAATTCACCGCGCCGCCAGCGACAATACACAAAGGAGAAGGGGAAGAAAGTATAGAGTGATGATAGGGCGACCGCGCTCAATCATCCTTACCATCTGAGACCATCCACAAGCCGAGTAATCTACCGACGGAGTAGCGGCGTATAATAAGCACATAAAACACACACAGCGACACAAAAAACACATAACACCTATACACAACGAGCTTTTGAAATTATATCGAGTCATAAAGTTGAATGAATAATATTTTATTATAAAATACCACAAAACAAAGTTGTCTTAATTAATTTCCTCACTGATCGAGTCCCGAACAAATACATTTTATTGTAACATATTCCGACCCGTTACAATATATATATATATATATATATATATATATATATATATATATATATATATATATATATATATATATATATATATATATATAATGTAACCCCTAGTTACATTAAATTTATGAGGATTCGGGGCACGATAAGGGAGTAAATTTATATAAACCTTTATGTCTCAACAAATAAACGAAGATTTATTCAGATTTCGCTTTATCTCATGGTACAAACAAATTTTGAATCGCCCTGTACCTTGGTTTCGCGCGCTTGGTCGGTTTAGCTGTCGCGGCTCTCGCGTACCGAGGAGGCGGAGCTTACTACATCTCGAAATTTCGCGAGCCTCCTTTGCCCGAGTAACTAGTCACTTCTTTTCTATAATGGCCGCCATTTCGTGTTTGTATACGTTTGGTGTATGTACATCTTTAACTTGTATCTCACATTCCTTTCGAAATTTTAAATGCTCCTATTGTGTGTGCTATGTGTGTCGCACGATCTTTGCGATTTCGCCGGTTCGGCCTTGCTCGGCATGACGCTGGAGCTGGCAGACAGACCTAGCAGACGCGCGCCACCCGAACCCAGTACAATTTTATCGTGGCTGTACGCGCTCGGGTCGCAGCGTAGCGAGGCAGCATAGGGCCTACCCCCACCACTTAGCCGCTCGTGAATAAGCCGCATATATCCGCCTGGCAGAAATAATGTTTTTTTTTGCTTAACAACAACCGTCACCGGGATGAATCATGAGTAGATCGTTTCGTCTATTCATATAGATCAAGCATGTAAATCGTCAAGTCGCAATTGTCATGCGTGTAGACGGCAGACGACTTTAAACAAAAATTTTGTTCGAGTACGGGGACCCGAATGGCGGATAACTTTTTTTATTCTTAATTAACAAAAGCCTTCACCGGGATGAAACATAGGGGGATCGATTCGGCAAAGTATATAGAATAAGCACGTAAATAGAAAAAGTCGCTACTGTCATGCGTGTTAGCAGCAGACGGCCTTTTTTGAGATTTTTCGTCCGAGTAAGGAGGCGCGATTCGCGAATAACAATTTTTTAATTAACTTAACAAAGTCGGCCACGGGATAAATCATAGGTCGATCGATTCGTCTCATTATAAACAATAAGCAGTTGAATTTAAAAAGTAGCTGCTGTCATGCAGGTTGGCAGCAGACGGCCTTTTTTGAGATTTTTCGTGCGAGTAAGGAGGCGCGATTCGCGAATAACAATTTTTTAATTAACTTAACAAAGTCGGCCACGGGATAAATCATAGGTCAATCGATTCATCTCATTATAAACAATAAGCAGCTGAATTTAAAACGTAGCTGCTGTTATGCAGGTTGGCAGCAGACGACCTTTTGTGAACTTAATCGTGCTGCCAACAACAAAGTCGTCTGCTGCCAACCTTCATGAAAGTAGCTACTTTTTAAATTCAGCTGCTTATTGTTTATAATGAGACAAATCGATTGACCTATGATTCATCCCGTGGCCGACTTTGTTAAGTTAATTAAAAAATTGTTATTCGCGAATCGCGCCTCCTTACTCGCACGAAAAATCTCGAAAAACGCCGTCTGCTGCCAACCTGCATGACAGCAGCTACTTTTTTTAATTCAGCTGCTTATTGTTTATAATGAGACGAATCGATTGATCTATGATTTATCCCGTGGCCGACTTTGTTAAGTTAATTAAAACATTGTTATTCGCGAATCGTGCCTCCTTACTCGCACGAAAAATCTCAAAAAAGGCCGTCTGCTGCTAACACGCATGACAGTAGCGACTTTTTCTATTTACGTGCTTATTCTATATACTTCGCCGAATCGATCCCCCTATGTTTTATCCCGGTGACGGCATTTGTTCATTAACAAAAATAAATTGTTTTTCGCGAAAAGAGTCGTGCTGGCCGCACGATTAAATTCACAAAAGGTCGTCTGCTGTTAACCTGCATGACAGCAGCTACTTTTTAAATTCAGCTGCTTATTGTTTATAATGAGACGAATCGATTGACCTATGATTTATCCCGTGGCCGACTTTGTTATGTTAATTAAAAAATTGTTATTCGCGAATCGCGCCTCCTTGCTCGCACGAAAAATCTCAAAAAAGGCCGTCTGCTGCTAACACGCATGACATTAGCGACTTTTTCTATTTACGTGCTTATTCTATATACTTTGCCGAATCGATCCCCCTATGTTTCATCCCGGCGACGGCTTTTGTTAATTAAGAATAAAAAAAATTATCCGCCATTCGGGTCTCCGTACTCGAACAAAATTTTTGTTTAAAGTCGTCTGCCGTCAACACGCATGACAATTGCGACTTGACGATTTACATGCTTAATCTATATGAATAGACGAAACGATCTACTCATGATTCATCCCAGTGACGGTTGTTGTTAAGCAAAAAAAAACATTATTTCCGCCAGGCGGATATATGCGGCTCTTTCACGAGCGGCTAAGTGGTGGGGGTAGGCCCTATGCTGCCTCGCTACGCTGCGACCCGAGCGCGTACAGCCACGATAAAAATGTACTGGGTTCGGGCGGCGCGCGTCTGCTAGGTCTGTCTGCCAGCTTCAGCGTCTTTGCTCGGCCACTGCCCCCTTTGTTGTTGTTCCTTCTCCCTCGCTCTCGTTACATGTTTTCATCTAGGCTTCCAGCTGCATTTCGGCTTTAATATTCTGGCGTTTATTCACGCGGGATGCTTATTTGTTTCGAGTTTCGTGATTCTATGCATTCTCCTTTAAATTACCGATTTTTCTGTTTCGAATATCTATGAGATTCTTGATTTCATTCTTTTTTCTGATTATCGCACTTTTTCTAATCGGATGGGGCCAATTCTTTCCTTTCTGTGCTTGCTCCTCTTTGCCACTTTCCTTGTTCAGTCGCCTTCCTTGCCTTTCGGGCTTAGACATGCGCTTATTTCACTACTTATGGCAAAGTCCACGTTCCATAGCCGTGAAAGGCCGGCACCTCCACTCGAGACTCGCGCGGAAATCGTTTGAAAAAGGATTCCCAAAAATTCTCTTTCTGCCTTCTCTTTTATTATTTCGGCTTCTTTCCTCAACGGTCACGTTCCCCGCTGCAATCAGTGGGTACTTGTGTTCGGTACTAAGGCCTTCACAATAAAAGAGATTATGAAATTGTATTGTGCTCACTTGCTTCGTCTTGTCCAATGCTTTCCCTAGTTCAATATTTTCCACGCTTAAAAAGCCTGTACTAGTATCTCGTTTCGGTACTCGCTCTGAAGCTGACTTGAAACAAGTAGGCTTTTTCTCTCTTGAGGTGGCCTTTATATACCCCTTATTTCCCGCTTTTTTCTTCCCGTTCCCAAGGAGAGTGACTGAGGGCAATGGCCGCGCTTGTCCACATTGCTGTCTTCGAATAAGTGGTGGGGGGGATTCACGCCTGAGACGGACCTATACGTCTCAATATATATATATATATATATATATATATATATATATATATATATATATATATATATATATATATATATATATATATATATATATATTCCGACACTTTTTCGCGTGACACATGCCGCAGCAAAATTTGCAGTCTGAAGAAAGGGTAACATTTTATTGCTTTTTGAGCTTCAGATTAAACTCCGCTATTGAAAGATTGCCTTTCAAATTTTCCACGATTATTCGCCTGTTAAAATAATGACGCCCTATGCCTTTTGTGAAAATATAAATAAATACACTACATTATGCATTATTTCAGTTAATTTGTAGTGTAAGTATCGTAAAAATTGAAAAGAAGCCAAAGAAAAAGAAAGTTCCCGCACTGGGACTTGAACCTGCTACCCTACATTAGGAATTCGAACCCTTGCCGCCGCGCCAACCACTGCTTGGAAATTATGCTAACATAAAAGACTTGTGTACTGACCGATCCGCGATAAAAATGTCATTTCCTAAACGCTTGGTCATCTGGAGTTCCTACTTACGTCACTTTAATTTCTAGTCAAGCCCTACATATACTGTGAACCCGGACGAAATCGGCAATGACGTAGCTGATGAAATCGGCAATGAGTAGCTGACCTCCCCTTGTACACGTAGTTCCATCGAGAGGTTGGCTCATGGTTGGCTAAGCAACTTGAGTTACAGATGACGTTGCGAATGAAAAACATCTTCAAGTTGGTATCTCGCGATGACCTACCCGCACAGCCGGAATAAATGATCGGACAAAAAAAACTGAAGGTTATGTAATTCTATGCGCTATGTAATTCTATCCTCGCTTTCCATGCGAACGCTATTAAGTAATTGATCCGATAATGTCATTTACTCATATTAATCCACCCATTTTTCAATAAACTAACATTGTGTATTGTACAATATGTAGACGATACGAAAGTTCAAAAATTTTACAAGTACAACTAGCTCCATGGTCAACATCACAGCTCATCACGCAGAGGTCCCAAGATTGAAACCACCCTACGGCGAGTAAGCGTTTGTCTGATATAATTTAAATTTGAACCATTAATATATTTGAAGCGCAAATACCATAATCGTAATTAATGACAACGAAAAATGTCGTAAAACGGTGCAATGATGTAAATAACGTACAAACAAAAGTTTAAAGTATGTTTCGAGTATAGTTTAAATATATATTTCAAATAGATCTTAAATACACGTTGACTATATTTCAATAATATTTGAAATGTAGTATGAACATATTTTAAGTATATTTTAAACGGAGTATGAACATATATCGTGTATATTTTGGATGTAGTTTAAATACATTTAAAGTATATTTCAATTATAGTTCGAATACATTAAAAATATACTTGTAGTATATTTTAAAGATAGTTTGAGTACATTGTAAGTATATTTTCAATATAGTTTGAATATATGTAATCGCATATCCAACATATATTTTTTATATACATTCGGAAGATCTATTCTGGCCCAAAAGTTTGATATCGTGAATAGATTTTTAATGCATTTCCCGTAAATATTGCATATATCTAATCTATATCTAAGATGTATAATATATATCTGAAAAATATTTTACATCTATTTTTAATATATCGAAAAATATATTTGCACATATGTTTTATTTCCGTGTGAGAAGAAACTCAGCGTATCGTGAATTTTTAGAATCCCTGGGATTTATTGTACGACATACTTGAGGTAAAAGGATGACTGATGTTTTGAATATCAGTGGCGAGGCAATCTTTGACGATCATATCATCAAAATTGAGACTCATACGTACAATCCGTATGCCAACTCAACGTTTGGACACAGCAATGAAATACGAATTCCTATACAACAGCAAGACATGTACACCCTACTATCTGAAAGTTTTCTCTACGTTGAGGGACAGTTCACGGTGCTTAAAAACCTGACGATCAAGCAATAGTAGTATTGGGAAACAATTGCGCTGCATCCATGTTTGATGAAGTTCGTTATGAACTCGATGCTGTGGTGATTGATCGCAATCGAAACGTTGGAATAACAACCACAATTAAAAACTACATCTCTCTAAGCCCTAAGAGGGGTCATACTTTGAAAAATGCTGCGTGGGGTGTGACACATAATGATAGGGGAGTATACTTCAACTTTTGTGTACCTCTTAACATATTGCTAGGATTCTGCGAACATAACAAGCGCGTTGTTTTCAATGCTCGTCATGAGGTAATTCTGATACGTTTGCTCCGACGTGCTTCAGCTGCTGTTTTTTTTAGGTTGAAGCAGAAAAGCAATGCTTCCTGCAAATGCTGTTTATTTGGCACAAACTGTGACATTTTCGAGGTTAGAAAAAAGGTCGTTGTGGTGCGATATTTGTTTATATTACGACTGGGTATTCTTAACGGATCTCTAAGCTATAAAGACACCCAATTTCAGACCTGTATGCCGACTAAATGGGTCTCTAGCGCCATCCATGTGTGAAACCCGGCAACTTAGTTGCGCACCTAGTAAAGATTCGTGCAAATAAACGAAATGTAACATGATGTGATTTTTTATTCTCCCCACACCTTCCGTCGTTACATCATCTATTATGAGATTACACAATTGTATAAAATATTGCTCTCGAATGTGAAAAAGTTCTTTTTCGGTTGGAATTTGATGGAAAATAAATTAACGTACTCGCTAGATGACGTTAGAAGACATTCATCGGTAGATGTTCGATAGATGTCCAAGAGACGTTCGAAGACGTTCGTAAGGTGTTCGAGAGACGTTCGGGAGATGTTCGAGAGCCGTTCGAAGACGTTCGTGAGACGTTCGTTAGATGTTCAAAGACGTTCGGGAGACATTCACTAGATGTTCGAAGACGTTTGCGAGACGTTCGAGAGACGTTCGTGGAACGTTGGAAGATGTTCGTGAGACGTTCGTGAGAGGTTCGATAGACGTTGGTTAGATCATCATAAGCCGTTCAAAGACGTTCACGAAACGTGCGAAGACGTTCGAAAGGGTTCGAAGACGTTCGTGAGGCATTCGAAGAGGTTCGCGAGAGCTTCAAGAGACGTTCGGAGACATTCGTAAGACGTTAATAAGAATTTCGAAGACTTTCGTAAGAGCTTTGAGAGACGTTCAAAGACGTTTATGAGACCTTCAAAGACGTTTGTGAGACGTTCGAAGACGTTTATTAGACGATCGTGAGAGGTTCGAGAAACTATCATGAGAGGTTCGAGAGACGACCGTGCGACGTTCGAAGACGATCGTGAGACGTTCGAAGACGATCGTGAGACGGTTGAAGACGTTCGTGAGATGTTCGAAGGCGTTCAATAGATAATCGAAGACGTTCGTGGTGGTTTGGGATTTCACCCAAACAAACCCAACCGCTTTAATCGTTGAATGTCTAAAGTTAAATGTATATGTTTTTATGCATGCAGAGGAGTCGATTTATCTCCACATGCATGTGATGCGATCCTTCCATCTGCCTTTCCCGCTTTTTCTCATGCATACGTGTAATCCGATCGCTTCGTATCTCTCAGCGACACGAGTCAACCAACTAGAATCACCTTCCCTCAGGCGAGAGCCGTTAAATAATAAAAATTAATGAGATAAACAATATAAGATAAAAACGAATGAAAATAAATTTAAAATCAATAATCAATTTTCGATAATCGATAAATGTATACCCCCTCCTCCGCTCCAACAACTTCTCCCTCCCCGCGTGATGTTATCCCCCTCTCTACGTGAACCCCCCGCCGCGCACCGCCCCTCAGACGACCCGGGTTAGAACCAGCCTAGCTAAACTACTTGTATTGAGTGCAGCGAAACTTTTGGGGTTTAAAGGGTTCGGAAAAAACATTGCTCCTAATTCCGTTCGAAAAAAAATATTGGTCCAAAATTCAAAATGGTGACGTTAGGATGGGCAACGGGTTGAAAAAAATGGGAACATGACTTATTTTCCACAAAAAAAGGTGAGGCCAAAACTAATAACTTTTGTAGGAGAAAAAAAATTGGACCAAATTCCGTTCGAAAAAAAATAATGTTGGTCCAAAATTAAAAATGGTGACGTTGACATGGCCGTCAGGTTAAAAAAAAATGGAAACAACTTTTTCACCCCAAATTTGTCAGGCCAAAACTAACAACTTTTCTAGGAAATTTTTCAGATAAAGTTCATAATTTTGAGGTAAGGTTATGGTTGAAATTGTCAGATGTAAAACGTCGTATCGTAAGGTTGGACATCTGGCAAGATCATAACCTTCAAATGTTAGCGATTTTGTATCAGCATCACAAATTTTTTTCGTGCGAATATGCCGAGTTTTGAGCCGAATAAGCGTCATTTGCGGGAACTTGATTTACTTCTTTAATTTGAAGAAATCTACAGCTGAGACGTATCGATTGCTTGTAGAAGCATACGGTGAGGCTGCAAAACTCGACATTTTCGCACGCAAACAAATTATGTGATTCTGATACAAAATCGCTAATATGCCAGATAATGCTTACCAGATGTCCAACCTTACGATATGACGTTTTACATCTGACAATTTCAACCATAGCCTCCTGGTGGGACCATCTTTTGTCAAACGGCGGAAGCTTATTTGTACTCCCAATATTTTTTTTTTACGTTGTAAACATTTTTAACTTCCAACCCATATTCGTTGCTATCAGTTTATTTTGTTAAAATTGAAACAAAATCATTCCTGATTATTCTTCATGAGCGTCATTCTTCGGAATGTGGACTAACGGAGGTGGCTAACTTTGCAGGTAAATTTCACTCCGAACTCCTTCGCCTCCAATACCGTGTGAGCCTCGTGACAAGGGAAACGAAGCAAACGTTCGTAATTATTTCTCAAGCAACTTATAAAATGAAATCAGTTATACCCTACATATGCATTTACGTATCATCCCTGGCAGTTTGCCTAACCGTTCATTCATACCGGTTTTATAACCGAAAAACTAACCGTTGTATTTGGACAAAATTCGGCCGACTTTCTAACCGTGTTTTTTACCACTACCCGTGAGTTGCACAAGTCAGAAAGATGGTTAGAAAGTTGGTTTGAAATTCGAATTACAACTCTGCCGACAAGCAACCACTTGTAACCAAATTTATAACCGTATTTATAACCACTATTCGCGTTCTAACTTAAGCGAATCACGAATAGTGGTTATAAATACGGTTATAATTTTGGTTACGAGTGGTTGCTTTTCGGCAGGGTTATATTTGAAATTTCCAACCATATTTCTAACCATCTTTCTAACTTGAGCACATCACAGATAGTGGTTATAAATACGGTTACAAATTCGGTTACAAGTGGTTGCTTTTCGGCGAAGTTGTAATTCGAATTTCAAACCAATTTTCTAACCATCTTTCTAACTTAAGCAAATCACGGGTAGTGGTCAGAAACACGGTTAGAAAGTCGGCAGAATTTTGTCCAATTCCAACCATCCGAAAAATCTAACCGTTATCCAGTGGTTGTGTAAACTGCCAGGGATAAGACGTTGCACAAATTCGAGCGCTCGGCCGAACCGTTAAATGGCTCGACACATGCTGCAATGCGATGATTGCGACCCGCGCTGTTGGAAAGTACTATTAAATCGTAGGGCAATCTGTCAAAACCGCCACCACCTCCCGATAAAACAAAATGTGTGTCTCTTGAATACGATGAAGCATAACATATCGCAAACTGAACGAATTTGGAAGGGGACATCGGAAACAGTTTCCTATTAGTGTTGCATCAGTCGGCTAGGTATAGAAGTTGTGACACTCATATTTGTTGCAAACCGTGAACAAACTTACTGTACAAGTTATATAAAAATGCTACAATTGTGTGTTATAAAAACATCGGATTGATTGAAAATAACTGTAAGAAATCATAAATTATTATATAATCCCTCTAACGGAAAAAGTGACAGTTTGACCATCGTAATACCGGGTCTATATTCTACAATTTAATCTTCCGTTCACACACTGGGTAATTTTGAACCGGTCTAATTTTAAATAAAATCCTCATTTTCCCAAAGTTGAGATTTTTCAATATTTTTTTACAACAATTTATCTTTATAGTCTCCGTATTTCATATATGCAGACGTGTTAAGAAGTATTAAAAGAGGATTTCTGATTTTTTAAAAAATAAACACCGACCAAAGCATTGTTAATGGCGGGTGGATGAAGTACCACCGGGTCAGATTGTCCCAGTGTGTCAAAATCGTGGCCAGAGATAAGTATGTCAACAGAAGGTTAAATTCGAAAAATGTTTTTACCAGGAGTGCCGTCCTTGAGATATTTTATGATTTCTTGAGTTCGGCGTCAAAATGTTTCAGTTTCCGTAGTATTGCGATCTGATTGAATTTAAATAAGCGACACATTGTTGTAATTCGTTTTACTATTTGCCATGCATTGATTATCACCGCGCGCTATTTATCACTATTTCCACCCAGCTAGATCGCATCAGTTACCCCAAACTTAAAATAAAGTAGCAGCTTACCTTATACCATGTCACGTGCGGTACGGGCATTCCTTCCACGTAACATTTGAGGATTACCGTCTTATGTCCTTCAGTCGAAAGATCAAAAGTGACCTCGGTTTTATTCATATTAGTCTCCAAGAAGTATGGCGCAATGGGTTCTACAACAAATCATGGCACTGCTTTAATATAACCTTTTATCAACGAATGTGCTATACATTCTGATTATCCTACCAGGGTTAGATAACACCAATACCGTTTTCAAATTCGTGCATATATTCACACTTAAGTAGTATACAAGATGTTCTTAACCATTTAACGGCCACGCCTATTTCTGGATGGCTCAAAATCATTTTCTCTGGTAGTATAGCTAAAAAAAAAGGGTTAGATATGAATATCCAACCATAATTTTGTCGACAAGGGCCTGGGAAGTAGTATTTTCGGACTGTAGCAAATTTGCTTATAACATTTTCACCCCCTCGGTTCGAACTATTATTCTAATTCAATAAAAAAAATCTTCAAAGCGTAGTTCGTCCAGTCAAGCTTCCCTTACACAATTCTATCAAAAAATATTTCATGAACGTCCATTCACCTACTTTTTTGGAACAAAAACGGGCAGCAGATCAAATGCTGGGGCAAGCGTCGTAAATTTTCACGAAAACGTTGTTGCCATATTAACATAATTCATATGTTTACGTTTGAATTTCAAGCTATTCCGGCATTTGTAGCTGCATCTAGCATAGATTGATGGAAATGTGAAGTAACGTGTCCGCTATAGCGTCCTTACGCATTCACCGACGGGGTCAAAGTGAACGTAGCAAATTTGCTACCATTCCAGTTAAAGAGTTAAGGGGGGATTGTCTTTTTTTTCGCAAAATTTACCGCTTTTTGGGAATTTTTTTGTGAAGAAAGTATACAACGGAAAACTTGTGAAACTTGGCATATAGTTTTATTGATCTGTTTACTACATACAAAAAATTTTTTAAACAATTTCATCAAAAAATCCGCCTCCCACCCTCCTCGACGCGCGATGGTAGTTTTTTGATGGTGTGCACGATTTCTCAAAAACTATTCAACCGACTGCCTTCAAATTTGGACAGAATGCTCAGCTGACATCCTTTTATCGTTTGATGAAACAAAAAAACAATACGTTTAATAGTTTTTTATTTATAACAAAAAATCGATCAATTTTTTTCGAAAAATCGATACTTCAAGTTCAAAACGTCACCAAATCGTCATTTTTTTCCCCTTCATCGAACGATAGCTATATGTGTCTAAAGTAAAATGCTTTTTGGGTTTTTGTTGCAGGATGAACGTGAAGGCTGTAATCGTGCACACCATCAAAAAAGGACCATCGCGCGTCGAGGGGGGTGGGAGGCAGATTTTTGATGAAATTGTTTAAAAAATTCTTTGTATGTAGTAAACAGATCAATAAAACTATATGCCAAGTTTCACAAGTTTTCCGTTGTATACTTTCTTCACAAAAAAATTCCCAAAAAGCGGTAAATTTTGCGAAAAAAAAGACAATCCCCCTTAAAGTTTAGACCCAGATCTAAAGCAATCGGGTATGGACCTTTTATCCATATGTAGAGGGTAGTGGAATTTTTAATACTATTGTTTAAATATTTCCTCCGCGTTTAGGTGGGAGAGAACCGAAAACAATTTCACCGACTACAGAAAAGTTTTTATCTCAAATCTTTCCTCATCAAGAAAATTCTTAGTAACTATTTTATTATATTCCTTCACAAATCATTGTGGACTGACTGAACAAGATATTGTTCACGGTAATCAAAGTGTCTAAAATCATAATTAGATGCGACATTGGAACGAAGGAATCGAACAATAGAAGTGCCAAGGTGGCTTTCGAGGAACCACTTCCAGAAAAGGTGACAAAAAACTATATTCTCCATATTGCACAAAAGATATTCGACTCGATCGGTGTTGCTTGCCCGGTATTGCTGCACCCTGAGGTTCCGTTACAAGAGTTGCGGACCACGGATTTAGATTGGGACACCGAGGTAATTAAAAAAATGCGAAATAATTTCGAAAATTCGCAAGAACACGAGCATCTTTTACGAAAGCTGCGTGTGTTTTGGGGTTTGGGGTTGACTCGATGGGTTTTGGGAAATAGGCAGAGGGGAGATTCAATATTTTATTAGAAAATATTTGACGTGAGTGGGTACATATATTGCGCGGTCCTTTTCGCTCCAACGGGGACTCACGTGGCGTTGATGTACAACTTCCGCGGAGCCAAGACAAGCGTACCCGTGTAGAAATTTCAGTTGGGAAAAAGTCCCGCCCCTGATCGATGTTCCCTAAATAATATCAGGCCATGTTCAGGGCGTCCAGCGTGGATCAGGTTCGCCATGTAACAGGTCTTAGACCAGGCCCCGATCCGCCGTTCCCGTTTTTGGAAACTGATTATCAACTGGGCAGGAAAACGATCGAATACCGATAGGGCTTTTGGCAATCTACCTGAGTAAAATAGATAGTGTAGTGTGGTATACTGATACTTATTATCCCTTTATACTCGAGAGGTAACGCTTGCTCACCATTCAGTATCCGAGCGAAAAAGGCCTCGAGTGCAAGGGGTTATTTTAGAAGGATAGCAAAATTATAAACATAAGTTCACGCTGTAAGCATAGCACTTCTGTACGTGGTAGATTCTTTTATTATTTTATTTTAAAGGTCTCTTTATTTTATGATATCTTTCTTGTAAAATTAAATATATATTTTTCTTATTGTATATTTTTAAGTATATTTTCTTGTAAAATAAGTACATTTTGGTCGATCCTCAGTGACTATTCCTGCTAAACAATCTAAACTTAGTAGTCTGTTTGTGAGTTGTGTAGTTGTATTTTGGTTTGGTTTTTGACGTGTTAATATGTTTTTTCTGTTGTTTGAGTAAAATTTTGGAAATAAACTCCATGAGACGCTTGATTTGTTCCTCAAAACTAGACTATTTACGATGGTATGTGATGCGTGTCCTATTACATGATGAGGTGATGGGGTAGCTTTCGTTCTAGTGTGAACGGGAGCGTTTCCCTTGTGAGGGGGCCCAGGTTCCTGGTTAGGGGTAGATTTTTAACCTGGATTTCGCAGATTTTTTTTGCACATTTATGTTTTCGTCTCGCTTCGTCACTTGATGCGTTTTGTGCCTTATGTCGCTATTGCGTGTATGAAAGTCGCTTTTTGTTAGCATTCTGAGTGTTTTGTTTTGAAATATTTTTAGCTTTTTGATGTTTATTTTTGCTGTGCTGTTCCATACTGAAGACGCATATAATATCACGGGCTTAATCATGTATTTATAAATTAATACTTTGTTTTTCCGTCTTAACGCGCTTTTCTTACACAACAGCCAGTATAGAAGTCCTTTTATCTTTTGTGCTTTATTGCGTGTTTCTTTGATATGTTTTGTAAAACGAAGCTGATCATCTAGTATCACACTTAAGAGGGAATGATACCTCATCGCGGTCGGTATGGTAGAACAATTATAGATTCCCAAAAATCTCTGAAACGGCTCTTCAGATCCCGTCGAAACTTTGCCAAACGACGTCAAATAGATAGACGAACAGCTGTCTTCCCCTCAAATTTTCGGAATTTGAGGAAAAAAAACTAGATTGGCTTATCAGAAGCCAATCTACATTTTTTTTCTCAAATTCAGAAAATTTGAGGGAAAGACAGCTGTTCGTCTATCTATTTGACGTCGTTTGGCAAAGTTTCGACGGGATCTGAAGAGCCGTTTCAGAGATTTTTGGGAATCTATAATTGTTCTACCATACCGACCGCGATGAGGTGTCATTCCCTCTTAAATATTTGGCACATTTTTTGGGCTCGACTTTGGTTCTATTCATGAAAAAGGGTGTTATGATTTGTTTTTTGACGTTTTTGCTGAAAAGCACCAGATGAGTTATGTTAGTGTTGATTTTAATTGTTCACGTGCTGAAGTGTTCGACTATTAGGTCGGCATGTTTTTGTACTTTAGCTTAAGCTTGTTTCTTTTTCCACGATCCTGCATAAATTGCAGTATCATCGGCAAAGAGAACTGTTTCTGTTTCTGCTGTTTTGGGGATACCGTTGATATTGTATAAAAACAGCACAGGTCCTAGTATCGAGTCTTCCGGTACGCCACTACGCTTTGTATTTTTGTATGGTTTTGATTATGTAGAGACGTATCGCTAATTCTTGTCATTTCGGTATTAGGCCTTTATGCCAAACAGTATAGAAGGCTTTTTCAATATCTAGTAGTACCAGCGCTGTATTTATTTATGTTGTAGCTCATGCTAATGTGGTTTATGACTCTTGCTAGCTGTTTTACTGTGTCGTGTCCAGGTCGGAATCTAAATTGTTCTGGTATGAGTTGATTTGCTACTTTTCCATATTTTCTAAGTCTATTTAGTATTATTTTTTCCAATATTTTACTGACAAGGAACATCCCTCAGGTATCCGCCTCCGATTTTGTTGAAACTCATATATGTGATAGAGCATCGAAAACTTTGAGACACGTTTTTTTTTATCTGCGGAAAAACGGATTTAAGGAGGGAAACCGCCCCTCAAAGAAAGGCGTGTCGAGGGGTGATTTTACTGTTTCACCCAGAAGCAATCCACCGATCTGAATAAAACAAAAACGAAAATTCTTCTAATGAAAAGCGATGAAAAATCCATTATGAAAATGTTAAGAAAAAATTTAATTAGGGGGTAAACCACCCCTCAATTTCCCTTTTCTCACCCCACGCTTAAGAGGGTTGTATGCAAATTAATAAAACAGGTATCATTTTGAAGGGGAATTAAAATTAAAGTTAGCGGGTTTTTGCGTTTTGGCGGCATAGCAAATTTAAGGGGGTAAACCACTCCTAACATAAATTTATTTATCATGGTCGTTTCTTCTTTGTTTAAAGAGTATCCGCTGATTTCAAATATTTCTATAAGCTACAATTTAATGTTGCATCATATTTCAAAATTATTACATTCGTCTTAAGGAGTAACTACCCCTCTGACGAGAAACATCATTGAAGTATCCGCTTTCGATTTCGTTGAAACTCATATATGTGGTAAAGCGCACCAAACTATTAAACATGTTTTTTTTTGTATCGGCAGAAAAACGGTGTTAGGAGATGAAACCACCCCTCAAAGTTTCTCCCGTAAGCAGTTCACCGATCTGAATGAAACAAAATCGAAAATTCCTCTAATAATAAGCAATGAAAAATCCACTACAAGAGTTTTGATTAGAAATATAATTAAGGGGTAAACAACCCCTTCATTTGCCGTTTTTTACCCCACGCTTGAGAGGGTTGTATGAAAATTAATAAAACAGGTATCATTTTGAAGGGGAATCAAAATTCACGTTGAGGCGTTTTTGCGTTTCAGCGGTACAGCAAATTTAAGGGGGAAAACCACCCCTAACATAAATTTGTTCATAACCGTCGTGTTTTCTGTGTTTAACATGTATCTGCGGATTCAAAATATCTCCGGAATTTTTAAATTATTACGTTTTCAAATTTTTACATTTTAAGGGTATACCCCCTCTAATTGCTTTTCGTTTGAAGTTTCGCAAAAGGTTTCACGAATTTCGTTAAAACTGCTTTCATTTAATCGGTAATATCAATTTTATTTTTGTGTGTGCAGGCATATTCGTTTTGAGCTTTGAAAGCGGTACTTTGGGAGTGGGGTCGTGGCGCTACCCCTTACTCATAAGACTCACATTTTTATATTGTCATAATTATATTTTCGTACCGAAATGTTTCTTCCTCTAATTCGAAAGTATGATGAAAGCATCTCCCATGCGAAGATGCAATGCAGTAACAAAAATATATTAACGGTACTATTAATAAATATCAAATGGTATATATAAATATATTTGGTTTGTTCGTTTTTTTTTATTCTGCGTAAAAAAAAATCATATGCAAATAAATGTTTACGCTTCGATTCTTAAATACGTCATTATCCAGAATGCTCCCGTTCGGAAATCTTTTATCTCTGTGTATGAAGTTATACAATCAACGAACAGACCGATGTTTATTTGCCTACGGATCAAACTTTCTCGACTAACTGCAATAATTAATTCTTCCAGCGCGGATATTCTTATCGCGTCATGACGCGATAACGATATTTCCGCAAAAATTTTATTCTACGCAGAATGTTTACACTGCGCAAATATTAAACTGCAAGCTATTGTCATCTTGAACTGCAAGACGTTAATCATAAATTACCCGATAATGTGTTTACATTTTCGGGTAATGTGTGATTAGCCTGGCAGTTCAAGTTGTCAATAGCTTGCAGTTTTATCGCTTGCTTTATAAGACGGTTAGCATTCGGATTCTTCCATTTCACGTTAAAGTGAGCCACAAACAGTGTGTTGGAAAATACAAATTTCATCAGCCATGAAAGTCAACCCAATAAACGTTATCAAACTTCTACTAGCTACATTTGAAGCTATGGATATTTCACAAACGCCGGTTAACAACGCGGAAATTGAACTTGCGGACAGTTTTGAACAAATTTTGATCAGTTCCATGCAAGACTATAATGGGGTTGAAATGATAGAGGAAGAAACGCTCGCTTTTCAATAACCATTTAAACAGTACGAAGACAATGCTGTAGAAGATACCGTATTGCAAAAGGATACTGGTGATAGTGATTCTGACGCCTGTTCCAGAGATGATGACCTGAACTACAATTACAAAAATGAAGCAGTTCAATACTGGAGGTCTGGTAAGACAAAAAACTATTGCCTCAAAGCCGTCCAACAGAAATAGAGATCTGTCAAGTCTGAAAGACAATTGCGGCGCTGGGCACATCAGCTGAATAAAGGCGGTACTTATGAAGAAAAACTAGCGCAAATTTCTAAATATACATTGAAAAATATGAAAACTGCTCTAGATGCCCGTGTCATTATACATGATATTGATCTTCAGAAGTGGAGGGTACAAGCCCAAAAGGAGATAGGTTTCAATGATGTGCGATTTGAGGCCTATCATAATTGGCTATGGAAATTAAAAAAAAACAGCATCGCATTGTATCCAGAAAAAACAATAAATTTGTAACGCGCAAAATTACGGGAGAAGAAGAACTTCTACGGAAAAATGCAGAACAATTTGTAGCCGATGTTGCATCACTGATAAAAAAGTATGGAACGGGAAATGTATATAATTCGGACCAAAGCGGTTTTCATGTGGAAATTCATTCGGCGCCAACTCTTGCAACGGAAAGAGAAAAGAAAGTTGAATGCGTTGTACAGTCAGTTTCTTCAATAAGTCACAACTATACGATTCAGCCTACTATCAGCGCTGAGGGAAAATTACTTTCCCTACGTTTCATCGTTTTTTAAAGGAGACGAAGGATGAATTCGGACCACGAGTAGAGAAAGCGCTATTTCCAGCAGAAAACGTCTTTGTATTAGCATCCAAATCTGGAAAACTTACTTCTGGTACGTATGCTCACATATTATAATGAATGATGTTTTTTTTAAAGAAATGTAATTTATGTCAACATTAGTATTTTTTTAAAATATTGAATGTATTTTGTGTTAACAGAACATTTCAAAACCTAGTTGGAAAAGGTTTTCTTTTTTAACGTCGGGAGACATAGCGTATTATTGATAGACTCCTGGAGTGGACACTGCCCCAAGGTTGTTCATGAAACGACACCTCGTGATAAGAAGATAATCCCAATGATTATTCCAAAAGGTACAACTGGAAAGATTCAGCCGCTCGATGTATTTGGATTCAGAGTGTGGGAAAATTTCGTCCGACATTTTTCAGACAGTGTAATATTATTAAAATCTAATATGAATTTTCACTTGAGGAATAATATAATTAAACTGCAATCACTTACACACAATCAACTCTCATCACCGCGGTATTCTAATCTTTTAAAATATTCATGGTATAAAAGTAATTATATATCTAAAAAACCAGAAGATTTTGAAAATCCTCTTACCTTTGGTTTTCGTGAATCGAACACACATTGTGAAATACCCGGTTGCAATAATTTGGCCATTATCAGATGTGCATGGTGCAAAAAGTCGTTGTGTTTAAAGCATTTTCTTGACGACTATCATTATTGCAGGAATTATGAGCCATGATTGTTGATAGTTATCATATGAAAAAAAGTATATGTCACAAGAAAATGATTTGACAGCATATGAATGCGATACTTTTCACAAGTACTATTAATTAAATCAGCTGATACGATTCCCAAATGAAATATGTCAAAATATATTAAAAACATGTTCGTTAACCTGCTGTAAAACCCTCAGTTTCATTAATATGTTTAATTGAATAAACGGTAAAATAATAAAAATATACATTCCTCCATAAAACTACGTCGCTGGCTAAATTATCGCTTGATCCAGGCGCATCATCGTTCCGAAATATACGAAGGGAGCCTTATAACTTATTCTAGAAATTATTAAAATTAATGATATAGTAGAAGTGTATGTTTATTCCTATGGAGATGCTTAATGGACGTGCATATTAAAATCGGAAGCGTTTCGACACGAAAATATGAGTCTTATGAGTGAGGGGTAGCCCCACGTCCCCACTCCCAAAGTACCGCGTCTGAAGCTCAAAATGAATATGCCTGCACACACAAACATAAAATTGATATTACCGATGAAATGAAAGCAGTTTCAACGAAATTCGTGAAACCTTTTGCGAAACTTTTAACGAAAAGCAATTAGAGAGGGTAGTTTACCCTTAAAATGTAAAAATTTAAAAACGTGATAATTTAAAAACGCGGGAGAATATTTTGAATCCGCGGATACATGTTAAACACAGAAAACACGACAGTGATGAACAAATTTATGTTAGAGGTGATATACCCCCTTAAATTTGCTTTTCCGCTGAACCGCAAAAACGCGTTAACTTGAATTTTGATTCCCCTTCAATATGATACCTGTTTTATTAATTTTCATACAACCCTCTTAAGCGTGGGGTGAAAAACGGCAAACGGAGGGGTGGTTTACCCTTTAATTATATTTCTGATCAACACTCTTGTAGTGGATTTTTCATCGCTTAATATTAGAGGAATTTTTGATTTTGTTTCATTCAGATCGGTGAACTGCTTGTGGGAGAAACTTCGAGGGGTGGTTTCATCCCCTAACACCGTTTTTCTGCAGATACAAAAAAAACATGTTTAATAGTTTGCAATGCTTTACCACATATATGAGTTTCAACGAAATCGAAAGCGGATACTTCAATGATGTTTCTCGTCAGAGGGGTAGTTACACCTTAAGACGAATGTAATAATTTTGAAATATGATAAAACATTAAATTGTAGCTTATAGAAATATTTAAAATCAGCGGATAGACGTTAAACAAAGAAAAAGCGACCATGATAAATAAATTTATATTAGGGGTGGTTTACCCCCTTAAATTTGCTATGCCGCCAAAACGCAAAAACCCGTCAACATTAATGTCAATTCTCCTTTAAAATGATACCTGTTTTATTAATTTGCATACAACTCTATTAAATGTGGGGTGAAAAAAAGGCAAATTGAGGGGTGGTTTACCCCTAATTTAATTTTTTCTTCACATTTTTATAGTGTATTTTTCATCGCTTTTTATCAGAAGAATTTTCGTTTTTGTGTCATTCAGATCGGTGGATTGCTTCTGGGTGAAACTGCAAAATCACCGCTCGACACGCCTTTCATGAGAGGCGGTTTCCCCCCTTAAATCCGTTTTTCCGCAGATAAAAAAAATACATGTCTCAAAGTTGTCGATGCTCTATCACATATATGAGTTTCAACAAAATCAGAGGCGGACACCTGAGGAATGTTCCTTATGAGTGTAGATAGTAGGCTTATTGGTCTATAGTTTTGCGAAAAAAGTTTGTCTTTGCCGGGTTTTTGGAAGGCTAGTTCTTATGTGCTAACTATTTGCGTGTTTCCAGCTTTTCGGGAAGTATTTTAGTTTAAGGCAAGCATTTATAATTTTTGTGAGTTCTACTATGGCTATGCGTGTGAGGTTTTTTAGTATTTCGTTTTGAAATCCGTCCGGCCCCGGTGTCTTTCTGGGCCTTGTGTTTTCTATTTCTTTTCCAATTTACGTCAATAACCTTTTTTGTGATTTAGAGTCGATTCCATTTGGTAGTCTATTTTTGTGTTTTGGAAGGTGAGAATGATTTAGTGGTGGTCTGAGTCTAGTTCGTTTGTTGCTTCGATTTTTACGTAGTTATTGTAATTTTTTGCTATTGCAAAATCTACCACGCTGGGTAGTGCTTCATTGCATGTATATAGGGTAAAATTGTCTAGTGCTAAGACTGTCGGAGGTTGGTGACTTGTGTATTTGTATATGATATTTCCGTTAGTACTATTTCTTGTGCAATTACAAATCACGTGTAATTGCATTAGAACGCATTAAGCTGTTTTCTAGCGGCACAGCATTGCGCATCCTCGCGTGAATACTGGTGTTAATATTGCAGTACGAAAGTACAGAATATTTGCGGTACATTTGGAGCACGTTCATTGCTGGGTTATTGCAGCATTGCGACAGAAAATTTGGAATGCGTTGTTTCGGCAAGCTGAGGGCACATTGGAGGTACGCTGCGACGCTCCATTGCCGGTAGAAACGAGGCACGTTATCGCGGCATTGAGACGGAAAATTTGGAATACGCTATTCGGCAAGAAGAGGGCACATTGGCGGCATGCTGTGAAGTTCCGTTGCCGGCATATTTAGAACACGCCGTGACGCTCCTTCGCCGGCATAAACGAGACCCGCTATTGCGGTGTTGTGACCGGCTAAATGGAGTTCTGCATTACCGGTAACTGCGCAGGCGGGAATGAAAAGAGGGGAAAATAAATAATTTTATTGAATACAATCGCACACACGTACCAGTTCGTGTGTGCGACGCCCGCGTATGACTGAGGGCTACGCGTCATGCCCGTAATTATTTTTTTCCGAAAGTACTAAGCAGGGATTCGAACCCGCGACTTCACGATGGGCTGGTTTAGAAGGCAAGCACGCTAACCACTCGACCATCCAGCTCGTTCAACTTATATGACTAATTTTAGGATCATGACATTTGTCGTAGCGAATCTGCCTATGGTTATAACCATATACCTTGTTTTTGCCGGCAATGGAACGTCACAGGGTGCCGCCAATGTGCCCTAACCTTGCCGGAATAACGTATTCCAAATTTTCCGTCTCAATGCCGCGATAACTTGCCTCGTTTTTACCGGCAACGGAGCGTCACAGCGTGGTGCATTTATGACTGAAACGCAATATAAAGATGACATTACTCCAAATCTGGAGCTTGCCGCATCAGTACCGTTGTTGCAGCAGGTAATTGTTGCGTATATTTGCTGCAAACTTGCCGTCTTGGCATCACACATTTATTTCGCCGAACCACGCACTGTGGCGCAAATTTGCAACTTAGTGCGGAAGCAAAAGACAGCATATTGGTGTCACGGTGTGCCGCCGTATACTGTCCTCTTGCCGCTATAATGCTGACATGTGAATTTTCACAGCACGTTTGTCTATCAGGGTGGCTACTCCCTCTGCAGCTGTATTATCTGGCCTGTCTCTCCTGTAGCTTTTGTAACCAGGGTTCTGGCACTTTGTTTGATTTTTTAGTCTGGTTTCGTTTATCAGTAAAATATCGACTTCGTGTATTTTTAGAAAGTCCATACCTCGTTTATGTTGATTTTAAGACTATGAGCATTCCAGTGTGCTACTGTGTTAGATTTCTATTTAATGCTCTGGTTGTACTAGACATGTTTGAGTATTACTGAATAGAACGCATCGCATTTTGAGATGTGGTCGTTGCATGAGTTTAGTTTGTTGTTCAATTCTCTTAACATTTAAAGCATTTTTTTGAGATCGCATTGTGATTGTAAGATTTTGACTTATTTTATTATGTTATATATTATAGCAAATTCTTCATTCGGAGTGTTTGCGGTGTTTGTACTCATCTGCGGGTTATTTTTTAACACGGCTGCGTACTGCGGTGGTGCTTTGTCCTCTAAGTGGCTGTTGTTGTTTTTATCTTGTGTCTGCTGTTGTTTTGTGACTCCTGCTGCGGTCGATATTTTCGAGCTGCGCTTTGTACATTTGTGCATTTTGGTGGTTCCTCTTCCGTTTTGGTGCAATTTGCTGAGAGGTGATTTTCCGTGCGCATTACGCATTTTGGCGCGTTGTAGCAGTGACTTGTTCCATGCCCGAACTCCTGACATCGATAACATTGCGTTACCCTTGTTTACCCTTACCGATTGTTTTTGTACTTTTCCCAGTGAACCCTTACCGAGCAGATATAATTGATGCTGCAGAGGCGTTCGGTGTTTTCGGTTGCTTCTAGCAACGCTTCTTTCTAGGTCACTGGTATAATTCTGATGGTTTGAGTCGTGTAGGTTAGCGCTGTAACCTTGAGCTCTCCTTGGATGAACTTGATGAGCTGCTTTTTGGTTTCGGCTTTGTGTGATGTTTTTTTTTATTACGATCGGTGAGACCTTTTGCTTCTTTTCACTTTATTTGCTTGCTGTTTGGTCCTTGAGTTCCGTGCCATTTTCGTCATCCTCTGATTCTGATGAAAGAACCTCCTAGCGATTTGCTGTTTGCACTGGAGCAGTTGTATTTCTTAGTTTCGTCGATTTTGTTTCCCCTGGGCCCTCAGGTTTTTTTTCTATTTGCCATGTTATCCTCGTTGTCTTTTATGGGTTTTGCCCTCGGTCACATCGCCGCAGGCATTAGTCTCCCTCTTCCGATTACCCGTGGTGATTTACGTTTTTCAATCATGGAGCACTACTTCTCTCCCTCAGCTCTTTTATATAATTTCGATTTCAATTTCAGAACGGAGATAAACCGAACTTTCAATTCGTCAGTAAGTATACGAACACCAAACACCGATCTCGAGTGAATCAGTCCAGAGTCATGTTGAAGATCGGATCAGTTTGCGTGCCGAGTCCTTCCTACGTCATGTTGAAGATTGGATCGGTTTGCGTGCCGAGTTCTTCCTACGTCATGATCCTGAATCGCACGTGGTAGATAGCACAGGACGAACTTTTATCCTCGTACGATGGTACCTTGCTTACGCGAAGCGCTTCGCTCGTAGCCACCTGGCGGATTGTTGGCGAAATACATTTAGGTAATGCCTTCCCGGCCTGAACATCGATATTGCCCAACATGGCGATAAGGCGTTCAAAAACCACGAATGACCTGCTTTACTTTTTTGCCTCATTAAATAACTTGGCTATTCGTTATGCTGAAATCATTAGTTATTGTAATTCTGGTATTGATGATAAGCATTCTTATCATCATCGATTATCATTGATAAAATGAATGCTTTTAATGGTAAATAGAATTACAACAGATGTATTAGTTTCTTCCTAATAAATTATAAACATATTTGATGAGGTAAAAAGCGAAGTAGCTATACACAGTACCCAAACACGGGCACCCCTTTTCAGGACATGTTAATGTTCGGGCCGGGTAGGCATTACGTGTACTTGCTCGCAATGGATACCGGCCAGATGATTGTAATTTCCACACATAAAGCGTAAGTCGTAAAAATAAATTGGCACTTTTTTCGGATTGATCCATGGGAGGGTCTGGTCAGGTAAATCAGACAAGGCAAGTCTGTTCAGGGACCGACACAAAGTACTGAGTGCCCGGTCACATTTCTGTACGGGTAGCGTCACTCAAAGGGTCGACAATACCTCGACGCGGGTTTATCACTACTACAATCGATGGTCGCTTGATGCATTACACATTGAAAGCCTTAGGCAGGTTGATAGCGTATAAATACTTTTCGAGCGATTCCACTACCGTCTTTTCTTGGATTAACCGGGATAACCATTCGACTACGTTCGTGTAGAATAGTGTAGAAGAGATGCAGCAGCTTTCGGAACCAGAACAAAAAGTTATGTGCCAGGACTAATGACTCCAGTCGATTTCCTCTTGCGGGGGCGTAATACGTGACAACTCCTTGAATCGCGGTATTGGGAGGGTCTGGAATGACCAAGAAAGTAATTAAAACAATGGTCTTTGACAAATTACATCGTTGGCGAGAAATAGATCCGAAACGAGGTAAAAACAGCCTCTTAACCCTTTCACACCTTACGGGGCATACGCTGTTCGAGTCTGGAATTTTGTATAAATTGCGGCTGGTACAACATATGTCCCACTTACTGAGAAACATAGGCGCATTTCAGTGGTGAGGAATTCGCACCCTTATTGAGCAAGTTTCAGACAGAAAAGTTATTTCATCTTAATAATGACTTGGAGGAGAATTAACTGTTCCCGGTAATGAGGCGCACTAAACTAATTTTTTCGCCGTATTGAAAGGGTTATGCGAAGAGGATACCAGAGAATTTCCAAAGTACAATAAGTAGCGCAATTGACAATTGACAGTTGTTTCAACGCATTCAAGGATAAATACGGTGTTATTCACTTGGAGACCGTCGTGTCGAACCGGGACGACCGCTTCAGTTTCTTTTGCCCCTATTGTTATGGACTCGCATCATCATTCGGTCGAAAAGCTGATCCAGCATAAACCCGAGAAACCTAATTACGCTTCAATACAGATTTTAAAGAGCAATTTGCGCGAGCGATTGTGGATAATTTCTAGTCGACGAGCGCTTGGCCTGTTCTCACGCGAAAAATGTTTTGCGTTAGAACATCGGTAATCGAGAAGATCGGTGATAACCGATCACGTACGTGACCGAGAATCCTGATGATTTCGTGCCCCTGACACCTGCGATGTTCCTGCAAGATACTAAAGAGACAGGTGTCCCGGGCCTGGATAGCATAAAGAAAACTGACCTACGGAAACGAAGTAGCGATCGCCTAAAATTGTGAGCAAATTTGCGACGACGCTTTCGGTCGGCATACCTCGGACCACGGTCTTATATACAGGTCTGGACACGACGGTTGTATTTAATAGGCGGCGAGTGGACAGTGTATTGTCCCAGGTTTTCTTTCATATGGCTGCCACCGTGTGTCGTTGTGATCGGGGGGATATAATGAGACTAACCTGAATCAATCATAACATGACGTACATTAACTTCTACCGCTGTACTCAAGGAAGTGCCGTTGTTATAATTATTATAAAATCCTCAATTCCACTCGATCAATAAGAATCCAATCAATAACATAAATCAAATTTTTATTTCTAAGTCAATTATATAAATTCACTTACAAAAATCCACTAAAATAATCAAATAAAAAATTGGAAAACGTATTCAATTATAAAATGGTCATAACGAAGTTTTTATTTAAAATGCTATATTGATAACGAGAAAGAAAAAAAGTATCTTGTGATTCGACCCACAACTTTCCGTTTCCGAGTGCAAGCGGAACCATTCCGCTCAACTATACTACCGTAATAAGAGCAATAAAATATAAATCACTTTTATTATGGTCACTTGAGTTCTGCACACAGTTAATAAAAGTTTGGTTATATTTTGGAGCATGTATGTATTTATTTGTTCATTTTTGCATACAAATACATGCTTTTATAATTTACTTCTTGTGTTGTGGATGTTTCTTAGGAAAAAAGAATCAAGAACATGTAAACCGAGAAATTTCAGTATCTGAAGCACATGCGCTGTGTGCAAGACAGACAAAGATTGCTGTCTCTTCCGCACACGATGTTGCTCTCTTACGCAGGAGACCCCCTTTCCTATATGCACAATGCTGCCGAAAATTGAGGCAAAAACTAGACGCTAAGCGAACCTTCCCCCAATACAGTCGTTTTATGACCTGTATATAAGACGGTGCCTTGGATAACTGGCATTCCACGAGGAATCAGACAAGTGACGCCGTTGAGATTACCGCAGGTGATGTCGGACTTGTGGGTTAGGACAATCGGAAACGACTGGATTGGTCTCTGGCCAAAGTAGTCGAAGCAATTCCAGGAGGGAAGGCAAAGTATGAGTTATATTATTAAAAACAGTAAAAGGCAAAATCGTACGTCAGACGTAACGATTGTATCCTTCAGAAAAAACGTTACGGTAAGAACTTCAAATCAATAAACGACGCTGTCGGTAAGATGGAAGATTCTTCAAGTCAACCATCGACCCCCGAGTTGAGATTGCCCCGAGATTTCGATGGAACCAATTGACTATTACTAACTGTTAGCTATTGAATACTCGTCATATTAAACGTACGTTTCCGAACTATTTTTCTACATCTATTTGTTAAAATATGCATTTTTGAACATTCGGTGATTACATTAAATGTTTTCATTGCTTTGTATAATTATTTTCTATAACTTTTTCGCGTTCAATTAACGCGAGACGAATCGGCAACGTCATAGATCGTGGTATACGATAATGCCAAGGTTGGCAGAAGCGTCGCGAAGGTAGAGGCATACGCGCCCCGTTCGTAACCTCAATTTCGGCCCAAGGAGCTGTCAACAATAAATATCGGTCTGAGTAGAAAAAAAATCGCTGGAATGAAAAAGTGGGTATTAAAGCTGTCTATAATCAGGAAGAAATAAAAACCTTTCATAATTTTCCGATAAACTAAAAAAAAAAGATGTATGAAAACAATGCTGCTTTGTTTTGTCTTTGCCTAGAAATTTCTAGAAAATTATAATTTCCAAAAATAGTTATCTAATCAATATTAAGTAATTATGACTAATTACGAGAATCCGAACAAATGATAATCGTTGTTAATTATCCTGACCGAGTAGTTTGAGGTTTTCGGGCATAATTACCGAATATGGATAAGATAGGTAGCATTCGTGCCGTTTACGACGTTGCCATCATTGCAGCGCTTAATATTTTGTGTGCTTGATTTTCACACAAGTTCGCTATCCAAAACATTAATAATTTTATAACGGTACTGTGAATCCTCATTTTCACGGTACGGTAGGGTTAGTCCGATAATTAGTCGAACCGTACCTATCTTTTCAGCTCCGTGGTAGCATTTTCTTAGCAGATATTAATAATGTACCGAACATTATCGGATGTTTTCCATAAGCGTAATGTAATTATCCCACAAAATACGGCGAGATTCCGAATGTTTTTCTAAAAAACGGTACTGCGGATCGTATTCAAACTGCACAGGATGATCAGCAAAGGGATTACAAACTTACAGGAAAAATTTCAGCTCGGTGGTAGCATTTCACCCTAACCCCATAACAACCTTAACCTCTATGTGTCTAGATACTAAGCGACATATATTTGTATATATCGCTATGTGTATTGCATTGTATTTCTTACCTTGAATTTCGAGCTTGTAGTCGTAACGTTCGATAGATCCTTCTTCACTCGTTGCACTGCAGACGAAATAACTGTTGTTGTCGGATTTACTAATATTACTTATTCGTAATATTGACTGATGTGTGAATTCCGTCTTGGCCTTGTGGATTGAAATTTTTTCTGTAATTAAGCGTTTATAGATTAATATTTATATACTCTTTTGGCGTTTAGAGAATACGTTTTTCGGAAACGTTCCCTTTAAGCTTGCACATCTAATGTGCACAAAATGTTCCAGAACGTGGAAAAATTGCATGCTCGACCTGATCTGTTTATACTGTTGCCTTATAGGTATGATTACCATTCAGATACGTAGTTTAAATGGTTATGGCACTAGGCGTTGCACCATTGGATATGAACATCATATTATCTAATGCCAAATAGCGGTTTAAATTTAATAAAACAAATTTATTAGGTAAACCATAAAAAGTAATGCTCTACGCGTGGTTGGCCCCTTTCTTTCGATTGATCAGAAATAAAATAAAATCACAAAAGTCTGTATCTAACTGTAGAACCTAACTTTTTTCATGGCCTTGCAGTTCGTAGTCTCGATGATGTGTCTCTAAAATATTGCAGGTGAAATTGGCAGAGGTATATACAAGTTTGAAAACCACGGCACGGCACGTTGTCGTTTGCTCAACCCTTGCCTCTATGGTATCCCGACTTGGTAAATTCCGGTGCCTATCTTTACCCAGTTTTACCTCACATTCTCCCAAATCTGGATGAAGGAGACATAGGTTTAGAAAAAAACCGATAATGAAGGCAAACCCCGCAGTCATATACGCAAGTCAATGAAAAAAGAGAACTCTACAAATAAAAGATAGGAGACACGACGAATTTTATATAAGCACAGAATACAGCTATGACATTCTTGACGTTTTTTTTCTTAATGCACTCACGTTAATGCAAATCACGCGGATGACAAGGCGATTTGAGCATGCTATTTGGCATTGAGGTAGCCGGCCGAGTGGTCGTCAGGGTCCTACTGATCGTCATGTTTACACATTAAATGAGTACTTTATGATGATAGTCAGTCCTTCGTGTAGTCCTGTGATAAATTAGCTTCCGGGAGGTATTTGCTACGTTGTATTACATTCCCACACCCGTAAGTATACGTATTCAAGAATAATCAAATAAAATATATTCAGCTACGACATTTATCTGTTATTTCGGCCGAATCCTTCATTAGGAGGTTAACGGGTTATACGCGGTTAGAAATTTCAAAAAATCGATTTTTTTATTGCATTTTCGGAGTGTACAAATATGCGAGTATATTCCCTGAAAATTTAAAATCGATCCAGCGAATATTCTCGGAAATACACACATATTTGTAAGGACGCTCGGACCGCTACGGAGTAAGCGCGCGAAACTTCCAACGCGTTTTTCTCAAAACGGTGTTTTCAAAGTCGGTGAGCACGATTTCTCAAAAACGACTCAACCAATCGGTCTGCAATTTTAACACAACCTTGTCAGATATATTCTTCAGGTATTGGTCGAAGGAATGAGATTTCCGATAATTATTTCTATTCATTTTCAACGATTTAACGAAAAAAATTTGGTCGAAAATCGAAATTGTTTCTTTCCGGAGCCACCATTTCGTCAAAAATTAAAAATTCCAAAATTCTTTCTTCCATCAATACCTGGATTCATCTATCCCCGAAACGAATCTTTTTGGTTTTTTCATTTTAGATCATCCAAACCGGAGATACTTTGCTCACGGCCGGGCACTTTTTTTTCGGGGACGTCCAGGAAACTTCCTACAGGAGCAATGTTAATGAATAGTTTTGAAAATGAAAAATGCCAATCTAAAGCTAAAAGATGCATACTACACTGCCTAATACTTTTCGTTTGGCCCGAATGAAATCCTTTTCCAGAAAAAAATCGTAAAAAAAACGATATTTTTGGCCTTGCAACTGCGTATAACGCCTTAAGGTAGTACGTGCACGAACCTCCTCAATATAAAAAAAAAATTGATTTTTTGATATACTGTAGTACAGACATACAGAATTACGTCCACGGAAACTCCACATGCCTTACCAACTAAATACAATAGTAATTAATTTACTAAATCAATGCGTTTAACCCGCACCGTATAAAGAATCCGTGCGGTTCGAACTTTGACACGGAAATTTGTTATTTCCGTGCACATTTACGGAGCTATGTGAAAACGATAAATAACGAGAAGAAAACTGTCGCGGTCACGTATGTTCCATAAAAAATATAGGTTACGGGACACTTCGAGCAGATATTATCGATTTAATCGACTAATTTTCGACTAATCGACTAAAGAGACCGAATCGAGCCGGTCAATTTCAATGCTACGACAAAACTTGTAGGTTCTTAACGCAATTTTATTACGTCCGAGATTCGAACGAATACTATGTCGGTCCATATCTGTTGTTACAATAGATGTAAGGACGAAGTTACAATATACGCACATTACAGACACTCTACACACACGCTTACCCACACGAAGTAAGCAAACACACGCTTGACATTTACCGGGAGGGCTTGAGTACAGCGTTGACACAGATATTTCCGAAATTATGAAATGGCGGCCGGTGAGACTCAAGACAAATCTTATTGCTATTTCAGTACTTCACTGTTCATAATATAATACACATAGCTATCACATACACTTCTCACATAATTTATTTCCGTATCATGGTTATTATTGAACCTATATGTATTATATTTTGCTTTTTTCAGATTCGAAAATTGACAGATTTTCTGTTGACTAGTCATTCCGCTAGTACCTACTACCTTCCACTAATACTACCTTAAAATGAACCGTGTCACATCCCGCGTGATTTGAGAATGCCTCGGGACTTGCGTAACGTGAGTTTGTCTTCAAGTGAGTCACAATTTTAGTTTCGTGTCCCAAATAAAAAATTATAATTTTATGCTTATTTCGACGAGTTTTCATGTATGACGATTATCGGTTCAGCAATATAAACACTCTGCCGTTTAATCGCAATGGATGTCGATAACTGGGAGAAGGTAATCAAAAAAAATCTCATGCATCGAATATTAATTTATAGATAATCAGAAAAGATATATTGGGTCCGTAATTAGCATTATCTGAAGAATCAACGGACCAGTAATCGTTGTACACTTCATCGCGACGGTAAAGATATATACATATAAATAAACGTTGTCGATTATTGGTTCGTGACCATGTCAATAATAGGGTACGTCTCGAACACAGGTGAACACCACTCGACCGAAAAAAGATAAAGAAATTATTTTATGATAAAATAGTTGTTTACAATTATTGAAAATGAATCAAAATTATAATTCTAAGGTAATGGCCAAAACTAGTTTAATTTTTTAATTAATAAAGTTGTATGTTAGAAAAATTTATGTTTCAAACTCTTTGTGAATGTTTTAATAAAAACCAACAAGTTTGTCACTGGGTGGCATAAAATTATGTCGCCGCCCTATATGCAGATATAATCGAGTCAACCAAGGCCTACGAACCTTTGCATAATTAAGGCCTTATATCCCTCTGTATGGTCGGAATGAAAGGCTTTTTGGGATTAAAAAAAAATACTAATGAAGCAATCAATACATCAATCTTCTCACTTTCTAAGTTGAGCTATATGAATTTGCGAAGTCAAGCGATCCGCTCAAGGTGACGATTACTGGGCCGACTACCTTACGAGCATTGTTGGATTACATTATTGGATATTGGAATGCACTATCCAATCATCAAAGTTCTGCTGATGAAATGGAAGCGGACATTGGAAAGTAAATGATATCATCATCGATAAATAAGTTTCAAGCACAGTTTCAAGGATCCGGAGGGTATGGAGACAAAAATCTATAAAACTCTTGCAGATGCTATGGTATACGATGACGACTTCGTGTTTAAAGAAAAACGAATGTGCAGGAAAATGACGAGAGAAAATAATCAATGAATCGAGTACGTATTATGGCTTAGCAATACGAAGCAATGCCAATTGAGTGACGAATTGTCTGATTCGCAATTTTCATTCTTAAATAAGGCTCAAAGATGAATATCCCAAATAAAAAAGAGAGTAAAAGAAATTTAGTTCTCCTACAACAACGATTTTCCTGCAACGTCGAAGAGAAACTTATGGCTAAGTTCGCTCATGTACAGAGCGAACTCTGCCAAATCACGGGGGGGGGGGGGGGGGTCAACGCATATTACTTCGAAGAAGTTTGTGGACCAACACGAATGAAATAAATTTAGAATCACGTTATTTTGCATTCTTTATATACCGATTCAATTGAAGTCACTCATTATTTCCAATGTTTTTGTCAACGCCAACAAATACGCTCAAAGAGGTCCGGAGGCGAAAAAAAAAAATTCTGTTCTGCGTTTCAAACTACTACGAGACCGTCGATGTTCAAAAAAGTTGAGCGAATATTTGTGTAGTACAATGATCCGACATTTTTCATCGTTTTCGACGGATTATCAAAATATGACATTTCGAAAATATTCTCTGAAAATGTAAAGTGTATGACTTTACTCAAAACTGAGGTAGTTATGGGCGTTTAAAGGCAGGCACGAAGTAAAGTACGTTGATTATATCGGCGCTGACGACAGCAAAATATACACCGGTATTTTAAGTACTTCCTCTTATGGCAGTACTACTGTTACTAAAAAAGAATGTATTGGTCATGTGCAAAAACGAATGGGATATCGTTTGATTTTTTTCAGGACAATCACCCTAGAATATTGTAGGGATGACTTTGCCGCATACTGTGCCGAAAGGCCAGAACGGTAAATCTGTCTCGAGCATCAGCCCGAGTTAACGCTTTCGGAACGATGCGCGTCGGACGCAGTCGCTCCGAAATATTTGTCATAATTTATAAGTGAATAGTTCATGCTTGGTCTATTCGATTCGAATGTGGCTTGATGGAAAATATTCCTTAAGGTATGTAGAATTCGAATATAAATTACTCATTTATTGATTTGTGTTTAATTTTAACTGAAAAAACAGGTGAAATAGCAACCCTTCGAAAAATTCCATTTTCAATCGAACGGCTCGCAATATCGAGCCAACTTTTTTTTACCCATTTTTACCACTTTATTTTAAAATTTAATACGTAGTTTAGACTGTTTGTCATACAATATTCGAAGAAACAGTTGCTTAACAATGCTCAACTCTTTTATAAACAACTTAATTTCGAGCACACGTAAGCCCGCATTGGGGGAGTCGAAACGCGACCTTCACCACGTGCTTATTTTCATTTTGAATTAAGCGACTCAAATAGCGTTGTCTTTAGTATTGTACCTTTCTACATCCGGACGTATATACCCGCTCTTCGTGGATTGTACTTCGGAAATAAGTACTTATAGTCTGACTTTAATTTTATTTGACTTTAGTATCTTTTTGTTTTATAGTACTCCAAAAATTAAGGAACAGAAATGTCTTTAATTTTTTAAGAGTTTTTTGAAACGCTGTATCCTTGTGAAAAATGGTCGTATAGAGATGAAAAACAAGCATTCTGAAGTGTCAAGATCCTCGTTGCGAGGTCTCTAAGCAAAAAAAATGTGCTACGTTCATCGCGCAATCATAAGAAATAGCGCGAGAATTTTTTTTTTTTCAAGGATTCACGACCTCGAGATTTTGTTTTAGATGCATGAATGCATAGGTCAGTTAACATGTTTATTCAGCTTCAATTTGGTTTTTTCCCCCTCTACGTCAATTTTTTGCTGAGATATCCGACTTTGAATGAAAAAACATGCTTTCGCCGTTGATCATCCATTTCAGCAACAAATAATCGCACAGGGAATCAAAGGGCAGCTTTGAAAACTTGAATAAATGTCCTATAAGATACCGCCGTTCATTCTCAAGAAAAAAAAACAAAACATTTTTTTCACCCTTAATATTAATTTGAAAAAAGTACAAGAAATGACTTTATGGTTTTTCAGTAAATCTGCCACTACTTTACAAATATTGATAGGAAGACTAATGTTGCCAGGTTTCTTCAACTTAATGTACCCCCAATAGCCCTGTCAATTTTCAAATTGATCCATCGAACCCTTTTTCCGGACCGATTGATCAAAGTTTTACAAAACAATTAAAGGAACAAGTATTGTTCCTAATCATCGTGTAATCATAATCAAAATGAAGAGGCCAATTTTTTCGACTTTTTTTTACATATTTGCACTGGTTACTTATTAAATTTGAGAAAAAAAATCAATTTTGTTTTTTTTTTTTTGAAAATTTGCTAAACATATCTGGAAACAATACTGGATCATTTTGGGACGATGCGGCATTCACGTACCATAATTTCGCTAATCATTAATCTTCATCCGAAGAAGCGCGAAGAAACAAGGACTTTAAGAAATATCGAGAGAACTTTGCTCGAAAACTTTCTCGAGAAAAAATTATGCAAGAGGTTTTTCATTGGCTTATTGTATCTTCGGATCCACTAGTTTCTAGCCTTAGGAAAATAACAGAGCAGAAGCTTATCACATGACGCGATTAAAATGTTGCTGTCCTCCGATGTTTGTCCACGCTCGAGGTCTGATAACGATGATATTCAGAGCGCATCAAGTGACGGACATCCCCCTGTTAACGAATATTCGTAATGTCATGTATTCTCTTGCCGTTCACCTTATACGTAATTAATTAATGTTTTTGACTACAATCTGATTATAATCAATTTAATTTTACTATTCGCAACTTAACGTTCTATTTATATGAATTTTCAAGCAAATGTGACTAGCTTGGTAAAACAATGTCGGCCATTTTGGTTTTGAAATATAATTTTCGGATTCGTTATCAGCAACCTTGAAAACCCTTATAAACGGATTTTGCTTCGAATCCGACATCTCTTTGATATTTTGTCACAATTGTCGACACTTTGAAACACCGTGCGTCAATAGGTGAGTGTGTGAAAAAAAGTAAAGCTACCGGCGGCAGAAACAAGCTAACCGGAAAAACGATCAAAAAATTAACTGTTTATTATGGTTTAGCTATACGTCGTAACCAGAATTCAATTGATGATATGAAAAAGGCGATATAGGCAACTTCTGATCATTAGAGTTAACCGATGAAGATCCGAATCGTGATAAGTGTCCAAACGGAGTTGAGTCTTGGTGCACTTGGCAGTACGCTTCGGCGAACGGAGAGGTCGCTAACCATGAATGTAATGCTCTACTTTCTAATGTCTTGGAAACAATCAAGCCGATGTACGAAAATCTTAGCAATGATAACTTAATGGGAAGATGCAGAGCTGGATTTACACAAAACAACAACGAAAGTTATAATCAGCGCATCTTGAAGATGAGCCCAAAGATTCTACCGGGTGAGTCCATCCTAGTAGAATAGGTGCCTATCTTGCTGCCTGTCTTTTTAATAAACGATCTGTTTCGCTTTTGAACATGTTGCAAGCGATGGGGGTACCGACACTGCGGGCACAATGCTCACACATACGTGGCGGAATAATATGAAAAGCGCATGCGTACAGCCAAGCGCCGCACCGGTGCGCGCGCCGTTGAAATGTGCAAGTGGCGTGACCAGGAACGCCTGTTAGATGTAGACAAGAGATCACAAGCATCGAAAAAATAAGCTAGGGTGGAAGAAAACCGACGTTCCGCGATTGCTGCCACAGAAAAAGCTGAACTCGAGAAGTCCTTCTACGGCGCCAGCAATTTTTAACTTACGTAAGTTAAAATTTTTCTGTCGTACTACTGCCCGAGAACTTAAACGCGTTTTTCTCGAAACAGCATTTTGTACTAGTTTCGCCGCGATAACTCAAGATATCAAGATAACGATTGAGAATATCGCCTTGTTTTTTTGTTTGTTTAGTGACGATATCAACTTTCTCTACAAAATGAACCGGCTTCTATGTAAAAAGATCAATTTATCATTATTGTTATTACAGCAAATGTCATCTGTTTTTCGATGTTTTTCAAATTTTAGCCGCTATTTTTTGAAATTACATGTTTTTTTTTAATGTTAGGCTCAGACTGTGGAGGAACACCCACTGAAGAGAATGGCGTTTGGGAATTGTCGAAAACTTCAACCGGCCACTCGGAATCGTGGTAATGAGGGAGCAGGGCATGAAACGCGTGTCTTCTTCACCCGCCCATATCTCCATTAAATATTTATATTTTTAAAACCTCAACCTCTGAATTTGATAGCCAAAACTCTAATAAAAACGTTGCAAAAAAGAAAATGTATGTGTTATTTCGGTTCTTCACAAATGCCATTTGATTTTCATCCCATTTTCGGCCTATTTTCGCTGCCTAGTCCCCTTAAGGCGATGTGCCACACGCCTCCGACCGCTTCGAAATTTTGAACAGAGAATTCTCCGAAAAGGAACAACCGATTGCAATGAAATTTGTTGTGTGCATGCAGAGCACTTGCGCCGAGGGGATGATTCCCTCCATTATCCAAAATTTCGAAAAAATATCACAGTTTGTGGTTACCGTGTGAAAAATGGTGAATTATTAACCATGGCATCGCATTTTCAGTAATTTTCTGAGAGTCATCCTCTGGACCGTGAAATAGCACACATTTTAAGCTTTGTTTCACCTGTTTTCATGAACAAATGGCGGAGAAAAAGCATTTTGAAATTATTACATACATGTAGCAAAAATTTACCCACAGAGCTCAAAGTATCAGGTACCGGAGCGAGCGTTCAGTTCATCCGTTTTCTCACGGGCGGCGCGCAGCTCACTTCGTCCTGTTTTTACCGACCGCGCTCGCTTCCTTCCGGAACAATTTATTTTTTGACAGGTCGAAAGCCGGAGCTATAACCTCGCACATTCGTTCGAAATATATTTCATACGATGTGTGTGATAGAGTGCGATATAGAATGTCAATAGTGTGTGATAGAGTGGAGTTTGTTTTCGTCGCGTTTTGGTGAGTTTTTTTTGTTTGTTTGCTATGAAGAACGCCTCAGGACGCCGGCACACCACCGACGAGAAATTCCGACAACGAAGCCCGACAAAGAAATAATCGACGAGAAAACCGCCGCGGCCGATTACACGAAGAAGATCGAGGAACATAGTGACAGCGAGAAGCCGAAAGAAAAAACACCGGAAGTCATGGTGCGTACGTGCTATAACCTCATAACCTCAATTTACGTACTTTGTCATTTGCCACGATCTTTCCTCGCATTGCTTTCCCGCTTGCCGATGTGTCAAATAGCCAACGGCTCCGATGCAAGAAACTCAAGTTTATTTGCTGTTCGCAGGAATACCTCGGTATTTATTCGTGAAAAATCGCAGATAACATATTTTTAATTTCCTGAGCAGTGTGCGACCAAAATGAGGCATGAAAGTTCAACACTCTTTGCCTACGACCGTTAAACTGTCACGTCTCAAACACGGATGATTTGTGGACCTGTGGCGATTCCGCGATAGCGTCACCCTGATGACCAAGCGTACTATTGGTATTGCGTACTGAGCGAAATGCTCACAAATAAGCATCACTCACGGCCCGAGCAAAAAAGCGCCTAACACTAGGCAACCCGTGTGGCACCCGTGTAGCACCATGCGAGGGAGAAAGCAGATCACTCCGGCGCAACTACTTTTTCACAAGCGCTCATATGGGGCTAGGCTGCATATAAGGGCGACGCCAGCCCACGGATTTCAGACAAGCTAGCTCGAAGTATCTGACGTTTCACGTCAGTTACACGACCGCTTTCTCGCCTTTGCACTCTCAGCCCGCATATGCGGCGGAGAACCTGTAAAACCAACCCACAGGGATATACTCTTCCAAAAGAGAGCGGCTACCTCGCAGAGATTCGCCGCTACAGCATGGAAACTCGCTCAGGTTGAACTGCCACTCCGCTGCCTGCCTGGACGCCTAACCAGACCCCTCTCGGCGCCTGCTAACACCGGGAGATGCTCAAGTAAGACGACTCGCCTCGCCACGCTGGCCACCCGATTTGCCTACCGTTGCCCTCACCACTGTCTAGTCCGCCGGCTAAGAAAGCGAACAGGAGCACCCAGACGGCGAGAATGGCACACTGTCCAGTCCACCGGCTAAGAAAGCGGACAGGAGCACCCAGACGGCAAGAACGGCACGAGTTCGTCGAGGAACCCAGACTCTCCTCAACGCCCCACAGGAGTCAGCCGCACTTCTAAAGAACGCAGCTACACAGACGTGCGTTTCCTCTGGAAACGAGTGGGGAGCTCCCACTCGACGCAGCACACCAGAGACTCCAATCGGAAGAAGCCACTCTCCATCTTTGTGGCTACTGCTTGGGGTCCGCAGGACCACAAACCTGCCCTCTTTGCTCTGGAGGGAGTCTCCACGAGCCTCCACTCAACCTCGTCGACTGTAACAATAATCATGACTTTAAACAATAAATGACGTGAATCTTCAATACCATCGCTTGTCTCCAGTACCCTCGACGGCCTACCCCCAGCGCTGCACCTCCACTCTGCGAAAATCAATCACCGTACAACGCGAGCTATTGATCATGTACAGAGATAGCACCCTACGGTGTACCTGTACGGTAGTACACCGCTACACGCAAATGTACATGATACTAGTATGGTACCGGTACACTGTGCAATAGTAAAATATACCGGTTCTGTATCCTCACCATACTAATACTGGGACCGATACCGTACGCACACACGTGGTAAGTACGGTACCTGGGCTATCATCTAGGAACCAGAACTAATGTAGCGTCGGATTTACCATCTAGATGGACCATCGGATTTATCCAGGGCAGCAAATACGTACTGCCGAGGATGAGAAACTGCGTCAATCGTCGCGGCCACAATATAAAGTCCCAGTGACGGGAGGATATCACCGCTGCCTCCAATCTCTCCGAGAGCACCAGCGAGGCTGACCTCAAGGAACAATATCTCGCCATGGATCGCACCACCAATCTGTGCAAGGGCTTTCGCTTACGTATGCACGTTTCAAAACAAAGGGCGAGGACGCTAGGGCCTACTTGCATCTCAATGGTTACGGCTACTATCATCTCATACTCAGAGTCGACGGGTCCAAATCTCCAGCCCATCAGAATTGAATGGTCAACGATTGAACACGTTAACGTAGAACAAGCGTGCGTTCTTGATTTTTATAGATTTTGTTAAAATTTTAACCCGACATTGTTCGAATAATCATGCATGTTTCAGTGAAACTTCAGAACAGTCGACTATTTAGATTCGGAGATAATGGGTTTTAAAATTGCAGCTTTTAACGCTGTAGGGGCTGCATTGAAATTTACACAGAGTAATTTTCCGTAACAAATATTTGTCCTCTATACAAAGACACAAAGCATGACATAAGCAATATAAAATATTAATGTTTATAACGCAAATACTTTTCTTTGCGTTAAAAGTTTTTAACTTTAGGACCACGATAATTTGTTCTCGAAAAATTGAACTATACTGTTCTACGGTGTTGCATAATGTCTTCTTATTATAGGGGACAAATATTTTTTATCGAGAGTTATTCTGTCGTTGCTGAACGTCATTAGCAAAACTTAATAGTAAAGACAATCCAAACTTTTTTCACTCGTTCCTTAACTAGTTTGCTATGTAATCATATTTTTTTTTTCAAAATTAATAACCCAATAGGATGGTACGCCGAATTATGTGACTTGACTTTCGGCCAATGCAGACCCTGCAGTGTTAAAAGTTGGTATTAAAAAATCCATTATCTCCCAATCTAAATAGTCAACTGTTCTGAAATTTCATTCAAACTTGCATAATGATATGAACAATGTCTGGTTAAAATTTGAACAAAATCGATAGAAATCAAGAGCGCACCCTCGTTTTACCATACGGGTAAACGAGCGTAAACGAGTAGTACATTTACTGAAAAACCATGAAAAGTAACTTTTTGTCCTTTTTCAAATTAATATTAATGGTGAAAAAGTTTTTTTTTTCTAAAAAATCAACGAAAGGATCGTATAGGAAATTTATTTAAGTTTTCAAAGCTGCCCGTGCAATCATTGCTTGGTTGCTGAAATATGGATGATCGAAGACAAAAGAATCTTTTTACATTCAAAGCCGGATATCTCAGCAAAAATTGACGTAGAGAGACAAAAAAACAAATTGAAGCTGAATAAACAAGCTAACTGAACTATACATGTATTTAACTGAAATAACATTCTCGAGCGCGCGGATCCTTGCAAAAAAACCCAAAAAATTTGGAAACAAATTTTCTCTCGCTATTTTTTATTATTGCGCGATAACAGTAGCCCACAAATTTGTTTTAGTGACAGATCTCGAAACTAGAAACTTGAAGCTTCATAATGCTTTTTTTCATCTCGATGCGACCATTTTTCACATTCATACAGCGCTTCAAAAAACACTTTGAAAAATTAAAGAAATTGGATTGGTTGATTGGTCGAAAATTGTTCGAGTTCTGCTGCGTCCCGATTTCGAAAACGTGGTTTGGAGAAAAACGTGGGTGAATTCAACGGTTAGACGATAAAGCTGAAGAAGTTTTGTTTCCGTAATATAATGCCACCTTTTGGTCGAACATAAAACTATTTTTAGTCGGTGAATTTGTCCACATAGATAATAGGCTTACAAGAGTTGAGAATTGCGACTACGGGCATGGCATCATCAAACATGCTTTTCAGCGCTGGAGACTCCCCTATAAAAATAGCTCGAAAACCACTTTAAAACTTTTTTTTTCGGCTGTCATTGTCGGCTGGATTTTTTAAAAGTGTTTCCAAAAAAATGATTTTTCGAAAATTTTCCTCCGGTGCCGATCGTAGAATTTCACCGCTCTTCTGTAGAGCGAGACTCCTGCGATCGTCATTGCTAGAAAATTCGATCCTTGGAGGAACCTGCCGAAGATAAATCCCGGCAGAGAGAAAAAATGCTAAACGTATTTATTTTAGCAATAATTATAAAATTTCACCACCCTTTCGCAAAGTGAGACTCGGTCGATCTCGTTGGCTCGCGAATTTGGTCGGCGGCAGACAACCTGCCGAAAAAAAGTCATGGCAGAGAGAAAAATTCCGAACGCATTTGTTTAAACAATGAGCATTAGAAATTTTACAACTCTTTTGTAGAGTAAGTCTCGAGCGATCTCGCTCGCTCGAGATTTTGGCAAAGATCGAACTGGTCGACGATAAGCAGCATCGAGATTCAAAATAGTCCTGGAGCTTATTTGTTTAAATTAATTAAAAAGGATAGGAGAATGTCAGCACCCTTCCACAATACGAGCCTCTAGCAAACCCCCCGTTTGCTAGAAAGTTCAACCGTAATGAAATTTACACCGATGACCGTCGTTGACAAAAGAAATCGATTTGGCGATTTTTGAGGCCATTTGTTTAAACAATTGGCGATCCAAAAATTTTACCGCTCTTTCGTAGAGCGCAGCTAGCAATCTTTATTGCTCGAGAAGTTGACCCTCCGAGCACCTGCCGAAGATGAACCCTGGCAGAGATAAAAATGCCGAACGCATTTATTTAAACATTGAGCATTGTAAAATTTTACAATGTTTTGGGCAATCTCGTTCACTCAAGATTTTGGCAAAGATCAAATTCGTCAACGATAAGCGGCATCGAGATTACAAATAGTGCTCGAGCTTATTTGTTTGAATTAAGAAGCATGGGAAAATGCCAGCATCCTTCCACAAGACGAGTCTCTAGCGGACTCCGTTTTCCAGAAAGTTCAATCGAATAAAATTTCCACCGATGACCGTCGTCAAAAAAAAGAAATCGATCCGAGGCCGTTCGTATATACAATGTAAACTGTAACAATGTTTCACCGCTCTCCTGCCGAGCGAGCGCATGCTTCCAAGCGTACCATGGTCGCAAAGCGTGGTTGTGTGCATACACACACACACGCGCGCTTACCAATCCTCGCCATTGCTCTCTGCACGCGGCCGGCGTAGCGCAGATACACACTCACGCACACGCGCGCGCTTACCGATCGTCGCCTTCTCTCCGCACGCGGCCGACGTATCAACACACACACACACACGCGTGCTTAGCGATCGTCGACTACGCGGTCTCGACTCTTCGTCCCAGTGCGAAGTATCGGGGTCAAATTCGCGAGCGTTGCGCCATCCGTCGGTAGTCAGCCGTAGCTAAAAACTGCGAGATCTGCGTTATCGACGTAACGAGAGGCCGCGTGGAAATTTTCTGGCGTGTGGCACATGGCCTTAACAGATAATGTTATTTGATTGTACGTTCTGTGCCTAGCTCGGAAACAACACGGGCCCCGCGACCTCGGGGTTGGATACCCCGACCACGCGACAACCATATGCAAGCCAACCAGTTTACATTCGGAGGCAGTCCCCTTAGCAGTATGAACAGGAGATAATAAGAACAACAATTGGAAAAGGGGCCTCAACTCCTCAACTCCATATTTTGAGGCTAATGCAATGCATAGCAAACTCGACTTCCAAATATACCAAATACCCAAAATTAACATTTTCTTCCACCATCGGATCCTCCGCATATTGATATCGCGCTCGGAAGGTCGCTTCAACTAAAACGCGATAGAAGCGCTATCTAAGCTGAGTATCTGGAGTTCTTCCTTAAGTTGAGGTAGTTCTGTAGTTTTGGTCAAATTTTAGGAATTGGCTGAAATCTAAGTATGGTGCAGATATGACCTTCATGGACTGATGCTCAAAATTTCAATTCGATTCACCGTTTAGTTCATGAGATGATTGCAATTGAATATGGGTATTTTGGTACGCGATCCCTATACCTAACACGTAAACACGTTCTAAATAGATCTTAGAATTTCATAATAAAAATACACGTGTACGCAGTAGTATTGTGGGATTGATTTTAAAAAAAATGACAAACTCTGACCGTTTAGTTTCGGAGTTTTCGACTTATGAAACGTGGTAATTTTATTCCACACCGAACTGGGGCCGAACCATCTGTAACGGAATGGCAACAGTGTACGCTGCAACCAGCTGATCAGCGCGTGGTCTGGGAACTCGAAGCGTGTTTTTTTCCCGAGTTCTAGTAATTCTGAGACGGATGTGAAATAAATTTATTCTGCAATCAAATTTAATTTGTTCAATTTATGCATGTATTTATCTTTGTTACAGCGAATACAATTTAATCTGTCGAGAAGATGTTTTAAATCCACGATCCGACGTCCTTCGACGGCGAATTTTTGTTGCTGATCGTTGAGGTTATGGTTATTCTCATCGCGTTTAGTCACATTTGCTTGACACATGGCTGCCACGTCTTTCAGTCTTTTAGCAAGGGTCTTTTTTCTTGTCAACTTTCCTTTGTATCGCAGTTGGGTTTACATTTTCACGTTTTTTTATTTATATAAAATACTTCGCGAAAGACGGATCATAGTAAGCTCAACGCTATGACTGCAGGAAAATCGCGCTGTTGCCACGATCACAGCGCCGCTCTTTATACGAGTATGAAACCTATCTATGCATGAAGTGCGAATGTGTGGGGCATATAGAGGGTACAAGCTCTGTCAAAAATTTAGAACCAACAGCATCGTATAGGCATTGGATGTTACTATACGCTTCGACCGAAACTTTTGGCACATACGTGCACCTACAGAACTACCTTAATGACTATAAAATGTTTAAGTCACGTAAAAATACAAGCAAACGGCTTCATTGGTGATGGCAGGTATGGATGTAAAATAGTTATCCAGGAGACGGAGGTATAGTAATTACGTGAATTGAGTTGAAATTGCTGCGAGTGCTGTTGAATGCTCCATTTTCTTAAACATGCTATCATGCTCACCCATTGAGCAAACATCTTAATTGGTTTAAAATTGGTGAAACCTTAAGTAAACTCGTGCAAGATATTCAGCAGAAATTCCAGTAATTACTAGAACTTCGCAAAACGATAACTTTCATATAGGTTCCGTTCTATCAGGGAATCGTAATAAACGAATTTCCGGATAAAGCTGCGAAGGCTAGAGCTTGAAAGCCAACCGACGTTATAAAGGACATGCCAATTATTGACGTGGCATATAAAGATTTAATATACCACAAAATAAAAAAAATCAACGATTTGTGAAACTCAAGCAGACGTAAGCTATCATAAAAGGGGGATGTTGTTGAAGTTTGAACCGTTAAAATGGAATAAAAACCACTTGTTCCGAAGTGCCTAATTTTGTTTGTCGATTCGGACTATGAAAATTACTTCAATGTTTTTTAAGTTTCTTATTATAAATCCCCAGTCTGGCTAGCCATGAAAAATATTTTTTACACTAACGAAAATTAAGTTATAAAAATATAAAAAGCGAATTTTTGTTGCATTCGAACGGCGTAACCTTTAATATCATAAATAAATAATAATATTTGTGGAAAAACTTGGAAAGTTAAAAAAGGACGGACCAGATTCGGATCACACGATGAAGACTCGGATACACAAACGCGGCATACTTATCATACACTCTGCAAGAAATTGTGGTGCACCATGCAACATTCCTTTTACCATCGAACGCATCATGACTGAATGGCCTGCCTTACAAATATGTCGTTATCGACGCAATCTGCCGCACGGGTCAACAGTTGTCTTAAAACGCTCCGACGTAGAATAAACTTTCGAATGTTTCAAATACATTGAAATTTGAAATACATTGTGGCAACTCTATTTCAATATTCAAACTTACCAGTTTGCACAATGGGAATATCTTGCTCGTTCAACCACTCGACTCCCGTGTAATTATATAAAGACGCGGCACACGTCCGCACAACGTCATCGCCGACAGTCTGTGGGTTTTCTTCCATTATCCCGAACCCTCCGGAAACATCTATTGGTAAACGGTCAACATACAATTAAAAAAGATGTAATTCCTGCATTCTAAGATCTCGGCGCTCCTCTATAGCCAGTCGCTTTTTATTTATCGAGCTTAACTTTATTGCATCGTTCTAAAACAAAAGTAAACGTTTAAATTCACGAACACTTGCCCATTTAACGCACTTTTGTTAACGAAATCGAAAGCTATTTTCCAATGTAACTAATTGCTTCCCATTTGTAAAAAGAAAATGAACGGATATTTAAGAGTCTAAATATTTGATCAACTTACCAGAAACTAGAATGACATTGGTATCTGAATCACACCCAAGCCGATTGCAAGCTGTGCACGTCAAGTAACCAGACAATTCGATCTCCATCGAGGCTTCGGAAAAAAATATTGTCCCTTTAGGGATAATTTGGCCACTCTGAGAAACATAAATTCGTAATTTTTAATAACAACCAGCTTGACCAGCGAATTCGTTATGTTCAAATTTTGTGCGAAGTCGTTTACCTTGAGGGGCATAACTTCCAATCCTTCAGAGGATGGATAGTGGGGTGCTCTCGAAAAATCCCAAGATACATTAGGTGCCGGATAAGCTGCGACTTCGCAGCGAAAATTCACGTTTTTCTTCGGAACATAGAAAGCCTCTAGTTTGTGTAGAATCGGATTCGGTTTCGCTAAAAAATAATATCGAAACTGAACTTTAGTACCTGGTCTCTTCGTGTCGTACACTTGTGTATCTCTAATAGCTTTTAGCCCACCAATAGGGTATTACACCCTTGTTTTTAAAGGTGTCTCCCTTTGATCCTGTGGTGGTAATAAACTACTAGAGTTTCTATTTCTATTTTATGAAATCGATAAGTGCCATAAAAATGCATTTAAATTTTACATTTCAAATTTCTGCGCGAAAACGCTAGCGACCATGCTGCTTCGGTTCGTGACGTCACTTGCTTAGTAAACATTGACCTTGCGCCACTTGCGAATACGTAATTTTTTTGGTCAAAAGTGAGTTACAATCCCTATTATTGGTGTGTTTTTCCTAAATGTACAACAACGGGAAAGTTGTGGATTAAAAATGCCAGTTGATATAAATATGAGGAAGACTTGGTTACAGCTTGCGAGAAGAGGTCCAAAGTCATAATTCGAAAAAAAACTCATTTGTTCTTTTTTTAAGTACAGATGACTATTGCAAAATTTGCAATTAACTATGCCAGACGAGAATATATAGTTGTAGACGCTTTCTCTCACAGGTCAAAGAGTAAAACGTCTACTTTATTTTGTGCTTTTATAAATAAAAACCAACATTATTCGATAGCTTATTGCGAAAACTACCTTATTTATACATTCTTAGTGTTTTTCTTACATAGAGTAAAATACCCTATTAAGTAACACACGTTTTATATTCTATATTCTGACATTACAAGAACAACACGATCATTTTGGGATCATTCTCTTTCCCTATTGACATGTATCGAGCAAAACATAAAGAACGGGGCTTGTGCCCCGTTCTTTATGTTGAAATGTTGCCTTATCCGAATCAAATTTTATCGCAATCGCTCGCTTTGTTTCCGTTAAAGTAGAAATCGCGTTTTCGGAAAGGTCGATGTGACTGAAAACAAGGTTTTAATTCATTAGGATTACTACGGTACTTGTGTTTCACTTGAAAACTTAATGAAAACTTGAGCGAAGAGAAATTCGTTTCACGTCTTATGATGATTTTACAAGGGTGCTATAGGTTAGAGCTTGAGGCGGATGCAGTACAAGAGTTGCAACACAACGTTCGTACTATCTCCCACGTAACGACCTAAATAAAAAAAAGCTTACGCATGATATCTTCAAAAGTCTGCATTGATCTTCACGCAGTGAAACTTTTTACCGATTAGCTTAGCCACTTTTGTTAAAGTTAAAAATCGATCCTTCAAGTATTCAATGCCGGTCGCAACTGTAAGTCGTCAAAATGCATAGGATTGCTGCATTAATGCTATGTTATATGCTTCTGTTTTAATGCTATGTAAGAGTCATCCGGTGCTTGTAACCAAATCCGAATTGAGATTACTGCCTCGCCGTTATTTTTGTCTAAATTCATAACGAAGTGCCCCTTGAAGTAACTATAACAATTTATGCAACTAGCATGAATTTATCGGCGTTGGTATACCAGAATCAAACAGATCAGTGATGGTACGCGTAACATTTCCTGGCCCGGTCATGTCAAAGACAAAAGATTCGGCCAATCGGAAGCCTTATGTCTTGCTTCGTTTGTGCCGTTCTTCTATTTTCACCAACCGCTACGACTAGCAAACCCACTATTAGAAACAGGAATTGACAGCATATACTGCAATATAGTCGTGATCGCACATTTGACTGATGCGATTTTATTCTACAGATTGCAGCTTATATTTGCAATAAAGGCGGTGGGAAAAAGCCGTAGAATTAAATTCCCAATTCGTTTCTTAGATATTTGACACTTCGTATGCTTCCACTGAATGACTCTTGACGACCTAGTATAACACTACGAAATTAATACAATCTCAATCAACAATCAACTGATTAAACATGTTTTAGATAATGTTGTACCCCAGAATTATACTGGGTGTCTTGGATAAGGTGTTGCATACTTATATCTCAGAAAGTACGGATTATAATAAAGCATGTATAAGTTGTTTTGTTTCAAGAGGGGAAAAAGATAGGAATGTCAATTTGACTATTGAGTATAACCGCCGAGGTCATGTGAAGGTCAACTTCAATTTGTTTCATTAGAACTCCTATTTTTGCATATTCTTGTACTTTGCCTCGAGAGTTTTTCATAACACTGTGGATAAGAATTTCTTTTATCGAGTACTTTCACAGTTATGAGACTCAGAAGTTACAATACCGGCGCGATGGTATCAGCACTACCTGGGGCGTACCGCGTGGAGGTTATTCGGTCGGATTTACACCTTCGTTGCATATACGTGCATGCGAGTGTACCCATGGATCACGTGTATCGATGGATATACGTGTATGCGCGTGCGCAATTGATGGGCCTCTATCTGCCCCAGTCCACTTGGGGTGCCTGACTTTATGCGAGCTCACTAATTACGCACGAGCCCGCGCAAACATACATACACGTGCGCACACACACGCATATACAACAGAGGTGTAAGTCGGACCGAATAACGTCCACGTGATACACCCCAGGTAATGTCGATGCCGATGACGGTATTATAACTTTCAAGTCTCATAACTGAAAAAGTACTCGATAAGAAAATACGTATCCATAGTGTTCCAACAAACCCTCGAAGTAACGTATAAAAAGGTACAATTAAACAAAAAATATTTTCATTACCAAATGGTGGAGTCGATCTTCCATGATCTTGGTGATTATGCCCAAGGCCAAACTGGGATACTAATATTTTCCCCTCTTGAAACGGAACAACGTTTATTTTGAACATTTTTAATTGCAATTCGTGTCGTCTAACATGGACACCTTACCTGAGGCAGCCTGTATATTGAGGGATCATCACAGGTAACGAAAAATAGCTGATTTTTCCCGATTTTTATTTCGATGGTTAAAATACGCTAATTAGTCTGATTTTTTTACGTCGAATCATAGCCCTCATGAAGAACAGAAAATAATCTTTTTAACGTTGATTTTTTTATTTTACATTTTTTCAACGGTTGAAAATATCATCGAAAAAACGGATTCCTCACGATGTACACAGTTGAAGCCGTAAATATTATCTGAAACAAAATTTGTAAAAAGATTATTAATCAGTATGAAAGCCATGCTATGGAGGTTTTTAAATCAAAATTGACAAAATGGCGGCGGTTTGAAACAAGCAGTATGGAATTTAGCCTATTTTTTCGACAGTTTTTCGTTAAAAAAAATATGGGATTAAAAAAAGCATCTATAGCAAGATAAAGAATGGCGTGAAGAATGTTGTGTCAAAATTTGAAACGGATAACTTGAAAACTTTTCCTTTGAGAGCGTACACCGTTTTGAAAAACGACATTTCGGATAAACGTGTTTAAAGTTTCGAGTGCGGAATTTTCATATTAATTGTCTACTTACGATCAATCGGCGATGCCAGATCCATACAATATCCATTCCGCTTCCTCGAATTGCTCGTTATCAGCAGAAATTTCATTACGACGAGCTGTCCTGGCTTCTTCAAAGCCGAGAGAGCTTCGGCGGTTAGCACTTGCGATGCGCTCTGCCTTGTAATCTGCAGCGAACTTTGCCACCCAATAGTTGACCCCATTGTTTTCATGATTTTCAAAATTGCATCGTACCCCTCATTAAATGTACAAACTGTACAATAAGTTGCGATTTCCACAGTTTGTTTTCCACAGAAGATATGCTCGGGCGCAAGTTGCCACACGCAACGATTAAAACTTTCATCGTAATTCTGCGTGTTTGCACTCGTACATCTCTGTAGCAAATCGTCTGTGATTAAATCTTCATAAATTAACCTTAAAACCCTCTGGACATCTTCATCGAGAGCTGGTGGATATGAATATTTGTCAGAGAATCCCTTAGCCTCAGCTTTACGCCATTCACACCACGACTCTGCTCCCGAAGGACAAAACTGATGGTGGGGGGTTTGCATCAGTTGAGCTTTTATGGTAGAACGTCGCCGGTATTTTTTTTTTCTCATATTTTCGACTGAACCGGAGTTTCGACTAACTGCTAGGCCGTAGTACTGTAAAAGATTCGTCAACAATTTAAGTGTTAATTGAGCTTTTTCAGGACAACCTCAGCCAATTTTTTAGTTGTATTTTTTTGTAGCTTTCGAGGTAGTCAAGCGAGTTCGTTTTTTTCCTGTCCCGACTCGGCTATTTGCTTTTCGGCAATTTGCTTTTTGACCTTCTTCAATTGAGTCAACCTTTTCCTTGCTTCGTTTCCCTTTTTATAAACGCGTTTTTTCACATGCAAAATGCATTCCTTCTTTTTTACGGTAAGAAGGTCACCATAAGACTTGGCTTTTAACGACATCTTAAACGTCATTGTATCTGCGTCTCCAATATAAGATCCGTATTTTCCATCATGTGCTTCCTGGAATGTCTTTAAAATTTCGATCATGCCACCAACCTTCATTTTTTCGGCATCGCCTTCGTGGTTCACGTGGCAGTCTATACTAGACACAAACATCAAAGGATATGAAAAAAAATCCGAATTTTTTTACTGATTTTCAAAAGTCGGTTGTGGAATTGTCACGGTGTGAAAAATGGTCCTACAGCAAACACAAAAAAAGCAAATTGAAGCTTCAAATCTCTTGTTTTGCGATCCTGAGGTCAAATATTTTTATCGATGACTATTTTAGAGTAATCACAAAAACAAGCGGAAAAAATGTTTTTAAAAATTTTTGCTCATCTTTCGAAAGGTACACGGGCGTTAATGATTTTTTTTTCGGGAATTTCACTTTTAACCTCTTTTAACTTGATTCTTTCCCTTCAATTTGAGTGGTCGGAGAGCTGTGTACAATGGTTTTTCGCCGAGTTTTCGGTGATCAAAGCAAAAAAAAATACTTTTGAATTTGATCATCAATTACTCGGGAACTAATGGTCGTACATGAAATAAAGGAAGGGTTCTGATAACTCCAGAGTATTCTCTATAAGTTGCTTTTATTGTCTTTTCATGAAATTTTTGTTTCGATTTCACAAATTTGATTTTAAAAAAAGGTTACGATTAACCTAAATAAAAAAAACCTTTACGATTTTTCCTTTAACTCGGAATAACTGTGCGAATAATGAGCAGACGAAAGATGATTTTAATTTTTCTTTTACCTCAAAGTATCCCAAACAAACCCACAAAAGTTCAAACCGCTGCGATTTTTGTTCACAGTGCTCCGAATGATTCAAATTGCAACTTTTGCTGAAAAGTCAAATAAAAGATAAATTTTTATTTTTTCGTGCATTTTTTCAAGATGAATTTTTTTGTTGTTAATTGTCCATATTTTCAGTAGTGTTTCGCCGTCTACCTTGGCCTAAACATCGCTCATGATTGTTTGTCTCATGAAATCCGGCATAAGAACGACTAGCCACTGATTGGCTCACTCCCATGATTGCCGTAACTTGAACTTGATTATTACCCTCTGCGAGAAGGGCGATAAGAGGAGCAACATTCGTTGCGGACAAATGTGGACGCGACATGTAAAAAAAATGTTTCTTACTTTCCAAAAGAAATTGATTTTTCGATTGGTTTTGACAAAAAACGGTATTTTTATGTGTCACACGTCGGGTCGGCGAAAACCTTACTGCCAAACTTGGTCTCTTAAACGGATCACATTTCGGGCAAAAAAAGAGATAGCCGTTGTTCACCGTTCAACAGAGCGCAACGAGTACCTTCTCTTTTTTCCGAAAAGTCAACTGTTCCAGAAATCATTGGGTATCTGCAATTTAGCTATCTTTTTCGCACTCATTCATTGCCGCTCGGTGGATGTGAGACATCGCCTTTAAAATGACATTTAAAGAAATGATGGATTCAGACGGTCGATAAAAATCGAACTATTTTTTTTACAAGTACTTAGCATTCTGAATATTGTTGAAAAAAACAATTATTTAAATTTTTTTTTTTTTTTTTTGGAAAATTAGTTATTCAATAATTGCCATTTCTTGGTGATAAAAGTATGGATTATTGACAAAAACATTTCCATCTTGAAAAATGCATAAAAAAGAAAAATGTATCCTTTAATTGATCTTTCAGCAAAAGTTCCAACTTCAATCATTCGGAACACTGTGAACAAAAATCGCAGCGGTTTGAAGTTTTGTGGGTTTCTATGGGATACTTTGAGGTAAAAGAAAAATGAAAATTATCCTTCGTCTGTTCATTATTTGTACAGTTATCCCAGGTTAAACGAAAAATGGTCGTGGCATTTTTTTACCTTTTTTTAAAACAAATTTTTGGAATCGAAAAAAAATGTCATGAAAAGGCAATAAAAGCAACTCATAAAGAATACTCTGAAATTTTCAGAACCATCCCTTTTTTTCTGTACGACCATTAGTTCCCGAGTAATTAATGATCAAAACCAAAAGTGTCTTTTTTTCTTTGAACATCGATAACTCGGCGAAAAATGATTGTACTACAGATCTCTCCGACCGCTCAAATTACAGGGAAAGAATCAAGATAAAGGAGTTTCTAAATGAAACTACCGAAAAAAATGTGCATTGACGCCCGTGCACATTTCGAAAGATGAGCAAAAATTTAGAAAAACAATTACCCCGGTTTTTTTAGGATTACTCTAAAATGACCAACGATAAAAATCTTTGACCGCGAGATCTCAAAACTAGAGACTTGAATGTTCAATTTTCTTTTTGTTTTTGCTCTACGACCATTTTTCACACCGTGACAGCCTTTTGAAAATCAGTGAAAAGTTTCAGATATTTTTCATATCCTTTCATTTTTTGTGGCTAGTGTATTTCGTGCGTGGCGTTCCATGCCTCGAACTCGACAGTGGTCTCTCGACCTTTCCAATGCGAGCAAGCTTTACAAAAGCTTCAATTGATGGCAACGTCCAGAGCTTTCTTTGTGTATTTTCCAATCTCAGACACGATACCGATGCGAAACCACGCTTCAACCAAGGTCCATCCCCAGACCCTGTGATTATATCTGCTCGATTTTCCACCTCCGAATTGTTTGCTTCTCTTCGTTGCCTGCTTTCCGGATAACGGTCTCGTAAATAGTTTTTACTGCAATGTGCAGGGTATTCAGGATTCCATAAAAAGTTGTCGTAAGTTGTAAGATGAAAGTCGAAGTCAAATCCATCAAACCGAGAAAAATGTTAACGCCGTGTATACCGATCCTAAGCACTCGCATTACGAAACAAAATCGACGGTTTATTTCGTATGCATTCTTTATGAGCAAACAAGAATTGATCTCGGTCGGATCTGAACACAAACAGTCAACACATAGTTTAAAACCCAATCTGCGAATGGCTTTTTTTATAAAATTTTACGTCCCCATTACACTTTTTGCACTCGAGCAACTCGTTGAAGAGCGTCGAAAACTGAACAAAATTCGATCAAACAATGGCTAAAACTTTGGTCGATTTTCATCTCGAAGTCCGGATTTTTTTGCTGTTTTTGGCGCCAAAGTATTTGCAAACTCAGTATCTGCTTCGATCGGCTGTCGATTCATTCCTTCAAAACCTGCGATCCTCTTCCTACAAGTTCGTCCACGTATACTTCTAGAGCCTTGTTCATCCTGCCACATAGACTTTTCGGGCGTTTTTTTCGTCGGTCTATCCGTACTGGATGTCGAAAACGTACTGCCGTGTCTGGCAAGTTTATTAGCGAAGAAGTTGTAGAACTGAGTCACCGCACGTAAGAACGTGTCCCTGCAGATAGGAACAGGACAAAAGGAATAACGGCCGAACGAGGAGCGGGAGCCGGGGTGGCTGGCGCGCCGACTCCGCCAGGTCTCACACTGCTGCTCGAATCACGCGACCGAAATTATTAGAATTATTTACGCCCCAAGAGTTGAACAGCATGTTCATAACCGTCTTTACTATCGTCTAAATAAAAAAACGTTGCTATTTTGAAAATGTTACACTGTGATGATCCCTTAACTTACATAACAGCTGAGGTAGCGATGCATGAAGAGTATTCAAGCAGATAGTGCGATACAAATAACACAACATGGCATCTCTAGAAGTGCCTGTGGCGACACATAGCACTGACTAGACATCTCAGATTTTTAACTTCTGGAACGTTTGGTCTTAAACCGAATTAACAATTTGCGAAACGCGATTACAAACAAATTATAGGTCTCAGGGCAGATCACACGAACACGTTGTCACATTTTACTTATCTAGCTAATCATTTAAAGACTTATAAAAGAGTTTTGCTTACTCCCATCAAACAACTCACAATCACCTTCGATTAATCTGCCTCCGCGCAACGATTTGAGATAACGCAACAATACTATAATAATCAAACTTTAAATGCTATGGAACGCTTTATTACACTAAATATGTTGTATACCACTTCGTAAATGTACATCTTATGTTTCTGTAAACTAATTCTAGATAAGCTACTTCTAGTTAATGGGAGAAATAAGATACGTTGATAGAAAACCAATATATTAGTCCATGTTAGATAAAGGAGGTTTAATATTTACCCATAACTTCCAACGTGAAGTTGAGGGTCTTTATTCCATTAGCGTTGGTAGCTTGAAGAGAATATAGTCCCATATCAACCAAGTCCAGTCGATTTATTCGCAACAACGCTATTGACGATGATATGTTCATGGCGCGTTTTGATTTTTCTGGGTTTATCCACGGATCCACGATTTCGTCGCCTTTAGGGTTAAGCCTGTTCAAAATATTAATATACGTTTTAAGAAAGAAAAATGAATCAGGTGTGATTGCGTAAGGAATTAGAAAATTTACCATTTTAACGTGGGTTGTGGATACGCGTCTATGTATGCCATCCATTGAATTCGGTCACCACGATTTCTTTCATAATACGTGTCATTGTCAAATGAAGTTAAGTTTATGTACTTCATGTCGGGATCTGAGAATATTGGTAATCGAAATATTTCACATTTATAGATCTATTACTGTTGCATTCTGAAATATGTATTTGAGTAAAAAAATGCATTGTAGGAACATTTATTTCAGTCGATATATTTTTGGAATATGCTCAAATGGAGTTCTTTTAAAAGCGGCGAAAGGTGCAAACGATTGGACATAATGATGAGTGTTGCACCATGGTAGCACGATGGAATCGAGGAAGGAATGGAATTTTCAATTATTTCAACGATAAACATACAAAAATAGTAAAACTATATGCTGTTAAATATTCGGTATTTCTTGACTAATTAAACATTGAGTCAACATATTTTAAACCGTTCATAAAACGCAAAGCTAGATTGCACATGAAATTTGCATTTTTGCATCACCATTTTTTACTGAGTCAACAGAGCCGTCAGAGAAATGAAAATTGCAATGTATGCATTTTTGTTTTCCCAATTTCTATGAAAAACTGCAAGACAATAAAATCTGAATCGTAAGATTTGATACGCGTAAAAACTCTTGTTCGATGTAGCTATACCGGAGATGTTACATTATAGCTTATATGACGAGTGCTAAATCATTTAATGTGTTTCAAAGTCAATATTGCGCAATGTATATTTATATAAAGCAAATGTCGAAAGATGGCGCTTACGTTGCTCGCTTGCAGCTGCGACTGGTGAGATGGACTTGAGAATCAAATTAATAAATCGTTGTGAATGATTTAGAGACTGGAAAACTTTAACAGTAAATCTTATTTACTATAGAAAACTTTTTCTCTGATTAAAGGCGGATTAATTTATTGGGTGGATGCATTGAAACCCGTTGTTAGGCTGTTGGTATCTCTGAAAATTGTATCATTTACTACCGACAGGTTTCGTTTACGCATCTTGTAGGGTTCACTTGTGCCACTAATTTCCAGCTACAAGATGCCGTATTTAGTTGAAACAGGTGGTTCGAACTAAGCAGTTAAAAGAAGACCGTGACAAGTAGTTTTCCCGATATCTACTTCTGTACTACTACGATTTGAACAAAATTGCAAGCTGAACTACACCGCTTGCTTACATAGACTCATAGTGAGATCGCACCATACCAAACTATATATAGATATTGGCTGCACTTCATAAGTGGTGATTGTGATGGCAAGCGACGACCAGGGCCGAGGAAACTATGTGGCGATGCCGAATTGCAAATTTTGCTGGATGAAAACTCTTCTTAACCACTTGAAGAATTGGTTGAACACCTTAATGTTGACAATTCAACAATACCCCGACGTTTGCATACCATAGGGAGGTATAGAAAGGAGAAAAATAAGTGTCACCCGAGCTGAGCGAGAACGCCATTGAGAGTATCCATTTCGACAATCCCAAACGCAGAAAATCATGGTTTGATCCTGCCCAACCATCGACATCAAGGTTGAAACGCAATATCCATGGTCACAAAGCCATGCTTTGTACCTAGCGGGACATAGCGGGACATAGATACGTTATGAGCGCTTGGAACTCAACGAAACGGTCAGTTCCAAACGTTACCAACAGCAGCCGGAGCATATTAAACGATACTGAACTTGAAAAAAAAAACAGCAAAGGGGTAAAGGAGCTTCCCCTCAGCTGATATAGTTGGCTGAATGGTATAACTGTGGGTAGTAGCAGAAACTAAATGTACAAGGGATTCCACCTGGTTCGACTTTACACCGTTGAAGTTCTTCTAGAACGCATTTTAATTTAAAGCAACTTCGGTTTGAATTGCATACATTGCATAATCTGTATATGTGTATATTTTGCTTCATTATGTATGAATTTTTCTATTTGCTCTCTGTTAATGAATTTTTTAACTTAGTTTGGTACAACACATTTTTGACTGACATCAACTGACAAGGCCCAGGTCTGTAACTCATCATCATGGACTGTTCAGCCAGCATCAAAAGCAGATTGGGAATTCCACAATGTATAGTCACAAATTCTAGCTACTAAAGGGCGTCTCAAAATGACCTGACATTTTATATTGCGCGCCTTTTTTTTGGGCGTACATAGAGTACTAACCTTTGAAAACTGGGATCAGGAAGTATTGAGGTTTAGTCGTAGAGAATTACACGATCGAGCAACGCATAGAAATCGTTGTGTGTTGCATTATTACTGCATAGTTATTGCAGACGAAGTTTTATAGTCGTGTTATCTCGCATCGCGGCGATGTGAATGAGCCACCAAGATCGTGCAATTCGACAACATTGGACTTTTTTCTTTGGGATTTTCTGAAAGAAAAAGTATGCCAACGATGCACGGACTATTCCGGAGCTCAAGATGGCAATTAGAATCACCATTAATGAAAATAGTCCGGAATTATGACAACATGTTATTGAAAATTTCGTCAAAAGAGTGAACGTTTGCAAACAGGGACGCGGCCTCCATTTATCGGATATTCTGTTCCACACATAACCTCTATGTTTGTACCTTATATATATAAAAAAAATATACATAAGTTTCAAATAAATAATACGTTTTGTTAATAAATTTTACGATGTGTCTATCCACACAGAAGAGTGACTATGACAGTCACACAAAAGACATGAAAGTGGAGTGCCTGAACTTTAATGGGATCTTCGTAATTTGGAGTGCTTATGGAGTGTTTCTAAAATTGCCGTGACTGTACGCTCGTTTCTAGAATTGGAGTGTCGGAGCTCTAAACACGCCGATAGTCAATTTTTGCGTAAATATGCTTTAAAGTTTTTTGTGTGTCTTTTGCGTAAATCTGTTTAAAAGTTTTTTGCGTATATTTTCACTAAGTCCAAAACCTATAGATACCATGTACCGTCCAGTATTTCAAACTTTATTAAGGTTATTCCACAACTGCATGCCGGTATATAGGGCTCGATCTTTACAACCGCAGTATGTGTGTTGTGTGCGTAGTATATCTACACAGTTTTTTTCAGCAGACACTGAGTAATCAATTGTCAGTACAATCACTCGAAAAACGATATGATTTAACACGTTAAAGTCGCTATACCATTTCCACCTCTAATAAATCACATTGCTCTTGGTCTGAAAATAATTCATCGATCTATGCACTGTTATTATCTACACTACTCACACAAATTAAGGGCGGGGTAAATTATTTTTAAATTTTTTTTAAATTAAAAAAAAAAATTTTAATGAATGCATAATATATCAAGAATATTGTGTTAAAATTTCAAGTCGATCGGAGTAAAATTGACGAAGTTATGCGTATTTTATGTGCAATGAGCGCTAAGCGACCAAACTCTTCTGCGTTTTTCAAACCGTTTTTCTGAGACTTGTCATATTTGAAGTCCGTGTGCACGATAACTCAAAATCTACTGGACCAATCGCTTTGAAATTTTGCACAGTACTTCTTCACATAATTCACCAGGTATTGTCGAGAGCTTTTGTGTTTTTTTTTAATAATTACTAATTTTTCAACAACAAATTAGCCGATTTTTTTTAGCGAAAATCGGGTTTTTGACTCCCAAGTGCTACGAAAAATCGAAAGAAAACAAATCCTCCCGTCATTACCTCGAGAAACATCTCCTTTAACAAATGCATTTTGATTTTTTTGTTTCAGATGATTCTGTTGCGAGTTATGGTGCACACCGCAAACCAACTTTTTTTCGAGGCGCCTCCGGGGTTTAACTTTCACTCGCTCAATTTTGAATATTTTGCAATGCAAATTTAGGAGAATGTTGTTCAAATGTTACTTTATTATATGTAAATTTTTCAATAAACGAACACTATTCGTTACGCCAAAAAAAATCTTAAAAACATGCCTTTTTTCGCCGAATTAACTTTACCCCGCCCTTAAGGGATATTTTAAAAAATTCCAAATTTTTAGGTGATTTTCAACAAGGGATAACTCGGAGAAAAATGGTCGTACGGAAAATAGAAAAAAAAAGGAAACTGTAGCTTCAAGTGTCTAGTTTTCAGATCTGGACTGTAAAATTTTTTAGCGTGGGCGGTTTTCAAGTAATCGTCCGAAAAACAACGAAATTTTTTTTTTTCAAATTTTTGCTCGTCTTTAAAATGGTCTGTGGACTTAAAATTTTTTCAATCATGCGACGATAAAACTTTTAGACAATTTAATCTGTTTTAATTTGACCTTCAACGAGCTCTGTACGATGATTTGGCGCGGAGTAATCGACGGTCAAAGCAAAAAAGTCCATTTTAACTTTGACAATCAATTACTCGAGAACTAATGTTCGTACAGAAAATGAAAGTAGGGTTTTGGAAACTGCAAAACATTCTATATGACATGCAATTAGTAGCTGTTGATAAAAAAAGATTCGAAGTGATGATGGTGACTGAAAAAAGTTGAAAATTTGCGAATTTAAGGATATTTGGAAAATTTGGTATAATTTTGGATATGATGCATGAACGAAGGATATCGTCGGTATTTTTTTAACCTCGAAGTGTCCCCAAAAGACCCTCAAAGTTGCAAAGCGCTGCGATTCTTTTTTCTTAGTGCCCCGAGGTCTAAGTTTATCGTTTCTGTCAAAAATCACCGTAACACGCAATTTATCGACTTTTATTCTTTTTTTTTAACTTCAAAATGGTTTTTTTAGCACTAATGCGTTATTTTTCTATTCAAAGACATCAATTACCAAGAAAAAATTTAATTTTTTTTCTTTCGAGAAATAAAAAAAAATCAAAAAAGTAAATCCGACCGTGCAACCTCCACGTGGTACGCTTTGGGCAACGCTAATGCCGGCGGTAAGTGAAAACGGTCAAAAAATCAAAGTAATCAAGCATTGCGAACATGCTGAAAAAAAAAATTGAAAAAAAGATGTTTTAAATTTTTTCTTGGTAATTGATGTCTTTGAAGAGAAAAATTACGCATTATTGCCAGAAAAACCATTTTGAAGTTGAAAAAATGAATAAAAATCGACAAAATTGCTTGTTACTGTGATTTTTGACAAAAACGATAAATTTAAACCTTCGGGGCACACAAAAAAAATCGCAGAGCTTTGTAGCTTTGAGGGTTTTTTGGGAACACTTTGCGGTTAAAAAATTACCGACGATATCCTTCGTTCATTCATTATATCCAAAGTTGTACCAAATTTTCCAAATATCCTTAAATTCGCAAATTTTCAACTTTTTTTCAGTCAACATCATCACTTCGATTTTTTTTTATCAACAGCCACTAATTGCATGTCATAGAGAATGTTTTGGAGTTCCCAAAACCCTCCTTTTATTTTCTGCACGATCATTAGTTGCCGAGTAATTGATTGTCAAAGTTAAAATGGACTTTTTTGCTTTGTTTGACGATTACTCCGCGCCAAATCATCGTACGGAGCTTTTTAAAAGGTCGAATTATGCTGATTAAAAGGTCTAAAAGAATTTTATGGTAGAATGATATAAAAACAATTTGAAGTCCACAGACAATTTTAAAGACGAGCAAAAATTTGGAAAAAATGTTTTTCGTTGGTTTTCGGATGATTACTTGAAAACTGACCACGCTAAAAAATTTTACAGTCCAGATCTGAAAACTAGACACTTGAAGCTACAGTTTGCTTTTTTTCTGTACGACCATTTTTCTCCGAGTTATCCCTTGTTGAAAATCACCAAAAAATATGGAATTTTTTAAATATCCCTTAATTTGTGTGAGTAGTGTATATGGTACAGAAATAGTTGTGGAACAGATGTGGATTATCCAACTTTTTTTAATTGGTCCTAATAGGTAATGAATGTAAATATTGTTACCCTTTAAATGTTTGTAAGCTTCAGGATATATCGATTAACTAAATTAACGCGTAAGGTTTGGACCCCCCCCCCCCCCCCCCCGCCCGATCGAGCTGAAATTTTGCACAGATCTCTCTTTTAATATTTTAAGACAACCCCTAAAGGGGTTTTTGGCGACGCGCAATAGTTTTCGAGATGTTGCATTTTAAAGTTAATTATTTTAACGCGTGCCGACTATATCCATATCTGGCACGTCTCAGTTTTGGCTATACCTATTTATGTTATCGCGCTCTCCCCTGTGTCCGGATCTTCGCTTGGCCTAGGCGGATGCTCCCCCCTCCACACTCTCAGGCCGGCTCGAGGGCTTGCTAGGAGGTTCGCTGCTCGACCCAGCGCTCACTTTTTATTTGTCCCGGCTTTTGATTTTGGTTCGTCTTTCGTTCTTCAATATGAATGCAACGTACAATTTATTCAAATCATCGTTTGATCACGGTGCCTGTCCCTAATTTGGGATATAATTCGGTAACGGACATTTTTTAATTAGAAATTTGTTTTAACCAAATGGTGTTTGAATGAGAGCCTCCTTCGCCTATAATTTTATCTTTGGGAAACACCCATAATTTTACTTTTGCGCAATCGTTATTACCGAGTTATCACCGGGCAAATGAACAAATGATTTTTTGTTTCCTTCAGGCGGTCATTAGCGTTTTACGCAGCCCACTATTCCCCACACGCGCATCCAAGGTGTCCTGCGCCCACACCAGTGTTCCACGCACCCCACTATTCCACACGCACATCCGAGGTGCCCTGTGCCTACACCGGTATTCCACACACCACACGGTTCCACCCGCACACCAGAGGTGCCTAGGGCCACACGGGATTGGACTTACCGCAAAGTTCTGTAACATGAGCACACTCTCCATACATACCATAAACGTATTCTCTGCACATCATGCAATAGATTCTCTATCAAAAATAAAAATAAAAATTCAGCGTTACACCGACTTCGGAAAACGATGCCTATATATGGGCACGCGGCAGCGGTGGGGAGGTTACCGCGAGGACTAGACGAAGGACCGAACAAAACGGGAAGCGCGATAACATATATAGGTATAGCCAGAACGGAGACGTAGCAGATATAGATATAGTGGGCGCGCGTTAAAATAAATAACTTTAAAATTCAATAACCTTGAAAACTCTTGCGAGTCAACTAACATCTCTTTAGGGGTTGTCTTTAAATATTGAAAGGAAAGTCGGTGCAAAATTTCAGCTCGATCGGTGGGGAGGGGGTTCGGAAACTTATCCAAACTAACTTTGTAAATTCTCATCCTCTTTGTGAGAATGAAAGAAGGGTCCTTTCGGCCCAAATGTACGAGTGCCTATTCATGAAGCTTCATGTGCTAAGTATTCTTCCTTTTGTGAAAGCTTAATTGTTTCTTGAGCACTGATATTGTAAGAATGTGCTTTATATAATCCCCGCAGGCAAGTTTTGAATAGAAATTTCTACACTCTGACCAAAAAAGATCTCATTACGACCAGTTGAAAATGGAACATTTCTCCCAAAGACCTTGGCTGCATAAAAATGACTTTAACAATGATAATATTTCATCATTTCGTCGTTATTGCTGAGCACTATTATATTTGCAAACGCGAGGCACTTGAACCTGGAGTGTCTCCTTACGTGAAAGTATGCGAGACACGCAGAACATTTTCGGCGCATCTTTGGAGTGTCTTTCTGCGTGTCTCAAATACATTAACGCGAGAAGACATTCCAAAGACGCACCAAAACTTGGAATGTCTCTTTGCTTATATCCGTTTGAAATACGCAAAAGAAACTCCAAACGGTGCATGCATCATTTCGAATAATTTGGGCTTGTCTGCTGCATGCAAATCGCTTGATGTTTGTAACCAGACACGTGACAAAGGTTACTTATTTGCAGATCAAGAGTAATGTGATTTATTAGAGGTGAACATTTTATATTTTATATTTTAACGTGTTAAATCAAATTATTTTTCGAGGGATTGTACCGACAATTGATTACTCAATATCGGCTGAAAAACGTGTGTAAATATACTACACACACAACACACATACCCCGGTTGTAAAGATCGAGCCCTGCATACCGGCATGCGCTTATGGAATAACCTTAAGACGGAATGACACCTCATCGCGGTCGGTATGGTAGAACAATTGTAGATACGAAAAAATCTCTGAAACAGCTCTTCAGATCCCGTCGAAACTTTGCCAAACGACGTCAAATAGATATAGGAACAGCTGTCTGCCCCTCAATTTTTCTCAAATTCAGAAAATTTGAGGGGCAGACAGCTGTTCGTCTATCTATTTGACGTCGTTTGGCAAAGTTTCGACGGGATCTGAAGAGCCGTTTCAGAGATTTTTCGGTATCTACAATTGTTCTATCATACCGACCGGGATGAGGTGTCATTCCGTCTTAAAGTTCGAAATACTGGAGTGACTGTACATAGCATCGATGTGTTCTGGCCACGGTCTTACATGGAGGTCTGACAACGGCGGTAGTGGGGGTAGGCACCCTTAGCGGCTCTGTTTTTTATTTCGATTTTTGCCGCTTGGTGCGTGACGGCAAGGGAAAGTAGTGGTGCGACGAAGAGAGAAAAAGCTCTTCTGTCCTTTTCCCTTCTGACCGCAGCGCATGCGCCGTTTGCGCTAACTTAATGTACCGTACTGTCGTGTAAACTGCATAATATACGAAACCAATAAAAAGCGATAATACGACCATTTACATCCTTTTTTTTCCAATGTCTCACAATACATCGTTCTTCGAAATGTTTTTCACACACGCACTGGGTTTCTTCCATTTTTTGTATCGTTCGACGATTCTGGACAGTCGAAACACGGAGCATTTTTGCTTAAAACTTTTGTACCCCGTTTCACAATTGCGAACCGTTGCGCGGTTCGCAATAGTGAACTTCCCCATAATTTGTAAGCTTTTCAAGAATATGCATCACTTTAAGCGTTGTCAGAAGCAATTGTATAGCATCGATCGATTTGACCTTCATTTTCTACATAAGAAAATATTAAATACACTTTACTTTCTAGCCGTTCATTACTTGCAATCGACGGAAAAGTCAAATAAACGCTACTTTTAAGATCTACAAATATCGTTTAATTATGTGTTGCACATTTTAACGATACCATCTGATTTAGCTACAAGTTCAAGTGTGATTGATAACCGTACGGAGAGCAAAATCTATCCAATTATTTCGCTTCAACGTTGTCGCACGGCAGTCGACCAACAGCTTTGATTGATTTTTATATATATGTTACGTACCTCAATCTTGGGAGGCAAACAAAATAGAATCATCCTCGCGATATTTACCTTTGGCCCTCTTCTCAATACAACTATTATAACTCAAGAGCTATTCTATATCACCTCCATACAACTATAATTCCATTCACTCGCAACGATCTTCAAGGTTAAATAAGGATCGGAGAAGTCCATTTTTACAGTATCTGCTATGTTAAATTCCAAAAAGACAACAGAGGGCAGCTTCTGCTATTTTTAACCGTAAAATAAAAAAAATGGAATACACAAGTTCGCAAAATATACGAAGGTATGAGAAATATCGTCACAAATGGGCGGCAAGACGGTATTCGGTTAATATCGTTAGTTGGAACATAAACAGTTTTATAATCATTGGGAAGCTGGATTTATGCTTCACTAGCATAATCCGATCTGAATGGAAATTCGGTGGAACATATATAGGTGTAACTTATCCGGTGAACAAGTTGTTTCGGTAAACGCATAACTCGGTACTGCCTCCTTTTGTAGCATCTTTTAATGCAAATAGGATCATAAAACTATGAAAAATCGTTTTTATGTTATCAAAGTTTCCACACTGAACGTGCCCAACTCTGGGAGTAAATTTCAACCCTTAAAATCATTTTCCCACCTATGAAAAAGTGTCATCTAGATTTTAATAAAGAGTAACATTCCCCAAATTAAAAGAAATCGGAGGGGCACGACGGTTTCATTGCGAATAAAAAGTTTTGCGGCGGGACAGTGACCCTCTTCCCGCTACCCATGATCTAATCAATGTACTTGGGGGTAAGAAATATTCTAGTATACGCGACTTGAAAAACGGGTTTTTTTTGTACACTCGAGTAGCTGATAATTCCATAAATACAAACCATGCGAAGTGTACGGGCATCGACAAATAACCTTCGAGATAAAGAGAGCGGTTTCGATAATTTGTAAAACATAAACAAGAGCATCGGCCGCAGTGATTAGGATTAAAAAAAAGTCGTCGTTTACATTAACCATGAATCAGTTGCAACTAATACTGCAAAGCACAAAGAGTCCAAGTGTCGAAGCAGCTGTTGAAAAATATGGTGGAAATCTTTCGCAGCTACGAAGCGAGAAATGCACATTGTCGTGCACAAGCGTGGGTTTTCTAAGTTATCATACCTGATTGAAGTTTTCAGCTAAATAACGGAGGAGTTGACACCGCATACAAAAATACTTGATTACGCAAGCGGTCAGAAGCTTGCAATATTTTTCAGGGACTTGCGGAAATTCAGAGAGAGCCCCTCCGTCATCGCGAAACTACTGCTTGAGGTACTCCGTACAAACATTGGAAATTCATTCCAAGGCGAACAATTAAAAGTAATTTGAATGCCAAAGTGGAAATTGCTAGCGGCACCTGTCCTCAGTGTATGCACTCCTCGCGACGGGACAAGAGCTTCAAACCGATCTCAGCTCCAAAGTTCTCGTGCTGCACTCGTGGAAAGGCGAAGCGGTACGAAGTTTCACCTCGTCTCGTATTTCTCAAAAAGGACAACTCATGTGGAAAGTCGCCATTATAGCTTCGAGTTGAAAACTTGCACAGTTATTCAGACCCTACGGCGTTTTTGTATCGATTTGCACGTCATAACGTCGAATACCGACACGAACTACGAGCCCTCAAAAATGACTGTAGCCAAGGAAGAAATAAGCGCACAGATACAAAGATGGGAAACTGAATGAATGGAATACAGTACTGTTTCGGAGCATAGATCTAGGACGGAAATACAATATGTGGATGCTTCAGGCACGCTACGAGAATCCTTGTAGTCGAAGATAATCCACTTGGACTAGTATTAGCGGTGCGTCAGAGTCATGAACCTAATATTCGAGAACTACGAGAACAGCTTGACCAAAATCGCTAGACCAAAACTACGAAATCCGAAATATGTTCGAGAACAGAAAAAAAACGACGGCCATGTTAGTTTTTACGTACCGGATAAAACGAAAGATAAAGGACAAGTTCCAAAACAGTTTGAAGTGTACCGCGTTTTCTTCACTTGCCGATGAATCAGAAGGTTACCTGCATTTTTCACATAAGATTTACATCCCATGTCAGACCTTAGACATCGACCATATAACGGCCGTTGACAACCCATCTGATAGAATAATACATTATGGTAACGGTAGATGTGTTCACCAAATAGACGATATTGAACGCGACAAGGACAGCTTTGAGGGAGTCTGTCGATGGTCTCAGCAGGCCTATTCTGTAACTCGTTACAACTCAGTAGCGACAGTTTTCGTTATCGTTAGCTAGCGACAGCCAATCGCATGCACGTTCAAAGAAGAACGTGCGGGGCCTCTTATTGGCTGTCGCCAGCTAACGATAACGAAAACTGTCGTTACCGAGTTATAACGAGTTACGGAATAGGCATACAGGACGTACTTCGCTAATTACAGTCGACCTAACGCGACGGTCAATGGCAGAGACGTCGAGTTTGCTTCCAACAAATTCGAGCTTTGCCTTAAGGAAAACAACACTCCACATGTACGGGATTTCCGAGGGCAATCGGACAGGTTAAGCGAATTAATCGCGTGTGAAGACTACTCCAAGGTCCCAATGTCAACAGGATCGAAGGCTATTTATAAGAGAACGTTTCGTCAGACGCCCACGGTCTCGAAGCAATCCGCGGGAACGCTGTAAAAATATCCTAAAGAGTCAAGAGTGAGGGTATAAAAACAATACTTTGATAAGAGCAAAAAAAATCCTCGTCTGTACAAGGAGGGCAATTCTATAGGAATACGATTTTTTTTACGAGTTTAAAGGGCCCTATGACGTATCCAAAGTGTTCCGAAATCACACATACACCGTAAAAAACGTAGAAAAAGCACGAGCATCGCGAGGCCCATATGAACGTCCATGGGAAACTAAGAACATTAGGCTTTGGCATAACGAAATAGTCACTGCTTAGAAAAAAAACCGTTGGAAGCAATAATTGAAAAATTGTTGCGCACCCTAGAAATTAAGAATACGGAGCATTTATGATTTGGCTGCATCTGTAGTCTAGCTTATTACATGCAACAGACGTGTTCAGACGCAATTCCAATTATAACATTCATATAACAGTTGTTTTCGAAATGGTTTAAAAATGATTTGAAATTAAGTGACTTTAGCCTTGAATAGAGACCTGTATTGATTTACTCGATCGTATTGCTTCCAGTTCCTGCCAAGAATCTTGTACCTACTTTTATCTTACTCTGCGTGGGGTTGGCCTGGTTCTCTTCTACTATTCTCCATGTGCAGGAATAATCTTAGCCATGAGCAAATTATTGGTCATATGGAATTGACCGTCTTTACTCCAATAGTAATCGATTTGGATATAAATACGAACCGTGAACCTTGATGTATGTTTTGACCGTTTTCTTGTCCGAAAAAGTTGCAACTGTACATGCATATTCTCCTTCATCCGTGTCCGATATCTTCTCAATTATCAATTCACAAGTTGCCATCTGCAAGTTCTTTCCAAATGGTTCTTGGTGCTGCTTTTGCATTACCCTGGCATCCTGAAACAATCCCGTTAACGTATCAATCTACATTGAATGTATACTATGCACAAACGATGCAAGGTCACAGTTAGATACCTGCTGTGGAGTGGTCCAATTGATGACATATTGTAAATCAGATTCTACGATTATCGTACAGTTTACGTGCAGAGTTTGACCACGTATCACATGCCTCAGAGTTCGTGCAACAATCGTTGGGTCTTTTAAAACTTGACGCTCTGAAACAAGGTTAAGAAGAGCATTACACAGTGTTGAGTTACTTTTTTCATCACAATGTGATAATTACAATACACAATAGCGTTTCGATTATAAATTGTTTAGTAGAAGACTGCCTCGTGACACACATGTCCGCCAAGAATTATTGCTTAAATAATATACAGCTTCTTAAACTTTGTCTTCTTTTTTATATACGGGAAACCTGCTAAGCATTATAAACGTTTTCAAAAAGAGTCGAAAAAAATTAATTTATCTTTTTAAAATCTTTTCTTGAGCTAAGGGACGGATTTTCCCTTGAATATGAATGTGCAAAGATGTTTCAGTAACTCTGTCGCAGTAATCTCCATGCGTGAAATGTGAACAACTTAACAATTCTGGATTATTTTCAATAAATATCATTGAAGTAGTCATTCATATTGTATGATAATAGTTGTTTAAAAAGCGCTCCATTTGTCTTACTTAAGACGTTTAGATGGTAATTCAGTTCTTGGCTACTTCCGCTGCTATCTTCTATTTGGCATTTGTAATATCCACTGTTTTTCAGTGAGACACCCTGCAGTCTCAAACCACGTTTAGGATCGTATGAAGCGTTCGCACCCAGCTCTATTTTCTAAATGACATAAAATATATCAATGTTGATTACTTCAGTTTTCTTATCGTTACCGATGCAAATATTATAAACACTGGTATTCGTATCACCATATCCTGATCCAAGAACATTGTCACGTTGTACGTAGGTGACGTCGGCCGGCATGGTATAACTGCCGTTCCACCAACAGATACTCGTATAGATTCCAAGGTATCACTCTGCACGAAATAACTTGAGTTTGCTGGAATACATATGAACAAAGTTGATACGTAATGTATTTGTACATATAGCTGGAAAGTCAGGCACTTTCTCGGTAGTGGGGAGTGAAATTCTAATTGATAACGGTTTCAGTTGTCTTCGACGATCGACTAGATCACTTCGATCCCAGCGTTCTCAGGCCAGGTTGTACCAATCTGCAGTTAGACTTTTTTATTCACACTAAGATGTATTCGTAAAAAACTTACTGCAAGGTTAAAACCACTAGCACTGAATCAATCACAACCAAACTATTATCTAATGTTTAAGATTTATGAGAAAAATTCTATTGATAAAATGAATACATTTGTCCGGTTCAATGTATACAAACCAGTGACCTATCCTCACCTCATCAACACAAATCGTATTTCCCTATTTTTAGATAGACAATTAGCCAACAAACTACCTTAATAGAATATTCGCGACAACTTATAGATGATTTCAAACCGATTACACTATGTAGGTATTATGTAGGAATACCGTAGAAGAAATTTCTCAGTGCTGACTTAAGAGGGAATGACACCTCATCGCGGTCGGTATGGTAGAACAATTATAGATTCCCAGAAATCTCTGAAACGACTCTTCAGATCCCGTCGAAACTTTGCCAAACGACGTCAAATAGATAGACGAACACCTGTCTTCTCCTCAAATTTTCTGAATTGGACAAAAAAAAACTAGATTGTCTTATCATAAGCCAATCTACATTTTTTTCTCAAATTCAGAAAATTTGAGAGGAAGACAGCTGTTCGTCTATCTATTTGACGTCGTTTGGCAAAGTTTCGACGGGATCTGAAGAGCCGTTTCAGAGATTTTTGGGAATCTATAATTGTTCTACCATACCGACCGCGATGAGGTGTCATTCCCTCTTAAGGTGCCACGTGAGAGTATATTCTGAGTTGCTTTCGAGAGTATGCCCACGACTATAGGTGCCTGCCCCCGCGAAAGTAAATTGTGAGTGTTGATCTCGAGAGTACTCTCATGACGTGGAAAAAGAGAGTACTCTCTTTTTCCACGTGAGAGTATTTTTCCGCGAGTTTCGTTCTCGCAAGCAGTTCAGACAGTAGCCAGAGTTTACTGTCGCAAAGTACTCTCCGGACCATGTCCACTGGAGAGCGTCTGTAAAACGCAAACGTCACGTCAATAGTGTCGGAGATGGCTTCTCACCAATGGGTCGCCGCAGAGATAGTAGATGCATTCGCAACTCTAAAAAAAAATTATGAAAATAAAAAGACCGGCTGGGTTGAATATTGGGGATTAGGGAGACTGCAACTCGACGTTACTTATGATCTTATACGTGAATTAGAAATAGAGGACGCGTTTCAATTTCAAAGTTTCATACGAACGACCCTATGTTGAGGGGAAAAAATTAATAGAATTGGTTGACCCGACCATTGCCAAAAAAGATACACCGATGAGACAAGCGTTTTCAGGTACTCCGATACATTAGAATCGTGAGGGAATTTTGGAAGTTACTCCATTTTTCAATTCTCTGTTGCAGTATTGGCCACATTTCATATTCCAAATCATTTGATTTTCTTCATAGGGCAGAGCCGCCAAATTATATTTCGCGCCTCGTTCTCGAGATTACATCGTAGTTACTCCCGAGTCCGCTAGATGCCACAACGTTCAGAGTCTTCAATTCAAATTTTCTGGGGGACGTTAGCCTCCCTCCTCCTGCTTCATATTCTTTCGTTGTGTGCTAGAAGCAACATCGTGAGGGCGTTAGGTTTAAAGAGTTTTGTGGTAATAAGGTGAAGGATAAAGCAAAAAAGAAGTGAGAATGTCGAAGAGGAGACATGAGAAGCTTGAGGAGATGAGTAAAAGATCGAAAGTAATGCATGAGTCATTAGAAAATCTCCAGAAATCGGATAACGATTCAGGCGAGGAAAATGCGTCGGAAGATGGTGACGAAGAAGATGGCCGACAGATCGGCTTAGAAGGTTAAAAAAAAGCGAACATACTAATTAAGCGAACAAACAGAAAAACGGTCACGAAAAAAGCACGATGAGTTTGCACGAGAGGCAAAATAGATCCTAGGATCATCCTGATGAGCTCATATGAAAGATGAGACAAATCAGAGATTCGGCTGATGAGCGGGCATGGGAGGCCTGACATGTCAGACAATACAAAAGATAGATAGTGCTGAGTCACAGTAAAGTAAAGAATACAAAAGCAAAAATTGACCAAAGAAAAAAAAAGAAACAGAAGAGACAGAAATCATGCATTTATATATATGTATATACAAAAAAAGCAACCGAAAAGAAAGAAAACATGCATTTATATATATACACAAAAAAAGTGTGTTTTTTTAGTTTGGTTTTTGTTATTTTGTTTACACAGATTTGGTAGTCATAAAGGACAATAACGCAAAGGACAAAACTTTGAGCGAAGAGAAGAATGAGAAAGACCTTGACCGGGCAGTCCTGGAGGTTCTGGGCGAGGACCCATCTGCATCCAAGGCACTGGATTTCGATTTCCACACCTCGTTGGCGAACAGGTGGAAGCATTTTTTGGCCCGTGGAATCCCCAAAGAAGAGAAAGAGAACCTTCTCGAGAAATACGCGAGAAACGAAGGTTTCGAGGCCCCTGAGTTTAATCTGGAGATCCTAGCGGTGTATTAAAAGCATCCGGGCAAAAAAGAGACGGGTTTTTGTCAGATGTACAGCGACTGGCGGGATCGACACTTATGTAACTGGGAGTGGCAATATCCTCTCTGTTAGACGAGGATGAAAGTATCGACAAGTTGACAATCTTGGAGAACTTGAATGACGCGGCCAAATTGGTCACCGAGATTCATTTTAAGCAAAACGAATCAAGAAAGGCCTTCATTTTGCCGGGCGTGAGCCAACAAGTGAAGGAGCTATTGGAAAAAACCAAATCAGACACCTTCCTGTTTGGCAAGGGCTTGAGCGAGAGGATAAAAGAATTCAAGGCCTTGGAAAGGATTGGACCCAAGAGTGTATATGTCCAGAAGGGCGGTAATCGTTATCAGGCGCCATCAGGGAGTTTAAACTTCTGGGGCCCGCAGGTAAGAAGACCGTTCCAGAGCCATGCGGGCAATTTTTAATCAGGCAGTCAGGGCCGACCAAGATTGTCTTTCAGAGGCAGGCAGCAACCCTTCAACTCGAGGGGACAGAACCACAATTGAAAGGAAGGAGAGAAAAATAAACGAAAAAGTAGATAGATTGGCAGGCAGATTAAAGATATTTAAAGAAAACTGGAGGCTCATAACGGATGATAGATTTGTCTTAGATTGTATTGAGGGATGCAGCATTATTTTCAGCTCCAAGGTCTACCAGAATGTAAAGCCTCGAATAAACATACCAGTCGGTCAATTTGAGAGTTACCAACAAGCGGTAAAGAAGTTGTTTGAGAAAGGGGCAATCGAGGAATGCGACGAAAGTGAGGACTGGTTCGTTTCGTCATATTTCTTAGTGCTGAAACCAGACGGTACATACAGGTTTATATTAAATTTGAAAAAATTGAACAAGTTTATCGAAACGAGGCATTATAAGATGGAGGATATTCGGACAGCAGCAAGAATAGTTTTTCCGGGAAGCCTTATGGCAAAAATTGATTTACAAGACGCGTATTACTTGATCCCAGCCAGTACAAAGAGTAGAAGATATTTAAGATTCGCGTTAAGGGCCCAATATTATCAATTCACGTGCCTGCCCTTCGGGTTGGCGACAGCACCGCGTGATTTTACGAAAATTTTGAAGCCAGTTGTTCGGCACTTGAGGTCCAGGGGCTACACATCCGTGATTTATATATACGACTTACTGTGCGTAGAAGATAGTACAGAAAGATGTGAGAGAAACGTGCATGAGTCGCGAAAATTGTTAGAATCTTTAGGCTTTTTAATCAATGAGAGAAAACGCGACTTAGTGCCAAAGACAAGGTGTCAGTTCCTAGGATTTATTATAGGCACAGAGAGGTTCGCATTAGAGCTCCCAGAGGAGAGAAAGAGTAAGCTGTTCAATATCGTAAAAAAGTACAAAAATAGGAAAAAATGCAAGATCAGAGAGTTTGCCGAGCTCATAGGGAGCTCAGTTGCGGCCTGCTTAGCCGTTATATACAAAGATCATGGAAAGGGGCAAGATTAAAATTTTATTAGCAAACGGTGGAGATTATAATAGAAAAATGGAGATTCCCCAGTGTGTTATACCGAATCTATACTGGTGGGAGAATCATATTAAGGTGGGCGCCAACCAAATGAAAACGAAAACTTTTGAGGTAACAATTTTTACAGACGCCTCGGATTCCCGTTGGGGAACAGTTAGAGGAAATAAAAGGACGTACGGTTTTTGGTCGAGAACACAGACCAAATGGCACATCAATTTCAAAGAATTATATGCAGTCAAGTTAGCGTTGCAGGAGTAGGCCAGGGAAACTGTAGATAGTCAGATATTATTGCGGATCGACAATACAACAGCAATCGCCTACGTGAATAAAATGGGAGGCACAGGGTTTCACAAGTACAATTTACTTGCAAGAAAAATTTGGCAGTGGGCAGAGAAAAGAAGGAATTTTCTGTTTGCTTCCTACATACCGTCAGCAGAGAATGTAGAGGCGGATCAACTGTCGAGAGTAAAGAATGCGGACACGGAATGGGAATTAACCGGTCAAGTATTTGAGGAGATTAGTTATTCTCTAGGAGCACCGGAAATAGATCTGTTTGCGTCAGAAGCCAGTACTAAAAGCAAAAGATTTTGCTCTCGGTTTCCGGAATCGAACACCTGGGTAGTCGAGGCGTTTACAATAAGCTGGTCCGATCTCGAATTTTATGCTTTCCTCCCTTTCTCTTTAAGACGGAATGACACTTCATCGCGGTCGGTATGGTAGAACAATTATAGATACCCAAAAATCTCTGAAACGGCTTTTCAGATCCCGTCGAAACTTTGCCAAACGAAGTCAAATAGATAAACAAACAGCCCCTCAAATTTTCTGAATTCGAAGGGCAGACAGCTGTTCGCAAAGTATCCATTTGGCAAAGTTTCGACGGAATCCCAAGAGCCGTTTCAGAGATTTTTGGGTATCTATAATTGTTCTACCATACCGACCGTGATGAGGTGTCATTTCGTCTTAATCTTATGTGTAGTCGCCAAAATTAACAGAGACAAAGCAGAGGGGATTCTGGTAGTGCCTGACTGGCCCAACCAGCCCTGGCATCCGGTTTTCATGAGCGTGATTGTAGAAAATTCTTTAAGATTTAGCCCTGATAATAATTTGTTATTACCTCCGTATAGACAAGCAAAGTATCCGAGGGCGCGAGACTTAGTCTTGCTGGCAGCCGGGATCTCCGCGCATTTTTCTTAGAAAAACAGGTCCCAGCAGAAGCAATGGAAATTATATTGTCGTCGTTAACTCCGTCAACAGCTAAACAATATAAGACGGCCTTGGGGAAATGGCAGACGTTTTGTAGGACGAGAGGGTTTAACTTTGTTAAGCCGCAGATTGACACGTTATTAAGTTTCTTAACATTTTATTTCGAGAAAGGAGCAACATAAATTGTCTACGCTCTTCCATTTCTTTCATCTCGGAGAAGAAAATAGGTGGGGTCCAATAATCAAAATGTTTTTAAGAAGCGTGTTCAAGCTAAGACCTAGTTTCCCCAAATATTCCTCGACTTGGGACGTGGCATTGGTACTAGACCACCTGGCAGCATTGCACCCTGCGGAGAATTTGTCGATAGAAGAGTTGTCTAAGAAAACTGTTATATTATTAACGTTAAGCACGGCCAGCAGGGCCCAAACACTCGCAAATATAGATGTAAGAAATATTAAAAAATCTCCACATGGGTTAGAGATACCAATCACGGAACCGTTAAAAACATCTGGCCGAGGAAGAAGACAACCCGTACTAAAAGTTCCGAGATTCACGGACAAAGAGGAGTTATGTGTAGCCACGTACGTGGAAAAATATTTAGAGACGACAGCGGCCTATCGAGGGAAGGAAAATAGTCTTCTCTTGGCTGGTAAAAAACTGCACAAGAAAATTGGGGCTCAAACCGTCAGTAAATGGATTAAGAATGTTATGAAGGCTAGCGGTATGGATATTTCTTTATTTTCGGCTCACTCCACGTGGCACGCCGCCACCTCAGCAGCCTGAGCAGCCTAGGCAACCCAAAGCGGTTTGCCTAGATACAATAAGAAAAACAGCAGGGTGGTCGGAAAGGTCACGAATGTTCGCAACAATCTATCAGCAGCCGATAGAGAGAGTAGAGCCAGACTTTGCGAATAATGTTCTCATCTCGCACTAATTAAGCATAGATAATAGATAATACAAAACTGTGCTGTGATTTGAATAGAATATGTGAGAATTACCTTCACAGACCAACATAAATGTAATAAATAAAGAATTCAATACACGAAATGAATAAACGGATTGTTGTGATCTCTAAACAACTACGATGTAATCTCGAGAACGAGGCGCGAAATATAATTAATCGATCGAACGAGCCCGCCCTCGGCGGGTTCGTTCGATCGCAATTATATGAATCGCCTCGTTCGAAGAGATTACATCCCACCCAAAAGGTCATAACAAAAACCCAACCCTTTGTTAAACAACAAGCCTGCGGTACTCTAAAAAATATGAAGCAGGAGGGGCGCGCCGAGGGGCTAGCACACCCCAGAAAATTTGAATTGAAGACTCTGAACGTTGTGGCATCTAGCGGACTCGGGAGTAACTACGATGTAATCATCAAGTTCGAACGAGGCGACTCATATAATTGCGATCGAACGAGCCTCGAACGGGCGATTAATAGTATTGCACTGCGTACTATGGTATAGTACGCAGTAGTATGTAGGTTTTAGTATGTTTTTCGAAGGTGTTTCCCGCAGAGAATCATATACCGAAGTATTTGTATTCCTTGACTATCGACAGCTCCTTACCATTGTACTCCCACTTCCTATCTTTCTGCTTTGTTCTTCCATTCCGAAAAATCATAATTTTTGTTTTGTTTATGTTGACCGTTAACTTGTTTTTCTCGACATATTTCTCTAATCCAACTAGCATCTGTCTCAGTCCGCACTCTTCGTCCGCTACTAATACAATGACATCGTCGAATTTTAACCCAAATATATTTTCCTCTCCTACCACTGTTCCTCCCTCGTTCCTTCTCGTCCATATATCGTCCAAATCCTCGATAAATATATTAAAAAGCAGCGGGCTCAGAGGACATCCCTGCCTAACCCCTCTCACCGTATGGAAGCGTTTTGAGCACCCTTCTTCTGTTATTACTTCATTTACTGTTTTCTCGTGAATATTCTCGATTATTGCTATCAATTTGCCGGACATACCTAACTTTCTTATTTTTTGGAACATTAAGTCCCTGTCTACCGTGTCGAAGGCTGCATATTATTTACCTCCCTTGTTTTTTAGGTTCTTATTTATCATAGCGTTTAACACAAAGGCATGATCCCGTGTCCCCCTTTTGCTTCTGAAGCCTGCCTGGCTCTCTTTTATGATATGTTTCCCCTCTCTTTAGCATCGGAGTCTTCCTACCAGGATATTTGCTATTAGTTTGTAACCCTATTTAATAACGTTATCCCTCTATAATTGTGTGCCTTGTCTATTTCGCCTGTCTTGTAAATTGGAAATATTCGCCCCACTCCTCAACCCTTTCCTATTTCCCTTTTTCCCCCAGAAGATGTTCAAAATTTCGTGTAGTTCTTTCAGTCCGTCTTTTGGCATACCACTCTAGAATTCGATTGCTACCCCGTCTTCCCCCGCTGCTTTAGCTTTTTTCATTTTTTTCAATGACTTTATCATTTCATTCCGGCCGATTGGTCTGTTTGCTCTCATTAGATCGTTATCTGCTCTTCTTCCTCTCCTCCTAACAACTCCTAGAAGTATGTGACCGATTCCTCGGAGCTGATCCGATTTCCTAAGTTAAGGGATGAGATGCGGTCAGAATTTAAAAAAAAACGATTTTTTTTAATTACATTTTCTTGAAGTATAATGTTTCGAAAATATTTCCTGAAGATTTCAAGTCAATCCGATGAATAGTTTTCAGGATATCCCACAATTAGTGAAGGGGCGTCGGGTCCCCATTGCAGGTAGCGGCTGACAAACGCGCAAACGATAATACCCGGGAAGGCAGAATGCTTCGAAGACAACAACAAATTGATATTTTGGAAGCTTTCACATCGGCAGAAGCCCTATTGTATGGGCCAGGAATTGATGAGTCGATGTAAGTAATTTCTAATTAGCATTTCTATACATAAATAAAGTGTAAAATTGGAAAACTCTTTCAGAAATTTTCAAAAATGTATTCCTCAAAAACTATGTACTTTAGCAAAGTTTTATAAAGAATACTTTCGTTTTAAAATTGCCCAAAATATTTTTTAGAAAATAATTCATCCCGAAAAAACTTTAATTTTTTGAAAAATTGTTCTAACAATTGGCTATAAACATTGAATGCTCGACTTTTCGGCAAAAAATTGTGATATTCGGGTTCAGCGGATCAAAATAAATAAAAAAAAGTTTAGCTTCATCCATCAAGCTCAAAATTTTACGAACATAAAATACCGTATCCACATCGAAAAACTTTAAACGCGTTTTTCTCGATACTATATTTTTCAAGTCGGTGACCACTATAATTAAAAAACCACTCGATGGATTTTGATGAAATTTGGAGTGCTTATTGATAGCATTAAAAACTAGTCCTTAATCGAAGGATTTTCATTTTTGTTGAAAATTTATATTTTTTAAAAACAATAAACTAGCGATTCTTGGTCGAAAATCGAAAGTTATCTGTCGGGAGCCGCCACTTTGTTAATTTATGAAAAAAAAGCTTCGATTAAGGACTAGATTTATTATTAAACTAATGATTTTTTTTGTTTTTTTTTTTATTTCAGATGATCCATTGAAACTTTATGATGGTCACCGCAAAGCACTACATGCTGAAGGGGGTCCGACAAAGATGGCGATATTTTTATAAATAATCAATATTTTTCTTTGAAAATTTGTACAAGTCAAGTTGAGTTATAACATAAAACATCTGTGTAACCACTTTTGTAAAACAAACTTAATTATTATAAAAAAATGTATTGAAAATGCTCGTTTTTTCACGCCTTTGACTGCATCTCACCCCTTACCTCTCTTTTGCCTTAATGGCTTAATAGCCTTCCACATTTTCCCCAAATTCTTGATGTTTTCGACTTCAGCCCATTTTTTTCTCCCAGAGTTTCGTTTTTTCCTTCTTTTTAATTTCATTTAGTTATTTCCTCGCCTCCCTCAATTTTTGTTTATCTTCCTTTCCGCCATTCTTTATAAATGTCTTCAACCTTTCACAAACCGCTTTTCTTGGAATTCGCACGTCGTCGTTTAAGGCACCCGCGCCCTGTATTTTGGTGCCTATCTTGCTGTACATACCAATGTATTCTGCTGTTGTTTTCATTGTCCCTATTAGTCTATCCCATCTATCCTTTCCTCCTACGGCTCCTTTTTTCCTCTGCCAGTGCATATTAAAAATCTCCTCGAATTCCGCAGCTAGTTCACCTTTCCAAAGTAATCTCGTCTCAGGGCCCATTTTCGCGTTTATCCCCGTTGCTTTCCCTCCCTCTACGCCGCCCCCTTCCCCTGCCTGATACTAAGGGTTATGGGAAGATGGTCTGATTCGATTCTTACCTGAATCTCCTTTTTTTAAATTAGAACGTCCCTACTTTCACTCACTATTAGATAGTCCCTAAATATATAATTCCCAGATAGTCCCTAAATATAGTCCACTTAGATTGCTCGAGCCACAATGTTGCTTGCATCTGTACCACGGTCTTACATACAGGTCTGATAACGGCGGTAGTGGGGTTAGGCACCCTTAGCGGCTCTGTTTTTTATTCCGATTTCTGCCGCTTGGTGCGTGACGGCAAGGGAAAGTAGTGGTGCGACGAAGAGAGAAATAGCTCTTCTGTCCTTTTCCCTCCCGACCGCAGCGCACGTTTCTACTCTTATTTGGCTTGCTTATTACCAAGGATCTGTCCAGGCTTTTTGTATTGGCTGTGTTACGTTTTTTGATACCGACCGAGCCCGGAGGTCGGCCTCTCCTTTTCTTTACCATGGGATCCTCCGCCGCGATTGCATCTTCCTCTCCTCGCCGCCCCGCGGCCGTGGCGAGACATAGACACGTCGTCTATGCGAAGAAACGCGAGCGGCGAGTCGGCACAAACCGTTGTGTGTGTCATCGGTCTTATCTCTGCCTTATCCTCGCCACTAGCTCTTTCGTTCCCACCATCTGCACTCTGCTGCTCAACCCCCTGAACTTCGATTCCTCTTCATAAAACGGTGACCGCACGTGGCACGTCTGTTTCTTGTCTCAGAGAAACCGGAACTCCTCCATTTTTTATTTATTAATTAATACTTTATTTGGGCGACCGGATAAGGTTCAAAATTCAAATTTCAACATTCAATTCCCATTTAACAAAAATCAAAGGATTTGCATCCACTTGCGCGAACGACGATTCGAACCCGCGCGCCCACTCTCGCTTGGACGCTGAAACTACTGGGCTATTGTTTACTCACCGTTGGAATTTACTCGTGAACATCTCAGGCAATTGTTGTCGTACGATATTTAAAAGAAGTGTTTTGCTTCGAAAGAGAGACCCTATATGCTCACGAATGGAAAACTATTATTTAAGATACACCCTGTATATATATAATATTTTCCGGAACTTTCAAAGTGAAATTCGAAAAACTTCAAACGTTACAGCAATTGAATGCTGTGCCTCACCGCTCTGATTCGGAGCGGGCATGAACTGCAAACCCGTTTTTTCCATAACTGCATTTTCTGAATTAGCGTGCAGGATTACTCAACAACTCTTAAGTCGATTGAGATGAAACTTGGTAGAAATATTGATAATATTGCTACCTTCTACTTGATGAGAATAGTTTTTGAAAAATTCGAAAATAACGCCTTTTTTAATCCAAATTGGACAGAATTTTTGCGTGAAACGTTGTTTTTTTTAATGCGTGCAATTTCCTCAAATATGCATTTTCTTCATTTTAATTACTGTTAAGTAGAAACTATACATGTTCTTTTGACTACATGTTTTACGTGTCGTCGTTGTTAGGGAAACTATGGAAGCTCAGGTTGGGACTCTTATGATTTTTTTTACATCCATTATAGGTACATCTGCTAGTTGATGGCATTGTTGACAATGTTGAAACTGACACTCAATTTTAAACAGCCAATTTTTCGTGGGCGAAGAGTCTGACAGAATAGCACGAACTACACAAATACACGATTAATTAACTATTTAAATTGATATTCAGTATTAACAATCGCGAATACGTCCGAGGCCTGTCAAATATGTGACAGATGTAAGCAAAGTAGCAACAGAATTATGTACTGCGTAGCACATTCCTTGGAAGAAATCGCTGAGAACACGCTAAAACGAGTTGGAACGTGTGAGATGAAAGAAGCAAGAGAGTAGAAGCGAAAGCAGATCGATTTTAAGCCGGGGCTTCCCGGCATAACGAGCACGTGCCTTAGACCGCTCGACCGTCGCTGCTGTTATCATTGAAATCTGCAAGAGAGCGAGCGAGACGCGAGACGAGAAATCTTACCAAAGCGTCCCATAAGACCTGTTGTTCCATGTAATATCTGTTCTTTGCCATAAACCAGGCCCCTAACCGGGGGGCTGGCACCTCCAAGCCGACTATAGGGAAGGAGTCCAATCTCCGTATTCTGGCGCGTCCGTAAAAGTGGGACAAAATTGGATACCGCATAAGCGGCGCTGGGGAAGTTAGTCATTGTGTGGTGTCTGATTGGGCATTCCACGCCCAATCAGACACCATTTAGCTTTTGCATCTCCGCTTTTCTCCATAATTTTTTGCATAATAGTTATCGTAATAATAGTAATCGTATAATAGTAATTTTACATACTAGTATCTATTGAGAAAGGCCTCCATGCCAATTTTGATATTTTTTTGTCCGGCCACTCCCGACATATGAATTAAAAAAAAAAGCGGTACTTTTTTTTTGAATGCCCATAACTTTGCGAAAAATGATCCGATTGCGATGTTTTTTTAAAATAATTTTCGTTTTTAGACGCACTTTTAGAAAAAAAAATGGTACAAAATCATCAAAACCGTATTTCCATAAGATTTTCGAGTTCTGAATATTAACCCTCAAAGTGTGAAGGGGTTTTTGGCACCTTCAAAGTGTGAAGGGGGTCGTTTTCGGCGGCGCGCTACCAAGCACACAATTGTTGATGAAAAAATCTGTAAAAATTCATGGTTCATCCTTAGGATGTCCTTTCGAAGTACGAACAAGAATTTTTCGGATATCGTTATTTTTAATATGTTTTTTTTAAACAAATATAAAGCAATGCGCGGAAAAAACACTATAACAGTAATTTGGGCCCGGACACATTCGACCCCCCTTCACACTTTAAGGGTTAAATGTTGATTTTTGAAAAACACGTAGCGATCGATTTTTTTCAAATTTTTCTTCAATATACTGTCACTCATTATGCAACTTTTAAGCCCGGCGCGGTAATGGGATAACGGTAGGACCCATGTTTTTTTCGAATTTGAAATTTTTTATTTTTCAGTAATCCCTACTAAAAGTCCATAATAATCATTTTTTAGACCTATGGGCAATGGTTATTGTCATCTATGAAGTTGAATAGGTATGTCTTAATAATTTAATGGACAATGACCCTTTCATTTTAGTTAAATATATAACAACATAAGTTTTTTGTATTAATTCTTATTCAATTTTATATTGAGTCAATATCTCATGTGTATGGAGAGTAGAGGTACCTGAAGAAGAAGATGTGCGACCATTAGTCTCCGAGTAATCAGTCATCAAAGTCAAAAGTGTCATTTTTGCTTTGAACATCGATAACTCAGCGAGAAAAAATCGTACCGAGCTCTCCCACCGCTCAAATTAAAGGGGAAGAATCCAGCTGACGATCCTTTCAATCCGATCATTCAAAAAAAATATTAAATTCCGTGCAGACTGTGAAAGATGAGCAAAAATTTTGAAATTTCTTTTTACTTTGGTTTTTTGATGACTACTAAAAATTGGCTGATGCGAAAAAATTTTAAGCGCAAGATCTCAAAACTAGACATTCACACCTTCAATTTTCTTTTTTTTATTTTGCTGTACGACCATTTTTCGAGGAGTTACAGCTATTTGAAAATAAACTTACAATTGGCGGACTTTTTCAATATCCTTTAATTCTTTGGCCTAGTGTATATTATCTATATGAGAATTCAATCTATGTAATTCAATCTAATTTAATCTAAGTAATCAATCTATGTAATACATAGAAATTTCCTTCACCAACTGGTTTCACAATTAGATTGATCAAATTACCGTTCCAAATGAAGAAGCAAAGGGTGCTTTTTGCATATCGTACGGCACTGGTTTTACAATTAATGTGATCAAATTATCGCTCCATATGAAGTAGCGAAGGGCGTCTACTGCATATTGTACGGCACTGGTTTGTTGCAGACTTCAATTCGGTTCGGTAGGAGAGCAGCGCCACGCTTCTCATCTGGATTTCCATAGGCATTTTTTGGATACTGCCTTCGTACTCTTTACCTGTCGTCCTCTTGGGTGTGTTTTTGACGAGCGTCAACAATTAGCCGCCGTGACAGTCAGTTTCACCCTGTGCACTGGCCGTATTACTATATTTTTGATACACTACGGACACGGACGACGCCTACAGTCCATATTTAACACCACGCTCTTGGGTCAAATTTACGGACGTTTCTTATACCGTCTCACCATGCGAAGATTGGACTCCTTCCCTATGTGTCTCCTTGGGCACCTCCTACAGAGATTAGTAGGGAGATGTACAACACTCCCCTTTTCGGCGTGCCTCGGAAAAGGCGCTAAATCGCGGCAGCGAGTTCGGGAATATCATTTTGTGGTCATCGACTCTGTCGAAGTTGCAGATTCCGTTGTAGCCGAGCGAGTTGTCATCGCCGCTCAAGTCGGTATCGCAGTCAGCGTGAACACGAATGCGTAGCTTGGTGGGGCAACGTCTCCACCCCACGCAGCCCCCTGACACTCGCCTACTATTCGTATACGATAAATGAAAGCGCGTTTTGAACCGGCTTTTTAGTTCTTGAAATCGCCACTACCTAGCGTTGACTGTTGTGTGACAGCCTTCGGCTCCAAATACTCCGATCAGCTGAACGATTCGATACTTTCGTGGCTTTCGCCTGTTATCGTTATGGAGATGTTATTTATTGTGTTCGAATGGAAAATCATTAAAACGGAAAATCATTCCAAATGCCTGTCATAAGACTACTAGCGCAGCGGTGCGGCAAGGATATTTTGCGAACAGCATTTATCTACCAGTGTCAGGGGGCTGACCCCACGCACATCGTGGTTCCTCGACAGGCGAACGGAGCGAGGTTTTCCGTCCGATCGAGCCCGATATATATGTGTGGCCGTACTGCGGATTGGAAAATGCATTAAATGAATTTCTAAGAGAAAAACATGTATCGAGATCATTGTTTTCTCTCGGTTGCCTGTTTATGCCGAGAATGCGGGTTAAAAAAATTGACGGGAAAACGTGTTGAAAAATAAATCGCCGAAACGACTGTGGAAGGTTCAAAAATAAATATTGAGCTTTTGCCGCCGTCGTTTCTGCGTTTCTTTTCAGCGGTAAACATTATGGATAAGCGTGTATCATAAATGTTTCTTTATTCTCATTGAGCGTCGTGGCTGAGTTGGCAGCATGACAGATTAACGATGCTTGCGGTCCGGGTTCGATCCCCGGTGAATCTATTTTTTCTCTTCATTTTATACTTACGAAATTTCGAATTTCTTCTCGCTTTAGCTACTTTCGCCTGACCAGGCATTATTTATTATATTTAATTTATATGTGTTTAATAAAAAAAAGACATTGCTACCGGGGATCGAACCCGCGTCGTCTACACTCAGAGCCCACACGCTGATATCTTAACCGCGGGGCTCTTGGGACTGCAAACCTGCCTTACGTATACACACTTATCCAATCTTAAAAAAAAAACAAATTCGCTGTAGGACCAAGTGCATATTGTTTTTATGACTCCAAAGTATTTTTGAAGCCAAAAGAAAACGATTTTTCCAAATTCCCAGAGTAGTGTTATCCCTTAAAGAAAAGGAATTAATTTTTTGATCGTTGTAAATGTATATCCCCCCGTAAAGAGATTAAAATAATCTCGTACGTGTTAGCAAAAATCGGCAGAAAATTATGAAGCAACTCGTCCACTTCTTTGATGTTCGCTATTTCGGTGTTTGCTATTTTCGACCATCGCTCGTTTGCCTATCTAATATCTACACATTCGAAGTTCGTATCCTCGATACATGGCTTTCTGCTATAGATGGTATTACCAATATTAGATACTCACTTCTTTCTATTTCGGAGATATTAATGTTCTAGATTGTTTGAATCTGTATTTGTATGACTCAAACTGCAGACAATCTGAATACACGTTCTCGAATAAATGAGCTCTCGAATAAATAATCCTTTGGCGTAATAGTTATTCGATTTCGTTATCGGCCGAAAGATAAAATTTCGAATAATTTACAGTTCGTTATTTTGAGTTTATAATTCTGTCATTTTGAAAGCTTGTCGTTCTATATTCGACCTTTCAAAGTGTTGAGCCCCATCCCACTGTAAAATGTGTTGAAAAAAATGCCGAAACACGCTTATTCAATGTGAAATGTGTGTTTTTTTAAATGCCGATCGAGAAAGACTCACAGTTCTCTTTGAGCCTTTCTCGATCTTTCCGGCACGTTCCTTCAACAATTTTTTGAATTAATTTTCTAAGGGGAAAAGTAAAAACTCATTTACGTATTGGGAGAAACATTAATTTTTTCATCGTATTTTCCAATACCGTTTGCACCAAAATTTTAAACGACCGCTCGTTTTGAGCAACTGCACCATGCGTCCGGCGGGCCGAACGACTGCGGGTCCGGTCGCCTTGGCGATACCCGCGGCGTCCTTGCTGCGGACGCTTCCCTCGCTCGTGCCACTGTCCTGTCGGTAGCACGTTAGTTAGCCACTCGACCATTGCAGCGGTAATTATTTATTTTTTACAGTTATAAAGAAGAAATTTTGGCGCCGAACTAAAAAGAAGAATGGCCGTCAGCAGCAGCCGCAGCGGAAAGAGGCGCCCGAGGGAGCCCAAGGGCGCGAGAAGGGCAGGCCATCAACAGGACAGGGGCACGAGCGAGGGGAGCGGCCGGAACAAGGACGCTGCGGGTATCGCCAACGCGACGAACACGCAGTCGCTCGCCCCGCCGGACGCATGGTGAAGTTGCTCAAAACGAGGGAGCTTTTGAAATTTTGGCGCAAACGGTATTGGAAAATACGATGAAAAGAATAATGTTTCTCCCAATACGTAAATGAGTTTTTACATTTCCCCTTAGAAAATTAATTTAAAAAAATTAGTGAAGAAACGTGCCGGAATTATCGAAAAAGGCTCAAAGAGAACTTTGAGTCTTTCTCGATCGGCATTTTTTTTTAAACATATTTCACATTGAATAAGCGTGTTTCGGCATTTTTTTTCAACACATTTCACATTGGGGTGGGGGTCAAAACTTTGAAAGGCCAAATATAGAATGACAAAGATTTCGAAATGACAGAATTATACACTCAAAATAACGAACTGTAAATTATTCGAAATTTTATCCTTCAACCGATGACGAAATCGAATAACTATTACATCAAAGGATTACTTATTCGAGAGCTCATTTATTCGAAAACGTGTAATCAGATTGTCTGCAGTTTGAGTCATACAAATACAGATTCAAACAATCTTGAACATTCATATCTCCGAAATAGAAAGAAGTGAGTATCTAATATTGGCAATACCATCTATAGCAAAAAGACAATACCATCTATAGCAAAAAAAACATTTTCATAGTGGATTTTTCATCGCTTTTCATCAGAAGAATTTTCGTTTTTGTTTCATTCAGATCGGTGGATTGCTTCTGGGTGAAACTGCAAAATCACCCCTCGACACGCCTTTCTTTGAGGGGCGGTTTCCCCCCTTAAATCCGTTTTTGCGCAGATAAAAAAATACGTGTCTCAAAGTTTTCGATGCTCTATCACATATATGAGTTTCAACAAAATCGGAGGCGCACACCTGAGGGATGTTCCTTGTTAGATAGGCAAACGAGCGATGGTCCAAAATAGCGAACATCAAAGAAGTGGACGAGTTGCTTCATAATTTTCTGCCGATTTTCGCTAACACGTACGAAATTCTTTTAAACTCTTTAAGGGGGGATATACATTTACAACGATCAAAAAATCAATTTCTTTTCTTCGAGGGATAACACCACTCTAGGAATTGTGAAAAATCCTTTTCTTTTGGCTTCAAAAATACTTTGGGGTCACAAAAACAATATGCAATTTGTCCTGCAACGAATTTTTTTCTTTAAGGTTGAAAATATGTGCATACGTAAGGCAGGTTTGCAGTCACGCGGTTAAGCCTCGCGGTTAAGATATCAGCGTGCGGGCTCCGAGTGTAGACGACGTGGGTTCGATCCCCGGTAGCAATGTGTTTTTTTTTAATCAAACATATATAAATTAAATACCATAAATATTGCCTGGACAGGCGAAAGTAGCTGAAGCGAGAGGAAGTTCGGAATTTTGTGAATATAAAATGAAGAAAAAAAAATAGATTCACCGGGAATCGAACCCGGACCGCAAGCATCGTCAATCCGTCAGGCTGCCAACTCAGCCACGACGCTCATTGAGGATAAAGAAACATTTATGATACACGCTTATCCATAATGTTTACTGTTGAAAAAAAAACGCAGAAACAACTGCGGCAAAGGCTCAAGATTTCTTGTTGAACCTCCCACGGTCCTTTATGCGATTTATTTTTCAACGCGTTTCGTCGTTAATTTTTTTTTGACCCGCATTCTCGGCATAAACAGGCAACCGAGAGAAAAAAATGATCTCGATACATGATTTTCACTTTGAAATTCATTTAATGCATATTCTAATCCGCAGTACGGCCACACATTTATGTTGAGCTCGATCGGACAGAAAACGTCGCTCCGTTCGCCTGTCGAGTAAGCACGATTTGCGAGGGGCGGAGACTTTTCCCCCACCGAGCTACCCATTCGTGTTCATGCTGACTGCGATATCGACTTGAGCGATTATCATGACTCGCGCGGCTACAAGGGAATCTGCAACCTCGGCAAAGGCGACGATCCATAATTATATTCCCGACCTCGCCGCCGCGATTTAGCGCCATTCCCGAGGCACGCCGAAAACGGGAGCGTTGTACATCTCCCTACAATCTCTGCTGGTAGATAAACGCTGTTCGCAAAATGTCCTTGCCGCACTGTGGCGGTAGTAGCCGTGTGACAGGCATGTATATATATGTATATTGCGAATATTTTACAAGAATAAAAGTCGATTGATATATTTATAATAATTTTCCGTTCTAATGATTTTCCGTTTGAACACAATAAATAACGTCGCAATAACGCTAACACGACGAAAGCCACAAAAGTATCGAATCGTTCAGCTGATCGGAGTACTTGGAGTCGAAGGCTGTCACATAACAGCCAACACTAGGTAGTGGCCATTTCAAGAACTAACAAGCCGGGACAAAACGCGTTTTCGTTTATCGTATACGAATAGTAGGCCAGTGTCAAGGGGCTGCCATATACTAAAGACACGTATTTGATAAGAGTACGCATACCCAAAGAGTGCGCAATCTTACCACTATTCCTTGTCACTACTCCGCTCTCATGCGCACTAAAGGGGCACAAGTTTGAGCCCTATTTTTTTTCCTTTTTCTCAACATCCAGTTACCTTCTTTAAAGAAAAAAAAATTGTCGCCGAGGCTGCGAGCGGTCAAAAAATATTTAGAGGTTGCTCAAGCCTCCCAAATATTCAAATTTTCATTAAGAAAATCGTTCTTTTTTCGTCCACTTCTCACCCATGCATTTTACGCTTTATAATTTTTAAATTAACCTCGCGTAAGCTCTCACCGACCAATGAATATTTGATGGTCGCTCAAAAGCTTTGAAATTTCCAATTTTCGCCAAAAAAATAAATCTCGCATGCACTATAATTTCTTGTAGCATACAAACAAAATAAACAGCGCAGTGTTATGTTTTCTGAATAATTTATCATAATAATTTGTAACAAACACCAATTGGACGATATGTGTTATTATGTATTATGATGTACTATGGCGTATTATGGCGTCGCTCGTCACAAGGTACACAGGCGTCACAGAGTACGCAGTTTGACCAACGAGACCAACGGTGCGACGTATCACGATACGCGGAAAACAGCTGCCATTTCAGTGTTGCGGATAAAACGACCTATCATTTGGTTTACGGACAAGAGCTTTAAATAATCATTTTATGAGAACAAAGATTATAATTCTTGGGTTAGAAGTGTGATGTGAATTTGAAAAATCTGTTTCTGAAGAAAAAAAAAGGATGAATTCTTTTGAAAATCTTACAATCTTACTAATATCATGATACATCCTACTGACGTAATATCTTACGTCAAATTCACGAGAGAAGAGTATAATAAAAATTGGAGAAAATTGGAAATTTCGAAGCTCTTGAGCGACCACTAAATATGAATTGGCCGGCTAGAGCTTTCGCGAGGTTAATTTTCAAATTATAAAGCGTAAAATTCGTTGGTGAGAAGTGGACGAAAAAAATCGATTTTTTAATGAAAATTTGAATTTTTGGGCGGCTTGAGCGACCTCTTAATATTTTTTGACCGCTCGCATCTTTGGCGACAATTTTTTTTATTTCCAGAAAATAATTGGATGGTGAGAAAAAGGGAAAAAAATAGGGCTCAAATTTGTGCCCTGGACATATATCTGCCGTGACATAGAGTGCCGTGGACATACATCTGCGAGCACCGTCACAATTAGAACTGGGTTTGACCCGGTGCGAGTAACTATCAGATAGCATGTTTGAACTTGGCTACTTGAGAGCAAGCTCTTACGAGTCTGGTATCGGCGAGTTTGACGTTACTGTCTGCGAATTATTCTCAGTAGCGTGTCCACTGGCGAATACTGCTCTCGAAATTTTACTCTCACTTAACAGACACCTTTACTGGGGTAATATGGCAATTCGTGGTGAATATACAGCATATATTTACCGTTTATTCAGAAGCGTTGATCCATTCTAATTAGGATAAACGACAGCTATTAACTACAAATCGGATTCACAAACGATGATCTGAGAATCGTTTTAGTTCGACATTCATCATCTGTAAACAATTCCGTATCGATTAAGCCGACAAGTAAACAGATATACCATACGAATAAAGTCGTACAGGAAAAGCTCGTTTTCAGTTGTGTGGTCAGCAGGCGTCGCCGCCATTGGGCAATGTTGTGAAATATATGATTTCCACTTGATCTTTTGTTATTGAAATGACCCATCGACATTCAATTAATCTCCGTTCATCACACGCCGAGTGATATAAAAAATGACCAGCGACATTATCGGGTGCAAAAATTAAAGCAATCACACTTTGTAAAAAGCATTTTGAGGAACGCTATATATTCAGAAAACTAAAAGTAAACCGTCATTCCCACAAAACTATATTCTTCACCACCTACGTATATTTCTATACTAACAGCGATAAATAACATTTGTTATAGGCTGTATTCCTAAGATATTAGCTGAGCAAACAGGAACACCAAACTGAGCTGCATGGTCATTTCCTGTAACTTAAGGCCCAAGTAATCTCTTTAGAAAAATCCCTCAACGAGGACTAAATGACTCGCTCATAAATCTTGCACGTGTCAACAGTACTCGAATTTTGCTGACTGCTAGCCCTAATAAAATTCTGCGAATTCGAGATGCAACATTATTTAGACATATCAAACAATGCGCCGATTAACTAAACATCCAAAAGTCAGTATCCTGCACTTACTTAGTCGTTTAAGTCCTTATCCAATCACAGGGTTGAACTAGCTCTCGCATCCTATCTTACCCACCTATGAAATTCAAAGCAGCTTCCCAATCAATAACAAGTTCAAAGATTAATCGTACTCTTTCTTAGGTAACCCAGAACGGGAGGGCCAAAATAAATATCCCCCCTACCTCCCACTCAAATCCGGAAACACTGCGTTTATATGAGCCAGCTCTCGATCAGAACTCAGAGCACACCGTAATTGAACACTAAAGACGAGACAGTTCGCTAAAAATGACGCTGTACACGTTCATCAAACCAAATGAAGATTTAAACAAGCTCCATTGTTCGATGCATCTTTATATAATGAACATCCAAATACATTTTATTTCTCGCTACTTTTGTGTGGAATAATAATTTTTCGAAACGTATGCACCAAGTAATGATATTCATTTAATTGCAATATACATTTGTAACAATCTAGCGAAACGTATTACGTTACGTGACAAGAACAGGTCGAGTAATAAAATAATCAGTCATACTCGATACACAACTACCGGGTATGAAAATAAATTTTTAGAGATGAAGGCATCATAACCGAAAAAATACTATTCCAAAAGCTCCGAATATAGGTGGGCTATTATTTGTCGATCAAAGTGGCAACGGGAATTTAATAATTCGATACGTACTGTGCGTAGTACTATCGAACCCTGAGTATTGGCCGCTATAAATTTCGAGTATTTCGGATTTAATACTTAACATTTTTGTTATCGATAAAAAAAGCCGTTAAACATTGGTCGGTTTCTAAGTAGAGTAGTTTTTGTAAATATTGACCTACCTATTCTGCGTGGCATAAAAAATGCATAGATATTATTACAATCATTTTATTTGATATAACCATCAGCATCTGCGTTAAGGGGTGAGATGCAGTCAGAATTTTCGAAAAACCGATTTTTCAAAAACATTTTCTTGAAGTATGATGTTTCGAAAACATTCCCTGAAAATTTCAAGTCAATCCGATGAATAGTTTCCGGAATGTCCTACAATTAGTGAAGGGGCGTCGGGTCCCCATGGCAGGTAGCGGCTGACAAACGCGCAAACGGAAATGCCCGGGAAGGCAGAATGCTTCGAAGACAACAACAAATTGATATTTTGGAAGCTTCCACATCGGCAGAAGCCCGATTGTATGGGTCAGGAATTGATGATTCAATGTGAGTAATTTTTTAATTGGAATTTCTGTACATAAATCAAGTGTAAAATTGGAAAACTCTTTCAGAAAATTTCAAAAATGTATTACTCAAAAACCATGAACTTTTATAAAGAATACTTTCATTTTTAAATTGCGCAAAATATTAAAAAATAATGATTTATCCCGAAAAACTTCAATTTTTTGAAAAATTGTTTTAACAATTGGCTATAAACAATTGAATGCTCGACTTTTCGGTAAAAAAAATGTGATATTCGGATTCAGCGGATCAAAATACATAAAAAAAAGTTCAGCTTCGTCAATGGAGCTTAAAATTTTACGAACATATAATACCGTATCTACATCGAAAAATGTTGTACGCGTTTTTCTCGAAACTATGTTTTTCAAGTCGGTGACCAGTATAATTCAAACACCACTCGATGGATTTTGATGAAATTTGGTGTGCTCATTGATAGCATCAAAAACTAGTCCTTAATCGAAGGATTTTCATTTTTGTTAAACATTTCTATTTTTTTACCAATAAACGAGCGCTTTTTTGGTCGAAAATCGCAAGTTATCTGTCGGAAGCCGGCACTTTGTTAACTTATGAAAAAAAAGCTTCGATTAAGGACCAGATTTATTATTAAACTAATTTTTTTTTTGGTTTTCTTTTTATTTCAGATGATCCAGTAAAATGTTATTATGGTCACCGCAAAGCACTACATTCCGGAGGGGTAGTACAGTCGTGCTGTCGCTGAAAAACCCCGTAATCGGAAAAAATTAGAAGGCTAATTTTTTGACACATGATTTTGTAGGGGCCACGGGTGCTAAATCCAAGTTTGCCTAAAAGTCAGGTTGCAGGTTGCATTTTTAGGGGATGAAAGCGGATGGGGGTGGATTAATGCCAAACTACAACCCCTACGAGGTCGGCGCCGTGAGACAAAATGTGCAGAAAAATCCACGCTTTAGTTTTGTCCACAGCGCCGAAGTCGTGGAAGTTCATATTGGGAGTGAAAAAGTGGGGTGAACTTTTGAAAAATCAGTTTTAATTCCACAACTCTTTAGAAAAACATCGTACACTTCATGTTCAAATGGGAACGTTGTAGCCCTTGAAAAGACGCGTCGATCAAGGATTTGATCATCACTCTCCGATAATATCTCCCCCTCCCCCGAAATGGTTAAAATATCAAAAAAAATTGTTTATTGGATAACTCAAAAACAATCGATGTTTCGGGTATGGTTCAAATGTTCGAAATGTAGAGAATAATTTTCTCTATATTTTCGTTTGTATGGACCTCCCTTGAATTTTGATTTTCTGTCTCTTTATTTTCGGTCAATAGTTGTCCCGGAATTTGATTTTGTTTTTTCAACCCCTGAGAGGGGTTCGAAAAAGCAAAATTCAAGAGTGGTCCATAGGAACGAAAATATAGAGAAAATTATTCTGTACATTTCATACATTTAAACCTTCCCAGAAAAATCAATTGTTTTTTAGTTATTCAATAAACCATTATTTTTATCCGTCACCCACTCTTTTGGGGGTAAAGATATTTTTGGAGAGGGCTCATCAAATACCAGATCGACGCGTCTTTTCAAGGGCTACAACGTTCCCATTTGAACAAAAATTGTATGAATTTTTCCTAAAGAATTATCGAATGAAAACTGATATTTAAAAATTTCACCACACTTTTTCACCCCCAAAATGAACTTCCACGACTTCGACGCTGTGGACAAAAATAAAACTCGGATTTTTCTAAACACTTTGTCTGCCGGCGCCGACCTCGTGGGAGTTGTAGCTTGGCATTAATCCACTCCCATCCCCTTCCATTCCCTAAAAAAACCCTACACCCCGATTTTTAGGCAAACTTGGATTTAGCACCCGCGGCACCTACAATAACTATGTGTAAAAAAAACTAGCCTTCTTCTTATTTTTTTCGATTCCAATATACAGCACGACTGTACTAGGGGTCCGTCAAAGATGGCGATATTTTTATAAATAACTTGAACTTGACATGTACAAATTTTCAAAGAAAAATATTGTCTTTGAAAATTTGTACAAGACAAGTTGAAATATAACATAAGAAGTCTGTGTAACCACTTTTGTAAAACAAACGTAATTACGATTTAAAAAAATTATTAAAAATGCTCGTTTTTTCACGCCTAAGACTGCATCTTACCCCTTAAATCAAATGAGTTTACCAACCTGAAAGCGAAGTACCTTTAGTTCTTCGTTATTCCGTCGTTTTCTGGCCAGCACACGACAATCTGCCTTTAACCCTTTGCGGCACAGTGTAACACTGGTGTTACACCTAATTCAATTCAGACTTTGACGATTCAAAAGTGTTTTTTAATTAAATATGGCGGTTGTAAATGCGTTTCAAGGTTCCTAAGATTTCAAAAACTACTAAAACATAGCTATGAAATTTTTTATTTTACACGTAGCGGGTGTCATCAATAACGAAAGTGCAAGAAAGCGTGCACGTAAAGAAAAATGCATGCTTCAAAGGGTTAAGGCCGACACACATACATGCGATTCGACGCGATGCAAATTCGCAACGCATGAACTAGCGATGCGTTGCGAGTTTGCGTCGCATAACGAACGAGCATTCATTCGAGGATCGTGAACCGTGCTGAACGTAATGCCTTGTTACGGAGGATCTCTCTACTCGTAACATGGTTGGTACTAGACGTGTTCCTTTATATTATTATTAAGAAGATATATGCGGAACATGACAGGAATGCGCGTCACAAATCACGTCGCAAATTCCTGCAATGCGTCGCACGACTTCGCCGATTTTTGCGTTGCGAATCCGCATCGCATGTATATGTGTCGGCCCTAAAGAAGCAAAACTAGCTAGCGCAGTGTACAGCTAGTACGCAGTGAGAAATACCTTCGAATTGCATCGAATAAATTCATAAATAAAAATACGCACATTTCACCCAAACGTAAGTCCAACTGATATCGGGTTGATCATGCGCGTCCGCGTTCACTTCCACGCCCTCGTTGGCGCATCCGTACCATCCTGTGTCACCATGAACCGTATCGTTTCTCCGAAAAATAACTTCCAGCCTACTGCCCAAGTCATATTCATCCAAATGTGCTGGTGAAGTAGATATCTACAGTACCAAACCAATAACCATTAATCAAATAGTTTTTAAATATCAAAATACTTGTCAACCTGTGGATAAACGCATACCGCCAAAGTAAATTTGAGAAAAGTAAATATATTTCAAATTACAGGTCACTAAACTCGTGACGTATTATTTCTATCACTTACTATAGCAAAATTTCCATTACAAAATCGCACGCAAATAAACAGTATTAATATAATAATAAATTATAAGATCTTGTAAAAACTGCTCTAGGACATCTGTCTTTTTCTAGTACATTCTATAAAGGGAGCAGGTAAAGAAAAATTAAGATGATTCACCGTATTTTCAACGTCTTCCGGGTAGTAAAATGCAATTTTCTTCGAACTGCTGCATATTAACTCAAGCGCGTCACCCTCATTGATGTATATGTCCGGCTGCTCAGGAGTCATTGCGGGTTTTCCTATTTGGTAACCTGGAAAAGATATCGAAACAAAAAAAACAGACGATTTAGACAAGTTTAGTGATAATGTTGACTCTGACTTTTTCTTTTCCTCTTTATATTTCTGCTCATGTTTATCGCCCATCCAAAAATGATATCCATAGTACTGTGTAATGCTGGCGAACGACAAATTTCTATAGCGGACGGAAGTCCTTCCTTTCTCTTGCGATAAGACGTCTGTTATCAATCTCCAGCGTTCTACACAGGGACTACGAACTGGGGAAACATCCATTAAACCAAGTTTCCTCGTCATACAGTTTCCGAATAATTTTGAGGATTGTATCATAATTTTCAAGTGATCACTCAATTACGAACACGTTTCATAATCATTTTCAGACCAGTCAAAATGAAATCAAAGCAGTCAAAAACTTTTTCGCTGCATTTTCGAAAACAGCTTCGCTCCTATGCGAGTCCTTCAAAAACCATGGGAACGCACCTTTTTCAGAGCATGATTTTAGTATATTGATTATTAGTTTACCGTTTATATATTGTTGGATCAAGCCTTCGACGAATATTCGCTGTTCAAAAATTATATATTCGCTTGACCAATCGTACCTTTAATTAAACGAACTAATATTCGCCCCAATTAGCCACTCGTTTAATACAGCGTATGCCTTGACACATTTTACAACGAAAAGTCGCGTCATCTGTTATCAAATTCTGTAACACTACGATTTGGGTTTGTCAGATCAAAGATATTTTTTGAGCACCTCATGACTTTTCAATAATTATCTCAAGACGGTTTAATTTTTAGAAGAAGGCACAACAATGATCGACGTGCCTATTGCTTTCTCGTAATTGTATTTTATTTAAAAACGTTTACGAGAAAGTCGGACTTGAACACAAAACTTTCTTTGCCAGATAGTTGTAAGCCAACTCAAATCATAAAAGCGTACTCCTGTATTCAAATCTATTCCGATATCTTAAAATCCGCGAGTTTTGTAATGGAAAAGTACAATTGTTTTTTAATCGATAGGATTTTAAATTCATTTCAAAAGCGTCTCGAATGATATTCAGTTCACAAAAAGAAATTTAACAGGATACCCCAAAATTCACGAGTATTTCGGCGTTCAGACGCTGTATCAGTCGTCCAGTTTTTAAGAATCCTGCGAACAAGTTTTCTTGAAAAAAGTTCATATTTCGAGCGACTGACGAAATTGACGCTGTTTGTCTATCGGCATAGCGGAACGTTTTTTTTTCTCTTCCATCATGTCAGTAATTCCAAGGGATATCTAGAGTGTGTGAAACAGCTACCTGTCCCGCACCGATGGTGGCTCAGTCGATGTACATGAAACTCGTACACGCACAACGCACGTATTTTGAGATACTTTTTGTAAATCTTGATTATCAACATTTTTCAATATGCTAAATACACATCCATTAGAGGTGCGAAAAAAATATTTACATAAACTAAACGTGTACAGCATTTTATATTTTACGCATGCGATACAGATTAAAGTATAGCGCCCTATTTCGTCTTTTTAAGCGGTGCTTCGGGTCTCAAACAGTCCATTTTTTTCCTTTTTCTCAGTGTAAAAAATCTTAACCGCAACGGCTAACAATACAAATAGACGCTCTATTATATCGGCGATGGTGATAGAAAGACGTTCAGACCGCTATTGGATTTAGAACCCCTGTGTAGATGATTCAGTGAACAAAAAGAAATGTGGCATCACAGCTGAAGGGGCAGGTAAATTGACTGAACGAATCGTTGCCGAACTGACTATTTTCGGAGACGGTTCAATCTAGAGAAGGGTATGAAGAATGCAGCGTGGGCTACACTTTATCACTTGTCATCTTCCGATGATAAACCACTCCATCACAATAATCCCGAGGTCAAAAATAGTTGTTGTAAATAGCGGCGTGCGAAAGCAGCAGGCGGACTCGAGTGAGACGTGCTCCTTTAGTATATGATTACATACTGGAGGAAATCCACAAAACAGCCATCAAAGTTTTAACTTATGTGTTTGGAGTGTGGTTCAAAAACATCTCTACCGTCGAGCAAAAACCATTGAGATTACTACATTCTTGGCTGCATGCGCATTTAACAATGTATACCTATCACTCCTAAAAGTCACACGTATCAAGAATTGTTGTTTGACCGGGAGCAAACTATTTTCCATCGTCTACAGAAGCTGCGGTGGTTTCGTAAAGGGTCCCAGGTTCCCAGGTTCTTCATAGACTCACTCTCGAGAACAAAGCCTGCGCTGCAATATCGTAACTTTTTGATCTCCACATTCAGGATTTTTTCACGAAATTAGAACTTGCGATGAAAGTGGATATTGTAATATGATTCTAAAAGTCAAAAATCACGGGTTCATCCGGATAACCCGTCAACGAGCACCGACATTTTTTTTAACATGTTGTATCTGCAATATTGGATCTGTCCCATCTTTACGGCGTATTCCCCCCTATATCAACATTTATCGCCTTACAACCACAGCCGACTTCCCCTTATATATCGCATTCACCGTAACATTTCTGCCATGGGTATAGGGAAACTGCGGAAACCCTTTGGAGGTTCGCTTCTCAGTTTCGGAGCTACGTCGCGTTTTATTGAGAAATGAATCACGGGCTACCGGTTATACTTATACACGAGAGACGCATACACGTATCGGTTCGTGTGCGTGACATTCGTGTATAATTGGAACTACGTCATGCATATATTCATGTTTCTCCGAGCCTACGAGGCTGGGATTCGTTCTCACCACCTCCCAATGTTGCGATTTAGCGGCAAGCACGCTTACCACTAGAGCAGCACCACACCGCTACCATGCATAAAAGATCTTCTTATCCATTTGATGGAATAACATGGGGCGTGATCTACTATGAGATGCGCTGAGCTGCTCAGACCGTCACTTCTGAGCTCTATCGATAACTGCTGGTCGGTGTGAGTGAGGCATTTGAAGAAAAAATATAATCTTCTGGCGGAAGAAGGGCGGTGATACTGTTGCAAGATAACGCCCGGCCATACACAGCAAAAAAAGACTCGAAAACATCTCAAAGATGGGCTGGGAAATTCTCCCTTATGCGGCGTATTCTCCAGTTAGCATTTTCGGATTACCACCGATTCCGATCTCTACAACACTATCTGGATGATTGTCAATTCGAGTCAGCTAACCAGGTCGAACAAAGCCTGTGTGTAATCGCCACATCGAAACCACTATCATTTTTCCGGTCTGGAACCGAAGAGTTGCCTGAAAGATGGCAAAATGCATATAAAACGGCGGAGATTGCTTCAATCTTTAATTTGTGTCAGTATTTCTATAACTAAATGTCAAAGTTAGTAAACAACAACAAAAAAGGTCGAGAACTCATTTGTACACTCGATAAATTTGTATCTGGTATTGAAAATTATTTCGAAACTTGATACGTTTTCAACTCGTGAGAAATACTATTTTCGTACCTGATACTTTCCTATATAGTATGAGATGATTTTGATAGCTAATATTTTTGTATCTGGTTAAAAATAATATTACCATCCATAACACTTTTATGTCTCCTATTGAAAATTCGTTTGATCCTTTGTACATTTGTATTTGATGAGGAACAGTGGATGACGAACCTGAGAATTTCTGAAGAGCTTATTGAAAGCAAGAACACATGCGAAACGGTCTCATCCAAAACCAAACATACGTTCAAGTTTATTTATGAGCAATCATTTTGAAAAAGTTATGAATTTACTTATTTTGAAACTGCATACGCAGAATATTTTATTAAAACCTATTTAAAGGTTGAATGAATTACATCGTAAATTAATTGACGAAAAGTTTTAGAGCGGTCTTCTTGTCTGTAGTAGAAAAATTTGAGCAGGCCTTGCCCAGGACATATGTCAACAGTTAGAAACTTTGCATGTATTGGATACACATTCCGATACATATATATGCATGTATCGGATCATACGGTCCAAATAGGTGGCAACGTCGCTGGCGAGCTCAGTTAATCCCTGGACATACCCATACTTATTACCGTTGTTGACAGCGCAGTTCTTCCAACTCGTGCTGGTTATAAATCAAAGATATAATAAAGGAAAAATCGGCTCCGCTATAAAGGACGATTTGTTAAGACTGAAGTTTTAAATAATCAGCCCATACAATGCGCATTATCCGCAGCGTTGCCGAGCTGTCCGCATCAACTCATTCGGCCGATAACCCTTTATCACCTACTTCACTCCAGGCACTCATAAAATTAAAAGTTTATTATGAACAGACTCGTCCTATGCAGCGCGTGTTAGAAATTCCAATTTCAAAAGCAAATATCTCGATAACGGGGTGGTCAATGTATTTCAAACTTCACAAACGTATGCATAATACCCCGAATAACAATTGTATGAAATTACAAGAATGTTTGTCTCACCCGATTTTTCGCATATGCTACCTTAACCCTTTAACTGCCATTGTAGCAAATTTGCTACGTTCACTTTGACCCCGTCGGTAAAAGCGTAAGGACGCTATAGCGGACAAGCTACTTCAGAGTTCCATCAATCTATGCTAGATGCAGCTACAAATACCGAGACAGCTTGAAATTCAAGCGTAAACATATGAATTATGTTAATATGGCAACAATGTTGTCGGGAAAATTCACGACGCTTGCCCCAGCACTCGATCTGCTGCCCGTTTTTTGTCCAAAAATTAAGTAAATGGACATTCTCGAAATATTTTCTGATAGAATTGTGTATAGGAAGGTTAAGTGGACGAAAACTAGGCTTTGAAGATTTTTTATTGAATGAGAATAATAGTTCGAACCGAGCGGGTAGTAGCAAATTTTCTACAGTCCGAAAATACTACTTGCCAGGCCCTCATCGACAAAATTATGGTTCGACATTTATATTTAACCCTTTTTAGCTATACTACCAGAGGAAATGATTTGGAGCCATCCAGAAATAGGCGTGGCCGTTAAACGGTTAAACAGGAGTCCCGACAACACAGGCCGGACCGACAAGTGCGACGCATGGTAAGTTTATGCAAATACGGAACGATGCCACTGCTGGTACTGTTTTCTTAAGGGGTAAGGCCACAGTAGAATTTTCAAAAAATCGATTTTTTTTTCGCTAAAACGGTGTTTTATCATCATAGGAATAAGTTACTATTCGATTTATAGCAAGAACCTTTTTTTTTTTACCGACTTTGAGCGTATAACGTAAGCCCACCTCTGGCAAGGCCAGATGCATATGTAAAACTTTAAACGCGTTTTTCTCGAAACAGCATTTTTCCAATTGGCGTGACAAATAACTTTAACAATTTTCACTCGATTCACTTCAAATTTAAAAGTTATGTTCCTAATTGCATTTTGCAGAGAAGAACGTACGGAGTTTCTGATTAATCGAAAACTTTTCATTTTATGAGCAGTTTTATACGAAATTTTTCACTGAAAATTCATTCCTACAACTACAACAATGTTCGAATACCTACAACTTTTGAATAAAACAATATTTTTTAAATTCCGTACGTACTTCTCTAGGTATTCTTATGTAGATTGACGGGAATTTTTGTTTTTTGTTCTAGGTCAAAAATTGTGGATGATAAATGTCACGCCGCGAAGCGCCTATTAAAAAGATAACAAATGAAAATATTAGTAGTCGGCCATTTTGTACATCGAAAAGAAATATCTATATTTTCTAACAGCTCGATATTCATACTAAATAGATTTGTAATTAATTTTATGAGTGAGTCACTTTTTCATACGAAAAAAAATTGTTAAATTATACCCGTTACTGTGGCCTAACCCCTTAATTTCGGTCGTAGTTTACGTGTGTCACACACTTTATGTAGCGTACGAAGCAGAAAGTTGACAACTAGATTTTAATTATATTTTATATTGCCCTGAGGGGACAATAATGTATTTTATAGCCCTAGTTACTGCCAAAAGTATAGTACTGCTTATTGATATTTTAGCAGTTGCATGAAAAATACACATATATCAACCGCAGCCACCAATCTTACAAACATACGCTTATTGTTCGACCCTATATAGGTTTTCACCAAATGAATACTCCCTGGTACTATAAAAGATTCACTTCCCCAAGATCCTAAAAGTGCACAGAACTGAAATATATATACATTAATTAAAAATGCTGCCTGTGATTTGCGACGATGTTTACAGTGATTTGTACCATATTATAAGATACGACCTGCTATATGCGTGTGTTATTCAAGTGTTAGTTCAAGGCATCAATGCCCGTTCACTAAATGCATAGAATGTATTTTATAAATCGAAAATAAAATAAAATCCGGAACTGGGAGAGTTCTACCTCGATGATTTTTTATTATAATTCCTCATTCCCTGACATGGAATCATGAAGACTATACTATTCAACACATATACTTTAATAGTATATTCAAGTATAGAAAACAATTTTAACAAATCAATCTATCATCAAAGTGGCGGAGCTGTGGCAGAGTGGCAAGGCTCGTTACCACAAGGTTGCCGCGAGAGTTGCGATTCGACGTGCAGTCCAGCTTCCCGTAGACTTTGATTTGCAGAAAAATGCAATCATTTGTTCGGTTGGAACATGTATAAGGTAGATGGCCCAGTAATCGTCACCTTGAGCAGACCGCTTGACTTTGCAAATTTATATAGCTCACAACTAGGAAAGTGAGTAAAAGTTATTTTAAGTAGTTCTTAATAAGTTTTTTGTTACGAAAAAGCAGGTCGTTGTGAAATTCCCGTGCCCGGTACAGTTTTCGAGAAAATATTTCGTAAATGTTGTAAGATGCAATTGTACGAGTCATCGTCATGCCGGCATGATAGTTGGTCTGGTAATCGCCATGGGGACGTCCCACTAATCGTCACATGCGTTCAAACTGCTTTGAGGCCTTATATGCCTATGGATTTTTTTTTTACTTACATTATGTACAAACATGCCGAAAATAATATGCAAAAGTTATTTTAGGTGGACATTTTTTAAGACATGTAGAAAAATGGTTTTGAAAACTTTAAACGCGTTTTTCGGGAAGAAATGTTTTCAGAATCGGGTGGAGTCGTTGGTCCTGCATTTTTGACCGATTGACTTCAAATTTCAACTATAACTTCTTAGACACATTCTATAGCGATGTACACACGATTTTTACAATCGATTAGCAATTGCGGTTTTTGGAAACGAACAAAGGCCGTTGTTCCAGTAAAAAATGCGACTTTCTTAAAAATGTGTACTTCGGTAGCAAAACTCTCGTAGATTACAGGGAAAAGGAAATTCTTCTGGGTGCACATGTGCGATTCCAACGAGTCCGCTCGTTGGAGATACCTACAGATATGTGAAACAAACCCTGCAGACCTCGTTTTGATTGCTTTATTAGTATTTTTTTTTAATCCCAAGAAGCCTTGTTTTCCCACTATCCAAAGATATATAAGGCCTTAACTAATTATACAAAGGTTCGTAGGACTTTGTTGACTCGATTATGTCTGCATATAGAACTGCAGAATAATTTTTACGCACTCTGTCACAAACTTTATGATTTTTATTAAAACATTTGATAAAGAGTTTTGAAACATAAATTTCCCTTCCATACAACTTTATTAATTTCAAAAACAAAACTAATTATTGCCTATTATGTCAGAATTACGATTTTTATTAATTTGTAGTCATTATAAAAAACTATTTTTTTCGTAAAATAATGTTTAATATTCTTTCGATCGAGTGGTTTCACCTGTGTTCAAGACGTACCCAGTTATCGACATGGTCACGACCCAGTAATCGGCAACATTTATTTATATGTATATCTTTTTACTATCGCGAATATGTGTATTACGATTACTGGTCCGTGGATTCTTCAGATAATGCTCATTACGGACCCAATATTTCTTTTCTGATTTTCTATAAACTAATAATCGATTCGTAAGATTCTTTTTTTGCTAACATTGTCCCAATTATCGACAGGCGTGGCGATTAATAGTCAGAGTGTTTATGTTGCCGAATCGGTAATCGTCAAATATGAAAACTCGTTAAAATTAACATAAAACTATCATTTTTTATGCTGAACGCAAAACTAAGATCCTCGTTAATCACTTGAAGGAAAACTTACTTCACGCAAGTCCACAGGCATTCTCAAATCACCCGAGATGTGACATGGTTCACGTTAACCTCCTAATAAAGGATTCGGCCGAAATAACAGCTAGACGTCGTAACGAAATATATTTAATTTGATTAAAATGAAGCAAATGCAAATGCAAGAGAATGGCACGCTTTGACAAAAAAATTAACATTTCACGCAACATTTCTGTAAAATTTGGATTAAAAAAGTGGTTTTCCTTCTGTTTCAAAAACAATTGTCATCAAGTAGAAGGTAGCAATATTATCAATATTTCTACCACGTTTTAACTCAATCGGCTTAATAGTTTTTTTCGTAATCCTGCACGCCAATTTGGATAATGCAGTTTTGAGAAAAACGCGTTTGAAATTTGGGGGGCGTACAGGAATTACGTAACGCCAAATTGCCCAATTTTCTATCTACGCTGACTGACTATGGGAACGGGCCGACAAGTCACAAAAAGGTACCCATCGCACCATTTAATTAAGTCGAAACCATGTTCAGTCTGAAGGAAGGCGACCTGGTGACGCGGGTCCACACCGGTGCACTTAATGCCATGCCAACGGGGACGATTGGTCAAGAAGTCACTCACAGAACTCGATGTGGGTTACTTACTCGGACGAATGAGCGGCGAAAAGGACGAGAGACGATGTCCCATAGTCTAAAAGCCATATACAAGAATGATAATGTTGCTACGCATAGAACAATTTAAATTCACGAATCATCGGGCTCGCACTATTCCCGGATTGCTGCTTCACAATCGGTCTACGAGGCTAATCATTGTCGGAATTTCATTTTTCTCCCAATTGTATTTTGGAAACAAAAGAGCTGATCATTTATTTTTTGTGATCATCTGAATTATAGCTCATTCGGCACTCCTGTTATCTAATTGATATTAAATATTCCATTCTAAAAAAGTTAAAGGTCCTTAAAATATTACGAATAGTTGCAGATTTGTCCACTCTTTTCAGTATAGATGTCCTTCTTAGCTCATTAGGATAATAGAGAAAATAATGGAAATGTTGAGCCTCTTAATTTATAACGGTCAACGTCTATTGCACTACGAAAAAAAACCGGGCACGCCAAGTTTCTATGACTTGAAAGTACGAAATAATGGTTCGTGTCATTGTACTGTTATTTGAATTCTCTAAGAATTTATAAGCGCTTTAGGAAAAAAAAAGTATAACAGATCGGGTTTAAAGTAATACCCGTGAGTTTTAATAGAAGTATCAAAAAAAATTGTTTACGTGATAGCTAACATTGAAGGACGGCGTGCAATCTTGCTTCCGATCCATCAACACTCTATACGAAGAATTATATCGATTTACATTTTTTTTTTTTGGGGCCGGGTTGAAATTCCGAACTTTGAATGCGCCGACGATTGAAGATTCCTAATTTTAGTGTTCCGAAATGACAAGGTTCGTCAAGATCATGCCAGCGAAATTTGACACAGTTGACTGTAAATGATGCAGAACGTATAACATTGTCTACACAAATTTCAAAATTGAAGCGAAATCACTTCTTAATAAAAAAAAAAAAGTCTTGAAACAATTCGTCGATTTATAAAAAAAATTGAAATTTTGCCAGCCGATTCAGCCAATTCAGCGACGTTTTTTTTTTTTTCATTTATTTTCCTTCACATTTATTACTATTAAAAATCTTTATTGTAAATTCCTAGTGAGGATTCTTGATTCAAACTCAATGATCATCATTGTATTCTAACGATGTACGCTTCAACTCTGTCAATTACGGCACTTTTGCAGGAAAAATGGTCATATCGAATTTCTACATTTCTTACATTATACTGAATAGCATGTTGATTTTGTTAGCGAATTAAAAAATACACAAAGTTTCCCTTCTTTGGCGGTGGTTCGCCAGTATGGCAGCAAACAAGCACCCGTTCCCATTATTTGTCCGAACATTTTGAGGGGTCTGTATGAGCTTGGAATTTAAAAAATACCGTTTTTTATTATATAGTTTTACAGCCTGGAGCCTTAACTTCAATATGCAACAAAGATTTGGTGAAATATCCAAAGATTGACCTTCTTATAACGAGTTATAGCGCGGCAAGCTTCTGCGGACAATATGATGCACCTGACGGTATACAATATATTGAATCCAACGATAAGTTCTGCTAATGCAGTACTCGATGCGCAGCGCAGAGAGACAGCTATAACACTGGAAGTATTGAAAGAAGAATAAAAACTTCGTCAAGCGGCCTAAAATGAGCTGAAGATAGTGGTGCAGCTGCAGACGGATTACTATACTGCCGTCGTGTGGGAGAAGGCGATATCTACAAAAAAAATCGAAAATGCATTTTACTATACAGAACGATGGGAAATTTTGTACCGATACCAACGGTACCAAAAATGCATTTTTGATTTTTTTTTTTTTTGGTAGATGCCGCCTTCTTCCATATGATCGCAGTATATAGCGCAGAAATCACAGATTGAAGGTACAATTTATTTATATTATTTAATTTCGCACGTTTGGTTTATACGCCAAGGCATATCTTGCAATTTTATTCCTTCAATGACAATTGAACGAAACAATGAATTCTAGAAAAAAGAATGATTTATCAATTGACAATGAAAAAGGTTGGATTTTTGGTTGCTATCTGTTGGCTATGTTTCATCATCTATCGCGCGTCGTCCCATCTCCTCCGTCATTGAAACGGTCGTTGTTTATACCCCCATTACTAACAGAGTTTCTTATTCCCTATACCCAGAAACAAAATATTCCCTATACCCAGAAACAAAAAAATCACAAAGATATTGAACAAACCTCTAAATGTATACGGTGAATGTACGGGGAAAATGTAGATTGTACTTCCCTTTCTGTTTTTGCGTTTTTCTCGAAACCATATTTTATAAAACGGTGTAAGTTATATCTCAAAATCTATCCTTCCGATTCACGTTAATTTCGGACAGAGCATAACTTATCACATTTTATGCACCCGGATGATTCTTTTTATTTATTGATCCATTTGTTTAAAAAAAGGGTCGATGTTGGTTCTTTTTTATCGAAAGTCGAACCTTTCAGCATGCCATTTTCGTAATTTTCAACAAAAAAAAGGATCCGGCCGATCGAAAGTTTTATTATTAAATTGAAAGTAAATGTTTGTGTTTCAGAACCACCTGCCCAGAGGCGATACAGCAACGGCGCCACTTTGTTTGAATAATAATAATTTCGTTGTTGATGACAATTGTTCGATTGAAAAGACTTAAACTTGGCCACATTATAAATTAATTGTGTATAAAAGGCCAACCTCGTCATCCCAATACTATCATCAGAAAAAGATATTGGCATTCGACCGGTTTATTTATTTTTTCTTGCAAGCTCAGGCAGATCCGTTAAGACCGATTTTTCGTGACGACATGTATCGAAATTTCATGACTACAATTACGAATGTATTAATCCTTCAAGCGATTCTCGCAAAGTTGCATAATTGGTGTATAGAATTGCGGCTTTGTGGCTTAAAGTGTGCACCAATGGAGTTCTTACGGGAATCGAAAAAAAAAGAATTTAACAAAACTTCTCTCGTATGTTGAAAAAATGGTCTACTTGCTATTTCGAATAACACTTGAGTGCTGTCGCTATATAGTAAAAAAAACTTGGAATGAAACGTTATATGTATTTCTTGAAGATGTTGACTGTGCAAGCATGCAAAGTATAAGAATATTTTTATTTCTATCGTTCGTAAGCACACAAAAAATGTCAATAAACTCCATTCTGAGTACTAATTACTGCTATGATCGAACAATATAATGCTTTCATGAGCGAAGAATATATCGCCATCTTGGCGTAAAAATAAAAAAATTACTTTATTCCACAAAAACCATTTAAAAAGCGCAACGGTTTTGAAGTTTGATTCGTAATAGTCCCATAAAATATGCCGAAAGTTGCTGCAGTCGACATTTTTTTTTGGAAAATGCCATCGATTTGCTCAAGACGATTATATACGATAAGACTAATTGTAATTGCGTCAAAGAACGGAAATTATTTGTTAGGCGGTGAGAATATCAAATGTGTATATTTTTATCTGGAATGCATGATGCTTGCGGTGGTCATGTAGATGTACTTATGAGCAAGGGCAAAAAAATCGGCAAGGCCACGGAGCTAAGGGCACGCACCGACGACCATCTACACTCGTCGACGTTACGATTCATTCTGCTTTTATATGGTATAGAAGCCGGCATGCACGAGAAAAAGTAAATTCCGACGAAGACAGTCGTACAGGTGAACCACGTTTCCCCTTCTTCCAGCGGCTCCAGATAGCATGATTCAATGGGCGTTGTAGATACCACGTGACCGGGTGAGTGTCTCTTGCACATACTAGCTCGTTAGACTTTCTTGTCGCATACTATAGTTACTCCTCAAGGCGCATAGCGCTTTTTTATAATATCAGTGAACTTGATCATAATTTATACACAAAAAAAATCCGTTGAGCTAAACAACATTTCAGTTAAGAGGCATTAAGATTAAAATAATTTCATAAGAACGTTACCTTGACACAAAACGATGACGAAAAATACTCCAAACAAATTATTTGCTGTACGAAACATTTTTTTGAATGCTGTGTATAATATGGACCACCGTCACTGGAAAATACCGGAGCCGCGATGTTGTTGCCGTATTCAATGAATGTAATTGAGTCACCTTTTATTTTCAACCTTTACATCAATGGTGTCAAATGAATAACATCCTTGAAAATTCACTATACAGCATGAACACGCATGATTCAGAAAACAAAAAGTGTATACGATAGATTTCGTAAGTGTCTATAAAATCAGGCATGCAAAGATCGCAAATAAACATGAGTAATATAACTGAAAATTGTAAAAACAGTTTCGGTAAATAACGTGTAACATAGAATTCGCGCCGCCACGCGTCGAAGTCGGTCTTCTACTGACTTCACCAGAACGATCTGGCGAAGCGTACGAGTTGGATAAAATCTAACCCCACCCAGCATCGCTTCGACGCGGCCTCGAGGAGGCGATCCGTATTATCGTCGGTCTAATCCACGCGCCAGATACAAAACTGTGGGCGTACCATGAAAAATCTGATGCACGCTATTTTCTTTTTTAAATGAGTTGAGAGGGGTCCTCTGAATGTACAGCCAATTTGGCGCTGCGGTGGGGCCGGAGTTTCAGACGGCATCGTGCAAATGCTGAAAAAAGTGCTTTTTTTCTCAATATTCCCGAAATACCATATCCCTTAGGGGGATACGCTTGTACAAATTGCCCATGTACGTCTCAAGTCTAGATTGACTGCATCGATAGGCATCTATATGTTATTTTAAAAATCCTGCGAATGGCAACCTTAAAAATGCAATTTTTGGAGTCATCAAGTGATGGAGGGGGAAAGAAAAATAAAAAAGTAGTTCTTCTCGAAAACGGCACATCCGATTTGGCTGAAAAAAAAATGAAAGTTATGAGCATTGATGAGAATACTTTGCGAATTAAACAAAAAAAAATATTCTGACAGAAAGTACACGTGAAAACAACGTATTTACATTTTAGAAAAAGACGTCTTAGTTTTTTTTCCTGAAGAGACCTTAACATGTTTGCTTTCACATAAGTATATTTTTACCGAATTTTTCGCCGATCGTATTCATAGCCGAAATAATCAAGACCCAGCATGTGGACCGGCACGACGCTTTTACACACTCACTACAGCCATATACTCATACATCGAATGTACAAAGCTGGGTTTTATTCTCGATTCTTGTATTATTTTGTAATAAAAGTAGTAAGGATTTATATTTCATTTGTACAGCTCGTGTGCCTATATAAAAAGTTGATCTATGTAAGATTACGATGGCTATGACAATATGCGATACGCGAGATGGAATAATTGAAAATCGATTCCGAGGAGAACACTTGAAAAATCATTTCAACATTTCATGTACATGAAGTATTAAAAAAAGTAGCGTCCAGTTAACCACCTCTGTAAACTTGGCACCCGAGTATCTCCGATCTCAATTTTTTTGGTGATTTCCGAAGTTTTTTGTTTGTAGTTGATTATAGTGAACTTAATTTCGTTTGTAGTAGCGCAGAAAAAAATTTAGACCACCAAAAAAAGCGGCATCCCCCGGAATAAGAAAAACGAACATTTAGAATTTTTTCATTCAATACCGTTTTTAGTTGATTGTAGTAAAATAATTTTCGTTTGTAGTTGAAGGGTTTCTTTTAATTTTCCACAAAAATGAAAATCGGAAAATGAAACGTCCGGCAACAATTTTTCGAGTGAGTCCTAAATGCTAATTAACATATGTCTGGCATAAAAAAACATGTACTAAAACCACGGCATTACCGACATGCAATATTTCACTATTTTTTGAGCCAATTTTTTTTTGCAATGACCACATAGGGAGTAAAACGGTCTGTCCTATCGTACGGTAGGATAGATAGTTTTTAGTTGTAAACTAGGTAACTACAAATGATGCCCGCGCTTCTAAAACTATTCTAGTTGTTTGTAGTTCAGTATTTATCGTTTGTAGTTGCGGACAAAGAAGCTACAAACGAGGAAATCACTTGAAAATAATTTTTCAGCAATTTGAGAAGGAAATGTTCGGTTGTGGTAAAAAAATTGGTAACTATAAGCGACGGCCGCGCTTCCAAAACGTTTGTACTTTGTAGATCCGTAATTATCATTTATAGCGGCAGAGAAAGTAACTACAAACGAAATAATCACCGGAAAATGACTTATCCACGATTTTGGAAGGACATGTTCGTTTGGAATAGTAAACTAAGTAACTACAAACGATGCGCGGGCTTCTAAAACGTTTGTAGTTATGTGAAATTCCGTTTTTATCGTTTGTAGTTGCAAAGGAAGTAACTACAAACGAGGAAATCACCTGGAAATGATTATTCCTCGATTTTTGAAGGATATGTCCGTTTGTGGCGATAAATTAGGCAACTACAAACGACGCCAGGGCTTTTAAAACGTTTGTAGTTGTGTGTAGCTCCGTATTTATCGCTTGTAGTTGCAGAGAAAGTAACTACAAACGAGGAAATCACGTGAAAATATTTTTCAGCAATTTGAGAAGGAAATGTTCGTTTGTAGTAATAAAGTAGGCAACTGCAATCGACGCCCGGGCTTCTAAAACGTTTGTAGGTATTTGTAGTTTCGTATTTATTGTTTGCAGTTGCAGAGAAAGTAACTAGAAACGAAGAAATCACCTGAAAATGATTTTTCCACGATTTTGGGAGTATGTGTCCGTCTGTGGTAATAAACTAGGTAACTAGGAACGACGCCAGTGCTTTTAAAACGTTTGTAGTTATGTGAAATTCCGTTTTTATCGTTTGTAGTTGCAAAGGAAGTAACTAAAAACGAGGAAATCAGCTGAAAATGATTTTTCCACGATTTTAGAAGGATATGATCGTTGGTAGTAAAAGACTAAGTAATTACAAACGCCGTCCGGGCTTTCAACTCGTTTATAGTTGTTTGTAGTTCCATATTTATCGTTTGTAGTTGCAGAGGAAGTAAATACAAACGAGGAAATTACATGAAAATAATGTTTCAGCCATTTGAGAAGGATGTTCCCGTTTGTAGTAAAATACTAAGTAACTACAAACGCCGCCCGGGCTTTTAAATTGTTTGTAGTTGTTTGTAATTCCATAATTATCGTTTGTAGTTGCAGAGAAAGTAGCTACAAACGGACATATCCTTCCCAAATCGTCGAAAAATCATTTTCAGATGATTTTTTCATTTGTCGCTACTTTCTCTGCAACTACAAACGATAAATACGGAACTACGAAAAACTACAAACGTTTTAGAAGTGCGGGCTTCGTTTGTATACAAACGACGCCCGCACTTCTAAACTAGAAAAACTTTAGTTACGTTAAAAACGTTAGTTACAACGTAACTAACGTTTTTTCTAACGTCGTTTGTAACTAACGTTAAAAACGTTAGTTACAAACGACGGCCGGGCTTAATTTTCTACTAAAACGAACAAATCCTTCTAAAATCGGGGAAATTTTTTTTTTCAGGTGATTTCTCTATTTGTACTTCCTTTTTCTACAACTACAAACGTTTTAGAAGCGCGGGCATCATTTGCAGTTACCTACTTTATTACTACAAATGAACATTTCCTTCTCAAATAGCTGAAACATTATTTTCACGTCATTTCCTCGTTTGTAGTTACTTCCTCTGCAACTACAAACAATAAATACGGACCTATAAACAACTAAAAACGTTTTTGAAGCCCGGGCGTCGTTTTGTAGTTACCGAATTCACAACTACAAACTACCTATCTTACCGTGAGATAGGATAGATTGTTTGGGTTTGTTTGGGTTGCAAAGGAAAATCTGCTTGGGTTGCAAAGGAAAAGGCCTTTGTGGTCATTGCAAAGGAAAATCTGCTTTAAAAAATAGTGAAATATTGCTTTTCAGTAATGCCGTTGTTTTAGTTCATGTTTTTGATGCCAGACATATGTTAATTAGCATTTAGGACTCACACCAAGAAATGTTGCCGGCCGTTTCATTTTCCGATTTTCATTTTTGGGGAAAATAAAACAAAACCCTTTAATTAAAAACGAAAGTAAATGTACTACAATCAACTACAAACGATTTTGAATGAACGAAATTCTAAATGTTCGTTATTTTTATTCCGGGGGATGCCTTTCTGTTCGGTGGTCTAAATGTTTTTTCTGCGCTACTACAAACGAAGTTAAATTTACTACAATCAACTACAAACGACATCCCTCGGAAATCACAACAACAAAAAATGGAGATCGGAGATACCCGGGTGCCAAGTTCGCAGAGGTCAGTTAACCTTGAAAAGTAAGTTGCAGTATTTCTGCACAAGGACTTGTAGTACGGCTTTGAACTCCTTATCGGTGGGCTTTTTCAGTATGAGTTCTCTCGCCGGTCTCAAGACCGAGTGCTTTGTTACGGTGAGTCCCCTCTGCTCTCACGAAAGGGAGTGCTTTAGCGTGAATCCTCTGGCCCCTAACAAAACAGGGCGTTTGTTTACTGTGATTCCCCTCACCTGTTATAAAACGGTATGCTTGTTTAGTGTGAATCCCCTTAGTTTTCACAAGACGTAAGTCTTGTAAGTCCCCTTGCCTGTCGCAAAACGGTTTGCTTTATAATTGTAAGGCCTCTAACAAAACAGGTTGTTTGTTTTTTCACTTGTATTTTCAATGAGAATATTTTTTTCTTAATTTCACAATAGTCTCCAATTAAAAAAGTTCGTGGCTTTCGTTCAAAGGCCCTGTTGAGAGTCAGCGTCACAAGGCCCAACGATTGGCCCTATCGGACAGCTATCTTTCAAGGAAACACTGAGAAGGCCTGGAAATCCGAAAACATCCGGACAATCTGAACAGAGACCAAGGGTATCACTTAGCTTATTTGGCCACGCCGTCCTCCTGACTTTGCATCTGACCACCTGATCAATTAAAAACATCAGATTTGCTGATACAGTGATCTGGAACGATGACTGCAATTATATATGGAAAATCTGAGATACGAGAGCTTTAGTATCGGAGCTGTTCTTTGATTCGTTCGTACACGCTCTCGTTCACGATCGCGCTTAGTTCGTATCCCACACACTTTACCAATAATTCTCACTCGTCGAACTCACAGCTGCGTACTATCTATCGCACTTTTTGGAGCATTATACTGGTAGAGGGTTATTTTTCAACTTCCTTGTGTTAGTAGAGGGTAACTTTGCTGAAAGGCTTTATAGACATCGCCATAACGTGCACGAGGTCAAGGAGTTCGCGATAATGTAGGGTAGTCTGTGAACTGTTAACTCTACGAAAAAAGTTGAAAACACAATTTTGAACAATCTTTATACTCTACAAGATTAATCCGAGAACTACTTTCACTGTGCGTTCAATCGTTTGAGACCGATTTACAAATGTATTTTACACACTCTAACTCGAATGAAATCAATACTTTAAAAAGTTTGTTTACACATAATGTACGAAATTTTCTTCGTTACAAAATAGTTCTCATCATTTTCAACGTAGGCTCAACCAAGGATGTACCCAAGATCTTATCTAGGGGTGGGGAGCAGCTCATATTAGTTTCGAGGAAGAGGAGGCGGAGAAAACAGATAAAGGACTTAATTTTTTCTCCACCGGAGGAGGGAGGAGCTGCCCCTAGCTGGGTGCGCCCTTGGGATCAACCGCTCTGCAAATATGTAGCAAAAACTGTATAAATAAGTAGCCGCCCATAGATTCGGTTTTACATGCACGTACATTTCGCAGCACAGTTGTCTCCGGCTCTTGACCGTCTTAGAGTGCATGGCAACATTTTCTATAGAGCGTATAAAATTTGAATCCTTTGACAAAAAAATTCAAGTTCCATTTCGTACTGCATTCTCTGCTCTACAAGATCGATACTAATATCAGTGTTGAGTGTGCGACTTACCTTGCAGTAGACGCTGTTAAAAAGCCATTGTTTCCAATTGACATGCTCTGTACCCGTCAAAATATTAACCTAAACAAATATTTGTTGACACAAACTTGATCAAATTGTATTTTCTATGAAAATAGTTGAGGTGTCTTTCGTCGTTGAATGTACCGTTCCGGAGATATTTTCCATAGATTGTAGTCCACGATTACAGCGGAAGTCTCATCCTCCCTGGTTTTATACTCAGGGGAAATCTTTCAACACGATTTAAAAAGAAAATCCTCAGACTATACACTACTGGAGTGAGCATTTTATTGGGGAGGAGGAATAACAAATAACTGATTCATATACTTGGATGTATACGTATATTAAGTATATAAGTATATACGTATATAAGATATATTAAGCGCACTGTAATTTACCAATGATTCGGACGGGCCTTCCTTGTCCTCCCACAAAATACGACCCTCCGCGAAAGGAATACCTTAAGACGGCTGTGGACGCAACGGAAGTCAGGTTAGATATGTGCAGTGCCGGTACGGAGTGATAGAAAAGGGTTCAATTGGGAAGGGTAATACGTAAAAACCAGCAAGGGTATACGTTGGAAGGCAGGAAAGTAAATTTAAAAAACTACTTTACTACCTATAAACTTAAAAATGTTTGCACTATCTCCTGTGACTTTGCCACAATTGTCTCGAACAGATTATAAATGTGACAACGCTGAACATAGCAACGTCGATACCATCATTAGTATATGCTCGTCCATTGCGTGCAGAGCAAAGCATTCCTCTTATGCATTTTCCGTAACTCAGCTGCGTTGCGGTCCGGCGTATGAGGTGAGATAAGGAATGCGAAATCCAACAGTATATGGCTTGAGGTCACTTGAAGTAAACAGCAACAGCTTAAAAAAAAGACACACCATCCACATGAAAACTGTAGGACGCGAATTATGTATACAAGGTGTTTGGCACATAAACCGACAACTTTTTGGGGTATTGGGGGGGGGGGGGTCATTTGCTACTTTTTTCACCTTTAGACCCTATGTCCTCAGTGTCACGGTAATTGAGATATGATTTTTTTTTTCGTTTTTTGTAACACCCGAACTTTTGCCTTTAAATAGTCATAACTTCCTCATGACGGAAAAAGCCCGTACGATAAGTATAAGAGACATGGTAGTCGAACGAAATGCATCTTTCGTCGTAGGTTTGAATTGGTAAATAGTACATTGTGTACTAAGGAGCTAAATTCTTGAGTGGGATTTTTACGCGGAGCGCGATGTTTTCAGTACGAGTCGTAGACGAGCGCCGAAGACGACGACGAGTACTGAAAACATCGCGCAAGGCGTACAAGCCCCTGTCTCCACGGTGCACACGATTATTTATATAACAGAACCATGTTTTCCAAGTTTTTGTCTTGTTAAATACATATGGCTGCAACCGACAGAGATAGGCGCGCGGTCGATGTGCGGGCTCGGCGGTCACTGAAGTTAAGCAGCATTGGAGGCTGCCAATACTTGGGCGGTGACCGCTTGCCCGTGCACTGGTCTGCGCGTCAACATCTGAGTGGAAGCCAGTTTGTCTAAGTTTTTGATGGTAATACAACTGAAACTCAGCCAAATACAGCCGCCTGTATCGGCCCAGATTTTCCGCAGTTTCCCTGGGCCCTCGTGCAAATGCGATACAGTAGTGCACTAGGAAAAAGTGGCTGCGATCAACACTCGGGGGGGGGGGGGGGGGGGGGGGGCTCTGGAAGGAAGGTAGGGAACTCTGCAAGGATTGTGAATGTCGGAAGGAAGGGAAGGAATAAAGGAGGGGATGGTAAAAGGGGAAGGACCCCGTACCTCTGAGGAATACATATATACACACACACACACACACACACACACACACACACACACACACACACACACACACATACACACACACACATATATATATATGGCTGCAAGCACGTGCAGAAGGTGTATTGCACACGGAAGCTGTATCGCACATGGAAGCTGCATCGCGCGCGCCGCCCGGGTGTTACGTGCCAGCCTTCACCTTTTTTTCTCTCTTTTTTGAAACCGCGATGGTAAATACGCACGTAGCAGCACCCTCACTCAGCGACCAAAAACCTATATTTCTTTAACGCTAAGCGAGCGATAGCCGAAACGTATCACAAGACCAAAAGCGAAACCGTCGCGCGTAGGTCCCCACGCATAAACATAGCCAACGACAGACGAATTTACGAGAGGAGCGTACTCGCAGCCTCGGTAGAGAAACCTTACGCCTAAAGCACTCGAACAAATACAGGGACCGAACGGCACCACAATCCTACCTTGTCCTACGACCCAAACAATCCGACGAGGAAAACTCGCCCGCGTCAAAACACGTTACCCGGTCATATCGCAAGACTCACGAAACCACGATCGCTGAACCTGATTCTCGGACATAGAACAATGGCGGCATTTACCATGGCTGTGACCTAATAAGTAGACGAACAAAGCTATTCCCACGCATGACGCCGACCTATCACGTAAGTCAGCGTACATTCTCACGATTGATTAACCGATCACTAAGAAGCTCCGATCCGAAAAAGCATTCCCCCCAAAAAGCTCCCTCCCCTACAACCAGACTTTCTTAATTTTCATATCACGAAGGAGCAGACACTCTGTACACGAACTCCGAACAGAACAGTTGATTTACAAGGCTAAACCCTTTCGCTCTGCGTTTCCGTGTAACCATTGTACGCGTAACTATCTTTGTACCGAAATTATAAGTTTGTAAGAGTTAAACGTAATAAACGTGAACTATGTGAATTAAGACAAAATCTACGCGTCTGAATATTCATTTGATCAACGATGAATCCATCGGGCGGATCAAACTCTCTTACCAGAATCACGCATCTCAAATTCGTGTAAATCCAAATTGCTATTAAACTGTATTCGAAACTCAAGCGGAAGCCAAACAAAGACTCACTGCGCAATCTAAATCAATTCAAACTTTCGTGCTCTAAATCGACAACCTCGCGAGTCCCAACTAAATCCCCCACACCGCTGACACCAAACGTAATTTTAAAATGTATCAGCACATTTAAATGTACTATCTTATTAATAATTTATAATAAGGGGTTCACCGTTCACACGCACGAAAAAGTGAGGAAAATATAATTGCGTTATATCAGAGTACTTTTTAAATGCATCATTGTATAAATATTGGTTTTTTCCTTAGGTACACGCTTTTCGCGTTTGTTACCTATTCTTTCCCTTCATTGTGCCCGTTTCTTTCCTCTACTGTTTACTCCTTTTTTCTCCATCTTTCTCCTTGTACCCCCCCCCCCCCCTCTTGCGGCCGCAGCCGACTTCCCCCTCTGTATTATATTCATCATGACATTTCTGTCATGGGTCTAGGGAAACTGCGGCAAACCTATACCAATACAGCCGGTCATCGAGTTCGCCCCCCAGTCGTGGAACTAGTCTTATTTCGCCGCGAAATGCCGAAGAAAAACATATCACGACGAAATGTACGCGACTGGGATTCGAACCCGGGACCTCCCGGTCCGCTGGTTTAGTGGCGAGCACGCTAACCACTAGACCATCGCACCGGTCCAATGCATCATTGTATTTGAATGTACTATTCGTAAAGATAATTTCAGGATGAATGAATATATGTTATTTATCGCGATACAGGTTTGTCGCGGTGTCAGGTGAAAGTGACAGCTGAAAGACTGACAGCTGCACCACAACGGCGTTCAATGCCCGTGAGCGTGACAAGTGCAAACGCGCAATTTTTTAAGGCTTATGCCCTAAAAGACCCCTTTTAGGTCCTGTTTACACGCACGAAAAGCGAGCAAATCATGGTTATGGTATATAAATTAAGTTTTAAGACATACATTTTTTTCAAATAGTAAATTTAGCGTTTACAAATTTTCTTTATACGAATATTCAAATATATAGTTTACAGACAACATTCCTACAATTGTGAGTTAAAAGAATAATTCGCAAGCTGGCATTTCCAATGTGCGATTCTCTCAGCATATTTCTGGTAAAATATGTGTATATAAAACGAATATATGATGAACAATTAAACCACTGTCTGATATTGTACACGGGTTTTATCCGGTCTTCAAAATTTCAAAGTGACCTTGGTTTTCGTTCTTCATAGAATTATAACTTTCTCTTTAGCTGGGTTAAGCTACGTTGACCTTCCACCATGATTCAATATCACTTATCCTCGTTTTAATAAACCCGACGCTGAATATCGAGACAATATTTTCCTTTTGTATTTGACGAAATGACCTGGAAAGTAGACAGAAATACAATTTTTTATTTGCATTTGGCGGGATCACCCTTGATCTTGGTTATAAAATTTTCAAGGTACTTTATTATATGATCAAGTAGGGGAGTGCGAAGGTTAGAAGTTGCATTATTTGATCAGTCTTTTCGGGGTGCTAGAATTAAAAATTTGAACGTTTTCCGATAAAATAACAAATTAATCAATGTTATACAAGATTTTTTAAAATATTGGATCATTACTTAAACGAAAAAAGTAAGATATGAGCCTGACGCAAGTCAACATGTAAGCCTGATATAAGATAAAACGAAAACAAGGCAAGATATAAGATGATAAACAATGTCAATAATTATTGAAAAAACGTTGGAGGTCAGAATTCCTCTCAGTTACGTCAAAGAATACTGGAACTATAATGTAACACATAAAAAGAACCTAGAAGTCACGTATTTGCACCAATAAGCCGCAATGGGATGTTAACAAATTATTTTGTTGATCGACGCTTTTTTAAAAATAAAGTCGTCAGCATTTTTTATAAAAAAATATTGGAAGCTGTGGAACTCAACTGTATGCAAGAATAAGTCAAGGTCGTTTGCGATTTTCGGAAACATTATCTGTTTCGGCAAGTCCAGAATTTTTATTTCAAATGCTTTTTTTTGTATAAAATCACCGGACCAGTCTGCCAAAACTATTAGAAAGTGTAGAACTCGGCTTTATTCGAGAACTCTTTTTTGTTTTTGATCGACTAGAAAAAGATATCCCAACTTCACCGAAATTAGATCCCTTGTTTTTTCCGAGACGGCTAATATTTCGGAAAAAATAAAAGACACTGACGGCTGTCTTGCATGACAAACAACGCGTCTTTTGGTTTGCCGGAAATGTAGTGCGTCTGGGAAAAATTTGATCATAGGATTTTTACCGATTGGACGTGTAACATCGTCCTTAAATATTCGGCATTGAAAGTCCATCGGGGTCTGCATGAACTTGGGGCCCTAAAAGGGTCGATTTTCCATATTTTTTTCAGATGGGAGTATCGGCACGCCGAGGTCAGGATTGTATACACAACTAATACATCATCATGCTAAGCGCGACTTGTTTTTATCGAAAAATATTGATCGACAATGTAATTATTATTATTAAAACGAAGTACCGTTAGCCACCTGCTGCATGGTGTAGGTCATTCTGGCAACTAGAGTGATCTGAAATGAAAGATAAGAAATGTACTTTAAGAACAATAATGAAAATTTTATATGATCCGATACGTTTCTCCTGTTTTTATAAACAAATTAATTCTTTAAATGACTATTATGACGAAACAATGTATTATAGAGAAACAAGTTTCAAATAAAAAATCTTCCATTATGAATTTGCAACAAAAAAAGGTGTTTTTAATGTATTTTCAAACTCTGTTAGTAATCGATAAATAATTGCAGTTTTAATAGGGGACGGAGATGGAACGAATGACGTTGAAGTTCGCATTGTTGAAATGCAACAAGATGATTTTTTCTTCAACTTCTGAAATTTTCTTTGGCAGATTTAAGCTACTGAAATCACGCAAACATTTGATTAGGAATCTTATTACGCGACCTACAACACATCTGCTGAATATGATTTTGGATAATAACGAAAATAAGAAATTAAAAAGAATTTTTGTTGCATTCCAACGATACAAACTTCAACCACATATGGAACGATGTGTGAAAGATGACGAGATAAACTCTCATCGTGTATATCTCCATTACTAATAGAGTTAGCAAAGAAATAAATAAGACTTTCCTTATTATAAATTTATAAAAGAACCTCCCCCACTTAAAACTTTTTTTTTCTAAAATGGATTGTTTCTTTACAATCGTCATTGATATAATTGAGTTGCAAGAAACTAGCCCGCAACTCTCGGTTGAGGGGTTAGGTGATCGTGAAGATTTAAAAAAAAATCGTTTGTCGCTTGAGGTAACTCACATTGAAGAGGAAGGGCCAACATATAGTGCAGAAATGGCAGAATGAGAGTAAACCTATGATTACAACGATATAACTGCTAGTAAATCTTTAAGGGGTCTTTTCACTTTAGACGCTAAAAAAGGCTATTTTCATGATTGTTTTTGATAGGTATATATTATAGATATTGATATAAAAGTTGTTATACTTAATAAATACACTTTCGAAATACATTTTTTTTTAATGTATTTGTATATTTTTTAAATGTATTTATTGAAGTCACTATTTATAGACGAAAATAGTAGTTAAAAAAATGTCCTAAAACATTGTAGGTCTGCGCTGTTGATAAAATCTCGGAGATGGATGATTCGAAACAAAATATCAAACGGTTTTAGATTCAGTATGTTAATGGCTATAGCGCATATCATACGATTTTTGATATATGCAAAAATAACAAAATGGCGGACATTTTCCGAAAAAAACGTGTTTTTCACCGTTTTTGGCACGAAAAATAGTAAATATCGAAATTTTAAAAAATCCTTGATATGCGCTATAGCCATAGTTGTCAAGAATATGTGGTTAAAATTTCATAAGGATCGGTTCAGTAGTTTCGACGATTTTATCAACAAGCCGGCGAAAATCGTTGTTTCGAAGAAAACGCGTTTAAAGTTTGTTTGGGTTACATAAATACATGAATTTTTTTTAAAATGTATTTCGATAGTGTATTTATTAAGTGTAACAACTTTTATATCAATATGTATAATATGAACCTATAAAAAAAATTCATGAATATAGCCTTGTTTAGCGTCTAAAGTGAGAAAACCCTTAAAGAAGTTTTTTCTTGACACTGTGTTCATGGAGGCTAGAGCGGGAGGAGGCCGATCTGTGCATTTCAAAGTGGCTACAAAAATGTGGTCAAACAGGGATGGCGCCACTATCTCTAAGACCTCGAGAAGTAAGCTGAGTATCGATGTCGTGTAAGAGGGATGGAAGAGGATCGAATACGTATCCCAGCAAGCAGTGCAGCGAGATAGCGCGCAAAAGTTACCCCCTCTCTAGTCTCTTACGCGCCCATCACACAATCAAAGTAGCGCGTGTCCGTGAGCGAGCGACGCTCGGACATCTTCGGAAAGAGACGAGCGCGCCGAAGTTTCCCGACCGCGCCTTCGGCAGCTACACCAATACATGGACCTGGGCCTGGCTTCGGTCCGCAGGGGCGCAGGATCGTTCCCCGCGCTCAGTGCTTTTTTTGTAAAATTATTATTACTATTAATTCTTGTTTGATTAGTTATTTTTATTAGTTATCATTATTATTTTAATTAGTTTTCTTTTAGTGTCGAAAAATTTATCGCGTACTCCGACCGCTTATTTGATTCGTTTGCTCGTTAATTTAAATGTAATAATAAATGTAAATTACCACTTATTTATCTTCTAAAAAATTGTTTGCGCTTTACTCACACCCATCCCTATGCCAAATAAATTGTAATTCACAAAAGTAAGCGGAAATATATTTATAGTCGTATTATTATATTCATTCTCGTAAGTTACGATTCGCGGCCGGATGGATGATTGGCTTGTTTTTTGGGATAATGCTTTATCGCTTGATGATAGTATATGAGAATAAATATAATTCACACAGATTGCTTTTTCCCTCGAAGCCTTCGTTTCGGCTTGGTCGCACATGAACGTGCTCAGCGTCCATGCCACGGTCTTACATACAGGTCTTGAAACTTTGGTGGTGGGGGTATGTCCTCGGATTGAAGCACCGGCCGTTTCGCCTAGTGACCACGAGTGTCGCTGCGATAGAGTGATGCAGGCTGTGCGGGAGATGGAAATCGATTGTTGACTCATAGGAACCTAACCTAGCTGTACAATTGGCTGGTGTAGGCAAATTATGATATTCAATGTCAAAAATGGATGATGGACCTAAATACAATTAAAAGTAACTTTATCGTAAACCTGAAAAAAAAAACCAAAAGACTATAGTTATCCAAGTGGGTACAATGAATATGAATGTTTTTTATAGAGGTGTCAATGTGAGCTCGTGTTGGTCGAGGGGTTCGGTGCAAACTTCGTAATGCTGCTTTCAGGGGTTCGATCCCTGTGCGCTCGGTTTTTTTAAAACAGGTTTTAGCTTTTATAAAAAAAATAGGCTTTACGCGTTGTTTTAATTGACCGGACGATAAGTGGCAACTATTCCAGACCGAAGTGGAATCCAGACCGAAACACTTGCAGGATGTATTTTCCGAAACGGTTTGCGTTGGTAAATTAAAAAAACACCTCTTTTCCGACCTTAAAGCGAAGGACTCTCGAGTAGGATAAATGAAAATAATTCGCTAACTTTGTTTTATGTTTTCCAGCCTGGAAAGTATTTATTGTAATGATCCCAATCATTTTTCATTTTTTTTCTGGTTCCCGGCTCCAACGCCTGTTTCGCCCATTCTCGATGAATATATTTCGGTTCGAAATTATTTTCGCACACAACGTGTCTCAGCTCTAATTTCCCAACTCCCGGTATCGCGGCCTCCCATTTTTTCAATTGCGCCAAGTCTCTCGGCTCCCGAAACACTGAGCGTTTCGATTTTTCACTCCGAGAGCCTGTTTTAAACGTTGGCACAATACACCACTTAGTCATTTTTCAATATCACCGTTTTTATAAGTTTACAAGTAGAGCACGTCGCGTGTGGTCGCGTGAATCGAGGTTATGTTTGGGTTTCGTTTACTTTTGAAATCTATTTCCGTCTCTCTCACACAGCCTGTATCACTCTATAGCAGCGATCCTCGTGGTCACGAGTTGAAACAGTCGGTGCTTCAATAAGAGGCCATCCCCCACCACTGAAATTTTAACCGAGTTTCAAGACCTGTATCAAGGAGACTATAGGGAAGGAGTCCAATCTTCGTATGGTGATTGGGTGTAAGAAACGTCCGTAAATTTGATTCAAGAGCGTAATGTTAAAGATGGCCTGTAGGCGTCGTCCGTATCTTCAGTGTATCAAAAATATAGTAATACAGCCAGTGCACAGGGTGAAACTGACTGTTATGGCGGCTAATTGTTGACGCTTGTCAAAAAAACACCTATTGTCCACTAAGATTGTTTGTTTGCGACGGCGACTTTGAAAGAGTATCGGACGAGGGAGTATGGAAAAAATTACTTTTTAATTACAAATCTCATGTGATATTTTTTTCCAAGATTTTCCGTTTCGATTTTAGGTTACACGTGGAACTTATTTTTGAAATCCGCGGACCTCGCGATTATTCAAGGTAATATATTTATTTTTCCCTTCTGTCCGTTATGCACGGACAGAGAAAATAGATCCATGTTCCTGGCACTGGTGATCAGTCTTTGTACGTTCTGAAACTTTTCTCGAAATCGAGAATTTAAATGAATTTGAAATATAATAAACCCCACCTTTAATGGTTATTTTTAATATTTCAAAATATCTTGAGATTAGTCAATTCAATACATGTCTATTTTTATTTCAGGAAGATGGGGAGAACGTGTGCAGTGCCAGGATGCCACAGTGGCCTTGCCAACGATAACGCACAGCAAAAAAGATTAGGGCTACACCGCTGTATTCTGTTTTCCATTCCGAAGGTAACAGAATTATTTAATGCGTTAATCTAAACTCCGCATGTTCTGCTTTTATTTAAAATATTGACAGTACAGCATTGTCCATACACTTCTAGAGTTTTTGTAACCTCGGATGTTTCGTAGCCACGTAAAATATTTTTCAATGCGTTTCCAATATTTTCCAATGCGTTTTCAATATTTTCCAACGACTTGTAAGACATATTGCTGTTGTTTTCCATCTCTTGTAGCATGTAATTGAATCGTGATAATAATCAAACACTATGTATGACAGAGATTTAAAAAAAATGAGATACACATGATTTTATACCCGTTACTGTGGCCTAAAGCTTTAACGAAGATGTCTGGCGCTTCAGATCGTCGGGGTTCTGAAAACAACGATGTTCTTCGCAACACTTTGCATCAGGGATAGTATTTTGCATATTACTTTTTTTATTATCTGTACACATATCTGTGATATTTGTGAGATGTTTAAACATATTCTTTTTACTTTCAGCATGCGAGGACTACCCAAACACAACCTGTGCATCGTCAACTTGATCGTGGAGGCCAGAAACTGCATACAACGAGAGAAGAAATATGGACAATCTTTGAATGTTCTTAAAATGTTTTCATTTTATTTTTTCCTGCTGATTAGAAAGGTTCCACCATAAATCACTTTTTTGCACGATGATTTATTTTTGTTGACGTAATTTTATTAAAGACAAATAAATTAATTATGACATTGAAAAATATATTTTTGCAATGACAAGTGTTGATTGTCGAAATTTTATTTCAGAAGCACATCAACCATCAATAAACCATCAAGCTACCATTGATGTTGATAGCTTTTAGAAATTATTACTATTTTTTTTGCGTTATTGTGATTCTTATAACATGTGTAATCAATAATCAAATTAATTTACCAATAAAAGGCATAACAAAAAATTTCGATAAAAAAAAATTCAGTTGTAAAAAAACTTTACGAGAGAATCGAAAGCAGTACCTCGTGCGGTGCCATACAGTTTTTTGATATTGTGCGTAAAATTAAACTTAACAAACAAACGCAGCTCAGTAATAGTTAGATTGCAGACTTTGGACTGTTGTTCTTAGCATCTTTGAGTCTTAATATTATTTTAATAAATGTAAAATGTAAAATGATAGCTCATGGTAGCGGTGAGTCTCATTATGCTGCGGATGATGCTCGCTACTGCGTAGCGAATCTCTGTGTTGATACTCTGGCTGCGGTTGGTGCCATAGCTTTTGCAAAAGATATTTCCTATGTGACTTTCGGGTGTATCGCTCCAATTCTTACGAATGAGTTGTCGTTGTCTAATGTCTATCACGTTATGAGCGTTTATATATAAACATGTAGTATCGGCATCACTTATAATTCACTGGGTGATCTAGGTTATTGCAATGTGCACAGCGAGAACTACACTACTGTGTAGCAAACCTATCTTGCTAACTGTCGCTGCGGGTAGTGCTATAGCTTGTGCAAAGGAAACTTCCTATGTGACTTTCGGGTGGGTCACTTCAATTTTGTCTATGAGTTGTCGTTGTCTCATGTCTCTCACTTTATGAGCGTTTGTATATGACCTTGTAGTGTAGGTATCACTTATAGTCCACTGGGTGATCTCGGTCATTGCAATTTGCACAGCGGAGGGCTGTTTATCTGATGAGTTATTCAAATTGCATTTTCGTGTGAAGCATTACACTTGACGCAGTGGTATGTGAGGTTACAATTTACACTCGGATGTTCCAGTCGCTGACATTTTTTACGTCCTTTACACACTATAATCTCGGCCACTTAACCACATTTGAATGGAATTTATATTTACGTCGGATATAAATTATTATGGCATTTTTTAGGTGTTTTTTTTCATAATGAGGTGGGTAATTGCACTACGAGTTGAATGTAGAAACATCTAAAGGCACTACTACAGCTACACGAAAGTTACTTATAAAATGAATTAAGGTTAAGAAAATAAAAATGTTCAGCTCATGTGACAGCTAATAACAACACAGACAGCTGATAACAGTGCATGCGCAAAACATACATGTATATAGAGTACACAATGACTAACGTTCCCAGCGCCACTTATGCGGAACCCTTATTTGTTGCACTTTTATGGACGCGCCAGAATGCGGAGATTGGACTCCTTCCCTATAAGTTTTGTTCGCGCTAGCTACACTTTCTACACTTTTTTAAGGGAGTGTACACTTTCGCGTTCGTTTTAAGGCAGGATTCTACTTTGAAACTTTGAACAACATTTTTTTTTACATTTTTCGAAAGTAAATATGTTCAAGAATGTTCGGTCAAAATTTTATAAAGTTCCAAGCAGTCTAACTATCCTTTTTCGCCTTTCGAACGCACCTACCTGAGCGCGCTATTGTGACCCGCCCGGCGCGCGGCCCGGATCAGCCGTCTACCTGGCTTTGTTCGCTAAGACAGATGTTCCCCTATCGTAAACCGTTATACCTATATATGCTTATTAACCAAAGTACATACCTTTGCTTCTCTATATTACCCTTCCTTTATAATTTTCCCTTCGCTTTATAATTCCGCAGTGGAGAATCATTCGTGATTTGGAGTTCGAACGTGAAGCATCTATCTGTTCGCAATGAATACGAAGAAAGTGTATCGTGCACAGAAAAGTTCTAGTCGTCCATCTAGAACTAGAAAACGTTCTTTTCACGGAAACAGATTTACTGACGAAGGAAGTACGAGCAACACGAGTTCGTCAGCAGCAAAATTGAAAAAATCGAACGATCCGAGTTTTGATGTGAAAGTTGATAATACTGGTGGTTATTCTTTTATTCATTTTTTCTCCGTGTTCTCAATGCTCTCACAGTGGGCAGTGTGTTCTGTTTGCCATGTACAAATGAAATTTTCGCAATATCGGATGCGAGGCCTTGGTTTCAAAGTGTGCGTTACTTGTGGCTGTGGAGACAGGTACATCGATTCGTGTCCGATGATCGGCCATGGATATGAAATAAATCGTCGACTCGTATTTGTGTTTCGTATGCTTGGTATTGGCCTTCAAGGGATACAGTTATTTTGGGGACTGATGGAATTACAGACAACTCTCAATATAAAAATGTATTATGAAATCTTAGACAACATCAAAATCGCGGTCAAAAGTGTATTCGATCTAGTTCAACGCAAGGCGATCGATGAAGAAAAAACGTTAAATGTGGAAAAGGGACTTGGTGAAAATCTGACGGTTTCTGGAGACGGATCCTGGGCAAAAAGAGGTTTTACTTCGCTCACTGGTATCGTGTCTTTAATTGGCAAGCACAGCAAAAAAATTCTTGACGTTGCAGTTATGTCAAGTTATTGCGGAGCATGTGCTTATCGTAAAAAAATCACAGACGCTATTGATTTCGCTGCGTGGTATGAAAAACATAAAGACAATTGTAGTGCGAATCACGAAGGTAGTGCCGGTAAAATGGAGGTTCAAGGTGTTGTGAAAATGTTTTTAAGATCGGAAGAGAAATATGGAGTGCGATATGGCTTTTATATCGGCGATGGCGACTCGAAAACATTTAAAATGCTGCTTGATACACACCCGTACGGCGAAGACTTCGTCGTGAAAAAGCTTGAGTGTGTGCTACATGTTGCCAAAAGAATTTTCAAACGCGCAAGTGATGCGAAGAAAATTTTAACTCAAAGGAGAAAAGCTGGGAGTTCAGAACTGAAGGACGGAGAAAAAAAAAACGAAAAAAGTAGCTGCACCGAAGATAGTTGTGAAGAAACCAAAAGTCGTGATTAAAAAAGTGAAGACTGCTGATCTAACTATCAAATTAATGAAAGAGTTATCTAAAAACTACAGTCTCGCAATTCAAAGGAATTCAAATTCAGTAGAAAGCATGCGAAACGAGATCTGGGCCGGCTATTACCACAAAATATCAACAGACTCCAAACCACAGCGTACGTACTATTCAGACGGCTGGTGCAAGTATAAGAAGGCCGACGCAAACAACGCTTTAAAAAATTATAAATATCCTCCTGCTCTTGCTAGTGACGTACAAGAGGTACTGAAGCCGATCTACGAAGATCTAACAAAAACGGAAATACTGGAGAGATGTTTGGGTGGAAACACTCAAAATAACAACGAATGTTTCAACTCTACAGTTTGGGCTATGGCACCGAAACATGTCTTTAATGGCAAAGAAATCGTCAAAATTGCGCGCCTCACTGCTGCCTGCGTTTTCAATGAAGGATTCAGTCCAGTTTTAAAAATAATGGAAGTCATGGACATTACAATCGGCCCAACCGTCATGCAGTTCGCCACTATGCGCGACCAACATCGCATCGTTCGAGCGAACCGCCGCTCGACTGAGGCTTCTAAGGAGGGCAGAATGAAAAAAAAAGCCTAAATTGGATGAAAACACCCACCTGGAACACGTCGAAGGCATATTATATGGCCCAGGCATCGCTGATTGAGGGTAAGATAATTTGTTCTACGATTTATCACTCACCAAAACTTTAAACGCGTTTTTCTCGAAACGACATTTTCAAGTACCGTGGTCGTGATAACTCAAAAAGTACTGAACCGATCCTTATGAAATTGGGAACACATATTCTATATGTGTGTACCAACCGACCTAACTACAATCAACTTAAAATTTTGATTAGAACTATTTTTTTATTGCAAAAAAAGACCCAAAAAAAACGCATTTTTTTTCTTTCGTATTTTAGACGCCATTTTGTTAATTTTGCACGTATATAAAATATTCTAGTTAGGTCGGTTCCTGAAGACATACTGAACATGAAACTATTTGATTTTTTTGTTTCAGACCATCCGTTGGGAAGATTTCACGACCACGGCAACGGTACCTGCTTTTCGAGGCGTTGGCTTTAAACATATTTTACGTGTACAAAAAATTAATAAAATACATTAAAAAAAAAATTTTATGTACTTAAAGAGTGTATTTATTGAACAGTTTAAACCCCATATCGATATCTTTAATAGTATTCTCAGAAAAAATTCACGAAAATAGCGTTTTTTTTCATGGTTTCAAAGTAGAATCCTGCCTTAACGGAAATGACGTCACGCGCCGCTGTTCGCGTTACGAGTGTAGCTACACTTTCGTGCCACTAACCCTAGACTTTCTATACTCGATCTTGACGAGATGTAAATGTATACGAAAAGTGTAACAGTGATATTACTAGAATAACCCCATAACCAGCGAAACTGTCAGTGAGTGTATACAGAGGTAAGTACTACATAACCTAAAATATTTAAGGTAATCACGAACAAATTCTCATTTATTACGAAAAAAATCAATAATAAAGGTTCAAAATAATAAACTATTATAATTATCAATCTCTATCGATCAAGGTGATTAAAAAAATTGACATGACCTCCAATGTATAAGACAATCACAAACAAATTCTCATTTATTATGAAAAACAGTCAATAATAAAGGTTCAAAATAACAAAGTATTATAATTATCACTTTCTGTTGATCAAGGTGATAAAAAAATTGACGAGATATAATGACAAGTGTTTATTATAAATTCGCAGTATCACAATACGTTCCAATCTACTATCAACGCAAACAGAAGCTAACATGGAACAGGAGCTAAAAATTAAGTCAGCAGTGCTGTTCCGAGATTCAGAAGGCGGCTTAGTCGTTGATGCTGACAACAACGTGTGCATTTGTGAAGGCTTTGGATTTCTACAATCGATCACTAACACTCCATTCTATGTAAAACTGGTATCAGTACATCCATTCTGGGCGCAATTACAAGTTAATAATTTCAATAACACCGTCCATTGTAATCAGTTTACGAGATCAACAAACTTGAGGTTACACGGTATATCTCTTTAACAGTTACATGAGACTCCGTAATCTCATGTGTTGTTTGAGGTTAAGGTGTGGTCCACTAGGTCGCCGCCATGTTTCTTGTACACTATCGCGTTCGCGCTAGAGTTGCTTACCCGCGAGGTAATAAACTACACTCCCTAGACACGGCCCTAGTTCCGTTTACACTGGCGAGTGTAGAGTGCAGCTAGCGCGAACAAGCCTAACGTCTTCTTGACCTGTATGTAAGACCGTGATCTGAGCTCCCATTGGATATCGCTCATCGCTCATCGCAAATCGCACGCAGTCTGCAGAGGCGATAAGTTTATGGAGCTAGCAGTTGTGGTGTTCAGGGCGTTCCACATATACCTATTTTCACTCTTTATATCTTAACAACAATATATAATTTAGTAATACAATACAAAGAGATATAAGTTTTAGAAGAGTGCATTTGTTGTCAAAGCGGAACTCTGTATGGCGTGTGTACCTTCTTCCTTTCTACCGGATATTCTGTACTACCCGTTTCCTTAAAATCCGTTGAGATGATGTTTTTGGATTGGTAGTGGGCGTCTAGGGATTTAAGGCGCGTTCCAGCACACAGTAGTGCGGCGTGTCGCCCCCTGGGTCCAACTAATGACATTGAGCGCGCAGCCCCTGTAGCGAAGAGCCGCTCATCCAGTAGTCTCCATGGTTCGCTAGTTCGTGTAACCATCTACTTGACAGAAGAACTTTGTAGAATTCTGCCGGATTAACGTTGGTTAAAATAAATATATGTATAATTTGTATCATGGCAGCTTTTGAAGGTAATCGATATGCAATTTGCTTTTCTTTCGACATTAATCCGTTGTTTTCATATATTGTTGTTAACATATATCGATTTTCGCGATTGCAGAAATGGGGGTACTTCCTGAGATAGCTAGAGCAATAGAAGAAATGGAGTGGGCGTGAGTCTTTATTCAATATTGGGACTTTATGCATTCCAAGATTCATGTATATCCTGATGAAACACTATACCGATAATCTTGATGTCGGCTAAATATAGCTATAGACGATAAGATAATACATTTTCGTTTTCATATAAATAGTTTGACAAAACGTTTCCAGACTCCCTACGGATGTCCAAGCCGAAGCGATCCCCTTGATTCTGGGTGGTGGAGACGTTCTCATGGCTGCAGAAACCGGTAGCGGTAAGACAGGAGCATTCTGTCTGCCAATTCTACAAATAGTTTGGGAAACTCTGAAAGATTTGGAAACAGGAAAAGCATCGGCACATTCCGGTGGTCGACATATACAAGGTACGCAAGCGGTGTGGTATGGGTCTCAGGAATAAGCGATGCTTGGCAATTATCACCAACAACAACAACAACAACATAGATTCAAATTGTTTTTTCTACCATAATGTCGTCCGATGGAAAATAGTGTGCATTTCCATTGAAATGTGGTTTTCCAAAGAACGTCCCATACACATAAGTTAAAGCTTAGCCTTAGAGAAATTAGTGACTTCAAATGTCCAATTGGTAAGTAATTGTTCAAGTTCTCAGATAGAGAATTTGTATTTACGAAAGATGAAAAATGTTGTCGACTTCAGCCTCCGATTGGGGTCTCAGTCTGTTCGATAGAGGCAAAGCCATGGCTGTTACGCCGGATGGCTTGCGATGTCAGAGCAGAGAACAGCGCGAATGGCACGGTTGCCGTGCAAACAAAGGCGTTCACGGCGGTGGGAAATTTTATTACGAAGCTACAGTGACGGACGAAGGCTTGTGCAGAGTTGGGTGGTCCACGTCTCAGGTAACGAGACACTTCTACCAACGAAATTTATTACTTTGGTCATAATACATAGAGCTTGTTATTCAACACGATTCGGTTTTTCAACATCCATTCGGAGTGTTAAAGATCAAAGATCAAAGTCAAAGATGTTGATCATGCTGAAAATAATAGATTTTGCTTGTTTCTTTGAACCATAAGTCGTTGGAATTAAAATAATTTGCTACTATTTATACGATCGGGCCAAGAAAATATTCCATTAATTGCAGGCAAATTTAGACCTGGGAACTGATAAATTTGGGTTTGGATTTGGCGGCACGGGTAAGAAATCAAACGCAAAGCAATTCGATAGTTACGGAGAACCGTTTGGTATGTGTGACGTTATCGGTTGTCTTTTGGATCTTGACAACGGCGAGATACGCTTTACACGTAACGGCATAGATATGGGTTCCGCGTTTGCTCTCAATGCACAACAGAAAGTCCAAACTTATTATCCAGCTGTGGTTTTGAAAAATGCGGAGATGTCGTTTAATTTCGGAGGCAGCGGAACATTTATACATGGTCCGCCGAGTGGTTACATGGCCGTTTCGACGGCTCCTACCAATGCACTCGTTCAAAATCCGAACAACAGCAGTCAAAGTTGCGAGGGGAAAACTTTAAAGCCAGTTAACAACGCACCTCAGGCGATTATTATCGAACCGTCGCGTGAACTTGCCGAGCAAACTTACAATCAATTGGAGAAGGTACTATGTCTCAAGTCTCAATCACAACTTTGTGGAAGGATAATTTGTTCAACAATTGTATCCGACAGTTCCGGGTGCACATGAAAGATCCACGAGTCAAAGAATTACTCGTGATCGGTGGTGTGAACGTGAAGGAACAAATAGCCGTGCTTAATTCAGGCGTTGATATAGTAGTCGGGACGCCGGGCCGTCTCGAAGATCTCATCCAAGGAGGTTACTTGTCGTTAACCCATTGCAGGTGACGACGAATTTTTTAAACAGCTCGAAATAATAAGACCGACTGTCTACGAAGGATTGGTCGTCAATCGATTACTTACATTCCAGATTCTTCGTACTGGACGAAGCTGACGGCCTCTTGAAGCAGGGATACACAGAGTTGATCGATAGACTGCACAGGCAAATACCGAAAATCACGAGCGACGGAAAAAGATTGCAAATGATCGTTTGTTCTGCGACTTTGCACGCTTTTGAAGTTAAAAAAATGGCGGTAATGTGGCTTCGTTGAGATAACGCGTACGGACAAGCGGCGATGCTTCAATTGAAATCATACATTTGAAATAGCTATTTTCCGTCTCTCGTTAGGAACGTTTAATGCATTTTCCAACATGGGTAGATCTCAAAGGTGAAGATGCCGTTCCCGAAACAGTTCATCATACAATCGTGATCGTTGATCCTCAGAAGGACAAAAGTTGGTACAACTTGAAACGGCATATAGAGACGGATGGCGTTCATTACAGAGATAACGTTAAAGCCGGTAACACTACAGCAGGTTCGTCGTTTCCGTATCAATGATTTTTCGTCACTCACATTTAGCGACTACCCATTCGATCAAATTAATGATTATTCATGCGATTTATTTTGCGCATGTACTCAACTAATCGTTTGCCATTTATTGCGCGCGGGTTAGCACTTTTCTTCGACTCTTTCGAAATGTTCCAAACGCCCTTACCCTTGACGAACAAAACTCAAGAAAATGAAAATACCTGACACTTTGCACGAATTTGTAGAAACTTTGTCCGAAGCGGTGAAAATTTTAAAAGGAGAGTACTGCGTACGCGCCATCAGAGAGCACCACATGGATCGTGCTCTTCTCTTTTGTCGCACAAAAATCGACTGTGACAATTTGGAGCGTTATTTGAGGCTAGTCGGGAACAATGAGTTCTCGTGCGTTTGTCTGCACGGTGATAGAAAGCCGCAGGAAAGAAAGGCCAATTTGGAAAAATTCAAGCGGCAGGAAGTCAAGTTCCTGATATGCACTGACGTTGCGGCGCGCGGCCTCGATATAACTGGTTTACCTTTCAGTGAGATATTATTTTCATCTCATATCGATTGAATGAAAGCTGTCGAATTTACTGCTTTCGTAGTCGTATGACGAAGCTTATCCGCCGTTATTGTTCGCAGTGATAAACGTAACGTTGCCAGATGAGAAGTCGAATTATGTACATCGCATAGGAAGAGTCGGACGTGCCGAACGTATGGGTTTGGCTATTTCTCTGGTAAGCAACGTTCCCGAAAAAGTCTGGTATCACGGGGAGTGGTGCTCGTCCCGAGGACGCAATTGCAGCAATACGAATCTCACGGATCAGGGCGGATGCTGCGTCTGGTATAACGAGCTGCAGGTCTGTCCTCTACAAGTATCGGCATAACGGAGGCCTTTTGTTTTTTGGTATTGAGGGAGCGCGCTTTTCTTAGCTCGCTGGAACGAAATTCAAATCATCATCATAACATACAAAAGTATTGAGCGGGCTTCTTTCGAGCCAATCGAAGTATCTCACGAGCAGTATATGCACCCCCCTTGTCTCGAATACGATCGAGTCACAATTCCATCGTGTTTAGCAGTAAGAGTGAGCAAATTTAGACTCGCCATCATTTATTATACCTGTGTATTATACCTGTATTATATCATGTAGTATACCTGTCGAAGCTTCCTAATGAGGAAAGGCGACGAAGTCGCTCGAGTCTCGCGGTCGCGGATTATCATATTTCAAAATCGTCGCACAAAACGGTAGGAAAGAAATTTCGAACGACGATTTACCGTACTTGCAGTACTTGGCGGAGATCGAGGACCATCTCAACGTGACAATTCAACAAATAGCTTCCGATATTAAAGTCCCTCTGGATCAATTCGATGGAAAAGTTACTTATGGACAGAAGAAAGCAGCTTCGGGTATGTGTGAAGGAAAATTCTTGTACGCTTCGTAGTTTCGAAGTCGGTACTGTTTCGCTAACGAGGAATTCTTTTGCGCGTTTTCAAGGCTCCGGTTATCAAAATCACGTTCAACAAATGGCGCCTATTGTTACCGAGCTTGCGGAGCTCGAATCGAAAGCCCAACTGACATACTTGAAGAGACATATTACCGCTCGTTGATAAACGGTCATCTCAAGGCTTGTACAAAGATGATTATTTGACTTAATGTCTCCGATATCATCTTGACCAATCGTCTACTCGCTTGTATCGCGGCTTTTCATTAATGCTCATTTGAATAATAAAATAGCCCCCTCGATGCAATACAGCACGTTCTACACGAGTGTCCCTCTTCGTCTGAATATTCGATATTTGTGTCCGTTTAGTCGAATTTCTTATTACTCGAGATGTAAATTTGGAAGGACACGTCGACTGAGTTACAGTGAGCGCACAAATGATAATTCAACATTTTCTCGGTAGACTCACTTTGTCCCGTAAATATTTTCGCGCTTGGTTAAATGTTACACGAAAGTGTCAAGTCAGCTATTATTAAGAGGAAAATCGGAAGTGATCGTGACGGTCCCCGTTAATGGATCTTGAGTAGTAATTTTCGCTACCCGGAACTTGCGCTTCAACAAAAATAATGACTAAACACACGAAAGCTTTTATCATTCATATAAGACATACGGTAAGTATTTATTGTATCGTCATATTTTTATAATCGTATGATTTTTTTGTCTATACTTAAAATACAGAACCGTATGACACAGTGGCTCAACAACATTCGCGATTTTCTTTTCTTTTCTTTTTCTCCATCATTTTCATATGCAATATGTTCGTATCCGTTTAATGGAGTAAATTCATATATACGTGTATGTACGATAGGTATCCGCAGCACCGATGCGTACAGGTGTTCGTACATATACACGCTGCAAAAGTGTTACTTCGAGACTCCCCTGTTTAATTACACACAGTAATTCATACATAAAACTCCTGAATATTCCCAAAACCAATATGACTAACTTATATAATATATGTATGAATCGCAGCATTTTCTCCCTCCTGCTCTTCGACTTACTCTTTACTTGCTGTTGTCATTGAAAATAACCTTTTATTTCTTCGCGTCTCAGATGAATAGTAGTAATATTGGTGTAGGTGAAATTTGCCTCAAATTATTTGTATTCTTTTTCCGTGTATCCGTGTACTCCGACCCTCGCGATTCGGTTATCCCTTAATCGAGGTTGCATTTACGTCCCCCACCTGTACCCTCAAATGGCTATAGGTATTTCAATTTTTGTTTAAACCTGCACGCATTTGGTACGTTTGTCAACTGTTGATGCAATCTTTATTCACGATATATAATGAATCAATAATCTTAAATTGATGTGAACATCTATTCGGACAACCATCACAGAATGAGGGTGAAACATGTTTCTTTCCTTTTTACATGTATTTATTTTTGGTTTCCCTCTCGCAATATAGAAACGTGATCGCAGTCACACGTATTCATCTGGTGCATACTCAACACACGCATGATACGCGTGAATTTCATTCGTTCGCAACTTATTTAATAACACGTTGTATACGAATATAAATGTATGTATATATGTATCTATGCGCTTCGCGATTAACCGAAAATTCACGATGTCTACATTCATTTGTATATTTTGTGCGTGCGAGTATAAATACATTTATATTCGTATATACATATTTATAATTTCACTTGTTGTATATTCGATAGCATACTAATATTCATATGCGGCGACCAAATCGAATGATACCAGTAAGAATAAATCTATGCACCGGAACGCTCGCATATTTTTCGGATTTCCCGATCTTTTGTTTTCCTTGTTTATTTCTTATTTCATTTCCATTCAGTACAAAGATTTTTAATAATCTTTATCAATACACACACACACACACACACATCCTTGTGTAAAGCAATGGACAAAAACACGTTATACACTGCAAATGACGCAAACGTTTTCGCTTCTCGGTTTTCGATCTCGATTGATCTTTCGTGACAAATGCATTGTACGTAGAAAAGAAAAATCGCGTAGAGTTTTTCGAGAAAGAGACGTTTTTTACTTGATTTCTAACTTATTATTCGGGAGACTGTTAGATACAATCGTAACCACTTATTCATTATTTTTGTCGTGTTTGCAATTTTTCTGAGTAACGTGTGTGATTATTTTCGCGCGTGTGTCTGTTCGTGTGCATCTGTGAAATCTCATTTGTTACTATAAGCAGCATTATCAATGATTCCGCCAAGCCCGAACGGTAACTTTTGTTTGTTTTGTTTTTCGTTTCGTCATTTCTCTTCCATATTCGTCTTCAGCGTTGATACACTTGACATTTTACATAGACATTTCGCTACGGGTACACGCAACGATGAATTAAGGGTGGCCTTATAAAGATCTTAGAAGCAGGGGAGGAATTTCGTGGATGCCGCGTACACACAGTTGATTGGTGGCATATTTTCCATCTTGCTACTACCATCCTTTAGCACCCCGTATATGGCGGAGCTGCCGAATCGAAGAAAAAAAATTAACAGACGGCTCGTGTTCTCGGCCAGAAACGATGGGCTATCTCTTTTATTTCCATGTGGGCTTTATTCCCTGATATAAGGATGGTACGCTTATTCAGTTTATTCGTTACTTCTGTTACGGAGGAATGAACGACTAACGCCAAAAGAGAACGTTTCTCCTCTTATACTTTTCCAAATGCACGATCGTTGCATACTCTATCTTGCATTATTTTTTTCCGCCTTGTTCTTAGATCGCTTAATTGTTTAGTTATTACTCGGGGGATGAACGCGCTTGCTTTACATACATAACTTTTACCCGGTGAGGACGTTTTATATAATTGTTGGTACGTTCCAGGCACAAATATACTTCAATACTATTATGAACTATCTCTGACACTCATGTTTTAACATATATATATATATATATATATATATATATATATATATATATATATATATATATATATATACTTGAAAGTATGATGTGTCGAAATTTAAACGGTATGTAGAAACATCTTAGGGAAAGGACGCCTTGTTGAAAAAAATGCAAAGACAATGTGTAAAATGTTGAGGGGAAGATGCCATGGTCTCATTGTCCACTTTGATGTTGGACCTTTCACGATAAAAAAGAGATCCCCTTTAATTTTTTAAGGGAAGCCTATCTTTCAAATGCCACAATTGCAGTTGAATTTAAGACGAGTCCACAAGAAAATAATGCACCCTAGTTTGAAAGTTGCCAGAGGTCTGGCACTTATAAGTTCTCACGACTGCATCCTATTTGGCGCCTGAATTATCGTTAGGAGGTATACGAGGCAAAGTATACAGTCTCGTGTGTATAATATGTCTATGTATGGTTGACAGCCTAGACTGGGGTTACGCGAATCGCCAGCCTGAGAGGATATCACAAACCGTAAGGCCAAATCAACACTTTTTCCCAGTAGAGCAGAACATTTGGGAAGATCACTTTGTTCCTTTCTATTACAATGATTCTGCAAAAGGTCTGCCAATCCAACATTGCAACCTTTACGCCATAAGATACGAGTTACGCTAATTAGAGGCGATGAATATAGACAGTAATCATTAGCGATTTAACAGCACCGCCAATTTTTGTGTTGGAGGTACATTTTTTGCTTTACTTGTCTTTAATTTAGATGCATTTGCGTAAAAAAATGTCCGCGTCTTTTGAGAAGCTGAAAATGACCCCTTCATGCGACCTTGACGCCTCCACCGCCAAAGTTGACAATGTGACCATCATACTGCACTTTCGGTAGCCGTCCTTCTCCCCCCTGTGAAAAAACCGGCGACGCTAAATTCGTGTTCAATTGTTTAATCATTGTGTGTGCGTGTGCCCGGGTGTCTGTTTATATATGAACATATAGTCGTATGTTTTGCTTGGATAACTTTTTCACACCTTGTGACTTAATTTTTTCGTCTCAAAAGCACGAGAAATAGTTGCCTATAGCCGCTTATTGATCGAATACGTTATGTGATTATACGCATGAAAATAAACACTCCAGCATAAATTATATACATATGAATTTAAGCATTTTTATGCAACTAAAAGTCGCATCTGATGGCAATAATTTGAATTTGCTCTGCGTCTGGAGTTCCTGTCTAAAGGTATCACCACACGTATGGTCGAAATATTGGACATTGGAAAAATCGTTACCGATTTTCTGAATCTCGACGCTTGCCTGCTCTCAATTCATTCCACAAATATAACGTTCGAATTATTCCAAACTTGTCAAAGATGGGCGTAACCGAATTAAACTATGCGATAACGGTGAATAATAATGACGATACATAATACAATAAACATAGACAATTTGATAGACATAACAATTTCTCATAAACTTGATTCTTTGTGTAACGTGCTATTTACGTATATTTTACAACAGGAAGTTAGAATCCGCAATACTTGTAGTTTTTCTTTCGGATCACAATCGTCTCTCTCTCTCTCCCTCTCTCTCTCTCTCTCTCTCTCTCTCTCTCTCTCTCTCTCTCTCTCTCAAAAGTTCGCCCTTGCTTCGAGCAGTTCCGTATCATACGCGTTTCTCCCATATAGCCTCATATTACATACATGGGTTCGAAAGCAGCATATAGAAATTGATCGTATTTTTATCTCAATAATTCCCGTTGTATTTTGATGCTTGACCGTGACAAAGGCATTTATACACTATATGAGAATACAAACATCTTGTTGATAATTCATACCAAACAAAACATTTCCTATAAATTCAAATCACAGACGTCATTATTTAAATTTCTTTCACATGCAAGATGCAAAGAATTTCCCAATACACGCTTATCCGTGAAATGCGACTCTTTCGTATCGCAGAAACATCATTTTATAAATTTGATTTGTTTGATCGAACGCGATTCGAAATTGGTTGGAAAAATTCCACCAAAACTCGCGCGCACGAGCGCACCCCCCTCTAGTACAGTCGTGCTGAATATTGAAATCGGAACAAAATTCAAAGAGGCTAGTTTTTCGACAGATGATTTTGCAAGTGCCGTGGATGCTAAATCCAAGTTTGCCTAAAAATCGGGGTGTAGGGCGGGATGGAGGTCGATGAATACCAAACTACAACCCCCACGGGGTCGGCGCCGGGAGACAAAATGTTCAGGAAAATCCGGGCCTTATTTTTGTCCACAGCGCCAAAGTCGTGCAAGTTCATGTTGGGGTTGAAAAACGTGGGGTGAAATTTGGAAAAATCAGTTTTAATTCGATAACTCTTTAGGAAAAATGCATAAAATTTTTGTTCAAATGGGAACGTTGTAGCCTTTGAAAAGACGCGTCGATAGAGTGTTTGATCATCCCTCTCCGATAATATTCTCACCCCAAAATTTTTTTTCAAGTTCAAAGAAAAATTGTTCATTGAATAACTCGAAAATAATCTTTTTTTCGGAAAAGGTTGAAAAGTACGAAATGTAGAGACTAATTTTCTCTATATTTTCGTTTCTATGGACTACCCTTGAATTTTTCTTTTTGCAATCCCTCTCGGTGGTTGAAAATTCAAAATATAATTCTGGCAAAACAATTGACCAAAAATAAAGAGATACGAATTTGGCGCTGTGGACAAAAATGTAGCTGAGAATTCAAGCTACAAATTGTTCGACGGCGGCAAATTCGCGCGGTCAATAGTTTTCCCAGAATTTCATTTTTTATTTCCAACCCCTGAGAGGAGTTGGAAAATAAAAATTCAAGGGAGGTCCATAGAAAGGAAAATATAGAGAAAATTATTCTCTACATTTCGTACATTTAAACTATACGCGGAAAATCGATTGTTTTTGGGTTGTTCAATAAACATTTTTTTTTGGTATTTCAACAATTGGTTTGGGGCTGAAGATATTATCGGAGAGTGATGATGAAATACTCGATTGTTACGCGTCTTTTCAAGGGCTAAAACGTTGTCATTTAAACAAAAAGTGTACGAATTTTTCCTACAGTTATTGAATTAAAACTAATTTTTTAAAATGACACCCCACTTTTTCACTCCCGAAATGAACTTCCACGACTTCGGCTCAGCGGACAAACTAAGGCCCGGATTTTTCTGAACATTTTGTCTCACGGCGCAGACCTCGTAGGGGTTGTAGTTTGGCATCAATCCGCCCCCACACCCCTTCATCCCTTGAAAAAAACCCTGCACTCCGATTTTTGGACAAACTTGGATTTAGCACTCGCGGCACCTACAGAATCACCTGTCAAAAACTGGGCTTCTTCTGATCTTTTCCGATTACGGGGTTTTTCAGCGACAGCACGACTGTACTACTCGGGGGTGCCCCAAAAATATGTTGGAGTGAATGCGCTTCGTTTTTTTCTTTCTTAACTTGAAAACATTGAATTTGCCGCTAGATGTGGCGTATCTCTTTCCTTCTCGCCTTCTTTCTTTCGCTCCCATTGAAGCTTATGATTACAATATATCCTGACACATACACGTTCATAATTTCGTGACCTCAGTGCTACCGATTTTTATATTAGTTCTTCCTTTTTACATATAACCGGTACGAACGACATAGTCTCATATATCACGGACATTATCAGAGGGGTTAATTACTTTTAAATTTACACCCTGATATTTTTCAGCTTCGCTTTCTATCTAACGGACGTGACGGTATAATTAGAAATGACCTGAAAAATCCAGAGGGTTCGTGAGAATCGTCAATCGACATAACGACGATGTCGATGGCAACAAAAATTGACGTTTCATTTTAACCACAATGGTAAACGTTATTCTGATGTAATTGCTCAAATATGAATTACATTTTTGCACTTATTTCCAATGACCAATCGATGAGCGCTCGTGTTTTTTTCCTTTTTGCTAAACCGCCACTAACATAGGTATCGCTAGTCACGTCATCGGCGCAATGTAGCGTATGTTCCACGTTTATATATGCCAGTGTGTTTGCGTGCAAGAGTCGATATACATATATATATATACATACATACATACATACATACACACACACATATATATATATATATATATATATATATATATATATATATATATATATATATATATATACACGCATGTAAGATTATCGAGTTTATAATAATACGCGAAATTAGGTTACACACTTTACCGTAAGTATACAGAATTCAACTTCATTATTCTCTTTCGCTCAGCACTTTATCGCGACTAACTTGATACGAGAGAGAATTGTAATCAGAACAGTAATGGTATTGGTGATGATATATCAATTATTTATTCCAATCAACAATAATGTTTTCGGTAACTGATTCGAGTTACAATCGAAAAGAATAAACTGGATATAATAATCATTATAACGAATGACTTACGAGTTTTTTCTTTCAGCCACAAGAACTACGGAAAGAGACAACATGTTCACCGTGTGTGTGTGAGTGTGTGTGTGTGTGTGTGTGTGTGTGTGTGTGTGTGTGCGCGCGCGTGTGTGTGTGCGTGTGCGTGTGCGTGTGCGCGCGCGCCCGCGCATGTATGGATATGCGTATGTTTGATCCTTTTTACTACGCGCTCACGGAGACAGCTGGGAAACTGCAACAAACGTAAATGACTTAAGATATTTGCCATGACATATACGTATATGGTTGCGAAAAGCGTTCGCATATATTTCCTCGTCGACAACCTCGTTTATACATTTATGGACAAAGAAACTACATCATTTTGTTTCGGAAAATTTTGAAATGTCGCCGCAGGACTCGTTTTTCGACTCGTTCGACACTCTCGAGTATATCGCTGTGTCGGATTTGAAAAAGCGGTGAAAGAGCCAAGTCATGGGTCCTCGATTGCAAAACGCCGAGTCATCTGTACGGTGTACTTGAAATTCTCTTTCGCACCATTCACTACTTCCTACTTGCTTTATTTAAAGCAATTTACCAATATAATTCAAAGCAACGTACCAATATAAGTTGGAGGAGAATTTTACATCCGATACAAAATTTCGAATGTAATTCTGACGATTTTTATCCTTCAGTGCTCTGCGAGTTTCATGTTGTTCGTGAGTGAAATTTAGTGGATACGCGATCGAATACAACATCACAATACACTAAAATTGTTGAGACGGCAAGTGAGGTTGCGCATTCCGTTTTCTAATGATGATGGCTATCGGAATAGGAATAAAGGTAACGATATTGAAACGTATGAGACTCAAATGGAGATGTAAATGGAGAATGGTGAAAAAAAAATACAATGTATGACATGTGAATTATACGCTTTGCACACTGACGAAGAAACATATGCACGTACTTTATTTCTTTTTCGCAGCAAAGATAAATGTTACAATATTTTCAAGTATTGTGTATTCTTTCGTTTTGCCACCTTGATCTGAAGTTAAACCGAATGACTCGTTCAGAATTTGTTTTGGTTCCGTTTGTTCTCCGTTATTCAATGAACTCGGTTAAAGCAATATTTATTTAATAATAAAGGTTTCTGAAATTGACACGCTCCCTCGCTCTCTCTCTCTCTCTCTCTCCCTCTTTCACGAAAAAACTGAATATGGTTTACAATCAGATTTGAGTTTGTCAACTTGAAATCGACTTTGGGCCTATTATACTTTAAACGAATTGTATTTACTAGAATTATGCGACTATACTTTGCTCTCGCCTTCTCTTGCTATCTCGAACTCGCGGTCTCTGCGTCGATTAATACAACCACACCGAATACTGTTTTTTAACATGACGATTTATTTTTACTTTTTTCACGAATCTTCAATAATCACATAATTTACTGTATATAGAAAAGTGCATATAAATAGCACGACCTACGCGCATAAAACGTAGACGATTTTATTTGCACTTCTGGGCGTGAAGCAGGATACTTGTGCGATCGGCGTGTATTATTATAATACATAGTAATGTGTTCTATTGTTTACTTTCTTCTTTGCTTTCAACATTTCTTCAGACGTCGACTCTTTGAACAGGATAATACGCGATTAACCGTATTCCCTGTTTCATCTCATTGCCCGATACTCGCTCTATTATTTCAATACGTACACACATATACAATGACAAAGGCGCATACGTTTGCGCATCCGTACACGCACATGCGCGCGCGCGCGTGCGCGCCACCAACAATCACGCATAGTTTTTATTTGACTTTTTTTCTTTCGCTCGCAATTTCAGTAATGTATTTGTCTCGTACAATAACATACACTTTAACGTTCATCTATGAATAATTTTATCAATCACTTGTTTTGTTTTGTCCAATTTAATATGAGGACAAAATGAATGGAGCAGCGGTGGAGGGAGAAGACGGCTGAACAGGGAGGGGAGATGGGAAGGACGCATCGCCAAATTTGCATTATTTGATTCCCTGTCAAGCCTGGTAAATAAAGTTAATTTTATGCATCCATATTGCATAAATTCCCGCTATGTCGCACGACTCCATGCAACATTTTCGATAATACAATGAAACATTGGAAAAATAAAAATGCGCAATAATAATAATCATCGTAATAATAAGAATAATAACATTAACAACAGTTAGAAAGTGTACCAGCTCGTATCGTGCACCGTTATGTCTTATACAACTGATACGGTAGAAAACGTAGCGTTTATTTATTTGTTTGTTTCTCTTTAACCCTTTAAATATTTCATTTATCGTACAGCAGCAACAACGATTACGTACACCGCTTAATCATAACTTGAAAAACGTATCAACTACTGATGATTTGGCCATTAGTTTGTGCTGACCGAACGTTGGAGGCTCGGGGAAGTAATTGATCATCAAATTTAAAAGAGTTACTCTAAAAAACAAACAAGATCTTCGAGCTCATGGTTCTTCTTTGTCGAACATGGTGAGAATAATTAGTTGCAAATAAAAACACGCACAGACACACATATATATATATATATATATATTTATATATGCACCCATTCATCCGCATGCACGTGTGCGTGTGTGTGTGTGTGTGCGCGCGCGCGCGCGCGAGCGTAGGCGCGTGTGTATGGACGCGCGTATTATTAGCGCGATAATAATGAACAAGCCAAGACATATGCTCTTGTAATAAACTGATGATTACGCAATGAATATGCTGTTAACGAATGCATGTGTGCCCAAGTGAGATTCTTCATTTCATCTCTCGTCGACTGATCGGGCATTTTATTTCCTTATAACGCATTGTAGATTTTTTTTGAGATCGTCTATTTCATAGCGACGTCTGCAATTTTAAGAAATCAATTATCATGTATTTTCGATACACCTGACAAATCGACAAAATAAAAATTGAAATATGAATAAAAGTTTGCGTCTAAAAAAAATTGAGGAAAAGCAGAAAAGGCTTGTGGTTTCATTAAGTCTTTGAGTTTCGGAAGTTATAAAATTTATATATACACAGGAAGAAAATAGTCTGCGAGGCTAACGTAGAAGTTACGTATTCGCACGACGTTAAAACCGAATTAACGTCGCTGTGGCGAGGATCATAATTATCCAGGAATCTTGTACGTGTTAGAGACGAATGTCAGTGAAAAATAAAATCACAGGGCAGCATAATTATACGATATAACTCATTAAAACTTTTGCGTCTGCAAATGTCAAGTCTCAAATTTAATTGATGGCCGCTTGCTCGTAACTCCCAAATATTATGGACGGTCACCCTTGTACATATTGTGCACGTCAAAGAGTTGTGTAATTAAACCGCGCTCCGAAATACTGTTAAAGTTTTCACAAAATACTCTGTAAAGAGAGGCGATTGAGACTCCCAGAGAGAAAGAGAGAGGCGGGGAGGGGGGGGGGGGGGGTCAGCATCATTTGCCCTATTTTTGTTCTTATTTTGGCTAGGCCTTGAGATTCGAAATTAAGAAAAGATAATTTGCCGAAGTTGATTAAGAGAGAGAGAGAGAGAGAGAGATAGAGTGAGAGATTCTCTGTAACGAAGTTATTGTATGAAAGTGAAGGAATGAATAACACTGGAGATTTGGTGAAAAATGAATATTATCGTATAAACGGTCGTCGATTGTAAAATAAAATTTGTTTTTTTTTGTATGCCTGACTGAGATAGATTTTGAAATCCTTGCACCGATTTTAAAGTATTCTTTTTTTTTACCAATGTACAGACAAATTCCCCAAGTATATTTTATGCTTAATACCGCCGCGGTTGGTCTGCAGGACGCAGATTACTATCCAAAACGGAAAAATTCGCTCGCACCACAACTCAAGTGGAGCCAGGATAACGCGACTAAATGCAACATTTTAAACTCTAACAATCATAAGTAACAAAAAAAAAGTGAATACAACACATATGCCTCAATGCAGCTCGATCGATTGAGGAAAAGAATGTCTAGTTATCCGATTTGTTCATGTTAAAAGTTTAATCGAGACATGTTTATGAAAAAAGTAATAAAAAATAATTCGACTAAAAGGCTAATCCGGCAACTTATATTTTCGAATGCACGTTGTAGTTGAACTATAAAATCGAATATACAATATAATTGCTTCAGTTGCTGCATTTTTCGTTTGCTTTTCATGTGATAAGCTTGGTATCTCAACAAATTTTTAACTGCTTGAAAGATCGATACATCAAAACTATTCGATAATTGCAAATATTGTTTTACAGGCCGGTTCCAACACGTAAACATTCTTATGTATCCCCATTACACACTGTTCTATATTGTTATGAATCGATATTTCGGCAAGAAATTTGGTATTTTCAGGAAATAGACTGACATTTTTAGGAAATTGAAAAATATCACAATTTTCACTCCGGTAAACTAGACGACAAAATATGTCTCATTATGAAAGTTTTTCCACAGTTTATTCTCTCTTGTGCACTTTTCTTTCGCAGTTTTTTGCAGAATGGATTTTGCCATTTTTGGGCCTCCAAAATGATTAGTTCCAATGAGAAAAACATAGAAGTTGCGGGTTAATAAAGTTATAAATTATATCGAAGTTCGGTTTCTAATAGAGTTTGCACGTTGCAATGTATTTTAGTTGTTACTATGGTTATTTTACGAGCCGGCGTTTGGATTGTTTGCGTTGAAGATTTCACTGTCAGCTGACCGAAGGAATCGGATTCCAAGTCTAGTGTTAAACCAATGCTGTAGATTCGAAAAATGAAAGAAAAACAAATCTGTCCAAGGCTGAAAGCATATTTGTACTTGAATCGATATGCCGGTAGGAGTGCGTACCTTTTTGATCGATTGTTCAATCGATGCTATATTGTTGTCGGTTGAATCCGGGATAAGAGTTTGCACACACATGCGCGCGCACACACAGGCACACAGACACACACACGCACACGCACACACACATACACAGAATCTCTTTATATTCTTAACCGAATACATTCATCGAAAAGTCACAAGAGGGAGGTTCATTCATCCATTGACATCTACATTCTGCGTCGCATACATTCGTATGATACAATCGTACTTAACGTTACAATCAACAGTGATTAGAATTCCAGAATTCCGCTTTATCTCTTCCTCGTTATTTCTGCACATGCTTTTTTTGCGAGATTTCTTGATTCCTATATCTCTATTTCCCGCGATTCCGGACATCCCTCAAATGGTGGATCGTCTCGTACACCTCCGCGACGGAGGTACAGTGACGCGCGGTTTGACTCCTTTAAGCAGCATCTTGGCTCGTGACTTCATACGACTCCACAACATTAATGAGAATACAAATCGATGATACTAGACGAAGGTTGAAACGAAGTCACAAGAGCTCGTATTGGCGCAGGTGCATACGTTGAATGATGTCTCGACAGTCGTTGAACACTCTTTTGATGTTTTCCGTATCGACGGCACACGTGAAGTGCGGATAACAGTAATGTTTGCCATCCCCGCTCGCTGTACTTATGCGCTGTAATTCGATTCGAACATTTCAACATTTGAGCACTTGATTTTCGACTTTTTAACTCACTAAACGTATCCGGAAAGATCGAATGTCACGTATACGTTTAAAAGTCAGATATTTATGCATGATACGTACAAGTACTGTACATTCGTTTCAATTAATTAAACAACAAAACGCAATCATGCTTAATAGCGAAGCCTTTGTGACGAGTAATTGTTATTACGTCGCATTAGAGAGACAATGTGCTTGTTGAAATTTAATAACCAATTCCGTTTTGAAATTACGATACTATGGAAGAAGACGAGAAAGGTTCAGAACGAGACTCATTATTTAAAGATGACTTGTTAATTTTTATCCGTATAAAAGGCGCGAGAATTCGATTGCATGGCACAAAACATCGTGTCCCTGGTCAGGGAGCTCATTGACAATGAAAGACATGAATATGGTCCAAAAAAATTATTACCGGTTACCAATACTTTCGATTTTGGTGAATATAAGATTTGGAACAATGACATCTTCATACTAGGGATTTTGTACACTTGTGTCTTAAACATTCAACAAAGGAAACTAAATAAACTCTGCTTCTCAGGGTTGGAGATAGGATTTTTATAACTGTACTTACAAGAAATTCGTCCCTAATGAAATATTTGGCTCTTATGACTTCCGGCGGCTCCGTTGGATCCGATACTACACCGGATTCAACTGGGGTTTGGTACCGTGAAAATTCCGGAAAATAATCCTCCAATTTGTGCTTACCAGCTTTTACCTTCTCGGCCAAAAGATCTTGCTTGTTCAGAAACAATATCACGGAAATTGTGCGGAGCCATCTGTGACAAACAATACGTATCCATAGAGTTATGAAAAGAAAATCACTCACAATCAGGGTAGATCTATTCGTGACAACTTCTCCTCCAACTTTCCCCTCAAGTAGAGATATTTATCTACTTTTATAATTGTTTCAATATCCAATTATTCCCCATATTTAGCTGATAGACTCGTCGATGTTTTGGGATACTACCAATTACTCTACTTCACAGTTTGCCAAATCAAGGCGCAATGTGTAGCTTCCCCCAAAACTGGATTCACCCAACTGGATTCACCCCTCCCCCCGCCCCTGCCTTTTCTCTCCACCGGTTCTTTCCGTCTCAACTATTCAACAATTAATAGCTCTGTACATTCATATTCGAGGAAAAGTTGTTTGGTCACCACTCACCGATTGTTCCAAATACTTTTGAACAGATCGAGACTCTCCCTGAGTCTCAGCTTTGTCGGATCTTCTCTGAGCACCATGTTGTAGCTACTGCAGGCTGTCACGAATATTATCGCCGTCACGTCATTGAAGCACTGTATCCATTTTCTCCTCTCATCGCGTTGACCGCCAACGTCGAACATGCTGGAATTATACGACAATCGATATTTCAAGTTTGCACTCGACTCTGTTCCGTTTTCCCTTTTTAAATGAGGTCTGTGAGGAGTGACTCACTGAAAATTCACTTTGTCGACTTGAAACCGTGTCTCGAAGATTCCCGAAGTGAGAACTCGACATCTTAGAATATCCTGAAAGAAATGTAGAATCGTGAGGCGCGTAACGTTTAATCGCGGACTTCGATACAATATGAGAGGGAACTCGAAAATAAAACTCACTTGTTCCGTCGGTGTGTAGTCCGGTTGTTTTACAATAGCAACTTTGTCTAGAAAGCTGGAACACAACAAAAACAACCGTTTGAAACTATGTGCTAATTGCATCTTGAAATGTTTTATTTATTTATAGGACAATCGGTTTTCATGGGATGTGAGATATGTTGTTGGAGCGTGTGCTCTTGAAGTTTATTCAAGCCTAAAATATTAGTACGGCTCAACCATTGTATACACTGTGAGAGTCCTTTTTCTCAAATTGAACCAACAGTTTCGTCCTTTTGCGCGGTTCAATGTCTATTGATCATCTCAAATTATTCAAAAAGGATAACTCGCTTGAGCTTAGGGGCCATTCATAAAACACGTGACGCAAATTTTATCAATATTCGACCCCCCTCCTCCGACCGACCTCTGTGACGTTTCGTGACGGGTGCCGGTGTCCTCCCCCCCCTGCCGCTCCTGTAAATTACGTGACATGGAGCCTGGCCCCCCCTTCTGCTTCTGCTCTCGTTTTTCTTTCAACAAAAAGAAGCGAGTAAAATACTAAAACCATTTTAATAAGCTATTTCAGAACGAACAATTTATATTGTTTACTTTAGGGAAATATATATGTAATATATACAAAGGTACAATTTATACGTGGGGTCGTCCATTAAGGCCTTAGGCCACTCTAGAGGCCGAAAAAATAGGCTTTTTGGGGATTTTTTTTTCAGAAAAACTACGAAAAAAAATTGAGATTACAAAAAAGGGTGTTCATCATGCATATCAGTGACTGTATATAATAATTTTTTTGAAGCGATTAATTTCAAAATGCCGGCTGTGCAGCGTTTATCTCAAAACTGCATATTTTAAATTGGCCGGAAACATAACTCAGACAATTCTCAACCGATTCACTTGAAATGTTGAATATATCTTGAAAAATACATTGTTTATGGAAGTAAGTAGGATTTTTTTTTATATTGCATAGTTCATTCGTTATTAAAAATTATCTGACGATTTGTGAGGCCAATTTTTGGAAAGTGAAAAATTTCGCCAGCTAATTGTTAATAACAAATGAACTATGCAATGTAAAAAAAAATCCTACTTAATTCCATGAACAATGTATTTTTCAAGATATATTCAACATTTCAAGTGAATCGGTTGAAAATTGTTTGAGTTATGTTTCCGGCCAACTTAAAAAATGCAGTTTTGAGATAAATGTTGCACAGCCACCATTTTGAAATTAATCGCTTCAAAAAAATTATTGTATACAGTCACTGACATGTATGATAAACACTCTTTTTTGTAATCTCGATTAATTTTTTAGTTTTTCTGAAGAAAAAAACCCTCAAAAAGCCTATTTTTTCGGCCCCTGGGGTGGCCTAACCTCTTAATCACGTAGGGCTAAAATAGGGGGGGTTTGGATAACATCACGATTGAGCACGCTAGGGATAGGCGGTGGGGGGGGGGGGGGGTGTTGTGACATATCACGTGTATATTTTTATGTTATTGCGCGGACAATGCTGTTTAAATATACTGACAATATACTCAATACAGTCGTGCTGTTTATTGAAATCAGAAAAAAATAAAAGAAGGCTAGTTTTTTGACAGGTGATTTTGTAGGTTCCGGAGGGTGCTAAATCCGAGTTTGCCTAAAAATTGCCTAAATTATTTCAACAATTTTTTTAGGGGTGAAGATATTATCGGAGAGGGATGATCAAATACTCGATCGAGGCGTCTTTTCGAGGGCTACAAGATTTCCAGGTAAACAAAAATTGTACGAATTTTTCCTAAAGAGTTATTGAATTAAAGCTGATTTTTCAAAATTCCAGCCCACTTTTTCACCCCCAAAATGAGCTTCCTTGACTTTGACGCTTCGGACAAAAATAAAGCCCGGATTTTTCTGAACATTTTGTCTCACGGCGCCGACCTCGTGGGGGTTGCAGTTTGGCATTGATCAACTCTCATCCCCCTTCATCCCCTAAAAAAACTCTACATCACGATTTGTGGGCAAACTTGGATTTAGCACCCGCGGCACCTACAGAATCATCTGTTAAAGAACTGGCCTTCTTCTAATTTTTTGCGATTACGGGGTTTTTCGGCGACAGCACGACTGTACTATTATTACGTTTTTCATAATCAATACCGCACTCTCTGACACTTTTATCTGACATTTCTTATTAAAAAAATACACGTGTTGTTGGGGGGAGGGGGGGGGGTGTAGCCAAGAATCTCACCACATATCTCCATGGGCGAGGGGGCTCTAAAAGTGGCCTAAGAAACCTCACGTGATTAATGGACGATCCCCGTAGTAAGAAATATATTCTTTATGTTATGTAACATCAATAATAAATAATTTGATAATCTTTTATCACGATGCACCTAGAATGCAATGTGTTCCCGAGGATGCTTCAGGTGAGTCTCAATCGATATCAGAGAAGTTGCGACTTCCCCGTAGTCGGAACTTTGGGTGGGCAGTACAGAAAATTTTCAGCGTCTCAGCATCACCTTTTTCCAAATTTAATATGCTTATAGCGTCTCGTGACTTTTGCTCGACCCCCCTCCCGCCCCCCTGTGACAAAGTGTGATGATTTGCCTACCCCCCCCCCCCCCCCCCTCACCCCCCTCACTGCGTCACGTGTTTTATGAATGGCCCCTATGTAAAAGATGTTGGCCATCGGTTTCGCTCGTTCTCCCCCGCGTCTGCACCACTATTGCTAACTTATTCACATAACCCTTTGGTAATGTAAGCAAAAGAGACGAATGCTGTCCAAATTCGGCTTACAGCGTTCATAGCTTGCTTGCGGTTGTACTGATTGGTTCGATTGCGGTGCGAGTTGCGCTATCGGTGCTTACAGCGCAATTCGGACCGCGGCCTTTAACATCACTTTAAGGCATGGGTGGCCAACCTTTCCAGCACGCGGGCCAAATTTCAGAAATAATACTTCCAAGTAATGTTATATGATACGAACGCCTCATGATGTAATGTTCTTTTGGTGATATGTACAATAAAAGTTAACATTTATATTCATTTGACCCAGCTCCGCGGGTCGCACGCGCTCGCGGGCCGCAGGTTGGCTTTGCGGTATTCCTTTGACGAACCCGAATATTTAACTTATTTTTGCCTTTAACCGAGTAAAAATACATCCCTGCATAATGATAAAATTGCAAACCAAGTTACTGAACTTTTAACGAAAAATTACAACTCGAAAAATCGTGTCATTTATGCGGCGTTTTATGGAGATGACACGCTGGTCACATTTCTATCTAATAATTTATGCACTAGATGGTTGATATAAATTACTCACGTGTGTAAGAAAATTTAAGGATTCCGTAACGACAATAACAACAGGGGGTCACCGAATGTTTAAAGAAAATATTTATGATAAAACTCAGAAAAATGTGACTAGCAGAAGAATTTTCGTAGCCACGACTTTTCAGAGGAAATATAAAAATGTCTAAATCTACTAAAATGGCGCGAATTTTTTTATGACAGTTTATCGTTGGGAATAAATATTGATTGCGACTTATTTTTGTTAAGCGCCATTGTAATTTACCAATGCATCAGAAGAACCCCCCGCAAAATACGGCGCTTCACCAAAGGGATACCTTAAAGGCATGTGCCACGGTCTTATATACAGATCTGGAAAAGACCAGGATATAGTAGGCACGCTAAGCCGTTCCACTTTTCTTTACATTTTTCGGCACTAAGTGGCAGTGCTGTTGGGGGATGTGCGGACAGAATAGCTCTCTCACTCTCCTGATCAGGGCGCATGCCCCCCCCCCCCCCCCCCCCCCCCACCCCCGTCGGCCTCATACCCCTACCCAGATCACATTTTTGGAACGGATACAAATAAAGAAAAACCAAATGAACAAATAATAAGCTTACCGAAGACCAAAATGATTGAAAGGCACCATCGTACTTGCGGTAATTTGCGTAACTATATGTAACTCTCAGTAACACGACTTTGAAAGCATGAGATGATACACGGACCGAGATTATCTTTCACATGACAACAAGGAAAATAGTAAGTGGCAAGAGGGAAACAGTGAGATTTCAGAAGACCGTGGGTGGGAGACATTCTCCGATAGCAGCGACGCATGTGGCGGCGACCGGAATAAAAAGTGAATTTCGTAACGGTGCCTCACAGCTTCATTGAAATCTCGCTTCGTTTCCAGACCTGTATGTAAGACCAACGAATTCAGACGTACATGAAAGGCCAGTTCTTACTTCTGCGACCCAAACTGCCGCGTGGCGCCTTGACCAGCGAACAGCCGTCACGACGGAGGGGGGGGGGGGGGGGTTGAGACATCTATCTCTCTCTCTCACACACAGTGCGGAGCGAAAACATGCTTTAGCTAAGAGCCTTGGATCGAAACCGACTTGCTTGATTTTTTTTCAGAACAATAATTTGGATGAATAGCTTACAGCATTTTGGTGCAAACTGAAGTTTATGAAGACAATTTATTATTTAAAAAAAAAACACATTTCGAAAGTACAGACCACTTTTTTTCAAGTCGGATGTTCAAACCCTAATTATTTCATTTTCCTTCTCCTTCGCAGCTTCTTTCCTGAAATCTAATTCTTTTTATATTTTCGTCCGCTAAAATAAATTAAACTGTGCGGTAGTGGATCAAAGAGAGAGCGCTAGCGAAAATGTTACGCTTTTTGACCGCTTTATTTTGTTCTACCTCTCCCCGTGGCGCTAGTAGGTCACTGACAATATTCTTATTGCGCAGGCGCGAGGCCCACACGGCGAACTTAACCACCCCGATGCCGAATACGACTATTTTGACGTTTGGAGTTTGAGCCGCGGTGCGGTATTGATGAAATTACCGAAATTACTTATACTCGTGTGCTAATGCCGTGTGTTGTGCACGGTTGTACCGCAGGGTACCCGCGTAATCCTGAAAAGGTGCATTTTTCACCGTACTAGCCGATCCTCGCATTCGAAGCTATGGAAAGTCTTCGAATTTATGTGTGCGTGTGTGTATATACACATAGCCTCTGCGCGCGCATCGGGATTGTTCCAGAACAACTAGCCCTGCGAGTGGCAGAGTAGGACACTAACAAACAGAAGATATTTTGCGTAGCAAAAATTCTGAAAGATGCCAGCTCCCTGCCCCAATAAAGTCGGTACATAATATCCGTATGGGCTACTCTTCTATGTATGTCTGACTTCGTTTGTAAGACCGTGGCATGTGCAAGACCAACATAACCTCACGACCTGTCGAATCCATTTTTCTCATAGATGCTCAAGTTTTTTTTAATGCATAAAAAAGCATCAGGCTTTAAAGAATTTACTGACGCAAGGCTTGACGATTTTATTGTGCTCTAAATATTATTGCCCTTCGATAAATGTTGGTTAAACATTTTCAGCTATTTCTCTCGCACTCATATGTCACGTAGTAAATCTCTTCTAATTCGCCCATAAGGCGCAGTGTCATACTGCGCGAGAGAGATAGCTGATTTGCAGATTCTCAGTGTTCGTCGAGACGGCTGATATTTCGGGAAAAAGAAGAGAAGAAACACCTTTCGCTTTGCTCAATGACAAACAACATCTTTTTCTTCGTTTTCTCGAAATGTGATCCGTCTGGGAGGTCGAAACAAATATGGGTACGATAGACACAACAATGGGGGCGCTGACGGCAGAGCGAAAGAAACAGCACACACAGCATACATACCCCAGCACCTTGACATTAGCAAGGCGGGCACAAATATTTTTCATCTAACCGTAAAGTGAGAGATACTGTGAACAGTGTCACACACACCGAGCGGCCGTGAGTGCGAGAAAGGCTGAATTTCCTAGGCAACTGATATTTCGAAGAAAAAAACTCTGTCCTCTCTGTTAAAAAACGAACAACGTATATCTTTTCTTTTGCCCGAAATGCGAACCGGCTATGAGAAACGTTGCCCGTAGAATTTTTACTGACCGAATGTGTGACACAGAGCCTTAAGGCGACGTAAGGGCTGAACCACCCGGAAAAAATTCAAGGTCACCTATTAAAATGAAATACAAATCTGAATATCTCGGATCACTACCAAATATTTGGTGGTGATCCGAGATATTTAGGTTTGTTTCGTCGATACTGACCTTGAACGACCTTGAACGACTTTGACCCCAAGATGTTTTTTATGCGGCTTGGGGTGCTTCACAAGATGGTTTAAAAAAACGTACCATTCCATTTAAAAAAGTGGAGATGACCTTCACAGTGCGTCAGCGCCTCCACCGAAATAAAAAAAAAAACATGGTCGCTTTTGATGGCCCCCTTCACACCCTACGACTTTTGTGTGTAACATGTTTTTGTGACGTCGATAATTACCGAGTTATTTCGGGTAGCAGCGATAAGAGGGACGCCCTGTATATGTATAAACACACATATACAGGGTAATTTTTTTATCTTGAGACTGCTAAATATCTAGAAAAATAAGCCTGATACGACAAAAATGTCCCAAATAAACCTTCGATAGTTTCCAAGGGGCAATTTAATCCCGAAGAAATGAACCGCCTGCCGCCCCTCCTGGGGTTAGGGCGGGGGGTAACTTTGAAATCTTAAATGGGAACCCCTACTTTTCATTACAGATTCAGGTTATACATAAAAAAACACGTAACTTTTGTCTGAACATTTTTTTTTTATTCGGGATAGATGGCGCTGGACTGGTAGAGGCGGAACGATACATTGGCCTGCCAGATCGCCAGACCTTACGTCGCCAGTGTTTTTTTGTTGCATCTATTAAAAACTGATGTTTTTCAACAAGTGCCAACAACTCGTGAAAACATGATTGGATGAATCAGAAATGCTTGCGCAAACATTAAAGCGGACAAACTTTTGAGTTGTGTACAGTCATTCGAAGTACGGATCAATAAATGCATCGAAGTTGAAGGTCATCAGTTTAAACACTTATTGAATTAAATGGTGAGAGGCAAGGGGACTCACGATAATCAAACACCCCGAATGTGAGAGGCAAGGGGACTCATAATAATCAAGCACCCCAGAGGAATTAAATTTCCGTCAGATCCACGCCTTAATCCTCGGTATAGCTAAGAATGGATACAAAATTATAGTAGATATTTACGATAATTAAAAAAAACATGTTTCCGACAAAAGTTACTTTTCTTCGACGTAGCTCCATTATGCAATGAAACATAGGGGATTTCCCTTGAAGAAAAGGAAGGTTGCCCAATCTTCACCGAGTGCAGCGCCATCTATTCCGAATTTAAAAAAAATTCAGACAAAAGTTACGTATTTTTTAATGTAGAATTCGAATCTGTAATGAAAAGTAGGGGTTCCCATTTAAGATTGCAAAGTTCCCCCCCGGCCCACCCCCAGGGGGGCCGGCAGGCGGTTAATTTCTTCAGGATTAAATTGTCCCTTGGAAACTATTGAAGGTTTATTGGGAACATTTTTGTCGTATAGGCTTATTTTTCGAGATATTCAGCAGTCTCAAGATAAAAAAATCACCCTGTATATCAAGAGACGCGGCAGCGTCTTGACGCTAAGATTTCGACCCCACTGACGAAGACGCCGGTCACTCTTTATACACTAAGTTGGAATTTTGTTTGTCATTTTTTAACTTTGAATCGCCCCACGTGAAAGTGCGTCGCCGAATCGAAAACCTTATGACATTTGACAAGTAATGTGATCGTTCCCTGTCGTTTGGTTCAGGTTATTTTACGATTCGTCCACTCAATCCCGAGATCTCATAATTTTCGGCCGAATTTCCGAGCGATTTTTTCCCCCAAAAAAGTGAGTCCACAATCGCGGTTTAGTTGAATCGAATAAAGTAAGTCCGTCATTTAAACGTAGTACATACGCCCTTTTGAGGGTACATTAACAAATCACTTAACAGCCCGAAAAGCTACGCGTTTAGAATCGTCTCGCGCAGCTCGACAGCTGACTATTATCTTGCCTGCTCTATCATGGTTAGAACGTTCTTAAGCGTGAAACAAACGGCCCTTTACGGCGAATAAAAAATCTAACGAAGATTTTCCGTGTCGCAAATTCGCGATGCGAAGAATTAACCGAATACGAAGAACAAATGGCCCCTTTTTGGGGCCAAAAATAAATTTGACATAAGCTCTTTGTGTCTCACATTCAAACGTCAAAAAATTCTTCGCAATTGGGAATAGGAAGGCAAGCAGTACATTGAGCTCATACCTCATATAGGTAAGAAAAAAATGTATATTTTCCGGTATGAAAACTCTTTTTCAGGTACTGTTTTAGAAACTGAAACTAATTAGTAAGTAACGAAAAGGGCGAGCAGTAAAAATAAACTTTTCATTGCTTAAATACAACGTAAAACGTATACCCATAGGTACCGTGGCGCTAAAAATATGAGAGCTTCGCATCAAGCGCATCGACTGAAAAAAGTCTGCAGATAGTGCGATGTCAAATACAGATTTGTTTGCTCGATCACGGAAATAACGTGTGTATATATATATAACGCATATATAAAATATATACATCTCACGTATAACTTTAGATATCGCGAGGCCTAAATATCAATTTGTATCGCATCGTACATACGCAATGAAAAATCCTGAGCGCTTCAGGCACCGAATAAAAAAAAATATGTCGGATTATCAAGGTGCAAAGAGAAAGCTGATTTGGAGAATACCAGTATTTTTTTAGATGGCTGATATTTCGCAAATAAAGAAAACAACCATCTTTTGCTCTTTCGCTAAAAAGATGAATTTATTCACTGCAATAAAAGCAACAGAAATAGTTTAATTCAATTGCTGTCCAATTTAATTGTTCACTTGCAGTAATTAAAAACAATCAACAGTGAATTTGAAATTCACTTCTCTTTGGACTAAAACTAAAGGGGATGAGGATTTTTCCCTTCTAAAAAGATATGGAACCCCATCGAAAGACTTTTAAAGAGTAGAAGATGAACGCCAAGTAATTAAAAAAATCCCCTAAAAAACATTGTGATTAACCTTATAATTATTTTTCCATCTATTTTAAGCAATGGTTTTAATCTATTTTTCAGTTACTCAAATGTACAAAAAAAGTGAGATAACATATTTTAAGGTATTCCTTTCACGAAGCCAAATTTTTAGCACTTAACTGACTTTCGCCTATAATCAAGTGAAATACATCCTAGTATATTGGTAAACTTTGAAGCGAAGTTACCGAATTTTCAACGAAAAATGACGACTCTAAAAATCGTCTCATTTAAACGGGGCTTTATAGAGATGTCTCATTCTGACATCTCCACTCAGAACTCTAGATGCCTGATATAAACTGCTCACGCGTGTACAAAAATCAACAATGAAGTGTAATGTAAAAAAAAATTATTTGACAAAAGAACACAAAATGGCGGCGCACGAGTCGCTGTAGCACTACTGGTTTTCAGCCAACACTCTCCGCGACACGCAATAGAACTGTCATAAATTCAATCCTGGGACTGAGAATGAAATATTTTCGTTAATTATATTAGATTTAGTAGTCAAGTACGGGAGGAAATTAAAACATAATTTTTTAAAAAATCGAGAAGAGTTTGAAAAAAAAAGTTCGTTTTTTCGACCATAATTTTCATATAAAAAGTGGTATATTTTTTACAATACTCAATTAATCGAAAAAAGCGCTCGTGCATGACTGTTAAAGCAATCTAAGAAGCTACAGTTAAAATTTCAAGTCGATTGTGAAATTTCAAGACGAAAATTATTCGAGTTCTGCTGCGTGCCGATTTTAAAAACATGGCTTTGCGGGAAAACGTGTTTTCATTTTTATGGTACCCGCTAGGAAACAAATGCACGAATGAATTTGCAGAAGCGTGGGAGCTTCTTGAGTCGGTGTGTTACGTGATCTTCGTTGGAACCGGTATTTACTTCAGGATCAAATCTGTGGACGATATTTTGTGTAGCTAGTATTGCGTCTACCCGCGTGACATCGCCGTAGGCGCTTTTCAGCGCTCTGAGACTCCCCTCAAAAGTAGCTCGAAAATCACGTTAAACTGTTTGGTCTGCTATAAACAAATATGTATCTTATTTTTCATGGTTTAAAGAATTTTTTAAAATTGTTTGGAAACAAAGAATTTTTCGAAAATTTTACAGTGGTGTCCTCCCTTAAACTAGCCAAGCCAGTTAACTAGAAGTGTTTTACACAAAATGGTTACGCCATAAGAATAATTTTTTTTTAATTGAAAAAAGTCGTATTACTTACTATTATAACATAAAATTAATATCACCATTATTTAACAGTACGACGTATGTAGGTACTACACAAGTACACTGAGAATGCTGTGCAACGGTTGGCGTGCATCTTTAAGAAAAAAAATCTCGGCAAAGGATCTTGTTCTCTCCGCTACTCAAATGTCAAATTGAAAAAAGAATCAATTGCCCCATGTCTCGAACTTAAGAATACGAGTTAATCAGATAGTAATCACTCTATATTGTATATAGATCGTCGCATTTTGGACGTGCCAGAAAATGAATTTTGCAGCAGTGTATTTTGCATGATTGGTTTCCAAAGAAGTAATATTACCTACAATTTCCTCAGATAACCCTTTGTTACCCTCAATTTGTTGGGAAAGTAGCTATCAAATTCAAGATTTGGCAAATTAGGGATCAAATCAGGCATGTACTCCTAGACCATACGATACTTGAAATATTACTCGATGTACATAATTTAAAAAGTTATATAAAAATATAAACTTGATCGAATAACTATTACACATTGCATGAAATATGTTTATTCACATAGACTTTGGCCGTCGTCTTGCTAGCGCAAAAATATATATTTCCGTTTTACTGCTGACATCTATCGCGCTTTATTTGATTGTTTCAAATGAATACAGTCGAATATTTATTGGCAGTGGACATAACGTAGCTCCGGCACTGTGACGCGAATTGAGTGGTTCGACGTACACGCCGATACCTATGTCAATGTTACCCTATCCGAATCACCCGAGCATAAGAGACGGTAGATCCCTTTGCTAATAAGATCAGCAGTTGATGCGTTGCTTATGATTTTTAATAATATCTATACTGTCACGAAAGTCATTTATGCAGGCGGTAGGCACGGTACATTTTATGTCTTCCCCAGCTTTTTTCTTAACCATATGCACGCTAAGTCGTTGCACGGCATTCCCAGTGTACTTGTGTGGTACATACGTTGTACTGTCATATAATGGTCATATTAATTTTATGTTATAATAGTAATATGATTTTTTTTCAATGAAAATAAATTATTATCCTTAAGGTGTAACAATTTTGCGGACAATATTTATAGTAAACTGGCTTGGCTAGTTTAAGAAAGGTTATCTCACCTTTTTTGTACATTTGGTTAACTTAAAAAATGGATTAAACCAATTGCTTGAATTAAAATAAAAAAAATAATTATAAAGTAAATCAAAATGTTTTATAAGGTAAACCAAGCGATAATATTTTTAAGGAGATTTTTTTTAATTACTTCACATTTATTTTTCCTTTTAAAAAACATATATCCACACGTTCGTATTGAAAGCAACAAAAAATGGTATCATCTAGGCTTATCATATAATAATTAAAAGTAGCCGACATTGGTAGATGGGCAGACAGGGTTCGGTTGTGACGGAACTTCGAGTTAAGCAGCATTGTGCGTGGCAAATACTCGGTGCGGTGACTGCTTAGCCGTTCACCGGCTGACGCATTAACCAGTGGGCGGAAGGCCAATCCTTCTGAGCCCTTGGGTGTAGATACTTGAGTGAAAGTGCATCAGAGAATCAGAAGAATATAGGGCCGTCTATACCGGTGAGGGTTTTCCACAGTTTCTCCGTACCCTCGTCAAAAGCGGCATACTGTGCCTTCAGGCCTTGTATACGCGAGAAATTTCAAAATGTTTCATTCTTTTATTATTTTGGATTCCATTGGCCTGAATGGTTAGGAATAATTTGAGCTTTACAGAATTGAAGAATTCCAAAAATAAGGTAAGATTGCATTTATAACCGATACCGCGCGGCGCGACCGACCGCCAACTTCAAAGCCGTTTTTCCACGATTAACTTTTTTGAACCTTGTGAAAGTGAAACTCTTGAACGAAGGTTCAGATCGCTTTGAAATGTTTACAACATATTCTTAGTATCATCACCTATCGTGCGAAGCACGGGAATAAAAATTGCAATTACACACAAAATTTTTTTAAATAAAATATCGACAGAAAATTGAATAAAAAAAATTTTAATTTCAAATTTTTGTTATACTAATTTTTTGTTAACAATATTGTTGGTTCACACTGAAGATACATTCATTATGCAATTATAAATATGTTAATTTTTTTTCATACACTCACATCGATGCCGACAACTTTCACCATCAACGCGCGCGCAAAAAGAATACATTGCTTTATTATATTGAATTTCCACCAGTTGTTAATATTTCTGATTTTTTTACATATACTTATTCATGTGCAGAAATGAGCTGTAAAAAAAATTGTTGTCAATATATGCGTCATTTTTTTTAACGGCGTCTAGAAAAGTACCTTCAAAAATGGGCGAAATCGCGAATATGAGGCCTTAAGACGACTGTGGTCGCAACGGATGTTAGGTTAGATTAACGAAGTGCGAGTAGGGAGTGATAGGAAAGGGTTATACGTAAAAACCCACAAGGGTATACGTTGGAGCTCAGGAATTAATTGAGCATATCAATAATTAGAAATGGGCTTAATATAATTAAAAATACAGCTTTAAAAGATGAGATATATTGAATATTTTAGACCATGGGTGGCCACCCTTTTCAGCGTGCGGGAAATTTCAGAAAAAATATTTCCCATACTCCGATTGTAATGTTATATGATACAAACGCCTCATGATGTAATGTTCTTTTGGTGATATGTACATTAAAAGTTAACATTTATGTTCATTTTACCCAGCTCCGCGGGCCATAACACGACCCACGGCGGGCCGCGGGTTAGCCACCCATGTTCTAGACTATTGATAACTTCATTTTTATAAATAAATGGATAGCGTATTGTTTTGAGTGTGTTTTTCGCCAGTAAACAGATATCTTTTCGATAGTACTCTTCGATGCCGTTTTGTCGACCTTATTCGGATGCTTATTGGATGACTTTTAGATAGCAGTGGTATCTTGGCATTTTTGTGCCTTTAAGAGGATATCTTTCGAATATATCGATTTGATAACTTTACGCTAACCTATTGACAACTGATAAAAGTTACCCTTCCTTGACAGTTTGTTAACCATTACAAGTTGCGGCATAGTTGACAGAAGTAAGCTACCTGCCAAGCGGACATAAGTGATACGTTTTGTAATGCAAAACGGCATCTCCTTGGAGAACCAAAAACTTATCGATATTGGTTTCGCGATATCATTCGGATGCCATATAGATAACATTTTGCTACCTGGGCAAGAAAGTTCTGTTCAAACATTTGTGTGATATGTTGAACTTGTAAATGCCCTCAACGTGATGCGACACTCACTTTCTCTATTTTGCTCTCCCGGTGGGATCACTATTATTATGGCTATCCCCGCTTTTTTTCCATACTGATTGATATCGCGTAAGGTAATGTCAAACGGATAGCGGTGTGAAATCGATGGCAATAATGGCGCTGACGGCAGAGTGGGAGCGATCACGGTCTTACATACAGGTCTGGAAATTCGATAAAAATTTGGTGGTGAGGGTGACTCGGCTATTGAAGCCGAATTTGTGGTGTCGCTAGTATTGAAGGGTGTTGTTTTGATCACGGGTTAGGCTATAACGCGAATGCGTGCGTATTGCTGCTGTCCCTGTCGCACACAACACCCGATTGCAGCGTCTCTAGCGTCGAGCTTCGGCAAAGGAGCCATGTGAACTAATGAAGTTTCCAGACCTGCATGTAAGACCGTGGGTCTTACATGCAGGGGTAATCCACAACTAAAATTGTGGATTACCCCTGCCCAAGTAAAGTGAATGTGGAATCATTCCCCAAAGATGTTTTTTGGTAAATTTCGAGTGCCCGCTTCAAATCATTCAAACATCTATTTTTGCCCACGGTTACGTTGGGTTGAGCTCTATTGCAACATTATAAGAAAATTGAGCATTTTTGCATGGTGTACAAAGCAAAGAGAATTTATTTGCTACGAGGAAAAGGCCAAATGAAAGATGGGAGGAGAAAAAAGAGGAGAGACAGAGGCGGAGAGAAATACTCTGAAGAGAAATCAACCATGGTTGGCAGCGTCGGATCCTAACCCCAACTGTCTCTTCAGCCGCGATACATCTCTCTCTCTCTCTCTCTCTCTCTCTCTCTCTCTCTCTTTCTCTTTCTCTCCTGCTCCTTATCCGGGTCATGGGTCACTGCCATCGCTGCCCGTTATCAATCGTACGTGCAAACTCCTCTTTGCATGTATACGAATATATATATATATATATATATATATATATATATATATATATATATATATATATGTATGTATGTATGTATGTATGTATGTATGTATGTATGTATGTATGTTTGTATGTATGTATGTATGTATAAAAGCCCTCAGAAAAGCCGCAACAGAAAAGTGAAGCGAACCGTATACACAAAGGGAGAAAGAGCAAGAGAGATGGTGGGAAGAAGAGGAAGGGAGTGCGAGTGGGTGATAAAGAGTGTGAACGGCACTAGCGGGAAAGGCATATGTATTCGACTAGTTACACGTATGTTTGCCTACACTTACACGTTTATGCGAGCTCCATAAAACAGGGTATACATTTTTTTCTCTAACCGCACCGATACAAATTTTAAATATTTCAAATATGCTTTTTGCGTGAATTGACTTTTCGACAAGAAATAAGTGGCGTTCTAAAACAATGTGCTCATACCGTTTTCTACCATATGACTAGCGAGGCAACGATATACACAATTCGATTGGATAAACGGTGTTCACAAAACCGACGATGCTGTAACATAGTAGTCTCGGGATGCACAAAAATAAATGGCAATACTTCGATTTTAGTCGTATTCCAACTGTACACTTCTTCAACTGATTACTACCAAATCATGCACATCCAAATCCGTGAACTGGTGAACCAAAAAAAAATGAAATAAGGGGGAAAAGGAATATATGATATCTATCTACACCAATCGCGGCTTATCGGTAAACTTGAACAATGTCTCGTACGAGTTACGTATATTGTGATATGAGGGGACTAGGAATGCTTGAAAATTGAAATAACTCGATCTAAATTTATACAGTAAATTCTTTGTCATTTACTGAATGTACTCTCCAAATTTTAAATCGATCGTTTATACCGTTTCTATACAATTTACAATTTAAAAAACACTTTTCAACATAGGGAGGTACCTACGCTTATCGCTGACTAGCAGTTTTACGCATGAAAGTGTTGAAAAAACATTTAAAATGCAAAACCGTCAAATCACTCAGTACATGATCACAATTTTGTCATCAGTGTCATAATGTACTCCTCATGTTGTCTGTCATAATGTACCCCTGATGTGGTCCTCATGTTTTCAGTGTCATATGGTACTCCTCATGTTGTCTGATTTTTTTTTATTGTAAATTTTATAGCAACGGCGTAGACGATCGATTTAAAATTTGAAGAGTGCATTCAGCATATGATCAAGAGTTTACTGTATAAATTTGAAGAAGAAAATGGTAACATTTCGTCATTTGTCCCGAAACTCATTAATCGGATGCAAACAAAAAAGAACTTAATATAAAGATATTTAATTTGAGTTCAATTTTTTAATAGTATTGTAAGATCCAGAAAATATCGAGGCGGCGGGACGAGTAATTCCGATCACGAGTTACGAGATCAATGAAAGTAATAAACTCGAATGTTTATTGTAAATAACACGATAAGGAAAAATACAATGGTTGATCGGTATTATGATTAACTCGTGTGTTCTTTCTTAGACCGATGACACACACAGCGGTTTGTGCCGACTCACCGATCGAGTTGGCTGCCGCTCGCGTTTCTTCGCATAGACGACGAGTCGAGGCGACTCTCCAGCCGCTAGGCAACGCTTGCCGCAGTGTGTGTTTTGCATCATTTGAAAACATAGAAATATGCGCCGGCTCGGCGACCGACTCGGCCGCCGAGTCGGCACAATACGCTGTGTGTGTCATCGCTCTTAGACTGTTTTTCTGCGACTGCTCTCTTGTCTCGAAATCGCGTAAACAACGACTGCTCTGATTGCACTCGAAATTGACAGGCGATTGAACCCAACGAAACAAATCCCTCACCGGCCGCCCTGCTCATTCATTCACCCCGAATATTTTCTTCTTCTCTGTCGTCGTCTTCATCCTCTGATGATTCATTTTCGTCGGTCCATAATTTCATAAAGTCAGCTGATGTAGACGTTCGTTGAGGACCCTCTCCTTGGTCTACCTTTTGTACCAAGTATAGTTAATTGCGTAGGACTCGAATAATTTCATATGGGCCGAGAAATTTGTTTGGTTTTGTTTGGGTTTGTTTGGGTTCTCCAGCCGAGAAATTTGTGAGTCATTGTCGTACCAGGACCTTTCTGGTTTCTTTTTGTCAAAAGTTCGTTTGTTCTCGCGCTAGAGTTTCGATATATTTTCTCTTGCTCAAATTCGTAGCTCGTCCCTATCATGTTGAAAAGACGTGACCCACTCTTCTTAAAGCCATTCTCGTGCCAATACTTTTTTCTTCTCGGCAGAACTCTTTGAAGTCATTTGACGTAAACGCTGTCACTCTATCGGTAATAATTCGACGCGGATTACAGAAGATCTTGTGGCTTGTTTCTTCAGGCCAGGTGATTGGCATTTTTCTGAATTTTTGCTACGCAAAATATCCTCTGCTTGTAGTATCCTGCTCCGCCACTCGCAGCGCTAGTTGTTCTCGAACAATCCTGATGCGCGCGCAGGAACTCACACACGCACACATATAATTCGAAGACTTTCCATAGCTTCGAATGCGAGGACCGGCTAGTACGGTGAAAAATGCACCTTTTCAGGATTACGCGGGTACCCTGAGGTACAACCGTGCACAACACTTGGCATTAGCACACGAGTATAAGTAATTTCGGTAATTTCATCGATTCCGCATTGCGGCTCAAACTCCAAACGTCAAAATAGTCGTATTCGGCGTCGGGGTGGTTAAGTTCGCCGTACGGGCCTCGCGCCTGCGCAATAAGAATATTGTCAGTGCCTATTAGCGCCACGGGGAGAGGCAGAACTAAATAAAGCGGTCAAAAAGCGTAGCATTTTTATATATGGTAAGAGATAGGTGGTGCCAGCCCCCTGCTTCAAGCGTACTAGAACGTCCGCCGGACTCGTCAATTTAGTAGGGCACAACCACGTAAACTTTGCAAATGCATCAAGATTCCTTTGTTGAGGGTAAGGGGCCGAGATGGTCAATGTGTAGCGTGTCCAAAGGTACACTTCTTTTGTCAATTGGGTTCAGCAGGCACTTTTGTTTCCCTTGTTTTCTTTCGGTCAGGATGTATGTCACACAGTTTTGTATGACTTTTTCAACTCGTTGTCGGAGATTTGGGTTCTAGTAGTCGTTACGCACAAGGGGCCTCCGTTTTCGCGGTGGAGAAGTGCCCGCGCTCATGAGCTTGTCGAATAATTTGTGTCTACATTTTCTTTGGGACGACGAGTTGGACATCGCCACCAGACTCTTTATATAGCAAATTCCCTCGTACGACAAAATCTTGGGTTTTGTTTGATAGACTAGATAGAAGATAGTTCTAGACCGGCTGTTGGTTGCGTAAGAGATTTACCACTCGATTGTACATCTTCGACCTTGCCATGGATATTACTTGGTTCGTCATCCATCCATGTCCCTGTTGGGTCTGCTTCTAGCATTCGTGAGATTAATTCTGCCTTCGAACCCATAGTGGATAACCCGTGTGCCATTAGAAACTCCTTCAATGCAGCCACCGTGAATTTATTCGGATCCTTTATTGTAGCTGCTATATTTTCACCACTTTTCTCGCAACGCGATTTTTATTTTATTTTCTTCACGCACGTTATGTATCGTCGTTAGCGAGAAGTTGTAAAACATCCGTTGGTATGGATTTTCCAGAACGTTCTTGCATATACGCGTCCGCGTCCTCGAATATTCCGGTGTTATCCCGGACGAGCTCCCAATTGTAGGATCCAGAAAATATCGTGGCGGCGGGACGAACAATTCCGATCACGAGTAAGGAGAACAATCAAAGTAATGAACTCGAATCTTTATTATAAATAACACGATAAGGAAAAATACAATGGTTGATCGGTATTGTGATTAACTCGTGTGTTCTTTCTTAGATGGTTTTTCCGCGACTGCTCTCTTGTCTCGAAAACATCGCATCCTTGGGAAATATATGATCGCGTAAACAACGACTGCTATGATTGCACTCGAAATTGACAGGCGATTGAACGCAACGAAACAAATCCCTCAGTATATAAAAATATACAAGATTTTTTGAAGAATTTTCTAAAACCAGAAAAAGAACTTTCCAGCACAGTTTTTCGAGACGTGGAAACCAGGGTTCTGCCTCTTGGACGAATCAAGATTTTTACGTCATTGAAAAGCCGTTATCCTTCTCATATTTTTCATTAAGCGATCCTGAAAAATTTAGTAACAGAATTGAACTTCATATACTGTGAACCAGAAAATAAAAATACGTAAACATTCGAGACATTTTTTATTACACAATTGTAGCATTTTGTTTATTTTACTGTTAGATTCATTTTATGTATTGTACAACTTCTGTGTAAATTTTAAAGTAATATCTCAAGCGATTCTGGAGATGTGATAAAACCGCTGAAAAATTCGCAGGTGAATTTTCGCTAAAATGTTACTTTCAGAACGTTTATACGCACGAGTTTTAAAATTTTCCTGCTCTATAGTAGGAGGTATCCGTATCATTTTCAACTTGCGTCGTCGCCTCGGCACGGTATTTTCTCTATTCTGGTATGCAATGTACGTTTTTTTTATCTGCGTTTTCCACGTGATTCAAGTTTGATTCGAGTTTGATTCTTCGGCCATATTAAATGCACGCGAGTAGTTTTCCAGTGCCATTGTGTTCATAATTTGGAGTTTAACCATCCTTAAATATTGTCATATATGTCACCATCGGCACGGTTCCATGTCGATGAAAGATTCTTCCCTCGCTATTTTCTACTCAGGAGAATGAAAACTTTGGTCGGCGCTTTTGGTAAACACTGATTCCAGTTGCCTCGGCTTTTTGTCGCTCGTGCCAACTATCTAGTCCAGCTGGGCCGCAATCATACCGTGGATTAATATCGGTGGAATATTTTTCGTAAAACGTGGCTCGTATCGCGTTCTTTGCGTTTAAAACTGCATTTGTCCGTCTAATTTCGTTGCAGTATTACAAAAATGTTTGCTCTTGTATTAAAGCAGTTGTGATTTTACCCCCAAGAAATAATTTGATTTAACCCCGAAATGGAAAAATCGTTCTCCTCTCTTTGAGTCGCACAGCCTAGTACCTCCTATCCATTTTTAAACATCGCCAACGTGGCGACTCTTTGTTAGAAATTCGACAACCTCGCCCGTAAGATTCCAAAGATTAGATAGCCAAAAATGTTTCCGCATCTCCGTTTCCGAGATAATGTTATACTTGATATCATATTCTTTTTCTGATCTTTTTAAGAGACCGCATGGGCCATCGAGTTCCATTTTAGCAGCGCAAATTCCAAGATTCTGTGTACCTACAAGTCTCTTGATGAGGAACATTCAAACAATTTCGGTGTAACACAATGGGGCCTCCATAGTGTGATATAATCATTTTAAACAACCACCAAACCCTTTTCCAGTCCAATATTCGATGTCAGCAACTATGCCGTGTGTGCGTGCGTGTGCGTGCGTGCGTGTGTGCGAGCGTGCGTGCGTGCGAGCGTGCGTGCGTGCGTGCGTGCGTGCGTGCGTGCGTGCGTGCGTGCGTGCGTGCGTGCGTGCGTGCGTGTATGTGTGTGTGTGTGTGAATGCGAGAACATTTTGTAGAAAATATTGTTTGTAAATTAAAAGAAAAATTTTGTAATGAAAAAAATGTATTTCCTCGCATCCTCTGCCAACCATCTGTCCAGACATTTCACATTTTCATAGGCACATTTGACTTTTGGGTCGAGATTCGCATGGTAGGGACATCCGTTGTTTTTCAGCTCTTTTGTCGCAAGCTTCTCCAATGATGAGCAATCCAGTCTCCACTTCGATGATCTCCGTCGCTAGGTTGGTGAATTTCTTCAACCACAGCGGTTTCTCCAATCCCTTGAGGTAGACGATTCGAGCGTGTTGTAAGATTGATCGAATGAACATGAGGATCGTGTCGTGTGGAAAGTTTCCATCGTCCCATCGCAAACCATGGTAATTGCGCTCCAACGACACATTCGTACTCTTGTACTTTCCCGGCAGAGAATTCCAGGCGTACGATGGTTCGAAGAGAATCGTCAAAGGCTTGAAGTCAACGCTCGCCACCTCGACACTTGATATTTCCTTCGGGACGAATTTGTTGATCGGTCGCTTCAAGCCTTGCACATCAACTATGAACTCCATGATGATTGAAGGGGGGCGCGTGATCACAACTTTATATCAACTTTCTTATCCCGCCACCTATCGGATTGTACTCCACAATACCATCATGGGGAATGATCGTATTGTCGATCATTCGGCAATACGAATGAGCAACAAATAGGGAATGGAATTTACGCAAATTCGGGGAGAGGGTGGACAAAAGCGTCATGGTAATTTGCTGCCAAATACGATTCGCGCGGTATTCTGCGGTCCGTCAAACTGCGGAAAAACCAACGCGTTGCTCACCCTCGTAATACACCCGAATGGTCTGAGATTCGAAAACATTTATCTTTATTCGAAGTCGCTGAAGTTTCTATCTTTCTCGAACATATGCTCGTATTCCTAAGCATCTCGTACGCGATAATACGAATTTCATAGTTCTCTTCAAGCAGGGCGACTCAAACCTTAAGCACGTGTACGATGACCACGTCAATACTGATATGTCATACACACACTTCAAAAATATATGTTGCGAATGTTGGAATTCCGGCAAGTATGGATTCCTTACAATTGACAAGGATAGTAGTATCAATGAGGGTCGGTATAGACAAGGGTTTAATTCTTTCCTCCGACTCAATAAAGAACGTGGTCATTGTTGCAATACATACAATATTGCTTGTATTGTGAAACTGTCAACAACAGTATGAAGTGTCGGCAACTTTTGCAAGAAAAATATGTGTTGCAGCAAATCGTCAAGGCTAGTGATGCAATTAGACGAAAACATCGAATGATAAAGATGGGCAGAAATAATGCTGATCAGACGATGCAGGATGTCTTTAAGCCGATAGTCACACCATTGAAAAAGCTCGTTTCTCACAAGAGGTCACCATTGAAGGAGGAAATCAAGAATGAAACGGAAGAAAATGAGAGTGAAGTTAAGGATGAGTCACCGGAAGATTCAACTTTCACAGCGGCGTATCATCATTGGCACGAACGCGCATAAAAAATATTACAGATCCGACGGAGCTGTGCGACGTGAAAACAGTCACAAATTCAAGATTTATATTTCGAAAATAATTCATGCACGTACAGGTCGGGAGATGTATAAGAAAGTCAGAAAAAATATGCAACTTGACTATGTTTACTGGGACAATCCGAACGAGCCTGTAGATCGTCTTCTATTACTCCACGCATCTCAAGCGGCAGGCAACTCATCGCATTCCAATGAAATCATATCTATTCTCGATTAATTGCGCGAGGCTGGAATTATTTTTTAGGGAAAACGATAATTTCTTCCATTCGCATATTGAACGTTGATGTGTTGATGTGTGTAGATCTCCGCGCGCCATAAATGATGACAAAAAACTGCCTCTTGAGCAAGAGCTGCATAAGCCTGCACGAAGAAATTATACTCGTCGACACGTTGAAATTCGAGGTCTGGATGAAACGTGGCAAGCCGATATCGTGGATATGTCATCGTACGCGAGGCAAAACTCGCAACTTAAGTTCCTCCTGACCGTCATCGATATATTCTCCAAATTCGTCTGGGCCATACCGTTGAAAAGCAAGAGCGGTAAAGATACGACGATTGCAATGAAATCTATATTCAAATCAGGGTCGCATACCCAAGAACTTGCACGTCGATCGTGGAAAAGAATTTTATAATTCACAGTTTGAAGCTCTTATGAAAAATTACAATGTAAACATGTATTCAACGTATAGCAATTTGAAAGCATCCATCTGCGAGCGTTTCAATAGAACGTTAAAAAATAAAATGTGGATGCAATTCAGTCTTCGCGGAATGTACAAATGGATTTCTAGTTGTACAATGGATTTCGCGGAATGTACAAATGGATTTCTAGGATTCTCTAGATACCGAATACAACAACACCGTTCATCGCATCATCAAGGAAAAACCGAAAAATATTAATCGCACAAATGAAAGACAGATTCTCCATCGTATTTTCCGTCAGCGTTGATTATCGGCAAAAAAATCACAAAATTCAAAATTGGCGATAATGTGCGAATTAGCAAATTTAAGAATGTATTTTAGAAGGGTTATACGCCCAATTGGACAACGGAAATATTCACGATATGCAGAGTGAAAAGAACAAATCCAACGACGTACAATCTCAAGGCCCATCGGAACGAACCCATCGCAGGCTGCTTCTACAAAGAGGAGCTCCAGAAAGTCAAGTATCCTGACATTTACCACGTTGAGAAGGTGGTGAAGAAGCGTGGAGATCGAATACTCGTCAAGTGGCTAGGTTTCGACGATTCGCATAACAGTTGGATCGACAAAGGAGATTTGTGAAAAAAAAAGTTTTAATAAAAAAATTGTCTTTAAAAAAATTCATCAACCCCCCCCCCCCCCCCTCGCAATAGAGTCATGCCAAAAAGCAGCTAACGTTTCGAAGGAAAAATCCTCGCCTTGCCCCCCCCCCCCTGTCTTATCGGATATGAAGAAACAGCTCTCACGTTTACGACCAACCCATGTAACCCGACGCCCGTCCTCCCCTTGACTTGATAGTCGCTGTGGTGGTTCTCCTGACCCAGAATTTCATCTCTCTCTCCAAAGGTTATAGTATTCGTGATTTGTTTACCTTCTCAGTGTACTCGATATCTATCGCATGGTTTTTTCCCTCGATAGTTCCGATCAGGAGGGAGGAAATAAATTTTCGTAAATGTTTAGGTTTAAGCGTGAATGTATTTTATCGTTTCTCTCTCTCTCTCTCTCTCTCTCTCTCTCTCTCTCTCTCTCTCTCTCTCCCTCTCTCTTTACACACAATTGCTGTCAACACTTTATTTTTTAATATTTCATATCATCAGAAGCATAACCCCATGGAAGAGTGTCTGTAGAATCTGGGATTAGCACTCTTTTGTCACTTCTCCAGCTGAGAGCAATTTTCTGTTGCGTCGCAGTATGTACAATGTGTTTGTTTACTCATGATCAATTGTTGCGCCTTGACAAGATTTTCGTACGCAAACAAGCATTTTCAAAGTCGTCGAATGTGATGGACTTCAGGGTTGACCGCCTTACACCCTTAGCTCTCCTCTTCGCAGTCGAGAATTTTAAACGAGTACAATTTCGCTTTCAAACCCACAAATTCCGTCATAATACGACCATTATTCTCATGTTTCATAAGACCTAATACTTTCTTATTGCGCGAAGGCATATTGTACGGATTATTTGGTGAATAATCAGACGTGTCAAACTTGTCAATATCACACTTCATCGTTTAATACATGTCAGGCACGCTGATGTGATAGATGAGACGATCAGTGTTTGCATACAACAATTTTACTCGATCGTCGAATCATTCGCGCATGTAATTGTAGTGAAAATAGTAAATCCAGAGCTTAGAGATATCGAGAATGGAAAATCCTGTCTATATAGGCTTATTGAATAGAACGCACGCTTAGTTGAGCTCGATTATAACGATGGCTTTGTCAAATATGGTGCACCTATGGAACGTTGGCTTGACAAGCTGCGCTTCGGCTCCCCGCCGCCCCTTCCACTTTGTCACGAGTCGCACTTCCCGATGTTTCCTCACATTTTCCATTGTTTTACCAAAGACCGCGATGTTCATGAGTTTGTAAAAATGTTTCTCAAAGTCATTGTTCGGTTGCTTTCTCAATTCCGTATTTACATCGATGTATTTTTTCAGCCAAGCGCGCTGTTTGAATTTGAGGACTCTGTGAATGTTTAGGAGACGCAATCCCAATTTCAAGCATTGCTTCAAATTTATATAGTGAATGACGTATTATTCTTTTCGAGCAGCGTGGTCGTTAATTTTCGTTGAGCGCTGCCAGGAGGGACGTAGTGTTTAGGACACAAAGGCAGATCTTTGTGCGTGTCGTGTAACTCTCGAGGATACTCCATATCGACTTCAAAAATGTAGCCCGTTTCAGCGTCATCGGGAATACTCTCGATACGTTCCCCGAAATGTTCTACCCATGCGAACGCGCCGAATGGCAATGACTGATACATAGCTGCACCATACAGATTATTGACATCGTAATACATCAAGTATGACTCGGGCTCGTTTGGATTAAAGTCATCACGCATGTAGCGATTATTCGCTTTCGCGTACCTATTGCAGCACTGCGCTGCACCACCGCGAATACCTTTCTCTATGAACATTATCATGTCAACGTCGAACAAGAGTTCGAGTTCTACGCTGGTACATTTTAACATCGCATCAAACGATAGACCGCGTGCGGTAAAATAGTGCAATGGATCGAGGTCGTACGTGTTGATATAATTTCGTCGAAAATTCTCAAAAATGTTTGTCCGTAGGAGTACATCGGTTTTCAAATACAAGTCGGAATATTCACCCAAAGTGTTAAGATTGAAGACAGTCCAAACTTTGCACGCGTGCGCGTAATCGTCCGCTGAAATATCTTCATTACTCAATCCGGAAAAAAAATTATGTTTCGCGGGCTATTCCGTCTCATCGAGTCGCATCCAAGAGTCCACATAGTCATAGGGGAAAACGCCTTTTCGCGTCAACAATTCAAATTCCGTGGCGTTAGCGCAATGCTTGCGTGTTACTATTTTTTTATCGTTCTTCAGGTAAGATGCTAATATTTCGATGCTACTCAGCATGAACCTCAAAGACTCGATGAATCGATACTGCACGCGTGTACCTTTGACGCGCTTCGAAAATGAAATATATTTCTCCTTGTTAATCGGCAAAAGACTCATGGATCCTTCGAAAGTTCGAGCCAATGCTACTATCAAAAAGTGTGCGTCGTATCCAGACAAGTTGTGAAAAACTATTGGCACTACGTGGGCAATTTTGTAATTCAAATTACAGTCTCGATGAGCCGCGCCGCGGAATTTTCCCGTAAAGTGACAATGATCACGGACTCTTACGTTTGTCGGCGCAAATGGTTTTTCACAAATGTGACCATTTTTAGCCAACTTGAAACTTCGACTTTCGTCGCTACTCAAAGGTTTCGTTGGTACTATGGTCTGGAAAATGTCGTGCAATGAGCTGGCCAGTCCTTCTAATTCACGCATGAACCATTCGATACTGTTTTTTCCACGAACCGCCTTGTACTCCGAGAGAACGTCATTGGAACTGCAATGCTTATAATAGGCAATGGTATGAGGGGTATGCTTCTGATAATTTACAGTGTTAGCCTGCGGTGCTGTGACCGGTTCGAGCAAACATTCCAAATCTGCGTAAATTACAAATGAAACTATCTCCTTGTGCTGGTAATTTTTTAATTTCAATTTTGTATTTGTACCTTTAGGAAAAGTAACGCGACAATTATTACTGCAGTTCTCTTTATGTCGTTGCAATATTTCTTCTGTGCTGAAGTAACACAAACATCGATCGCAAATCCATAGGTGATGTCCTTTCCTCGACACCTGCGCACTCAAGAGTCGCGACATGTTTTTAATCCACGCGTAATGACGATGCATCTTAGGAACGGCATCCTCCTCCTCATCCTCATCCTCCTCCTCATCCTCATCCTCATCCTCGTCCTTATCCTCGTCCTCCTCCTCCTCATCGATTTTCCGCTTTGATCATGAGTAGATGAATCGTTGGTTTATTCGACATTTGCTTACTCAGATATATCGGCACAATTTCACTAATGCCGTCTTTTGTCGTACCATCAATTCCATACACATGGATCGTGAGGCCATTCGATTGCTCAAATTTTGTAATCTTTGACAAACTCATCGGGAAATCCAGGCCTTCGTAGTTGAGCATCTCACTATAATGAGGTTAAGAACTTCGAGATTCATCCTCGGTGGTGGAGAGATTGCTGCTGTGACGGACCGGAGAAAACAATAGGGGTCATTGTTTTGAATATTGATGACGGCCCCTTTCATGTGTACATCCCTCGGGAGACGCGTGTAGGTGGAGAAGCTCCCTCGCAGTGGTTCGTACTTGTTAATGTTCACAAGTAGATGGGAGATTTCGTGTAACGTCCAACCCGACTCTTGTTCCTGAAAGTCCTCGATTTTGGCGGAGAGTTTTGCTTGGACGCACTCGATGAACCAGTCGGCAATATCGCTCGATAGTAGAATGATCGCGTTTGTCGTTTGAAACGTCTTTTCCTCTTTAATGATTTCATTCACGTTCATGAGGCGAAATGTGCACATTCACCTTCACGTTACCCTCCTCGCGCACGATTTTTTCCAGCTTTCAAACCACCACGCGCATCGCATCTTCGAGGAAACTTTGCACATCTTTGTGCTCGAAATTCACAATCGAGCCCGTGTTTATTCGATGTTCGAATGCCGACTCGCGATCGACCCACTTTCGTTGATCGCGAGCATCACTCACACCAGCGCTGCTAACACTTGCTCCACGCACGATTTGTTGCCTCAAAGACAATAATTTCGGTTTTGTCGATTGAATTTTCAGTTTTTGACCGACGTTGAGCCCTGGTTTTTCAACGTTTGCCCCAAAAGATTGGCGTGCACGTCACAGAACTTTTGCCGCTTATCCACATGAGAGAAATTGTTCCTCGCACCGCTCAACTTATCGATAATTTCATCGCAATGGTCCATGGTCCAGACTTCTCGATGAATCGAAATGAAATACCGATGCCGAAGGGATCACAAATATATTTAAGGAAATCTCTATACAACCTCACACGCGCGTCTGTGTGAGCGTATGTGTGTGTGTGTGTGTGCCGGCACGCGCTCGAACGTCGAGTTTGTATATACAAGATCGAGTTCCAAGCAGCGAGAAGTTGGGTGGTCTTTCTCATGCTTTTCAATCTTGAACTCAAAATGATTTGTTTTCTTGAAATGCTTTACTAGTATCCTTAATTATACATTATGCATCCATATCTTTAGAGTCGGCATTCAACGTTCCAATTACTAGATAGTTTTTTATATTTAGTATGTGAGCTAGCTGTTCTCGATGTTCGCGACCCTTAACGTATGCGATAAACTTTCCTCCGATGTAGGCCATGCAGACATTTCTTTTGTACGCTGCTGCTAGCATCAGCTGGAATGTTGCTAATTCGCGAATTTCAGACTGTGACATTTTCCGCCGCGATAGACCATGCATAGATCTCCTCTATGCGCTGCTGCCAACATGACCTCGAATGTTGTCGAATTAGCCTTAAGCGCCTTGATGATCGTTCCGTGTAGAAACACGCTGAATTCGTTGCGAATGTCGACGGCGTGCTTTTTGCCAAATTTGGTGTTGACAGCCCGTATGTTGGTGATGACATAGTCCGACCCGGGTGACAACTCGCTGAGCTTCTGCGTCGGCAGAAAATTGGCAATTTTACCAATTTTATTGATGAACTCCACTGTTTCACTCGTGTGCACGTAGTTCTTTCTCATGTGTGCGTCCGATCTTGAATCGCAAGATTATGTACTCCTCCCCCCCCCCCCCCCCCCCTACATTGAGGGCACGGGGTCCGAGCGTGGAAAAATGTCACGCGTCCGTTGACTCGCCCCCCCCCCACAAAACGTTTAAAAAATATAATTCGTAGAAAAACAATCTGACGAAATCCTGCCGCCATTTCGACCCCATCAATGTCACTCTTCCGCCGATGATAAACAAATTCTCGAGAAATAATCATTCAACACCTCAATTCGCTGACAGATTTCAACATGTCAATGTATAAACAAAACTATCGCATCACGGCAAGCGCCCTATGACTCGCCAGCCTCAAATGTTTAAAACAATTTCGGAGAAATCGGACCCTCCACTCTTCCTCCCACCGCCCCCCTTTTACTGCGGGAGGGGAGGGGACCTCCCTTTTACTACAAAGCACTTCGACTCTTTGTCAGTCGTTGCGCGGCCTTGCTAGAAGTCGGACGTGTGTCCCCGTGTTTACCCCCCCCCCCCCCTCCCCCCGCCGTTCCCCCGAAGGGGAAGGGGACTTACCACCATCGGTCGGTAAGCAGGTGAGCCCTACTATTGGTCGGTAAGCAGGAGAGCCATACTATCGGTCGGTAAGCAGTGGAGCCCTACCATTGGTCGGTAAGTAGAGACATCGATAGTCGATCATGAGGCCGAAACGGAACGGAAACCCTACTCCACCATCCGCCGATAGCTCAGAAATGAACCTTTTTGGTTCGTCTTTGATCTCAGTCGGTAAATGTCGGTAGTAGGAATTTTGATTCCGTTCCGGCCTCATTACACTACTGATGTCGGGTTACCATGCGACGACAAGATTAAACCACTGCATTTCTCGTTGGTTCACATAACAAACGAAACTCTACTGATGCGTATATGTATTCTGAAGGTGCGTACAAATGTACTACTTGGAAAAGCCGATTGAGAACACAACTGCTTGTCGAGGCGCCGGCCAGACGAAGCGATCGAATGAACCATTCCGACGTATAATTTTTTTCATATTCGCCCGTTGCGTTTTCTTTTCAAGGGGATACGTCACCCTAAAATTCTCTCAAAACCAATGTTTAAAAATTTGTCTTGAAGTTCATACTTTTCGTGATATTTTAAGCCAAGGTTGAAACAACAATTCCTAAAATTGACCTATTTAAAGGTACAGTGGTTTGAACGGAGCGCTGCAGCCTATGCCATGTAGCTGGGCCCTCGCGCAAGTAAACTCCTGGTGCGCATAGCAAAAGATGGAGGCTAACACGGCTTCAAAAAATTACAAACACAAAGCTTCCCTTCATATAGACGATCGGAAAACTATCCGACCTCTTCACGAAAAACTGAGTTCCGATAATTCATTGTCACGTTGTTTCGTAACAATGTCACGAAATCGTGACGAAATCAATTCATTGTCAGAGGCTTCGCGCAAAAAAATAACGAGAGCGTGAATGCCATTATTTGGTCTATGGCACCAAAAACTGCTTCAATTGGTTTGAAATTCGTTAAGATCGCATCAAATTCTATCGTACGCATATTCAACAATGGGTTTAACAATGTACTCCTAATTATGCAAGTCTTAGGAATGAAGTCGGACCGAATGCTCCGAGAACCTGTGAGGAGTTGGATAAAAGCCGTATCTCTATCAGATTCTTAAAAAGATTCGAAAGACAATCTTTTCCCTATATAAGACGCTATAAGGGCCAGGAATCGTGGACTAAAAGTAACATTGAAAATTCGCTCTTTATCCAACTTAAAATTCGCACTGTTACTGTTTTTCTTTTGCGTTTTTTCCGAGACAACGTTTTTCACGGTAGCTGTCAAAACATCGCAAAAACTACGAGACTGATTTGGTTCAAACTTGGTTGATAATAAATACTAGAATTATCAACTTTTTGGGCCAAAATCGAACGGGAGTTGGAGCGATCATAATATTTTGTGATAACCGCTATTTCGCGTAACCCCTCAAGAATTCTATACACAAGAATATACCTTAGGGCAATCAAGCCAATCAAGTCAACGCAGTGTATACAAGGGGACGTTTTTTTTTAAATTCGATTACGGCAGCAAACGTCGTTTTTTCATCTCAATTTAAGTTATGAAACCAACTTTTCCGGGTTCTCGAGCGATATTCTTGGGAGCAACTACGTTCTTGAGAAATAAAACACGCTTTGGAAGCTGTCCGAATACACTAATGTATCGTATACGTTAAATCATATTCCAGCCTGCAAGTTTGGAAAAAATGCCCAAATCCTGAGTTTTCGTCCGAGATATTAATCGGAGATTCCAACATCGATTTACTCTTGTGAGGTTTTCTCGTACTTCTCTGTCTTGTCGAAACAAGCTATATATCTCTGCACGAAAAGCCCGGGGTGAACTTATTGTCATTTCGTAAAATATACGTTTGGTTATTTCGAAACTTTCCCAAAATAGATTTAGTTATTTATAAATCGACGGCGTTTCAAGAGCAGGAGCAGGAGCAGGGGCGGAAGCGTGTAGAGGGGCCGAAGGGCTTTGGTCTGCGCGATGATTATAATCGTCTTGATTAAGGTAGACAACGAAGCCAACGATGACGCAGAGTTAACAGTGTCTAAATGTATGCACTAAAGCTTCCTCGCGATAATTGTTTGGGTACTACAGGCATAACTGAACAAAGCTACCTTATGACAGTTGCAATGGGGCGACTACCATATACTTTGTGGGGTTGAAAGTCATGTAAGAAGATTCTTGTTCTTTTCGGAGAGATAGTTTACTCGAACGCTACACTGCTTTTATCAGCTCAAGGAGTCCAGAGTTTTAATGGTGCAGGCAAGTACTATTTGAAGTATCAATAGGCTGTATGTGCCATCAATTTTAAGCCTCCAGAGAGGGACTAAAATCATGCCAATGGCTCGTGCTGACGCAAACACGACATCACAAGTGTGGTTGCAGGTTGGCGGTCGTACCAGCGCTCGACGAACGGAACAGTACAGTATGAGGTATGAGTGTACCACAGTTGGTAAAACGAGAACAAACTTAACCAGAAGTATGAAAAATGTACTAGAGGTTTTTGGATCCCAAAACCCTATATTATATACTAATCGAAGAGTTAACGAGAAATTAAACTCGTCACATTTAAAAAATGACCGACACCAAAATGCCACGACCAATGATTGTTAACAATGGGTAAGGTCCTACATATACTACCGGTCAAAAGTTTCCGGACACTTTCGATCACTGGATAATTGCCGGATAATATTAGAATAATCTAGTTCATTTAATTTATTATTCTACGAAGATATTAAATAGCTCTGTATAATGAATTATATTATTCTAATATTACTCGGCAATTATCCAGTGATCGAAAGTTTTGCATTTTTCTGAAGTGTCCGGAAACTTTTGACGGGTAGTGTATGTATCATACATTCGCCGCCGTCGCACGTATAGAAATACCGTAGCGTCGAAAAAAGGTTATTAGCTATAATAACGTATATGTCGATAGGAGGCAACATTTGTGAAGTTGTATGCGTCTATTTCACTTTCGTTTCTAATTCATAGGTATAGACGAATACGCAGACACACGCACAGTTATACATGACTTCTGAAATGCACGAACATCCACCAACTTTTGTGCGCATAATGTCGCGAAGGCATGGTCCAAATATAGACAAGCGCGAACTATAATTAAAGTGTTTGACGATTTGACAAGCACGAAGCAAAGTCACATGCGACGGCTGTTTGGATAAGCGGATAAGCCTCTGTGTACGCCTGACATTTGCGCCTCTTTCTAACGCACCAAACCCGCACACCCGGCTGGATATATGCAACCTATTCTTTTCTAACATAAAGTCACATACAATGTAATATTTCTCGACGTAAAACGTCATTATAAGGCTGAAATATATTATTTTCCATAGTGCTCTTTTGCTTTCTGTGTCCTGCCCTACATCGCTCTCTTCCCCTCCGCCCTGCCGCCCCCCCCCCACCCCCGCCATCGCGTTACTCACGTTTACACCCGATTTTTTAAAATATAACTTTGGTCTTCTTCCTCCCTTTCAACTCCCACGTGCGCCGCGCATGAATGAATATACTAGGTTGTAATCATTCGAACCCGATCGAGGAGATAGTGGACAGCTATTTTAACAGTGATTTTGAATATATGAATAATAGTGTAATAAACAGCGGTTCTGGTTTTCTCAGAAGGGAGAGAAATAGACGATTTTTTTCCACGTGCAGGAGAATATTTGGCACATTTGCGGAGCGCTAGCGATGTATAAATGTAGGTGTTTAAACGGTAAAAAATAAACGCCAAGTTATAAGAAAATCCCCTCAAAAACATTATCGCGTATTTTTACTCATAAAAACATTCTAATTTAATCTATTTTTTTAATTAATCAAATGTACAAACAAAACTGCGAAAGCATTTTTTAAACTAGCCATTCCAGTTTACTAGAAATGTTGCACACAATATTGTTAAACCTTAGAAATAATATTTTTACATATATTTAATTTTCATTGAAAAAAATTATGTTACTATTATAACATAAAATTGATATCACTACTATATAACAGTACAACGTTTGTAACACACAAGTACACTGGGAATGCTGTGCAACGGCATGGCGTGCATGGTTAAGAAAAAAAGCTCGGGAAGACAGAACATTTTCCGTTCCTACCGTCTGGCTAAATGACTATTGCGACAGTATATATAATATTTTTAATTTTAAGCGTCGCATCAACCGCTGGGTTTATAAGTGATGGAATCTACTGTCACTTATGCTAGTGTGTTTCGGATAGGGCAATATTGATATATCGGTGTGTTTGCCGAACGATTCAACTCGCGTCACGCTGCCGGAACCACTGCCAATAAATATTCGACTGTATTCGTTTCAAACCATCGAATATATGTCAGCAGTAAAATGGATACATACTTTTTCGTTAGCAAGACGACGGCGAAAGTCTATGTAACTAAATATATTCCATGCAATGTGTAATAGTTATGCGATCGCGTTTATATTTTTATATAATTTTTAAATTATGGAAATAAAATTACATTTCAAGTATCGTATGGTCAAGGAGTACATGACTGATTACTACTATCTGATCAACTCGTGTCCCTAAGCTCGAGCCATGGGGCAATTAATTTTTTTTTTCAACTCGAGAGTTGAGCAGTGGATAGAAAAAGATCCTTCGGCGAGCTTTTTGTTTTCTTAACCATGTCGTTCCACAGTATTCCCAGTGTAGTTTTGTGGTATGTACTCTGTACTATTGTACAGGGTGCGCCAGAGAAACTTACTTATTTGAAAAAATTCCCGCGCGGTGAGTTGGGCGGGTAGAGGGGCGAGAGGAGGCGCATCTGGAGGGGGAAGTTCCCAAGTTTGTTTCTCCCTCCAGTCAGTTGCCATCATGCTCTGGTCTAGAGAGCAGCGGGCCTTCGCAGTCGAGAGCTTCTTTTCTAACGGTCGCTCACTTGTTGCTACGCAACGTGCCTTCCGCGCTCGCTTTGAAATTCCTCCTCACAGACTCGTTCCTGGCCGTAATTCGATTCTGTCGTGGGTTAACTAATTTCGGGAGTGTGGAAGTGTCGCTAAACCCAGAAATGGACTTCAACGGACCATCAGACCTCCGGAAAATGTCGAAAGAGTGAGGCAGTCAGTTGTGCGTTCTCCCCGGCGTTCGGCTCGCAAACACGCAGCTGCTATGGGAATTTCTGACACCACTGTTCGACGAATTCTTTTTATGGGGTTATTTGAAATCTCTGGTTTATGTCGATCGACCACGGACCATAGCACACCTCAAGAACAACACTCGCGACGCCATTGCCAACATACCGATTGATATGCTGCAAAGAGTGGATACGAATTTCAAAAATCGACTTCATCAGTGTATGCGCAATGGGGGTCGCCATTTATCCGATGTCATTTTCAAGACTGCATGAAAAAAAAATTGGGATATTGTATTCTCAAAAAAAAAAAATTTTTAAACAATAATTGAAGTACTTTTGTTTTTATTGACCTTTCAAATAAGTAAGTTTCTCTGGCGCACCCTGTACAATGGTGATATCAATTTTATGTTATAAGAGCAATATATACTTTTTTCAATGCAAATAAAATATTTGGTCACATATGTGATATATTAATAAGTATGAAGTTTATTAATCATCCGTAATACATAATCGTGTATCCTATATCTATGCGGTGCGTGTGGTTCGCCGGACCGGGCGGAACTGCCTCTCCGTGATTTGACTATCCTCATCTACGTCGGTACGGTAGAGAATTGTAATCGCAGACATCACAACTCTCTCGCTTCTTTAATTTAATCGCTGTTAATACGCGGAGAGCGGCGTAATGCCGGCACAGCGGCTTTGGGTTTAATCATTTGGTCTATGTGACGTTTTTGAGTAATATTTTTTTCAGTTTTTACTACATACGTAGACGGCGAGGTTTGTTCGACTACTTTGCCCGTGACTTTCTTGTCGACCTTCGTGCCGTGATTATCAATCAATACGTCGTCACCGACCGATATATTTATTTGCCGTTTGCCTCTTCTACTTGCAATTTGCTCTCGTTGTTTTTGATCTACGATCTCAAACACGGTTGGTTTTAGTAAATCGAACCGTGTTCGAAGTTCTCTATTATACATTAAATACGCTGGGGTTCGCCGCGTTGTACAGTGTTCGATACTTCGATAGTCAAACAAGAACATTTGGACAGCCGTGTCCGGCGCTTCTCCCCCTTGAACAATTTTGTTTACCTTATTTTTAAAAGTTTGCACAAAGTTTTCGGCGGCTCCATTTGTTGCTGGATGGTATGGAGGCGAATAAGTGTGCTTTACTCCGTTTGCTGTTAAGAATTCGTGAAATTCTGAGCTCCGAAATTGCGGTCCTCCGTCTGTAACGCAGTGTAGCGGTAAACCGTAACGTGCGAACAGTTCTTTGAACACCGCCACTAGTTTGTACGCTTTGGTATTATTTTTAAAGTTAATTATTTCGGGCCATTTTGAGTGCGCGTCTATCACTATCAAGTACATATTACCGAAAAATGGTCCCGCGAAATCGCAGTGGATTCGGCTCCAAGTTTTTGTCGGCCATGGCCACGTGGTTAACGGTGTTTTCGACGGTTTTTTTTGTTCCATGAGACAGATTTTGCACTCGTTAACTAACGTCTCTATGTCGTAATCAATTCTCGGCCACCAAACATACGAGCGTGCGAACATCTTGATTTTTACAATACCTAAATGAGATGAATGTAACTCTTTCAGTATAATTGGTCGCATGTTTATCGGTATAATGGCCCTCAGCCCCCAGAAAAGACAACCCTTTTCTGTCGTGAGCTCTAGTTTTTTTGCATAGTACAATTTTTCGTCTACCGTTAGATCTTTCTCAGTCGGCCATTCATTCGTTACGTATCTTATTACTTTGTTGATTGTTTCGTCTTGTTTACTCGAATCGGCGAGCATTTTATAATCAAAGGTTTGTACGCCTTCTTCGAAAAAATGTACGTGAGAAAAATCGGGTTCGAGGTTCGATAGCAAGGTGTCTTCGGTTTTATTATCGATTGGCAATCTCGATAATGCGTCGCAATTGGCGTTCGCTTCTGACTTAACGTGTTCAATTTCATACCGAAAACCTGATAGATAATAAGCCCATCTTTGGAGTCTGTTGTCAGCTGTAATTGGAATTCCTTTTCGTGGTCCAAGTATGAGCTGCAACGCTTTGTTATCCGTTCTCAGAATAATTTTTTTTCCGAAAATGTATTGGTAAAATCTTTTAAACCCAAACACTATTGCCATCGCCTCTTTGTCTAGAATGGTGCGATTCAGTTCTTTTTTCCCTATTTTTTTTGACGCATATGCGATCGGCCTTTCGCTTCCGTCTTTATGCTTGTGCGATAAAATTGCGGAGATTCCGTAATCTGATGCATCGCACGCTAATATTATTTGCTCCCTTGGATCGTAATGCGCTAGGACGCGAGGTGAAATTAATTCGTCTTTTACCCATTCGAACGCTTTTGAACATTCATCGCTCCATTCAAATTTTTCGTTATTTAACGCGTCGTACAACGGTTTTAATTGTTCGGATCTGTTCTTTAAGAATCGAGCGTAGAACGTCACGAGCCCTAAAAACGAAGCTAGTTCCTTTTGGTTCTTAGGTTCGGGCGCATCGATCATCGCGGTCACCTTTGATTTTGCTTTATGTAGCCCCTCTTTATCTATTACGAATCCTAAGACCTCGATTTTCTCTTGGAAAAAATGACTTTTTCCTTTGTTTAATCGCAAGCCACATTCTTGCATTCTCGCACACACTTTCTCTAGGTTCTCTCTGTGTTCCTCGTTTGTTTTACCGGTTACATAGATATTGTCTATATACGCGATCGCGCCTTCGATTCCTCTCAAGCACTCGTCCATCTTCTTCTGAACATCAGCTGGTGCCGGGGATACCCCTTCAGGGATGTTTTTGTATCTAAATAAGCCCTTGTGTGTTGTGATCGTGAGCAAATGTAAACATTCGTCGTCGACTGGGAACTGCATGTACGCGTGCGTTAAGTCGAGCTCCGAAAATAATATGCCTCCTTGCAGGCTCGCGAAAATTTCATCGATCGTGTGCAATGGGTATTTATCGACAATTATAAATGGATTTATCGTAAGTTTGAAATCCCCGCACAATCTTATGTTACCGTTGCTTTTGAAAACAGGGACTATGGGAGTAGCCCATTCGCTTGTCTCCACGGGTTCGAGATGTCCCAATTCTACCATTCGCTCAATTTCCTTTTCGACCAACGGCTTCAACGCGTGCGCCACTTGTCTACATTTCAAAGCTACCGGTCTTGCCTCCTTGTTTAGAAACAGTTTTGTTTTGCTTTTATTGTATCTCCCGGGAGTCTCGCTGAAAAGATCGCTGTATTTTTCGGAAAGGTAATTCGTCTCGGTTTCGCTATCGATTTTATTTAAGCAGATGCTTTTTTCGCTACCTAATTGCAATGGCCATATTCCCAGTTTATTTAGCCACTGTCTTCCAATCAGTGTAGGGCCTACACCGCGTAATACGAATAATTCCGCTGTACTTTTTCTCCCGTTCAACTCGATTGATAAGTTTTCTACTTTACCGAGTGGCTGTAATATCTTATTATCGTAAGTTTTCAGCTTCGATTCTGTTTTCTTGATTTTATTTGTTTTAAAATTTTCGTTATATCCCTTCTCCGAAATAACCGTCGCGAAGGTACCTGTATCAATCTCCATGTTTACCTTTTTTCCGTTCACGCTTACCTCTACGAACATAGGTTCCGCGCTATCGTTACTGCTTGCGTATCTTACACACACACGCTCGCTACGCTCGCTCAACTCGATCATGTGAAAATCGTTGCGATGAGATCGTTGCTCGGACGGCCCTTGCTCCTGCTCCGTTTCGTTGTTTTCCCGTATCAGCTTGACTTGTCGTTGTTGTCGTTGAGCCGGTCCTTTCCGGCATACTCGGTGAAGATGGCCCTTAAGTCCGCAGGCATTACACGCGTACTCTCGGAATCGGCACTCATTTTTCGTGTGATTAGGTTTCCCGCAGCAATAACACGCTGTATTTTTTTGTTGATTTGGTTGAGCGCCGCTTGATGTACGACCTTGTTGTATTGGGGTTTTAATCCCTCCTTTTTTCCACCCTTCGGTGCTGTTTATTTCCTTCAACGAATATATTTCGTTTTTTTGCTTTTTATTTTCGAGCACATTTAAAGACGTTGACGCATTTTTTTCGGCAGTTTCTTTTGCTACTGCTTCCTTGTATGCTGTGTCGTAGTCTAGGTTCTCCATTTTGAAAAGCGATACCCTAGTGTCGTGGTCCTTCAATCCGCACACTAGCTGATCTCGTAAGGCGATTTTCAGATTTGTGAATCCACAGTGCATAGCAAGTTTTTTTAATCGAGCCGCGAAGTCGGCTACACTTTCCCCTGACTCTTGCTTTGCCATGTTGAAGTTGCATCTTTCCATGACTTCTGATGGTTTCGGGTTTAAATGATCACTCATCACCTTCACTAATTCTGGGAATCTTTTCTCTGATAATTTTCCGGGCGCGACTAATTGTTTGAGAAGCTTGAACGCGTCCTCGTCTAGGCGCGTTAGTAAGTGTGCCGCTTGCTTTTCTTCTCTTATGTCTTTCGCTATAAAGTACATTTCTATTCTTTCGATGAAAATCTCCCAGTCATCTTTATCCAAACAAAACTCTAGCTTGATTCCGTCGCCCGCCATTTCGTTCGTGTCACTCCCACTTAGACTTATCTGCTCCGATGTCTCTTCGTCGTTGGGATTTTCTGACTCACTATTCTCTGTCTTTCTTTCTCTTTCTTCTTCACTTTGTCTTTTACGCTCACTTATTTCTTCACTGTTTTTCGCAATAGTTCCCGCAACGAATTGAAATCACTATTTTTATCGCACTCTATTCTGCGATTTTTCAATTCGGCCAGTACGCTCTCTTTATTCAGAGTCTGGATCCACGCGGTTCCTTTTCTGTCCGGCATTTATCGAGAGATTTTCGTGTCGGCTACGGGCAATCGTCTCGCCTCGTGGTCGAATGTTCTCGAAGCACCTTGCTGCCTTTACGCGTGTCGCCATTTATCAGCTTATCACTCATGGCAACTATTTTCGCGTTATTGAGTTTTTCTCTTCAATTAGCTTATTTGCTTCCACCGCACTTTCACTCATGTGAATCCCATCCTCGTCGCCAATTGTGATATATTAATAAGTATGAAGTTTATTAATCATCCGTAATACATAATCGTGTATCCTATATCTATGCGGTGCGTGTGGTTCGCCGGACCGGGCGGAACTGCCTCTCCGTGATTTGACTATCCTCATCTACGTCGGTACGGTAGAGAATTGTAATCGCAGACATCACAACATATTATTCCCGAGGTTTAACATTCTTGTGTACAACATTTCTAGTAAACTAGCTTGGCTACTTTAAAAAATGTTATCTAACTGTTTTTTGTACATTTTATTAGTTAAAAAAATAGATTTAAATCATTGCTTGAATTAAAATAAGAATGATTGTACGGTAAATCAGCATGTTTTTACAAGTCAAAATAAGCCATAATGTTTGTGGGAGATTTTTTTTAATTACTTGGCGTTTATTTTTCATTGTTTCAATGTGAAGCGAATTTCAAATTCACCATTAATTGGTTACTATTACCTACTGTAAGTGAACAATTGAATTGGACAACCCTGAATTAAACAATTACTGTCGAATTCAATGTTAATCGTTTATACTCACTAAAAGACAAATACGTATTTTCGCTTTTCGACTAACAACGATCAACATTTTACATCTTTAGAGACCGCGAAGCCAAAAACGTGCATTTCTTCGCAGCGATCGAAGACATTGTCTCAGTATAAAGAAGCGCATTCTTCAATTTATCTCATATCAACTAAAGGCAATCCAAAAGGTATATCCATGGAAATATAATTATTTTTATTGTCTTCATTTGATGTGAGAAAAATTCATAGACTGGCTTCTCTATATCTAGAAGTTTGAGGTTTTCGATGTTTCCGATTGCTGCCAAGAAGTCCATGATTGTGGCTTCGCTGACTCTAAAGATATCAGATGTTGATTGTTTTCAGTTAATGTAAGACAGATACATATCTTTGGCTTTCCAGTGCCTACTAATATGAACATTTCATTGTTTGTCTCACATTAACAAAAATCCATCAACATTTCATATCATTAGAGACCGAAAAGCGAAAAACATGGATTTCTTCGCAGCAATCGGAGACATTGACTCAGTATAGAGAAGCGCATTCTCAAATTTATCTCACATCAACTGAAAGCAATGAAAAATGCATACCCGTAGAGATATACATTTTTTTATTGCCTTCGATTGATGTGAGAAAAATTCATAGACTGTCTTCTCTATGTCGAGAAATTGGAGGTTTTCAATGTCTCCGATCGCTGTGCAGTAATCTATGATTTTGGCTTCGCACAAAGACATGTTTTTGGCTTTACAGTGCCTAATTATATGAGCATTTTACTGTGTCGTTATAACCAAGATCAATGAACATTTTATATCTTTAAAGACTGCACAGCGAAGAACATGCATTTTTTTGCAATGATTGGAGACATTGAAAAATTTCTATTTCTCGGTATACAGGAGCCAATTCATGAACTTTTCTTACATCAACTGAAGGCAATAAAAAATGTATAACCGTCGAGATATCCATTTGTGATTTTTGATGGCGTTTGGTTGATGTGAGGAAAATTCATAGACTGGCTCCTCGATATCTAGAAATTTGAGGTTTTCAGTTTTTCCGACTGTTGAGAAGAAATCTATAACTTTGGTGTCACAGTCTCTAAATATATAAAAAGTTGATTGTTTTTATTTACCGTAAGACAAATAATAAAACGCTCATATAATTAGGCATTGGAAAGCAAAAAATATGTTTATGTCTTAGATTAACAAAAGCAATCAACATTTTATACCTTCAGAGACTGCAAAGCCAAAATCATGGATTTCTATTTTAGCGCCTCGATACGTACAGGTATCCGTTTTTCGTTGTGTTTAAACAATGAAAAGTTTATTTTTATTGCTCAAACTTTTTATTACATGAAAATTGGTTTCAGTTCCTGAAAGAGTACCTGAAAGGGAATTTTCATTCCTGAAAATATAAATTTTTTTATTTCCTGTGCTCAATGCAAGAAGACTCAATGCTTTGCCGTTTTATTCATTCCAGTGTAAAGTATAAGCTCCATGTACTGCTGGCCGTCCTATTTCAAATTGCGAATAATTTTTTGAGGTCTGTATATAAGACTCGAAGAACCTTTCTCAAACTTATTATTGGCCCTAAAAAGGGGCACTTTGTTCGTCGTTTTGGATTAGTTCTTGGAATCGGGAATTGGCGACACGGGGAACCTTCGTAAGAAATTCTAGTCGCCCTAAAAACGGCCGTTTGTTTCACGCTTAGAAATCCTCTAACCATCACTAGAGATGAGAGCTATAAAATCGCGACACTCTGTAACCTATTATATTATATGCATCACGCATATAATATAATTCCCACGCCTCGCTCTATAACATATTATATTATATGTATATATAGCAGGCAAGATAGCAGTCGGCTGTCGAGCTGCGCAAGACGAGTCTTAAACGCGTCGCTCTTTGTGCTGTTAAACGATTTGTTAATCAACCCGCAAAAGGACGTATGTACAATATTTACGACATGACGAATTGACATTATTCGATTCAACTGAACCGCGATTGTCGACCCACTTTTTTAGGGGAACAAATCGCTCGGAAATTCGGCCAAGAATGATGAGATCTCGGGATTGAAATCGGATCGAAAAATAACTTGAACCAAACGACAGGAAAACATCACATTACACTCGTCAAATGTCATCAGATTTTCGATTCGTCGACGCGATTTCCCGTGGCGTCGATTCAAAGTTAAAAAATGACAGATGCGATCCCATGTTGGTGTATAAAGAGCACGCGGCGTGTTCGTCAGTGGGGTCGATCCGTGCGGTATTCGTCAGTGGGGTAAACGTTTTCTTTTTTATTACTTGGCGGCAAGACGCTGTCGCGTGCCTTGATATCTGTTATTTTCCGTTTTTTTCTATTCTATTCTATACTTTATTCGTGATTGACGCTGCCTGTCGCACAGAAACAATATCTACATCAAGTCCCCATAATATTCCTTTTTTATACACGTACGCACGCGAGCACGTTCCTCTTAAGGACTTACTGTCAAAATCGTTCGCTGCTTGAGGCAACTCAAATTGAAGAAGGTCTAACATGTGGGTAGCAATCGCAACGATAGAACTGCTAGTAAAACTTTAAGCGTGTTTTTCTCGAAAGTATGTTTTTCAAAACGGTCTACACGATTTCTCGACATCTGACGAATGGGTTAACTTTAAATTAGGTACATTTATTCAGTACAATAGTAGTTTACTGTCTTTACTGACGTTTTTCGTCTTAACACTTGTTTTTTCAAGTTTTTTCAAGAAAAACGAAGAAAAAAAAATCGATTTTTTTCTGCAGATTGAAAGACGATAACAAAAAAAGCTCACTCAAGCCTTAACCAATGTCACGATCTATTTTGAGAAAAAAACTCGTTTTTTTTTTGTTTCAGATCAACCGGGTGGCCAAAAGTTAAGTACACCGTTGAGACTCGGTCTGGTGGTTAGCGTGCTGGCCAGCGGATCGGGAGGCCGCGGGTTCGAATCTCAGTTGCGTACTTTCGTCGCGCAGTATTTTTCGCGGCAAAAGGCGACTAGTTCCGTGACTGGGAGGCGAACTTGGGACCGGCTGTATCGGTATAGATTTTCCGCAGTTTCCCTATGCCCACGGCAGATATGCATGGTGAATACGATACAGAGGAGGAAGTCGGCTGCGGCCGCAAGGTGAGGGGTAATTATGGAAGAAAAGTACAAGTTGTAGAGAGCGGTGGACACAACAGTGGAAAGCCTTGTAGAAAGCCAAAAAGGCTGTGCAAGTAAAACGTGCAGCGTACTTATTCCCTCAAAATTATTTTTGTATAAATAACCCTGATTTCCGGGTCGTCACAGTAGCCTAATCCGTTAAATAACATTGCAAAATTGACCGAAAATACAGAAAATTTGTACCAAATTTCTGGCCGTGGACATATTCTACTTCTATTGAGTCATTCATTTTTTATTTGAGCATTGTTCGTTGTTATTTTCGTTCACAGTTTAGCCTGCAATGTTTGCCATACTTTGATCGAGCATGAGAATTATTTATAGCTGTTGCAAAAGACCGTTTTGGTTTCAGTTTCGTGCATCTGTGTCTGACAATGAGCGTGGACATTGAATGAATTTCATGTATAGAATCGTGCGCATGCGAACGCGGGACAGCTCGTGGCCTGGTTGTTCTCTTAAAGCGATTATATCGTTAAGACATTGTCTTATTGGTATCGAATCCATGTATGGCGAGTTGACGTGGTCGTCATCCAGGCTTTCATCGTTCACCTTTCTGTTTTTAAACACCCAAATGAAATGTGCTCTCCTACACGTAGGTTTCTCAATCGCATATAAATTATTGTAATTCACAAAATGTTTAATGTACGAACGGCAAACTAAGAGAATTCAACAGAGGATTTACGCGCCGATGAGCGTAGCGGAAAAAAATGAATACTGTAAATCATTGAGTATATATTTGTCTACATCTATCATATAAAACAGTTCCCTCACTGACTGACTGACTGATGTATAGACAACGCACAACCGCTGACGATGGAAACATGAAATTTGGAAGATACGTTCCATAGAAGGAGTAGAGGTGCACTAAGAAAGGATTGCTCGGAAATCAATTACTAGGGAGTGGAATGGGGTGTAAATGTTTGTTTAGAATACAGTTGTATATAGATATATATTTGGACATTGGCAAAATGAATTTCACGCGACGCAGATTAGTCAAAATTTGAAGGAAAAGTGAAGGATTGCCCCGTACGTTGACTGATTGTACCGTGAATCATCCTGATTAATTGTGTATTTAAGCCTAAATATTAACCGCGTTTAGACGAAATCTGCCTCAAAATGTAGCTATCTCTCTCGCTTTGGTATGTCACGCGGTATATTCGATTATTTTTGCCAAGACAGCGCATTACAGACCACCATTTACGTATGCAGTAATTGAATAATCTCGTGTGGAAGAACAACAAGTAAAAATGTCATGGGAATCGATGTTTCGGTTTGAATTAAGAAGATTAACGGTAATGTCCTATACTCAAATCCGAGGTGGCGAGTAAAAATAAAAGGATAAGATAAAGAATACGAAGCGGCATGGGCGCTCAGCGCCCGGTGCGGAGATCACCCACAATACATTTGGTGGTCTCTCGCTTTCTCACGCGTGCGCACGTTTGTCTCGTTTCCTCTCGCTCCGTGTTCTATATATGCTCGCGAACAACTTACGCAAAGGATAAAGCCGACGCGACAAGAATAGCAAAACCTACGCGGTTCGACTCTACCTACAGTATCTCACGTATCGCGAAACTCTGTATTGTCTCTGTCTCTACTCTGCACCCTTTCGTCTCTTTCTGACTTTTTGCACCCCTCGATGCCTCTGCTTCGTTCTTCCTCTGAAGTCTCAATCTGTTTTCCAATCAGTCACGCCCAAGAAAATTATTCACCCACGCATATAGGACCTACCTCTCACGTTTAAGGAGGTACACCAGCTTCAGCAAAATGGTGATAGATCAATAAAAATTGGTGAATATATTCTTTAGTATCATTCATGTAGATACAAATTTTTTCAGATTTTTTGGTTGTGTCATTTTCTCACAAATAATTCACAAGCGTTTATTCTTATACCCGGAATATATACCTATATCTATAAAAACGCTATGCTTATACACGTGAACTTCAATGTTCAATTACTCGATAACGGCACAATGAAAAAATTTGAAAAAAATTGTATTGACATATATAATACTAAAGAATATATTCACCAAATTTTATTGATCTATCCCCATTTTGAAATGTTACCATGGTTTAGCATGGCAACATTGTATGAAGCTGGTGTACCTCCTTAATCTCACGGACGCATCGCGAATGCCATTAACGCGCAAAATGAAGAATAACAAGTGTGAATGAAAAGTTTACGTCAGCGTTGGTACAAGCAGCATCCATCGTTAGACATTGTCTCGGTTTCGCACATTGTGTACGTGACAAAATAGCAACGATTCCAAGGATAATCATGTCAATATTTTCTTGGCAAAAAATCTAATTGTTTATTGCGTAACAAATGTGTGAGTCGGTGTGTGTACGCATGCAGCTCTTGAATGGGAACGGGAACCGGCCACTTCAATTTTGATCTTTATCACATATCAATTCATCTTCAATTTTTGAACTCTTGACCAAATATGTATTCTACTCAGAACTCAGAACTACTCATCTAGAAAGAACATTAAAATATTCAGTATAAAAATTACCCAGGCCATGTATTTACACTGCTTTGAGTCGTCCTACGCGGATAAATATATGCTTCCTGAGGGAAGCTCGACGGGAAACACACACGAAACGGTATCGTCATTTCATAACCGTTATCATTATACATACGCGCTTGTGTATCATTTTATTTTTTTACTCTTTTTTTGTCGCGATCGCCGAGAGATACGAGACGCCATGTGTGACAGATATACGCGTGGAATACAATGACGCAACGATTATGATTTATAACCAAGAGCGGGGGGGGGGGGGGGGTATTTGTAGCACATTATAGAAGATATATAACGTCTATAAAATGAACCTAGATATACACTGATAAAAAAGATTTATTGAAAGGAAATAAATTCGTTTGGTTGATCCTTTTCATTTGGATCTAATACCATTGCAGATATTTGTGTCGAATATATAATTTTTGTTTTCAATCGCGATTTAGTTAACACCGTCGCGGAATGAAAAAATAATTTGCTCCCAATAATTATGGTATTCGAAATTTTTATTAGCTCAAAAAAAATTCAATCGCAGAAACTAAATGCGGCTACTTTACTTTTTCATTTGAAATATCTAGCATATTCATAAACACCAATATTTATTTACTTGATTGTATTACTGTTGTGTTTTTATATTGACATACTTTCTTTCTTGAATCAACCACCAAACAAACCCAAACATAATTTCGTAATTGCATTTTTATACGATCTTAGTCTTCTTTTATTCGCTTATATGTAAAATTCTTAAATCTTTGAGAAGAGTATGGTATATATACCACAGTCTTCTCGAAGATTTCATTCATCCTCCACTTTATAAAGCGGGAGACGAAATGTCGACATACCTCGCACCGACTCAGATATATGCTCGCTGGGAGTGCAAAGCAAATGTGGAAAAGGCTTGAAATCCAGCGCCATAGATCGGCCACCGAGTGCACTACCTGTGCGCTGGGAAGGCAGTCACTTCTCACGCGGAAAGGCCTCCTACCTCTACCAAGGGTACGCTAGTACACATAACGACCGACGTGTGGCGCAGGTTCCGACGCTTCTCTCACAAGCCATTTGTAGTCTGAGCTAGTACATAACCGAACCCGCGAGACGTGTCGACCGCGACAAGTGCCTTTCAAAACACGTGGGAATTATATACCTCGTGATACCCACGCAAAGGGGTATCCTCTTACGTCCCAAAATGGCGCAATTTTATACACACACACACACACACACACACACACACACACATATATATATATATATATATAGTTATATTTCACAATAGCGACTTGTTAACAACAAGAAAAAATATATATTATACAAGAAAAAATATGGTAATTTTGTTGTTTGCAATTCAAAGATCGATCGATATAAATACATTGTTTATTCGTTGGGAATAACGATATATTCGAACGAAGAACCCATTCGCCTCATGTGAATAAAAATATTTTTTCATCAAATATATCTTGTATATTTAAAAAAAAGCACGTATTATCAAATATGTATTTATTTAAACGACTTCATCAAGAAATACTTGACACAAATTTAAAAAAAAATATATTAAAAACAAACGGAATCATCGTAGGCCAGAGACAAGGAAAACAATTATTCGGTTTTAATAGATCATAATTTTATCAGAAGACATTTTGTCCGAATAAATTTGAGCCTCGCCAATATCGTACGCCTACGCGATTATAAAAGAACACGAGCACGAATGCTCGCCTCTTGTGATCTGCCGCTCATCTGTTTGAGTTCGTGACCGATGCGACGATAATATACGGTTATAGCGATTATTTTTATCTCGTGAAATAATAGGTTCGATTATAATTCTTAGTAATGATACTTCTCGGGTACTGCGTATCGTATTGTCCATTTTAACTATGATAGAAACCTATAATTAACGTAAAAAAACTAGGAAGTCAAAATCCAATTGGTTTTAAATACAGAAAAGTAAAAAACAGCGGCCTTTCGTACAATAGAATTCGATAAAAAAATTAAGTATTTTCCGTTGCCCCATGTCATGAAGAAGTGACGTCAAATCGATCTTCCGAGACTTCATCTCAACTATATCGAACAATACGAATAAAAGAAGGAAACGATTTTACATTAATCAGTATTGAATAAATGAACTCACTATTTCGCGCAGTCGATAAGCTGGTATTCGTTACTTCTCTCGAAGCTCTGCTGCACACCTCGATCCTTCCAGAGGGTCTCCACGATTTCGTAAAACTCCTGCGAGCCGGGGACAGAATAAATATCAATGTTATGTAAATTCATAGTTTGCCCTTGCCACATTGGATCAGCTCCTCGTTACATTACGCAATGGAAAAAAAACGTGGATGTTTCATCAAATAAATGCAAAGGTATGAAAAAGTTATGAAAACAAAGCTCATCCCACTTGATACGTTTGTCGGCCTCAAAGAGTGGCGCGTCTATATTGTCCCCAGTGAAAGGGAGCTTCGTCTTCAAAGGGTTAAAATTAGAAAGGTCGTAGCTTCGTCGATGCTTGAGATGTTAGACAAAGTATTATATTCCAGTGAAGATAAAACAGGTTCAATCATTCGTCCCGCAAGAGGATATAATTTTTTTGTGACGTCAACTATTGGGGAAAGTTCATTAAAGTGTTACTAATTCATTGAATACACGTGATTGATTTTTTATTCCAAACAACCTATCTTTTTTATTGTGAAATGGCTTGATGGTACTAGAAAGTTTGCTTTTTAAAACTAATAAAGAATGAATCGTGACGTTCCAGTTCACGTCATTAGTCATTCCAAGCAAAATTTCTGCATCACTCGATGAAGAAAAGAAGCTACTAACTGCAAAAAATATGTTAACAAAGGAGGATATGTTAATGAAGTAGAACTTTATAATAGAACACATGTGTCCATCGTATTATACAGAGTATATACAAGTGTCCATCGTATTATACAGAGTATAATGCAAGACAACTATTAGATTATTATAACTGAATGGAAATTGGATTAAATAAGATTTGAAAACACTAGTCATGGGTCATTTTAGTGCGGATGAAAAAGGAATAATTGGGGGGAAAAATATAACCTGCTGTATAAATACATAAAATCGTCTTTGTTCTGCACGTTATTCAGATTATGTGGAGCAGATATAGATGCGGGAGCAATGATCAAGCTTTCTACGAGCAGGAACGGGCAGAAAATTTCAGAGGACAGCACTACTCCGATGTTTCCAGTTTTATTCGAATTAAGGTATTCCTTTCGCGAAGGGTCGTATTTTGCGGGGGCGTAAGCAGGACCTTTCGGAATTGTTAGTAAATTACAGTGGCGCTTAATAAAAATAAGTCACAATCAATTGTTATACCAAACGATAAACGGGAATAAAAAACATCCCCTAAATTCAGTAGATTTTTACATTTTCTCTGAAAAGTCGCGGCTACGAAAATTCTTCTGCCAGTCACATTTTTCTAAGTTTTATGACGATTTTTTCTTTAACATTCTTCGACCCCCTTTTAAACATTCGGGTTTCTTTCCATGAAAGGAATACCTTAAGGCGCGTGTCTCTTTGTAACTGGTGTGTCAAAAAATGTTGACACATTTTGAGGGCACGGTGGACGAAATAGCTTTGTTGACTGCTCGTGTAGATAACATTGTAACGGCGAAGGTGGCTCTAGTACAGCAATGCTTTCGATTGTGGTATCTCAATTTTTATACGGAAAGGGGGGGGGGGGCGGTCAGCATTGTGTAAAACGATCTTTATTTTTCCAATGCAAAAAAAAATATCCGATTTTGCTTAGATACATAGAGTGGGTAAAAAAAGTATTTGTACATCTCAACACGAATCTGTTGTTAATTTGGCTTTATTTTTTCGTCGGTGTTTTCCCAAGATTTTTGTAAACAGACACCATGTATATTTAGGATAATCTATCGAACACAGAAACTCAATGAAGAATTGAAAAAGACGACGCGTATAGATACTTTTTTACCCACTGCATATATATGAGTAATTGGATTCATAAAGAGGATCTATTAACTTCTACTAGATTCGTTGGTTCGATTCTTTATTATTTCAATTAACCGAAACTTTTGTATAATGGAATTTTTCTTTATTTCATCCTACTATCGCAGAAATTTCTTTCAAATTTTCTTATAATATCTCGATAAAAATCTATTTAATATCGTTGAGTAATACATGCTGTTTATAGGCTCCTAACATTACTGGGATTTGGAAATATTTCGTAAAAATAATAAGTCGAATAAACCAAATGCGTTGATATACCCGTGAAAAAATTGCCGACGCTTGCAATAAAACCAACGCTCGGGATGTCAATCGGGGCCCAACCGATAGTACCCAACCATAAGGCCAACGTTCGGCCGGTTTTGTTGACCGATGAGTAACCCATGGTTAAATTGAACATTGGCGCATCACCGACAACCAACCTTGGGCCAACATTGGTCTTAAACTGCGCCGAACCTTTGGTACGCCAGCCTTGGCACCGACACTGGGCTAATGCTGGTCCAGGTCAGCACCAACGCTAGACTGACGCTGTTTGCCAACTGTAGGACCCATGTAACATTTCGGATTTTCTCCAACCGTCGCTCAGTACTGGTAATGATCGTTGGGCAGGCGTCGAGTATAGTTGGCACTGTACTGGCCGAGTGCTGGGCCTATTGTAAATTTTTTCATGGATAATTTCTCATTTGATTATATTACTGTTGTGGCTATTTCGACGAGTTTTTCTTGTTAAATCAAACTCCATATAACATCATTAGTGGACGCATTTGTTATATAATCTTAGTTTTTAAAGAATTCTCTTTAAAGTGAAATTCCCAATTCTCCGGTCAGACCATACATTGCCGTTCACCAGAGCGAGATAAAATGTGGATATACCTTAACTTTCAACGGCTTTCGCAAGCTCACCTATATTCTCACTCGTCCAAAACATTTGTGACTGAAGCCCGAAATCCTGCGCCATACGTCGCGGTCACCTAAAGACTCAGCTAGTACACTGCATGGCCGACATGTGGCGTGGGATCTCGGAGCTTCTCCCACAAGCTATATACACTCTGAGCGAGTCAGCGGTATGTTGCGACATACCGTGAATTTTGCGAGCCATTGCTCGTGGTATTCTGAGGGCCTTTCGAAAGACTCGAAAATCGCACAACTCGTGATACCTGTCCACGGAGCATCTTCTCATATATGAAAATGGTGGTACAATTTTTTGGTAAAATTTTGTGGGTAAATAAAAATACTATTGATTAAATTACATTTTTCGGGTTTCCGTAACAATATATTTGAGCTAAAGACGCATTTGCTTTATGCCAATGAAGATAATTTCATTGAAATATATATTTTATACATTCTCAACAAGAATGTATTTCAATCGAAAGTGTATTTATTTAATTGAACTATAGTAAATAATACTTCATACAAATAAAAATATATTGAAAACAAATAGAGTCGTTAGCAGGCCGTGAGGAACAGACAAAATTATTTGGCTTGAATACATGCTACTTGAATGATTCTGTTTCATGGAGGCTGTATTATGAATAACACAACTGAGTATTTTTATCCCAACACCTGTTTTTAATCGAACGGCCTCAAGCGCGACAATCTTCGCTAGGCCTAGAGCGGCTATAGTCTTAAAGTCGCCTCTCTCTGCGAAACTGTTGATATCTCATAAAAAAAGAATAATCAGGTCCCCCGTTTAATGAATAGGTGGATATTGCTTAAAGTTGCTTTGCTATAGTTTTAATGATCTCTCAATGGCATTGTTTGTAATTTTTGTTGCCGATCAAGCGTGTTTCACCTTATTTTAAAGTGATGTGACAGACATTCGCCGTCTGTCTCTCCTGCTCTGCTATGAGCGCAGCTATGGTTATTTCTCTCGCACTCATCTCTCTCTGATCACTTGACGTTAGTGTGGAAGACACACGGCATTGCCCTCTCTTCCTCTTCCGTCAGCACCACTATTGCTATCCCGCGCATAAACATATATTTTTTACATCAGCATTCGGAGTTTTCCCTGCACAGGTTATTGCATAACCCCATGCGGAATTTTAAAATATGGATTGTATTACCTAGTGCATATCCACCGGGAAGAAAAAGAAAATTCACAATATTACAAATCGTTCTCGAATTGACATCAGTTTTACCACGTACAAGGGATTAAAACCGGGTTTATTGACACATTAACCTTGTCACTTGTTGAGGTAATGTAAAACAGATACAGTAGGTACGAATAAGATATCAATAACGACACTGGGGGAGAGGGTAAAAGCAAGAGAGTCAGAGGATGAATGTCTTCCGCATCATCGTAACTCAACGCCATACCAGTTTTAAACTGTGATTATGATCTTATACAATCTGCGTGTACAATTTTTTCGAATTTTAAATTTGTGGTTTTTTTAATTTTCAATTTAGATACATTTTAGTATTCACCAATTCGAAAAGATGCCAATAGCGGCGCTGGAAGCGAATTATACATAGATAGTAATCCATAGACAGCATATTAATTTCCAAGCAAGGATACCTCATGGCGGGATCTAGCTGCAAACAGCAAAGCTGGTCGAACGCCGTCCGGAGAAGTAGGGAAGCGGGCCCTCAGGGAGAAAAGGTGACTTTCCACATCACCTTAGCGTCATGTGAAACTACCATCAAAGCTTACCTCCACTCAAAATCTGCGATCCAACTATTTTTAGAAGGGGATGTATTTTTCGGTACAACAAAATTAAGGGTCTGCGAAATGGATGGGCGCACGATATCATACTGAGCCTTTTCTTTTCAACTCAAACACCTTTGCAAATCGATGAATCCAGGTTTTTTGCCGGCTGAGCGAGTATTACAGCACCTTTAGGTGATGTGAAACATATTCGGTGTCGGTCTCTCTCGGTCTAGCATCAGGCCTGCTATTGCGATCTCGAACGCACCCATATCTTTTCATATGGCCGCGCAAAAGATGACAATAGTGCCGGTGACGAAAGAGCGATAACGGCAGACGGATAATGGTAAGGTTATATAAAATCCATCGCGGTTATGTGGTAAACGTAATACCTACGGATTTTCATTTCCAACGTTTATTTTTTCCGAAGGGTACAAGAATGAACCTTAATCGAAGTGTTAACCAATTAATTCCCGTCCGAGAATTCTTTACGGTGGAACCGGTTAAGAATACGGCGTAGGTAGTGGGATGGTGAAGATATCAGGAAGATGGGGTACTTGTATTTGGAGGTGCCTCCGGATGAAGGTGGGATTCTTCACGTGTTGAGGCATAAGATAATGAATTATAAAAAAGATCGATTTATAAAAAATATGTTTTTTTTTCAATAAGGACGTATAAAAAGTGTCAAGTCTAAAAATATAAATGTACAAAAATAAAATATAAAGACGTGAGTTTGAATTTATAAAAATAAAAAAAATGGAGAAGGGACAGAGAGATATATAAAAAATGGTGGTTTTAAGACGGAATGACACCTCATCGCGGTAGAACAATTATAGATACCCAAAAATCTCTGAAACGGCTCTTCAGGTCCCGTCGAAACTTTGCCAAACGACGTCCAATAGATAGACGAACAGCTGTCTGCCCCTCAAATTTTCTGAATTTGAGAAAAAAAATGTAGATTGGCTTATGATAAGCCGTCGTTTGGCAAAGTTTCGACGGGATCTGAAGAGCCGTTTCAGAGATTTTTCTGTCTCTTTCTTCTGATTCGACTGTCAAAATGATTTCGCTTTCTTTTTGGAATAGCACCGTACGGCGCCTTTAAAGATGATGCGTAGGAGTCACGGACTGTGAGCTCGTATGTGGGTGGCTGTTCACGGGCTGTGAACAGCGATATCGAATATCCGGTTTGCGGCTTGAGGCCGGAGTTTTATATCCGTCTCGGCCGCAAACACTTATGGGAAACGATTTCGCCCGGCGCTTACCATCGGCCAGCGCACGAACTATTGTGAGGCAGGGTCGCAGGCTCCACGGAGCGCTGTGAACGTTTTTGGGCTGGCTATGACATTTTGGCCTAACCCCGAAGTGTCATAGCGCGAGACGCACAATTTTTCTTCAACGATAATACATGTGTTTCGCGAGTGCGCGGTCAGTGTGGTGTGTTTTTTTTATAGGTGTGTGACAGGTAACGGCCGATCGAGTACGCGTACTGTACGGTACGGACACGGGATGTCACGGGAAACAAGGTGAGTATGGACCTAATAATAACTTAACCTAAAATATACACAGAATGAAACTAACATTTAAAATAACTAAAGTATATAGTTGAGGAAAAATAAAAAATACTATAACTGAGCGTATGGGGAGGGAAGAGCTGAGTGACCGAGGGGATGGGCCCACGCACTTAGCTGTGCCATTGGCAGGGTTCTCTTCTTTGGTCCCACTTGTACGGACAGAGGCAAACCGGGTGGTAATGTTCCCCTTGGCCCTAACAGATGCGGAAAAGTACACTGGAGACTCGTCGGCATAAGGATATCCCAGGTACTACGACAAGAACGCTGCGACGGCGAGGGATCCTGGAGGGCTGCATGCGGAAAGCCTCGGCAGAGCCTTGGCAAAGGAGAGCCATGAGAGGCCTTCAGAGACAGTGCAATGCCCTAGTGGACAATCGGTGAGAGCCCTCGTGTTTTATCGGTGGAGACGTCGATGGTAAGGTACCCCGGGGTAATACCGACGAAGGTACAGTGACGGAGCGATACCCCGAGGGTACTCAACGGAGCCAAAAGAACAACAGACGTCATTTCGTCCATTTTCTATTACTTTTTGCCTTCTCTTCGGAAACGAAACTATGAGTCCATTAGTAGCTGCGGATGACCTTTTTGCATCAACTCGCCATTGAATCCGTATAATTGTCGTTGGTGGTGACTAGCAGTAACGGTTTCATTTGGACGTGAGGACTTGTCATACCTCCCTGGTACCACCAAATGGGGACACAGCTAACCCCGTGACGCCACAAAAATATATATTTTTCATTTCCTGACAAACAAACAAGTCACGAAAGAGGAACAATTGGAAACGATATTTTCTGACAACTCACGTGATAGCTTTATCCCTTCCTTACGATTTTCTTCTCATGGCCTCGAAGCGTTTCGCGACGGCCGTTGCAGTAATCGTAAATGCTTTTGATTATTCTAAAAGCGTTTGCGCTGGTCCCTCGAGCAATTCTCGCACCTCAAGATCTTCAATTTTGTCAGCGCTCGACGACATTCTTTGTCTATCCCCTAGAATCACCGTTTCGAAAGCATTCAAACCAAATACTAAATGTTTTTTCTGAAGGACTTTAATCGACACATATTTTGGATAACAAAAAAAAAGCTTCTCGCGATCGATTTTCGGTCGATGGATAATCTCTTTGGCGTCGAGAATTTTAACCTACCGGGATTGAAACTGTTTCAACGGTAACACGCGTTTTAACCCGACGACAAAATATCCGACGACACAATATCCGCAGGACAAAATATCCTCATGACAAAATATCTGCCGATATTATATACAGTTTAAAGTGTACAGTCATGCCGTTGAAATTTATTCCATGTCAAGTGTACAGTCATGCCGTTGAAATTTATTCCATCATAAAAAGGAGGAAAATTATTAATATGTGACGGATATGTTTGAGTTTGTTTGTTTCTTTTGGTTTTGTTTGTTTATTTTGTTTTGGTTTGTTTGTTTGGGTTCAATGAAGAAATTCGTATTATGCCACCACTCCACTATCTCACACACCCCACAAAGGTGTTTTGTCCTCATGACAAAATATCTACCGATATTATATACAGTTTAAAGCGCACAGTCGTGCCGTTGAAATTTATTCCATGTCAAGTGTACAGTCATGCCGTTGAAATTTATTCCATCACAAAAAGGAGGAAAATTATTAATATGTGACGAATATGTTCGGGTTTGTTTGTTTGGTTTGGTTTGTTTGTTTGAGTTCGTTTGTTTCGTTTGTTCGGGTGCAATGAAGAAATTCGTATTATGCCCCCACCCCACTATCTCACACACCCCACAAAGGTGTTTTGCGTGCGACCCCGTTGATATGGTGGACGAGATTTAGGATTTTGTCATGAGAATATTTTGTCATGAGAATATTTTATCTTTCGGATATTTTGTCTTTCGGATATTTTGTCCTCGGATATTTTGTGGCGGACATTTTGTCGTTGGGTCAGATGTGACGCAGCCGTTTCAACAATGACTGAGCTACAAAAGACGTGCGACTTCGCCGTGGAAACTCGTCAGCGTTGGAACCGGTATTCTCTAGTAGCGAACAGCAGGTGTCAAATTAACCACCTAATGCCTCTTCTAGACCCGGATCTGTCTTACATAATCTTCAATCAACAAACCATCCAACGAAGGGTAAAACCCCGCAGTTTTGAGGTTATGTTATAATGTTAAACTCTGAGGATCGCCTCGGTAGTCTTCGATGACTCTACGTACAAGTTCCTTCAATCCACCTTAGATGAACTTACCAAGACTTATAAACTCGCAAATTTCACCCCTCAAATTTAATGCGGTGACAGCGTCTTTTGACACACGCATGGCGTCGTAACTTTACTCGAGAAATTGGCGAAAAACTTAGGCAAACAAATTTTCCTTTCAACCTCTACCCATTGGCACGTTTAGGTAAAAGCCAGATATTTGCTCATAGTTCGTTGAACGTAATTCATTTTGAGGGGGCCAATACGTGGCCAAAAATGAATGTGTCAATTTTCGAATATCAGGACTTAAGGTTTACCAATTTCCAAATTTTCGACGATTGGATTTCAATGTTTTTGAATCTTCTTTCTTACTTTATCCAGATAATTATGGATACTCGAAGCAAAAAGAGGGGTTATATAGACATCGTTTCGGTGAACCCGTATATTTCCGACGACTCAGATGGTGGAGAAGCAAGCGTTACGGATGTCGAGGATTATTATAAATGTGTACTTCGCGGGAGCACAATTTACAGCGTTAATCCTGTAACTTCGATCAGTTTTTCAATACAATTGGAACATGGAGGGTTAAGGTAAAATAATTGTTTCATCTCATTGTACCGGGCTCAACCTAAGAGTAGGCGCTCGTATATTTCTGTTTCTTTTATTATCTACTCGAGATACGCGTTGTGAACGCAAGGCTTCTGTATATGAAAGAATTGCTGAGTCTCAAGAAATTTCGGCTCTAAATTCCTTCAAAAGTCTTATTAAATATGGAAAAAAATACGTAGAAGGCCCTCTCTGAACACAACGAGTAAAATGATCAATGCCTATGGAGATTCCCAGGCGGCTGAACCCGCGTTGCTATGGCGAAACTGATCTTTGTAAATTCTGAACTTTCTAAATTTGGAAAACCTCCAATTTTCTGCAATAAAGTTAACGTTGTTCTATGTCTGAATAGTAAAAAACAATTGTTTAACCGCATTCCACTGCAAATCAAATTGTACTCGATTAAGGTATTTCTTTTACGAACTCGAATATTGAATAATTAACTGATTTTCGTCTATCATATTGACCATATATGATCGTCTATTGTGGAGTTCGCTGTCCGCTCGTCTGTTGTGAAGCGCGCACCGCACATCGAACTTTGTGCGCCGAACCATATTCGATCGTCTGCTGGGGCTTTTAATAGACGATCAAATGTGGTCCGGCCGAACCACGGATTTGATTCGCTGTTGAACCATATTCGGTCGTGTGGAGAGCAGTACGCCGTACACTGTTATTGTTATTATTGGTACGGTTGGTTCGATGGCTCGCACATCGAACTTGGTGCGCACCGCACCAAATCCGCTCCGAATCAAATCCGTAGATCGGCCGGACCATATTCGATCGTCTATTGAAGAGTTCGCTGGACGGTCTGTGAAGCTATCCGTTCGTCTGTTGTGAAGAGCGCACCGCACAGCGAACTTGGTGCGCCGAACCATATTCGATCGTCTGTTGGGGCTTTCAGGACTTTTAGAAAAATGTGACTAGCAGAAGGTTTTTCGTAGCCGCGACTTTTCAGAGAAAATGTAACATTTTCTACATTTTCGCGAAATCTTTTAATCCAGTTTATCATTGGGTATAATAGTTGATTACGACTTATTGTTATTAAGCGCCACTGTAATTTACCAATGATTCAGAAGGACCCTCCTTATGCCCCCATAACATACGGCCCGACGCGAAATGAATACTTCAAGGTTGACGATAGTTCACGACTAATTATTAAATTTGACAAATTATTATTTTTGGACCGTGAAGACCCGATGTTCCAAATTTGGCACAATCGAAAACTCTAACTTCCGGTTGTTTTTATTTTATTTTTGGTTTCAAAAGTTGCATAGGGACAAACTAGATCTCAATTTAAAGGAAAATAATTTTGCACATTTGGTTTGAAGTGTCGGTTTTAAAGGGTTAGGGCATCTTTGACGAAACCATGATGGGGGGGGGCGGTGGAGAGAGGAAGAGAGAAAACGAATGTTAGCAAATCACGTTCGCTCTAGCGCAGGGCGTTTATTAATATTTCTTCATCGATGTGCGAGCTTGCGATGGTGCAAGGCTGATCGATACCCCTGAAGAGTTCGAGAGTGAAATACTGGTGGTGAGTGGCCGTTGCTACCGAAATAATCGATCCATCGATTCTCCGTTGTCGCAATAGACGACCGACTGTGGCGTTCATTTTTTTTCTCCATCACCACAGATCTGAAGCTTCGTGAAACCCTTCCCGATTATACTGTAGGTCGGCGTTTTCGTCGTTCCCGTTGCGATGGCGTAAATAGTCAATCGATTTTAGGCGCATCCGAGAAAAGGATGACAACGACCAAGAGGCAACTAGGTATGAATGACAAACAACGGCAGGTCAATAATCCATTTTTCGTTCGTAATTTTTTCTTATACCGCACGTGTCACATGCTGATGCGAATGACAGAAAATATTACAGTAATGTAGTACTGACCGTATAGTAATTTGATTCATGTTTCTCAAAGAGAGGAAACGTTTTTCCACCTCAGCGTTTATCAAACAGCGGTGAGTAAAGTATGCACTGATTGTAGTATAGTACAATTGAATAATACGCGTATAATATATTTTATTGGTAAGTTGTGCAAGTAAAAATAAATACTGTCACATTCTTTTTTGTTAAGGAACTGGAGAATTTCACTAATTTGGCGTCAATCATAAATAATTATTCGTTACAAGAATCAATTGTTTTTTGTTGGCTCTAGTATCATGGCTGCAGCAAAGTTATGTCAAACGAAAAACCGGGACATTTCGCGTAATTCTGTGATTAACCTGTATGACAGCTTCTTTCATCATTCTACCTTGAGTTGCAGTTGAATTTGTTCCGAAACAAAAGGAAGATCCAGATATAGACTCGTAACAAAGATTCAAATAAATTACATTTGTTTATTCGATCCTTACATATTCGATTTCTGGAACATCAACCTTTGTTTGATTTTAATATTGCAGACATCTGTTTCAAATATATTTGTTTATTTGAATCAATATATATTTAATATCTGTAACCAATAAAACATTTATTTGCTTCTAATAATTCTGGTATTATTTACTCAAAAAATGATTTACTCGTATAGACTAAATATTGTATTTCGAAGTGTTTGCTGCTATTCAGATCTCAACTAATTCCCGAGTTCCAACGTTGACCCTTGCGGGTTTTTACGTATTGCCCATGCCAATTGAACCCGTCCCTATCACTCCCCACCCGCACTTTGCTCACTTAACGTAACGTTAGGTTGCGTGTCCACAGCCGTCTTAAGCTACATTATACCGCATTTGCCGAGGGTAAGGGGAAACTGTGGTAAACCTGTACCGGTATGGACTGCCCTATATTCTTCTGATTCTCTGGTGCACTTTCACTCAAGTATCTACACCCAATGTCTGAGAAGTATTTGCCTTCCACCCACTGGTTGATGCGCCAGTCGGTGCACTGCTAAGAGGTCACCGCTCCGAGTATTCGCCATACTACTTAAGGAGAGATATACATCTAGATGGTCGAGGTCAATGATTTAGAAGCTATGAACATTCCGTCGACCGTAGAAGACCTACACTATGGGCCTGGTATCGATGATTCCATGTAAGTTGAGAAATTTCATGATTTATTCATTCCCAAATTTTCCAACACGTTTTTCTCAAAACCACGTTTTTCAAATCGGTACCCAAAATTTCTCGAAAACCAATGAACCGATTGCCTTGAGGTTTTTTGTGGTTATTTTATACACCATTATCTAGTACTTGGCATATAATTTTTTTTCCGTTACTTAGTTTTCGTTTTATAGGCAAAATAATAACTAATTTTTGGCCCAAAAATCACTATTTATGTTCAAACGTCCTGCGACATTTTGTCATAAATCGATATTTTCAAAATCGGCTTTGACAAGTACTAGATTATAGTATCTAATTTAATAATCTTTTTGGTTTTTTTCCAGATGATTTTTTAAGAAACGCCAGTGGGTACCGTACACGCAGATTTTTTTACGACGCTCCAAGGATCATACAATATCCTTGTATATTTTTCTTTTTTTTGAATAAAGAAAATTAAACATATTTTTGAATGTATATACTTTTAAATAATTAAAACCCCAATCCGAAATATCAAATAGTTTTTCTTGAAAAAAATCACAAAAATGACCTTTTCCCGGCTCCTAGGTGTATATCTCCCCTTAACACGATGTACCGCCAGAGCGAACCCCGACCGCCTATTCGCCAGTGTCGGTCTACAGACAAAATATATTTATTGAATTTTTTTATTTTACTTAACTAGAATGTTTGTAGATACGAATTTTTGTGTTTATGTAACTGTATTACGATTGTATCTTTATTTCGACAGGTTTTCCTTTTTAAATCAATCTCCACTTAACCTAATTCAATATTGAATTTTATTTATTCGATCCTAATATTTTTTATTCGCTTCCATGTTCATGTCTCAATTTTTTCGGAAGACCATACACCACGCTTCATAAATGCAAGATAAAATGGTCACAGAGCCTGCGCATTAGCCCGGCCACCGAGCGTACTACCGAATGCGGAGCAGCATCCCTCTCGCGGCAAGGGTCTGCCTTATCAGCGCATGCATAGAACGCTCCGTGGCTGGCCTGGTGAATACACGCAGGTCTGGAAACTCCTAGGGTGAGGAGTGACTCAGATGATGAGGCAAAATGGCAGTTCTCGCTTTTGCGACCCGAAGCGCTGCTAAATAAAAGTTAGCCAATCAAACGCCTTTTTTCACTTCTGATCCCCCGGCAAAATGAGAATGATTATTTCAGTAGACGGTATTTCTCATATGCTCGAACTTCTGTAATATTTTGATTTGGTTCTTCGCGGCTCGTCTACTTTTTCTTTCCTTATAATTAATGTTTATTCTTAGTACGCGAAATGCATGTTGTGAACACATGTACTGGGGCTAACTCTTTTTTCTAGACCATTGGACTTTGTTAGAAATTAACGTTACAACGATTTCATACAACTTTTTGACTTTATATAAAGGGGAAAAATAAAGTCCATAAACTTATAGATGTAAATAGTTCACACTTACATCAACGAGAATTTGTCGATCTGGACCGGGTTTTTCAAACTTTCGCACGATACTTCGTGGCTCGAAATGACGTTCGCAAACGTGTTGCAACGTCTTTAGCACTTGATTCCCCGGAATTGCGACTTCCCATTTTCGCCGCAATTCTTCGTCCTGTGGAACTTTGAACACTGTTCGATTTGTCACGAGGTTATTTATCCATTGCTGAATATGTATACTATATCTACAAAATTACATCTACTTGACAGCACTTCCAGTGGATAAATGAGTTTTTGCCTCGCTAACGATGACACTTTCCACCATGCAAAAAAACCGGAGTTTGTAAGACCTGTATGTAAGACCGTGCCCGCAACCCATATGAATTCTGAACAAGTGAATAACCAAGTTCGCCAAACGTATCGACACACCTTGAATATGCAGACCGTAGCCCGTGGTCCCTCAAGTACCTTCCGAAATACTTGCACAACGCGTAATACCTATGTGAGGAATATCCTTTGGAATGTCGAAATAGTAATAACGCAATATATTTTAATCGTTTTGAACCATCAAGGAATGTTAATAAGAATATCCAAAGGTGGGCAAAGTTAATCGAAAAATTAACTTCGTTAATCGTTCTGACGCTACTCAACAAGTTAATCGTTAGTTTCTTGAAAATTTAAGGGGTGAGATGCAGTCAGAATTTTCAAAAAATCGATTTTTTAAAAACATTTTCTTGGAGTATGATGTTTCGAAAATATTCCCTGAAAATTTCAAGTCAATCCGATGAATAGTTTCCGGGATATCCCGCAATTAGTGTAGGGGCGTCGGGTCCCCATGGCAGGTGGCCAGAAATTGATGATTCGATGTAAGTAATTTTTTAATTAGTATTTCTATATATAAATCAACTGTAACATTGGAAAACTCTTTCAGAAATGTTCAAAAATGTATTACTCAAAAACTATAAACTGTAGCAAAATTCTATAAAGAATACTTTCGTTTTAAAATTGCCCAAAATGTTAAAAAAATAATAATTCGTCCCGAAAAACTTTAATTTTTTGAAAAATTGTTTTAAACATTGGCTACAAACAATTGAATGCTCGACTTTTCGGCAAAAAATCGTGATATTCGGATTCAGCGGATCAAAATACATAAAACAAGTTTAACTTCATCCATCGAGCTCAAAATTTTACGAACATATAATACCGTATCCACATCGAAAAACTTTAAACGCGTTTTTCTCGAAACTATGTTTTTCAAGTTGGTGACCACTATAATTCAAAAACCACTCGATGGATTTTGATGACATTTGGTGTGCTTATTGATAGCATTAAAAAGTAGCCCTTAATCGAAGGATTTTCATTTTTTTCAACAACAAAAGAGCGATTTTTGGTCGAAAATCGAAAGTTATCTGTCGGAAGCCGCCATTTTGTTAATTAAAAAAAAAGCTTCGATTAAGGACTATATTTATTATTAAACTTATGATTTTTTTTGTTTTTTGATTTCAGATGATCCAGTAAAATGTTATGATGTTCAACGCAAAGCACTACATGCCGAAGGGGGTCCGACAAAGATGGCGATATTTTTATAAATAATCAATATTTTTCTTTGAAAATTTGTACAAGTCAAGTTGAAATATAACATAAAAAGTCTGTGGGACCACTTTTGTAAAACGAACTTAATTAATATTTTAAAAAATGATTGAAACTGCTCGTTTTTTCACGCCTCTGTCTGCATCTCACCCCTTAACGCAAGTTGAAGTTATCCGTTAAAGTTAACAATCCATATGAAATTGTAGATAATTATTATTATGTTTAACCTAACACTTATTTGTAATATTAAGTCGTCAAATTAGGATTTCGTAGTCAGATTAATACATAAAAACGTTTCTATAACCGTATGGGTACATAGTAGTACAGTAGGTAGATATAGTATAATAGGGTCTAGTAGGGTAGGTTACGTAAGGAATGTAAATAAAAAACTAAGTTAAGAGGGTAAAGAAGAGGCGGGATCTGACCGCACAAATTTAGGTTTTTTTTTTGTTCGGAAGTGTGTCGTTCTGTCATTGAACGCAGTGTAGGGTTCCTGCTTACACGCACGCTGTGCATAACTACTCATCTCACTCGCACTTGCGCCGCGCACTTCATTTGTTTGCCGCTTGCAACATGAGCGTGTCTTCGTTAAGTAACGATTAACGGGTTAACGTTTTTCTGCCCAACTCTGAGAATAACTATATCTTCTCTTCTCTTTTTTTCTATATTTATAAACGGAAGTCGGTCTTTCTGTCTGTCCCGGATAAACTTCGGAGCGAACTTCGTTAATTAACGACTAACGGATTAGCGTTTTTCTGCCCAACTTTAAGAATAACTATATCTTCTCTTTTTTTCTATATTTATACACGGGAGTCGGTCTTTCTGTCTGCCCCGGATAAACTTCCGAACCGTGGGTCCGATTTGGATGCGGTTTCCACGATCGGTTATCACGGGCTCCGCTATAATCGGGTTATCGGTATAAACACGGTAGGTTATCGGGGGACTAAGCAGTGAACAAAAATGTGAGACTCGCTAGAAGAAAATTGACAACGTAAAAATGCGTGAGCGAGCGCGCGCCACCACGTGCTCCTCTCGACCCGTCGCACGGGCTGTTTCTGTTTTCGTGCTTAGCCGAGCAGAGATTAGGTAGGCACCGACTTTATTTGGCTGACTCTATCAGATGACGTTACTTACGTACTTTAATATTATAGATATTAACGTAAATGTCCCAATTATTGAACAGGTCCCAACAGGCCCAATTATTGAACACTATCTTGTATTTTTATTATTTCTCATTCACCTGCATGCATTTACTTATTTATAAAAATTACATTACATATATGGAATTTTTAGCTACCGAAATGTTACCTTACTTGTGCAAAAAAAGCTTTAATTAATAGAGAAAAAAATTATTTAATCAGCAACGGTGACCCGATTTGACGTCTCGTGGTAACTGCTTATCGTTTTTGCTAAGACGCGCCGTTTCATGCGTAAGGGCATAAAAAATTCAAAAACTGTCGCATCTCAAAAAGTAAAGGCGTTTCAGGTTCCTCAGAAAATTTATTACAAATAACAATTTTAAAAAAATGTAATCAATTATTTGTTGAAAAATACGGTGTTCGATCATTGGGACATAGAAAATGCAGTGTGTCCCAATTATTGAACACTCGAATTCTCCAACATGGCGTCATTAAACCCATCAAAACATCGAGACAGTTAACGTGTGACAGATCGTGTGAATCGGATTTATTCAAACAAAAACTGTAAGTTTTTGAATAAACTTACCTTTATTCTTTTAATAATAACTCTAAGATCGTCAAATATATTTTTTATTTGTATTTTCGTGCAATAAACATAAAAAGCAAAGTAAAAAGAGAATATAACCTGAATGTAACCTAAAAATACGAATGTAATGTTCAATATTTTTTGGTCTCCGATATTTCAAGGACAAAATTTTCTCAATAAAACGCCATAAACATGGCGACAAAAAGACGTCGCTCTGCATATAGTGCGGAAGTTGTAAAAACCGCATTGGATGCGGTAGAAAAGGGAATTTCTTTACGAGAGGCCAGCCGAACGTACGGCATTCACGTGGCAACTTCGTCACTCAAGAGGAGAGGAAAAGTGCCGATGGAAAAGAAACCAGGACCACCGACGATTTTAACACCGGGAGAAGAGGAGTAATTGGTTCGCTGGATACTTTGTCTTGGAGGAAGAGGCTTCCCGGTGACGAAAACACAGTTACTCGGCAGCGTTCAATTGTTGGTTTTAAAAACGGAGAGATCAGCGTTGTTCACGAACGGGAGACCAGGGAGACACTGGTACGAAGGATTCCTCCGGCGACACCACAATTTAACTATTCGCACAGCGCAAAATCTCTCCAACACTCGAGCTTCTGTCACCGAAGGACAATTTCGGAATTGGTTCGATGAAGTGAAACAGCACTTGGAGAATTTGAATCTGACAGAAATAGAACCGAGCAGGATTTTTAATCGTGACGAGAGCCCGTTCGTGCTTTGTCCGAAACCGGACCAAGTCATCGCACAGCGAGGGAGCAAAGCTGTCTACAAACTTGTCACCGCCGATGAGAAAGAGTGTTTGACAACGCTGTTCATGGTCAACGCTGCTGGTACTACGGTTCCTCCCATGGTGATGTATGCGTATAAGCGCATACCACACACCATCCTACAAAAATTTCCAAAAGATTGGCAGATAGGAGTGTCCGACAAAGGGTGGATGACTGCGGAAACTTTTTTTGAATATATTTCGAATTGTTTCTATCCGTGGCTGGTAAAAAAACTCGATACAGTTTCCGGTCATATTGTACGTCGATGGACATTCCTCCCATCTGACCCTACCAGTGGTGGAATTTTGTCGCAGTGTGAAAATTGAGCTCATCGCACTGTTCCCAAACTCGACTCACATTCTCCAGCCGTTAGATGTGGCCATTTTTCACCCTCTGAAAAACGCATGGAGAAATACCGTAAAGAACTGGAGACTCGAAAACTGCGGAGCGAAACTCAAGAAAGAGCACTTTGCCCCGTTGCTCAAAAAAGCTCTAGATTCCACAAATATCGAGTAGAGCATCAGAAACGTTTTTAGGATTGTGGTTTACAACCATTTTCACTTGATGCAGTCTCATACGATGTTTTAAACCGAGGGAATAAAAATCCGGTTGTCGAAGCTTAACCGGAGCCAAATCGATCAGACACCCATCTGCGGCTCTTCGAAGAAAATTTGGACGAAGAAACACTCCAGCGGTTCAAAGCAGCGAAAGGATCAGCTTTCCGATAGAGGCTTTTTCGCTTATTGGTTGAAATTAAAAGATCAGAGTGGTATTTAATCTGCTCTAATTAACATCATACATTTTTTCATCACGTTTCGTATCGAATAGTTTCGAACATATATTTTTAGTGCTTCGCTAAGATTGGTATTATTTTTGGGATTGGTCATTTGTGTAGGTGAAAAAATTGGCGCAAGAACATCCAACATCCTATAGAAGAAGGTTCTCGGATAAGTGGACGAAAAACGAAGTTGCACGTGAGCGAAGCCGGGTACGATAGCTACTATTATACATTTCAAAATAAATGTTTTACCGGAGTGCTGGTCTAGTGTATAGCGTGCTTGCCTCTGAACCAGAACATCGGGAGTTCGCGGGTTCGAATCCCGGTCTTGTAGTCTCGGAGAAAAATAAATACGGGCGTAACGCAGTGTTGTCAGGTTAGGAGATTTTCTCCTAGATTTAGGGGTATTTTACCTGGGTTAGGAGAGAAATAGGGGGAAAAAATTTGTAGGAGATTTTTTAGGAGAATTCTGAAGAGTGAGGGTATTTTTAGGGGATTATAAACTTCCGAGTTTTTTTTTCTCGAACGGGTAAAAAAAACCAACCACAAGTGCACCAATTCCGAGTGAACGCAAACAAACAAGTAAGCCCAAACAATCGAAATCAATCATTCAAACCCAACCGATACAAGCTGCGAAACAAAATGTCGGTCGCAATGGTCGAGGCTATAATGCACGCTCGCTTGACGCTCAGCGTTGATTGCTGTGTCCTTCAGCCGACAGCTCGTATGTTGAAGCGTTTCAGCTCTGAGAATATTTATAATAATATAAATGACAGCGAAGTTGGAACCCTCGATATATTTCCTGACAATTGGGGCCGAAATTTAGCTATTTATGCATCAGTGAATTCTTCATTGCAATAAGTATCAACCCAATGGGGAGTCCACTCTGTGCTCATTCTGTTTGTTATCGTTTTCCCTTTAAAATGCCGCTTCGTACATCGTGCTGCGGGTATTTGTCGATTTTTGGCAGAATTTCAAAGAGGGACCATCGATTTTGGCCATTTTTTCCACACTTTTTCAATAAAAATTGAGGGTTTCGGGGGAATTAATAGTAAATTTGTATTCAGGGGGCAAAAATACGTAAAATGAACTTTGAATGGACCGTCGACAATAAGTATAAGTTACACTATGCAATAGTTCAAAGTATACACTCGGCTAATAAGTAAAAAATTGTAATAATAAACAAATATATAGACAAATATAAAAGCGGGATTCTTGTAATATGCAAATTCACAAAGAAATAAATCCCCTCCAAGGCTCAAAGACAGATTACCATACCACGATAAATATTTTTATCGACCGTACGTATCACCTAGTTACAACAATTAATTCCATAAAAAAAGTATTCATCTTCATCTCTAATTCGCACAAATCGCAGCAATCAAGTTTCAAAACAAAATACTCAATACACAAGTAGGGAATGCATTTTAAATAACAGCTATTTGACGACATTTGACCGATCGCGAAAATTACCCTTCATTTACAGCACGGTTCAGGCCAGTGGCTCGGTGGAGGCTATTTAGGAGATTTTTGAGGGGAACCAGGGATGGTCAAGGGGGAAGCCGCCAGAACCATCTGGCAACACTGCCGTGACGTACCTCCAGTTCTACACGGATGTCACGCGCACGGACCGGTACGTGGGTGTGTGTGTATGACTGTAGTCCGTGATTTATTTCTGAAAGAAATGCGACTAGCTCCGAATCTGGGACCGGCTGCATTGGTATAGGTTTCCGTAGTTTCCCTATACCCATGGCAGAAATGTCATGGTGAATGCAATACCGACGGAGGAGTCGGCGGTTGCTGCAAGGTCGGGATTTGAAGTGGAATATGGACAATGGAATCAATGATTATATATATATATATATATATATATATATATATATATATAAAGGGTGTCCCTCTTATCTCTGCCACCCGAAATAACTCGGTAATTATCGCCGTCACAAAAAAATGTTGCAGACAAACGCTGTACGGTGTGAAGGGCGCCATCAAATGCGACCAATTTGTTTTATTTCGGTGGAGGCGCTGACGCACAGTGAAGGTCATCTCCACTTTTTTAAATGGAATGGTATTTGGTAGTGATCCGAGATATTTAGATTTGTATTTCATTTTAATAGGTGACCTTTAATGACTTTGACCCCCTAATGTTTTTTATGCGGCTTGAGGTGCTCCACAAGATCGTTGAAAAAAACATAGTCGCATTTTATGGCTCCCACCATACTGTACAACTTTTGTCTGGAACATTTTTTTTTGTGACGTCCATAATTACCGAGTTATTTTGGGTGGCAGAGATAAGAGGGACACCCTGTATATATATATATATGTGTGTGCGTGCGTGTGTGTGTGTGTGTGTGTGTTACTGGCAATCTGTATAATCCGGTATTCTATAGAATGCCGAAAACGTTCAGGCAATGTATAAAATATTATGTATTCCATACTTTACTTAGGTATCTTATAGAATGCCTGCATTATACACATTGCTGGTAACATATATATATATATATATATATATATATATATATTAAAGAATATGATGAATTTTCAGTTGGCAAATCAAAATACTATTCATCGAAATACTTTTTCCACGCGTTAGCAATAGCAATATATTTGCATTGAAGACGGATCGACTGTATGCAAATAAAAATATGTTTATTCAGATATATTATTTATATATGCAAAACAATAATATATTGTAATAAAATCTGTATTTTTTTCATTGGACTATATCAAGGAATACTTGAGACAAAAAAACCTTTGACTTGAATGGATTGCGGTTAAACCAAATAGATATTTTTTAGCAGTGCCATGAATCCGCTTATGTACAACGTTGCTTCAAACCCGTCTGGAATCGAGAACATGTACGCCAAAAAAAAAGTACAGACGTCCTGCTCACCCTTTAAACACACCGCACAGTGGGACAGAATCCCAAAAAGTTGGCCAAAACCTCAAAAACCAAGGTTTTATTTCGAGGGTCCCCAAACAACCGTTCGCTAGGCGCAGATATATTTCTTGTCCCTGCAAAATCAGTTCGAATGTGACCGTCACACGAGTCTCATCGAACTACCGAATTTGACGCGCGTCATACGCTGCAGCAAAACCACAATTTAATCGTGAAAAATAGTGCAATTGGAAAAGTGTAAAGTGGATTCCCTTCGTGAAGGTATGTAGAATGGAATACAATTTACATAATTGCAAAATTGTTATTATGGAAAAAGTTATTCGTTTTGAATTGAGGGTGTCTTTTTGGTAAAACGCAAACGAAAAGTAAACTTTCAGGCAGACATAATTTTATCGCTCGTTCTCGCTCGTTCTTTGGAATATTTTTTATTGAATTGCTTATACCCTAACGAAAAAAAACGTGGTCGACGAACTCGCGCATTTTTGCGCGAACGGAGCCATGATTTTTTTTCTAAAGCCGTGCAATTTTCGACTTGATATTTTGGTATAAGGGGTTTTTCGGGGCGGCTGATTTACATATTATTTCTCAACTTCTTTCATTGTTAGTTATTTGTTAAGGATGAATAAACATATCTCTTTAATAAATTATTGTGTACATTGAATAAAGCAGTAAAATATGTCACAGTATAGTAGTGTCACAGCATAGTGAGATATTTTGTTTTCGCTCGCTGTTGATTCTATTCTCGGGCAAGTTTTCGGCTCCGAGGGATGTAATCCCCTATTATTCACTGATTTTAGGAACTGCAGACATTAGAGAAGCACAGCAATTGACAAGGAAAGAGATATTCCGCATAATTAAGAATACTCTTGCTTCCCAAACTATGGACGATGCAGCTCTCATTCTTGAAGCGCACGTCTCGTGCCAATTGGGCCATGCATTCTTTATGACTGAAGAAGTGAAAAAAAATTCTCTTATATATTCTACAAACTACATGATATGTGGAAAAAGGCCTTCCGGAAGGAAGAGAGGTTATTCGAGGAGAATGCGGAATGGTTAAGCATTAAATTCATCCTATCTCAGGACGGATCTTCTCAAAGTACTTCGGAATCAAAGACGATCGGTTTTTAGGATAGTAATGGCAGATCAAAACGGCGGAAAACGCAAAAACTGCGCGAAGAATATAGTTCAGAGGAACTCGCCTTTGCTACGCAGATGAGCCTCCGTGCAAGCGGTAAGGTTCACGCTGCGCAGGTATTGAAGGACGTTACAATGGGAGTCCCTCCAAACCATCATCTCACCTGTCATCTTCGAACACCGTTAGGGAAAGAACAATGACGCCTGAAGAAGCATTGTAGGTTTTTGTAGAAGGTCAATTTTCGAAAAATCAATATTTAGTGGTAAGAGCAGGCTGCAAATTAGTTAATAGTCGAGCTTTTCCATCGTATAACGTACTTCGAGACGCTAAAAATTCTTGTTATCCACCGATAAAAACAATTACATACATACAGAAATGAGCAGCCATAGAACTTCAAGCATTATAGGACCTTACAGTGAAACGAATCGTTTTAGCGCAAGAAAGTGCCATTCAAAATATATCAAACGTTGATTTGGGTAAAATGACTCTTATTTGTAAGTGGAGTTGTGATGGAACTTCATGTCAGAGTGAATATAAGCAAAAATTCACCGGTGATGAAGGCACATTTACAGACGCCAGTATTTTCTTTGCGTCATTAGTTCCACGGCAACTTTCAAGCATAAATGAACAACACGAAAAATGTTGTCTGGCAAAACCCTGTGCCTCCATCTCCGCGATACTGTAGACCAATTAAAATAGAATTTCTGAAAGTAACTGCGAATACAACGAAAGCCGAAATTCAATATGTACAAGATCAAGTTAAAAATCTTGTTCCATTTTCAGACATGGTCAAGGAAAAATGTATAAAAGTAAATTATAACCTTGCCTTGATCATGGTAGACGGCAAAGTGTGTAATGCAGTGGCGGACAATGCAGCGACTCAACGCTGCTATCTTTGTAAAGCTACATCAAAAGATTTTAATGGCCTCGATAAAATGGTGAAGCTCAAAGTTATCGATGGTTATTTGAACTTAGGTATTTCTTTGTTCCATTCATGGATACGCTGCTTTGAATGTTGTTTGCGCTTATCTTATAAACTAGATATTGCAAAATGGCAAGCGCGAACTGCGGAAGAAAAAACGATTGTTAAGAATCGAAAAAAGCCACTCAGAAATCTTTCAAGTTAGGCCTTATTGTTGACCAGCCGAAGCCAGCGTTTGGGAGCACGAATGGTCGTCGCTTTTTCGAAAGCGCTACAATTTCAGCTGAAATTACTGGAGTAGACATTCGTTTAATCACAAGATTCCACTCTATTTTACAAGCGATTTAGTCAGGTCGTACAATTGATACCCTGAGATTTAGAGATTATGCTTGGGAAACTGCGAAATTATTTATTGAATTGTACTCATGGTTCTTCATGCTACCATCGATCCATAAACTGCTTATTCGTGGTCCGCCAATCATTGCTTCGGCTTACTGCCAATCGGTCAGATGTCTAAGGAGGCACAGGAAACGTGCCACAAATATATAAACAAATTTAGCCAGTATTTCTCGCGCAAAAGCAGCCGTTCTTTGACAATGCAAGATGTATTTTGCCGTCTGTTAATTATGGATTAACTCCAATCCATAAATGTATGAAAGTATCAAATGTATGAAAACTACCGAAAAAGAAAAAAAACAAATGTCACTTGAAGCTCTACATTTAACTGTGCCCGATGACACGGACACTGAAGACGACACTAACGTGTCCACTATACATACCGATAGTAAATCTGATGATAGTGAATGTGACTAGATTAATCCAATGTAGATGTAGTGCACAAATTAAAGAAACATTATTTTCTTATCTAATTTTCATGTTCAATTCATTTGTACCTAGTTCCCTGCCGGAATCTTACTGATTCTTATACATTGCCGATGCAATTACGATTAAAATATTCTGTTTATTTAAAAACAAAAATCTTATTCCTAATTAGCGCACTTCAAAACCCCCACATACAAAATTTCACCGAAAAATAAGAATTTTATAATATACTCGGTCGCCATATTGGATCCGCCATTTTTTTTGCCAAAACTAATATTGGATTCGTTATCAGCGACCCCGAAAACCGCCGAGTAGAAAATTTCAAAGCCGTTAGACAACGTTTTGAGGATTTGGCCAGCTTTTTGGGATTCTGTCCCACTGTGCGCCGTAGTGGAAGTTAACGGAAAGCAACAGCGAAGCGAAGCAGCACTACGGCGCTTGTCCTGAATAGAAAACTACCGATAGATCTAGATTGCCAGGAAAGCTGTCGTTCTCTATAAATTAGCGCGTATTTCACGATGGAAAAAACCTCAACTTACTTAAAGAACTGACATGGAATCGATAATGGATCCGGCGGGATAGTATTTCGAGGCTGACTCGATGTTCCAAGTGCTTGATCGTATATTTTCTACACGAGTTGGGACAAAATTCTTGTGACACACGAGACTGCAGAAAGACCAAAGGAACGACAACTTCGGTAATCGAATCTCCTTGAGGACATAGAAACACGCACCGTTCTTCTTCCAACCACTAAATTATTCTTAGAAATATGTTGACAGTATTCACTAAACAGAAAATATTTGAAATTCGTAATACGACGTTTTGCTACAGAATGATAGTACGAATAAAAAGGCAGTAAAATAAGATGATTAACTTTCAAACATTAAAGTGTTTTATTCATCCAGTAATTTCAGAGTCTATTTCAAACCAATACATTCCGATAAAATTTACTTGGTTATATTTTCAATAACAGCTTTCGACAACACATTGAAAGCGGCGAGTAATGTCGAGACTAATTTAGTTTCGTCTTAACAACCGCAGACACGTAAAAAAATGCTATTGAGATGGGTATTTGCATATTAAATGCAGATACCCATCAAAACTGTGTTACCTGCCAAGAAAAATTCGAAAAATTTCACACAATGAAGGCAGGCTGATGGGCACGTGTTGTACCTTATACTTTGAGCCTGCAAGTTGGCATTTGAAGGCTTTGAAAAATGAGTTCCGAAGTACTTTCCTAATTTATTCCTTATCTTTGTAAAGTCCCTCCAAAGTTATAAGAAGAGTCCTGGCGATTATCAATTAATTTCATGCGACCAAAATCTGAAACGCTAACTCGACACTGTCACTTATAAAGATCCGGGAGTTCTGATAAAATTTTTGGATACCACTCAAAATTCTCCAGATACTATCATACTTAGTGTCCAGCGATCCGAATATCATGTACAATTTCGTATAAAATGCTTTGAACAAATTTGAGATGTTAATTCAGACATGTATAAATATAACTGTAAAATACTAACACTGTAGATTTCATTGTTCCTCTAAATTCAGTCCCCTAAAAATTGCTGTGCAAATGAGCGTTTACACTAGAATACGGCCTTAACAATGAGACTAGATAACGATAGAAGATTTTGCGTTACTAGGTCATGGTTTAACTTGTTCGCGTATATATATTTTGGTTTATATATATCATGGTTTAACTTGATAGCGTATATATATTTTGGGAACTGCACTATTTCCCCAAATCATGAGTACATAGTTTCGATAGCATTAATTAATTAATTAACGCTTCAAAGTTTAAAAATCAGATCCAGGGTAAGTTCCGAATCTATTCTTTGTTTCTCTAGAGTTGGAGCATATTTTTAGGAGTAGTTCTGGCGATTCTCCAATCTTTTATACCATTAATCCTCCTCCTCCTGCCAATTAGCAAATTCGATAGTTATAAACATTAGTTTCAAGGTGAGTTGTTCGTCAATTATTTATTTCTCTAGAATTATTAAATATTTTTATGAATAGTTCTGGCGCTTATCCGATTATCTATACCATTGATTTATCAACCGTGTTACTAATCAATTCATTCGAAGTTCGTGACAATCAGTTATGGGGTGACTTCCTGATCGGGCTTTTTGTAAGAATTTTACTCTTTTAGTAAGATTTCTGGCGAGAATTTTTTGCTATTCAAGAATGCAAGAATTTGCTATGCTATTTATTAATTAAGCGTCCTGCCAATTAGCCATCACGGAAGCTATACAAAGTATCATCAGGCCGAGTTATTCGTCGATTTTTTTTTCTGGAGTACCTAAATATTTTTGTGAATAGTTTTGGCGGCTATTCGATTCTCGATGCCATTCATTCATTAATCGTGCTATCAGTTAATTCAAAGTTTGTAAAAATCAGTTATCGGGCGAGTTCCTGATCTGATGTTTGTTTCTCTAGTTCCTGCATATTTTTTAAGCAGAGTTCTGACGATCATCTCATTTTTAATAAGTTTTGTGTGTGTGTGTGCGTGTGTGCGGGGCGTAGGGGAGGGGGCTCTGGAGTCGAAGCTACGAGCCTGCATTCAGGCCAATACAAGAAAGGGGGAAAACAATGGAAGTCAGTTAGAAACCGTCAAGCATCAGATGAACGCCGTGCTCCATGCAATATATATAATATTACGAAAGTTTCCAAATATCTTCTTGTACGGATCCAATAAAGTCATTTTTATTAATTTCCTTCGCCTAACCCATACCCACACGTGGGGGCTCGAGCAGGGATCACGAGAACAAAAAAAACGTTAGCGTGAAGCGATAAATCAAAGTGAAAAGTCGGGACAAAATGTCGAAGTTGATGAGCTGTGAAGCTCGTATGAAAAACTTTCAAGTTGGAAGTCGTAATTTACGGGAAGCAAGCGAATGCAAAACAGAAAAATCAAGTGGTTATCAGTCGTTATACTGAAACGTGAGACACGTGCTCGAAGAATTGCCGAAACCAAAGATAGAAAAGGTGGGTACGTAACGTTTTGGCGCCGCCGTTTTGACGCGACCGTTTTGGCGCTGCCGTTCTGGCGCGAGGACGTTTTGGCGCTGCCGTTCTGGCGCGAGGACGTTTTGGCGCTGCCGTTCTGGTGCGAGGACGTTTTGACGCGCGGATGTTTTGACGCGAGGATGTTTTGGCGTGGGGACGCTTCTGCAGGAATGTACTACCGCACAAGCAAATCCGAATAAAGTCAAATAAACCATAATAACACACAATATACACACGAACACACGATTTATACCGATGCAGCCATTTATACTGATGAAATTTTTCCCACTCCGATCTCTGCAGGGTCACTGCCATGGGTGTGACTATTTATCACCAGCAAAACCTTTAAAGACAACAGAAGAAATGCTTATATTATGATATGGAATTTGATTATTACTTTTAATTTGAAAATTACTTATATTATGATATGGAATTTGATTACTATATTATTTTATTATTATTATTTATTTTATTTCATTCAAATACATTTGAAGACTATGTTCAGTGTCCCTGGGAGGGCTCCGCCCCCTCCAGCCCTGCAAGGGTTGGAGGGGGCACCCCCTTGACCCCGCCGGGGGGTTGCACCCCCCCCCCCCGGCCCCCGCGCAGCGGTGGCAAACAACTTTCACATGCGACACATACAGAAGACCCGCACTCACTCATGTACTCACACAAACACGCGCTCATGCGCACACGCACGCGCACACAACAAATACATAGACGCACGCGAAACACAGGTTAATCAGTTTAAAAAATGTTATTCTGATTAAATAAATAAATAAAAAAAACTTGTGAAGTACTTCCTCTCCATTTTAAACCATGCTTGATACCGCTTCAATGAGAGATTACTTGAGCATTTGAGCATTAAATGAATATTGAGAAAGCATTGAGTATTGAATTAAGCATTATATGAAAAGCATTGTAGCATCGAAGCATTAAATATCAATAGTGAATTCAATTTTCGCTACAAAGTAGTTAAGTGTATACATTGTACTGAACAGCTCGGCGTATATATATATATATATATATATATATATATATATATATAGTGTGTGTGTGTGTGTTGTTATGCTACATGTAAGATGTATACACAAAATATTCATATACCAGCTTGGTGTATATGTTACGGCAAAAACCCGAAATGTGGCTACACCTAAGTTTAGCCGTCTAAAACTAGGTGTAGCTGGTCGCAATCAGCTAAAACGCCACAAAACAAACCCTAACAAGCCCAAACAAACCCAACCAAACAAAAAACAACAAAACCAAACAAAGAAATGATTTTTTTGGCTGATATTTTGATACATTTTGTATTGATTAAAAGGAGTATTCATCCTTTTCTTCAAATGTGATTCTCAAACAGCTCGAGTAAATGTCCCTGCGGCAAAACGTCGCCGCGCCAAAACATCCTCGCGCCAAAACGTCCTCGCACCCAAACGTCCTCGCGCCAGAACGGCAGCGCCAAAACGTGCCTATGCCAAAACATCCCCGCGCCCAAATGTCTCGTGCCAAAACGGCCGCGCCAAAACGGTCGCGCCAAAACGGCGGCGCCAAAACGTTCTGCTCCTAGAAAAGGTATTTTAAAAAAAGAGGGGAAGAAAGACGTGACGAAAAGACGTAAATTCGCGATAACAAAAAAGACGAAAAAAATAAATGACGAGAATACGTAAATTCGTGATAACGAAAAAGCGAAGAAAAAAAACACAACAAACGGAAAAGAAAAAGACGCAACGTTGTAAAAACAAAAAAAACAGTAATAAAGGAGAAAGAAAAACGAGCAGTAAGCCCCGCCACGGAGGAAAGAGATGGCGCGTACAGCTACAAGTTCAAAAAGCGTGATGATGAAAGAAATACAGACAGATTAGAGCGACAAGCAAGGAACGAGAGTAAGAAGCTCATCAACCAATGCGGGGAAGGGTATCCCCGTGTGTTCTAAAGCGATGTCGAAGATGACAGTTTTCCAACTGAAAGAAAAACTACACAAGCTGAAGTTGCCGACGAAGGAAAAAAATGTGAACTACACCGCCGATTGAAAAAATACGAGGACGATAACGATATGAGTGACGCCGATGAAAATTCTACTAGTCAAGAGATTAGTGGCAATGAAACGGTGGTGAACAAAAAACACGATGAAGAATCAGATTCGGACGGCGAGTATGAAAATACAGACAGATGTTCCTTGAGACAAGAGCAATCGAATCAAAGGCGCATACGAAACGATCGATGTTCTTTATACAGCGGTGCGAATTTTTTCACCATCAAATACGTTGAGGTCAGCGATTCTTATTTTTCAGGCGACGACAAAGCACGTGTGAAAAAATGGATCGAAGAGTTTTACGAAGTGAGTACGTTGTTGGAATGGAATGATTTGCAAAAAGTGATTTACGCAAAAAAATTGATGACAGGTTTGGCCAAACAGTATATCTCGTCGCCAAAAAGAAATCACATCGAGGAAAAAAATGAAACGATGGTTGGTAAGTGAGTTTGAAACGAAGCTCAATAGCGGTATAGTACACTCGCAACTTTCGAAACGGAAAAGGTTGTCGAACGAAACACCACGTCAGTACGTGTACCCTATGAGTACCATAGGGAATCAAGAATTGGTCGAAGAGGACGCACCGATGCAATACATCATAGACGGCAGACCAGACGAAAATGTAATCAATCTATCCTTAACAATGCGTGCTCGATTACGGAATTGGAAAAAAATTGAAACGATACGACCGAATGAAAGAAAGAATCGTTAAGAAGCCAAAAAGAACCCATGAAATACAAGGACGCAACAAAATGAGAGAAGAACGAAACAACAAGTTGGAAAAGAATCACAATGTTTTGGATGCGGATCATCCGTTCACGTCGCTCACCAGTGCCCTGATAAATAACAAGGACCGAAGTGTATTCGCTGTAATACACGTAAATTCGGTCACATTGCGGCGAAATGCAATGAAAACGAGAAACTAACTACGAAAAGGGACAACAAAGTGAGCATAGCTCGAGTAATCGACCAATCGGCCACAGACGATGAGATAATTGTTTTTATCAACACTATACCAATACCATCGATGATCGATACCGGAACATATCGAACAATGTTACGATACAGAGATCACAAAAAGATCGGCAGTCCAACACTATGGCCGACAACAAGAACGTTTCAGGGATTCGGAAATACATATGTAAAAGCCATCGAAGTTTTTCGTACGACGATGACGATACACGACGAAATCTAGGATATCGAGGTGCACGTCGCACCCGATTTTGCAATGAATCATTCGTTGCTAATCGGTGAGGATCTGACGGGACAAACAGAAGTCAACATCAAAGTCGCTACAAAAAAACTGACAACGAATGAAGACATGGCGACAACAAGCAGAGAAGAAGATGATATCAAGCGAGACGCGGATTATATCAGACGATGCGCGAACTACCATCCGTGAACTGTATAGACGTGAATACAGTGGACGTTTATGGTCAGTACCGTGTTGAAATCGAAACACTTGTTGAACAATAAAACAGCGAAGAAACGTGCAAACGACAATCAAGACGAAATACCGATTTGTCGAAAACCCCGTCGGTTGGCGGTGAAAGAAAAGAACTTTTTAGATACACAAGTGGAGGAATGGCTACGCGAAGGAGTGATTCAACCGAGTAAAAGATATTCAAGCCTAGTTGTCATTGTGCCTAAAAAGAACGGTGAATATCGAGTGTGTTTCGACTACAGACAGTTGAAAAAAAAAAGGTTTTTGAAAAGCCGGGTTGAGTATCTTGGCCACGTGATCGAGGGGGGATAATGTTGCTCCATCGCCGGCAAAAATAAAATCAGTAAAAGAATTTTTGGTGCTACAATCGAAGAAGGCAATTCAAACTTTCCTTGGCTTGACTGGGTATTTTCGCAGGTTCATCGGTGATCACGCTGTAATAGCAAAGCCGTTATCCGTCATATTAAAAAAAGGAGCTAACATTTCGATTTGGACCACAAGAAGAACAAGCCTTTTAACAATTCAAGCAAAAATTGACGACGCAACCAATATTGAGAATGTACCGAGCGGATGCCACCGCCGAATTACACACCGATGCCAGCACGGATGGCTACGGAGCAGCTCTGTTGCAGAAAACTGACGATGACAATCGATTCTATGTTGTCCAATACATGAGTCGAAAAACATCAGACGCGGAGAAAAATCTACACTCATACGAACTCGATGCTCTCGCTGTGATACAGACTGTAAAGAAATGGTGTGTCTACTTGCTCGGGATCAAATGTACGATAGTCATGGATTGTTCAAAACATTGCCTTGCAAAAAACATTGAGCAAAAGTGACATCACACCCAAAGTTGCCCGATGGGCGTTAATACACGAGGAGTTTGAGTACAAGGATGAGCATCGCGCGGGGACTTGTTTCGAACGCGTCGATGCGATGCCTTGAGCCGGTATCCCGTTATGGTTATGGAAGACAAACTTATCCCGATGATAAATAAACAACAGGATAACGAAGAAAGGATACGAATTATCAATAAGATCCTGGAAACGAAGCAGTACGAGAACTATCTTTGTAAAGACGGGATCTTAATGAAGCAATACGGAAACAACATAGTCGTCGTAATACCAATGAATATGCATCATGAAGTGATACGGAAAGCACACGACAATGGACACTTCGGCGTGAAGAAGACGCGCGAAAGTCTGAAAACGGATTGTTATATTCCGAAAAAACGTAACTTGTTGCATTTCGTATATTCTTGCTAAAGGAGAACGCGGAAAAAAGAAAGGAATGCTTATGACTATTCCGAAAGGCGACGTACCACTCGCGACATACCACGTGGATCATCTTGGACTAATGGCGACAACTACGAAGACATACGAACATTTGTTTGTGGTCGTGGATGGTTTATCAACATTTGTCTGGATATACCCTACAAAGACCACGAATCCCAAGGAAGTTCTGCATCGACTAGGGGTCAGCAAAAGATTTTTAGAAACCCTGAGGGCATAGTATGCGACCGTGGTTCACATAGACCGAATTCAAGAACTACTGTTCTGAAGAGAACATCGAGCATGCCCTCATCACGCCGGGGGTGCCGCGGGGAAATGAGTAAGTCGAAAAAGTGAATCGCATCATCATTCCGATTCTGACCAAGCTCTCTCATGATTGTCCTGAACCGTGGTATCAACTTGTTCATAAGGTAAAATAGTACTCACCAAAGGAGTGTGGGCACTAGCCCATTTAAGGTTCTCTTCGGAGTCAAAATGCGCCAAAAGGAGGACATCGAGTTCTTATCTCTCGCTGAACAGGGAATGGTAGCCTTATTCGATAATTAACGCGAAGTGTTACGAGCTATCGCGAAAGAAAATATTGCTAAAGTTCAATAAGAGAGAATCACGACCGGAACTGCAAGCCAGCTGATCAAAACCAAGTACCTGGGGCCATACGAAGTATCCGAGGTGAAAGGTCACGACACATATGAAATGATTCGCCACGACGAGGGCGACTCACACGGAAATAAAATATATGTAAAAATATACTTTTCAATACATTAAAAATAGGTGTAAAATATATTTCAGATATATATTGGATACAGTACCGGACAAAAAAAGTACGCACCGTTCAATTTCCATTTATGTGCTATTCTCATTCCAAATATCATCAATAAACCAGACCTTGAGCAGTCATGACGAAAGTTCATTGTTTTGCCTTTACGCTGCCGTTAAAACAATGTTACAAATATTCGAAACTAGAAAGAGAACGATTTCAGCGTGAAGAGTGCCTGTTATATGCCGGGCAAAAAAAAGTACGCACCCAAGGTTTATATATTCTCATCAGTGATAACAAAGCGATTTTCTCCCAACGAAGCTTAGGAAGGCAAACGGTATGTAAACATATAGATTTTACGATTTTTCGGCCAGTCATCGATTTTCTGTGTTCGAGTACGGTAGCAACAGATCCGCGATGCCGAAAATTGTCATTCAAGCGCGAGAACTGGTAATTAAAGACCAAAAATAAAGGTATTTCTAAAAGAGAAATTGGTCGAAAATGTGACATAAGTGAAGGTGCAGGGAGAAAAATATACGAGAAGTTCAAGGAATTAGGTACAGCGGTGATAAAAATGGACGAGGTAGAAAAAGAAACCCAAACAACTGCATTGGACGATCGCAAAATTATTAGGGAGGTAAAGAAAAATCCGACGATTACTAGCCGTGTAATTCTCGAAAATACAGGCCGAACATTTCCGACCAACAGTCCGTAGGAGACTTCGAGGAACAGGCTTAAAAAATAGTTTTGCACAACGTCGCCCTCTGATTCGCAAAGCAAGTAAAATCAAGCGCCACGAGTTTGAAAAAAAAAATACGTGAATAAGCCGATTTCGTTTTGGAAAAAAGTTGTTTGGAGTGACGAGAGCAGTTTGACTTATTTGGGCATATCCGCCGATCACGCTTTTGGTTTAAGTTTGGAACAGCTTCTTGAAAAAAATATTCAAAAGACTGTCAAACACGGAGGGGGAAGTGTTGTAGTATGGGGGTGTTTTGCGTGGTCAGGAGTGGGAAATTTGGTTCCAATCAACAGTATTATGACCACCGATGTTTGTATTAATATCATAAACGAAAATCTGGAGGAATCACTGCTAAAGATCGGTCTGCAGGATGAATTAATCTTTCAACAAGACAACGATCCTAAACATACGGCTCGCAAATCACCGGCCTTTTTCCGTTCTTCGCAGATCAAACTTCTGGATTGGACAGCACAATCGCCAGATTTAAATCCTATAGAAAATCTGTGGTCTATTTTGGACCAAAATGTTAATAAGGGCGAAGTAACAAACAAAGAAAAGCTTTTTGATGCTGTGTGGGAAACCTGGGACAATATCGACGAACAGCAAATTCACAGTCTTGTAGAAAGTATGCCTCGGCGTTTACAAGCTGTTAACGAAGCGAAAGGTGGTCACAAAAATATTAGATGTGCGATGTGATGACATTTTCTTTTTTTCTTTGGGTGCGTACTTATTTGTCCAGCCTAAAATTGGCATCCTACGCGTTGAAATGGGTTTCGTTCAGCTTTCGATTATTTTTTATGATGTTTCAGTGAAAATGTATACTTGAACTTATAAAGTATCGTTTAAACAGCTGTGGAAGTACTCCATTAACTATTTTCGTAAGTATAATAGCACCAATATTGAATTTTGAACGGTGCGTACTTTTTTTTGTCCGGTACTGTATATGGAATATATACGGGAAATGTATAAAAAATATATTTACAATATAAAAACTTGTCGGAAAAAAATATATCTTCAGAATGTATAGAAAATATATGTTGGATATGCGATTACATATATTCAAACTATATTGAAAATATACTTACATTGTACTCAAACTACCTTTATAATATTCTAAAAATATACTTTTAATGTATTACAAAGTCTAAAATGTGCATGAAATATATTCATACTCCGTTCAAAATATACTTAAAATGTGTTCATACTATTACATTTCAAATATTATTTACATGTATTCAAAGTGTATTTAAGATATACTTGAAGTATATTTAAACTATACTCGAAATATATATCGATATTCTTTTACGATATTCTTCGTTGCTCATTAATTACGATTATGGTATTTGATCTGCAATCAAAAACATTAATGGTTCAATTTTAAATTATATCAGACAAACGCTCGCACGCCGTAAGGTGGTTTCGATCCCGGGATCTCTGAGTGATAAGTTGTAACGTGGTCCACTGAGCCAGTCATAATTGTTAAATTTCTGATTTTTCGTATCGTCTACATACTGTACAATACACAATGTTAGATTATTGAAAAATGGGTGGATTATCAAATGTAAATAACATTATCGGATCAATGACTTGACTGCGTTCGCATTGAGAGCGATAATCGCATAGAATTACATAACCTTAAATTGTTTTTGTGCGATCATTTATCCCGGCTAGTGCGGCCGCAGTTGGGTAGTGTTGGCTAGATCATTGCGAGGTACCGACTTGAGGATTTTTTTCATTCGCAACGTCATCTGTAACTCCAGTTGCTTAGCCAACCATGGGCCAATCGCTCGATGGAACTACACGTACAAGAGGAGGTCGGCTACACGTTATCGTCGATTTCGTCCGGATTCACAGTGTATGTAGGACTTGACTAGAAATGAAAATGATGCAAGTGGGAGCTCCAGATGGCCAAGCGTTTAGGAAATAAAGTTTTTGTCGCGGATCGGTCAATACATAAGTCTTTTATGTTAGTATTGAGACAGGAATTATTCTTTATGTGTAATTGCTTCACCTACCGCGGCTGGGATCCATCGGCTGGTAGGGCTCTTGGTTTTCGAATTATAATTTAATTTCAAAGAGTTGGGCGCCAGTTAATTTTCTCGAGACTAACAACTCTGAATAATTAATGACTTAATAATTTCCCTCACGGCCAAGACTCTCTCTCTCTCTCTCTCTCTCTCTCTCTCTCAGGGAGGATACCGTTGGAGGACCCGTGAAATCACGAAATTTGAGTCTCACATGCAGAAGCAGAAATAAATAGATCGACTCAACATTTACGTATTTGATGCCATAAACTCATTTAATAAATATCGTTAGTCGACACTTCTCCTTCACAATTCTTCGTCGACGGATAACCTTCGCCGGAATGGGCTGTCGTTACAATACAATATCTCTGGTCGAAGTATACAGGATACCGACGAAACGTCGAAGATTCGACGATAATTTCGTCGAATGACGATTCTTTTCGTTCGGTTCGACTACGTCGAAAACGCCGGCAACTCGAGGGTTGAACGCTTGGCGAATTATCGATAATAATTAATAAGATGGACTTCACAATGGGACAGACGCCCTTCCTCCACCACAACAGGATCAGGAGTCTTTGCCTTTTGCGACTCGGTAACTGTCCGCTCTGATTTTTCCCACTTTCCCGAGATCCATGTATTTCTCTTCAAGCGCGTCGGCCCTCGACTTCCACCCCTCAATGATTATCGCTCGCTCTGGCGTCGTCTATGGAAATGTCGTGATCGACGGTCGATACAGACGTTAATAAGCGCTAGGGTAAAAGTGATAATTAGTCGATAATCAACGTTCGGGAAATCCTGCCAATGGTTTTTGAATATATTTTGGCCCACGAGGAGAAAATCGAGAAACCACGTCCAGGGTTACCGTTCTTTATATTTCCTGTCTCAGTTCAAGAATTAATTGGCGAAGCGGCAAGAGTTCGAATTCCTAATGCGAGAACCGCAAGATCGAGTCCCCGTGCGGAAACTCTTTTTTTCTTTGGCGTCTTTTCAATGTTTACGATACTTACACCACAAATTAATCGAAATAATGCATAATGTAGTGTATTTAATCATATTTTCACGAAAGGCATAGGGCGTCATTATTTTAACAGGCGAAACATCGTGGAAAATTTGGAATTCAATCTTTCAATAGCGGAGTTTAATCGGAGGCTTAAGGGGCTAGTCCACTTTGAAAATTTCAAAAAATCGATAGCAATCAGACTCGAAGAAATCGACGATGATGAGCAATCCGAAGGGATTTTGTATAGTGCAGGAATTGCCGATTGAGTTCAGGTAAGAGTTTCTTCGAAACAACGTTTTCAAAATCTAGCTCCATCGTATCTCTAAAACGAATAAACCGGTTCTCTTGAAATTTGAACCACATACTGTAAACATGATTCGCAACAAGATGACCCTCGATGGTTTAAACAAGTTAATTGTTACTCTTTTTCTTTTGCGAAAAACTGCGGAAGAAACGAGTTTTTTTTACTTTTTCGTTTATCGTCTGCCATTTTTTTCATTTTTTGATAAACCTATATATCCGAGGGTCATTTTGTAGCTGGTGTCATACTGAATCTAATGGACTTTGATTTTTTTGTTTCAGACAAGCCGTTGCCGAGTTGTAATGGAGCTACCTAGCCCACCTATTTTTGAGGCGTTACGTTAAACTATAGTTTTTGTACTTAAAAATGAATAATTTTTTAAAAAATGTATTCAAGACTTTATCTATCAAGCCTAACAACTTTTATATTTATATCTTTTATAAAATACTTTAAAAAATCGCGATAATAGCCTTTTTTCGTGGCTCCAAAGTGGACTGGCCCTTTAAAAAACAATAAAATTTTACCCTTTCTTCAGACGACAAACTTTACTACGGCATGTGTCAGGTGAAGAAGTGTCGGGATATATATATATATATATATATATATATATATACACTACATTTATTGAAAATGTATCGTTTATGAACGTTTTGTATATTTCAAACGAATCTGGAATATATTTATGGTATATTAGTTTATATATAGATACATATATATAGTGATGTAGATTCGGATTTCATATTCGTAATACATATAACATACATTGGTGACGCATTTTTGAGTTTATACAGTTTATATATGAGGCGTTCCATACCATTTCGAACGGTCAAAAAGTTATCCACTCTCAAAAGAATTGAAATTTTGTCAAATTATTTAATTATATGAAAAAAAAAAACGTGTAATTTTTTTTCAAAATTTTTAGATCGCATTTTCTCGAGTTTTTCAAAATTTCAAAATTTTCAAATACCATTATATCTCGTGAGCATTTGATTTAACAGAAAAATGTTTAAGACAAAAAAGTTGCAATTTTACATGAACTTTGTGAAAAAAATTTGTTTTGAATTTTTCGAGTTTAAAAAATGCCCATTTTCACCAAAATTATACAAAAATATTTCTTTCGGTCGATATGTCACTTTTGATGTTTCTCAAAAAATTCCAGAAAATACTCTGAAGTGTGTACAGTAACACCTACTTTTTTCAGAGTGGCTCGATTCGTTGTTCCAAGGCTGTGCTTTTGTTTTATTATTATGAGATCTTTTTTTTTAGACAAATCAATTATTATTAAAAATTATTCTCTCCCAAATTGCTCTCACATTTTTCAGGTAATAAACATCCATAACAGTAATAATTTTTTTGAGCTTAGTCATACATTATCGGTAAGGTATACAAAGTTAACCTTGCCATACAAAGTAACGTTCGTCGTCCAACATGAAAATTGTGATACAATGTAACGTCGTCGTGCAATATGGAAAATGTGATACGAAGTATCGTTGACCGCCCAATATAAACATTGTCATACAAAGTAATGTGCGCCGTCAAATGCCTTCTACATCCTTCAGTTTGTCAACATTCCCCCTCCATACCAAAATACTATTGGAGTTCTCAGTGTGTTTCGATTTTTTTACACTAGGTTGCACGGTGTGAGCCAATCAGAGAAGTCATATGCTTCCTTTGAATTTTCTTGGTGGTTTCTCGAGGGCCTTGTTACGAATTAATTTTTACAAAGAGTTACAAAAATATCTCATAATAATTAAACAAAGCACAGCTGTGGAACAACTAATCGAGTCACTCTGAAAAAAATAGGTGTTACTGTACACACTTCAGCGTATTTTCTGGAATTTTTTGAGAAACATCAAAAGTAACATATCGACCGAAAAAAAATATTTTTGTATAATTTTGGTGAAAATGGGCATTTTTTGAACTAAAAAAATTCAAAACAAATTTTTTTCATAAAGTTTCTGTTAAATAAAAAGCTCACGAGATATAACGGTATTTTGAACATTTTGAAATTTTGAAAAACTCGAGAAAACGCGATCCAAAAATTTTGAAAAAATTAACACGGTTTTTTTTTCATATAATTAAATAATTTGACAAAATTTCAATTTTTTGAGAGTGGGCAACTTTTTGACCGTTCGAAATGGTATGGAACGCCTCATATATATATCATAAATGTATTTTTCTATGTACGTCAGCATATTTTCTCCGATATATTTCCCAATACATAATCCTAGTTTGTATGTCTGATATATTTAAGATATATCTTAAATGTACTTATATTTATAATTCGCATAGCTTTTACTCATATCCAAAAATTCCATTGACATATCTAATTTTTCGAACAAATTATATTTAATATGTGTTTTATATATCTTTCGATATACTTGATTTCCGTGTGAGGAAGATCCCAAAATAACGACGTCATCGGCCGATCATATGAAACGGTATTCATACTGTACTCCGGGGACCGGAGACTGACAGGAAAGGCCGAGTGTGGGAACGGGCCCTGGGGCTGAATCTGCGTTCAGGCCAATACGAGAAAGGGAGAAAACGACGGAAGTCAGCTAAAAACCGCGAAGCATCGGATGAACCTCGCGCTCCATGCGATGTCTCCAATATCATGAACATTTTCAAATATCTTCTTTTAAGGATCCAATAAAGTGATTTTGATTAATTTCCTTCGCCTAACCCTACATATATGTATATTTTTATTTAAACATATAAAACTTTTACTCAATTAAACGATAAACAACCAATTAATTATAAATATTTGATTGAACAGTTCTAGAGGTCATCTGAGTATCAATACCATTGATTCTGGAATAATTTCGATTCAAGAGTAATTTTATAAAAATGTATCGCTTGAGACATTATATGTATTTTGAAACTTGTTTACAGACAACAGCAAATTATATATGAGTGATGGCTCTAATAGTATTCATTAATCTATTATTCGGTATTCATTCATGTACCGTACTACTAATCAATCAGTTTAAAACGACAATCAGTTTAAGTGATCAAGCTGCCTTGTTGCTCTGGAGTCCTTGAACATTTTTAAGGCGTCTGGCCACCCTGACCACTCGAAAAATGGCTAAAATATTTTTGGAAAAGTTATAAACTCGCAAGTATGAATCGGGATTTTTTTATTTTTTTTTATACAACGTCAGAAAGGGCTTTATGAATAACGTAAATAAATTACCCTCAAAAACATTTTAAAATGGCAGCGTTATGCTCATTTCCGCGGAGGCCCTCCGCACGATACGCGCGGTCGTTGTCCCACCTGTTCATGTAGCATCTAAATAAAAAATTAGGTTATTCGTAAATAGTGTGGCTACAATGTAGCATAGCGATTTTTTTTTGTCCATTACTAAAATTACGTTGAGCCGAAGAAAAAAGTTTGTATTTTACACCGCAACTTTACGAGCAAAAACATTAATTTAAAAAAACAATCAAGTTATCGCAAAAAACCTACGCTACATTTTAGATAATGTATCTAAAAATTTTGTGTCAAAATTTGAAAGCAATCGGACCGATAGTTTACGAGATTTCGTTGGTACCAGTTCGGAAAATGTGGTTTCGAGATAATCGCAAAAGAAAGTAAACGTGCGGTTATTCGGCTGACGGTGCGGTTTTTGTGAGTTTTACCTTCAATCGGCAATTGTTCTTAACAGTTCAAGGTTAAAAAAAATCATTTAAAAAATCAGGGTGGCCAGACGCCTTGAACGAACGAATTCCCTCTCTTTTGATTTTTCTAGTTCTTTTTCATTAAATAATTTAACAAATCCATTAAAAGTACTAGAACTTCATTTTTCTGTTCAAAATTCATACTAACCGTAGAGTCCGATTCGAATGTGGTTAATAACGCTAGACCCATTTTCCAAAATATTCAGGACCACGAGAGAAATAAGTATCGATTGGAAATTCACCTTAGAACTAATATGCGTAAACCCTACAGAAGATTGACATAGCAGTATGACTAACAGATCAATGTTTTTCAAGGTGTCACTTAAACATAACTGGCAATAGCAAATTCGTCGCAATATACAGTCGGTTTTTTTAACAGGTCTTTTAAGGGGGGTTTTTTACCGCCTTCCTGAGACGCTCAAGTAGTTAAAGCAAACATTTGATAACAATTGGTGATCATTTCATTTACAAATAGTTTAAAATCTATGACTTAGGCGTTGCCTCCTGAAGCTTTTCTCTCATTACGCGTGCTGATGGCTGTAATTTTTCTGAGGTGGACGTTCGCCTGAAAATGAAGGATTAAAAGAAAAAATAATTGCATTCAGTACAACTTCCGTTTGGTTTCGGTTCGTGTCATAAATATTCTATTATATACTTTAGATGATGTCATAAAGAATATGTGTACCAACTTTGAAGTAAAACAGATAAGTAGATTTTGATCCATTTGGACAGCTGAAGTGGTATTTCGGTATTGAAAACGGTATTTCGGAGAAACGAAAAAGACAACACAGTCCGAGTTTTATGTGCGATAAAACAAGTGAATTTTTAATTGTACCTTTAGTTGTAATTCCTGGCTCATACAGTATCCCTCCCGCATATAAAGGAATGCCTTTCGAATCTTTTCAAGCCGGTCTTCTTAATTTTGTTGGCCCTTTCGTTGCTTCTGGGATCTTGAATCGGCGATGGAGATACAGCTCTTATCTAACTCCTCACAGCTTTTCTGAGCACTAGGTCCGACTTTTACCCTGAAGACTTGCATCATCAGGAGTACATTGATGTACTTGTCATTGAATGCGCTTGTAACAATATTTGCCACGATCTCGATAATTGTCTAACCACTTGAATTAGTTTTTGGTGCCATAGATAAAATAACGTCATTCGCGTTTTCCTTGTTGTTTTGCCCGAAGTTTCTGAGACAACGCGATAATAAATTATCGGAACTTAGTTTTTCATAAGCAGGCCGAATAGCTTTTATATTAGCCTTCCCCTTCTGCTACGTGCAATAGGAGATTACATGCGCGCGGCTCGCCCAGCTGCGCGGCGCAGGCCGCAGCTCTCTGATTAAACCACCGTAACTCGATTATTTTTTGGTTAATTTTAGTTTCAACCTTGGTTTAAAATATTCTGAAATAGTTCAAACTTTGAAAAAATCTTTATTCTTTGTATTTTCTTGTAGTTTCAGGTAGTATAAAATGTTGTAATATGCGCTGAGTATTTTCAGCCCTTTTTAACCTGTGTTTAACAGGGTAAAAACATCCGGAAACACTCAGCGTAAATTAAATCATTTCTGAATTACTATATATGTATGTAGCAAGCGTATTTGTTGAAAATTATGAGTATTATTATCCGCATCGATTTCTTCGAATTAACGTGGGCACTTTGTATTAGGATAACATCTGGAACAAATTACGATATGGAGAATGAAATCAAGAATATAGTTTATAAGCGTGCTGGTCCGCAGATCGGGAGGTCCCAGATTCGAATTCCAGTCACTTTCAGCACTTACATCACTTTTGTCGTAAAATGTTTTTCTTCGACATTTCTCGGCGAATTACGACTAGTTCCGTGGCTGGGAGGCGAACTTGGAACCGGCTGTATCGGTATAGGTTTTCCACAGTTTCCCTATGCCCGTGGCAGATATGTCATGATGACTACGATACAGAGGGGGGAAGTCGGCTGCGGCCGCGAGTTACCATATCCACTGTTACCATATCCAAGTTAATGAAACCATGAGGTCAGTAGTGAACGCGTTAGCTAGTATAGAATTAAGCGATCACCTATTCAATTATTCGCTCAGTCTAATGTCGCATTACTTTAAAACGACACTAGATCGTTTGTATAAAAATTTAGCTGTTTGAACTCGTGGTATCCTTCCGTTCAAATATCAATTGCAGATCACGACAAATTGAGTGATCTCTGTATTGAGGTTCGATTCATAATTTAGATGCAATTAACGACTCAATCAAACTGTGATACAATCAATCCGAAAATGTATGAAAATTAGTTTCAAAATACGTTCCTAATTTATATTATCCCTATTCAGGCACTCTAGGGAAACAAAACATATATTAAGAACTCACCTTGAGCTAATTGCCATAGCCAGCGAACAAACTAGCAGCACGGGTCATTTATGAATGTGTATTAATAATCGAATAACCGCCAAAACTCTTACCAAAAATGTTCGGAAACTCTGAAGAAACATGAAATAGATTACGAACTCTCCTTCGAACTAATTTGTATAATCTTCGAACTCCGCAATTTACAACACGATCAACTAATTAACTCCTTAACTGTCGTGACACACACATGAGCAGAAAAAAATCGTGCCACTTTTGTGAACTTCAAATGCCTCACATATGTAGGCATTTGAAGAGAAAAAAAAACATGATTTTACTAAATCGATTTGACTGTAATTTGGTAAATCATCGATTTGAAGTCGCTGAATCCGAATCTGAAATCGGATTTCCAAAATTCAACATGGCAGATCCAATATGGCGGACGCAAATTCGAAAAACAGTATGATTTTGACGAATCCGCTGAATCCGAATCTGAGATGGGATTTCTAAAATTCAAAATGGGGGATCCAATATGGCGGGAGAAAATTCGAAAAGTAGTCGGATTCCGACAAAAATGTGTATCTTTAGATATTTAGGGTCGTGAATTTCGAATTTGAGTCCTGACTCTAAGTTTCTGAAGCTCGGCTACATTATGACGAATAAAAATTTAGCAAATCATTGATGACAAATTATCCGTAGTCAAAAATGTAAAAAAATATTGTTTGGCTTTAAATCCCGCTCTCTGCCGAACCCAGCGTCACGAATCGAGGACGTGGCGGTTGTTGACTCCGATTTTGTATTTTTTGTTTGTTGTACTTTTTGTATTTGACATTTTCTTTTGCTTTTTGTATTGTTCAAATTTGTTTTTACTATTCATATTTTCAATTTTTTGTTCGTGTTTTGATAAAGTTGGTCTATTTCAAGTGGGAATGTTGTGCCTTTATTTCCGTGGCCCAGGAGCCTATACGAGACAACAAAAAAATCTCGCTAAGTATTTATATTGTTTATATTATTTTTTATATTATTGTAGATATTTTCTCGCATTTAGGCGCTTAAATTCAAATTAACTCAATCAAATCAAAACTGAAATTTTCTCCCGCCGTATTGAATCCGCCATTTTGAATAATGAAAGTCTGATTTCAGATGCAGATTTAGCGACCTTGAAATTCATAAGATACTGAATTTCGTCGGAATCGAACCATTTTTCGAATTTGCGTCCGCCATATTGGAACGGCCATTTTGAATTTTGGAAATCTTATTTCAAATTCGGATGCAGCAACCTCAAAAACCGTAATACTGAAATTATAGGATAAATATTAAAAAAAAAAAAAAATTCCAACACAAAAGTGGCACGAAAATCTAATTTTCGCCTGACTGCTAAGGGGTTAATGAATGGTATGGATAATCGAATAGCCGCCCGAACTTTAACTAAAAACAAATAGGAATTCTAGAGAAACAAAAAATATATTGGGACTCATGTGAAACTTACTTTTTAAATGAAATTCCAACTAGCAGCAGGGGGAATTAATGAATGAAATAATAAGAAGACATTTTTATAACCTTCAAACTTAGGAACCAGCGGCAAATATTAATCAATTAGTATTGATAATTGAATGACGACCGGAACGCTTCCTAAAATATTCAGGTACTGTATAGCAACTAGGGGTGTGCGGGTACCCGATTCACACTTCTGACGGGTTACGTTTTTGCGTTACCCGCCACTATCGGGTACCCGAATTTGGCAGTCGGGTACTCTCAAATTTTTGCTACTCGTAAACGTCGAGTACTCTTAAACTTCGAATATTCGTAAATGACTCGGAGATTCGTATCTATGATTTATATTTATTTTTATTTTTTATTTAGGTGAACCGACCAAATAGTGGGAGAAAACGAAAACGCGAAGAAGGCGATAAAACGAATAAATGAAAATACTGTAAAACATCTTTTTTCGTCTCACTTTTCTATCCTGTATGTGTGTGTGTGTGTGTGGGTGTGTGTTGGGGTGGAGTGAAAAACGGTCACTTTTGGCGGATCGTATCGTAATAACGCGGGAAAGTTGCATTTTGGCATCACTACAAAGTGTGCGAAAGAAAAACATGTACAATAAATATCTTCTGTTCCGGCGAACGCCTTAAAGTTTTGAATCTTTTAAACCAAAAAAGGGCAAGATTCAACGCCTTGCGTTTATTTGAAGCGAGAAAAAAGTGTAGCTTCCATTTGACATTTTTAAATTGAAAATGTCTTGATTAGTTTCAGAGATATAAGCGTTTGAAGAACAAGTTTTACCTGGAATTTTTTTTTTTAATGCCAAAAAATCAAATTAAGTAGAATGAATTGCCGAAATTACCAGTTAGTACTAGACAGAATTAATGGAAATTCGACGAAGAATCTTGCTTTTATTCAGTTTTTCGACATTCAAATATCTTGATATTTCCTGAAATGCGAGTACCTTAAAAGAAGTTTGCCGGAAAAAAAAATTGTAAATATATGCATAACAAAAATACTAAAATTATTAAATAAATTATTTGCATTTCTTCTGAACTTCAACCTATTGGCGAAGGGTAGAACATAAAGCTGGAGTCTATTTCGTCTGTTTTGGTACGTTTCCGTGGCGCTGTCTACACTATAAAACGAAATTTTGTTCCGGCAACACGACTTATCGAGTACCCGATGTATACGATGCCCGGGGAAAAAAGTTCATATCCGAATATATCTGAATCAGATATGATCAGACAAGAAAAATGGCCATATCTGTTCATGTAGTGTAGTGTAGAGCATGTATGATCATATCAGCGCCATTTTGGTCATTTTGATAGCAGACCCGTCCATATCGCAGCGGGTCTGACCAGATCCAATCCCCAGGCCAGATCTGATCATGTCAGGTAGATCTGATTTTATTGGGCCAGATCTGATCGTGTCAGGCAAATTTAATCTTATTGGACCAGATCTGTCTGTCCGTATAAGAATAAAATACCATGGATCCCAGTAGACCTGGACATCTATGAACAATAGACCTGCCCATATGATAGAATCATAGTTTATCTGAACTAACAGACCAGGTATGACTCCGACTATACCAGAGCAAATCTTACCCTGATGGGACAGATCAAATCTTGTTAGTGCAGTCATGAAGATATTAAAATGTTTACATATCTAGAGCGGGGTTATTAACACGTCATCACTTGACGTGTTAATAATTAATAATATTATAGTAACTCACATGATCACATATAATACAGTCAGGTGAGGTGCCATATCTGATCGGATATCGTCTCATATCCTCATATATCGTTTCATATATTCAGATGTTTTCATATGTGAACAACTGAACTGCATATACGATAGGGTATGAGTGTATAAGACTTCGTATATTTTCCAGGTTTGGTATCGTATCTGATGGGATAAAATTTTATATGAACGTGCCTGCTCATATACCACACCATATATGTTCAGATATGGTTTCACGCTGCCAACTCGCCGTGGTACCTGACCAGATAAAAACATATATGAGATCTATATAGCAGAGTCTGGCACCGTATTTGATCGGATACGATGTTATGCGAACAGATACGTTCACATATCACATCATGTATGTCCAGATACGAATTTACGGTACCAACTCGCCTTGGTACTCAGCCAGATATAAACCGATATGAGTTCATATATGGTCAGGCCAGATACTGTATTTGATCAGATATGATATTCTATATGCATATGTGATGTGGAATATGATCAGACCTAATCATATATGATACTGTAAAATGTCAGATATAAATATATCTGATACATATATGAGAATATCTGAAACATATATGAACATATCCACTCAGACATACATTTTTTTCCCGGTTGTATACGAGTACTCGAAAAACTCGGGTACTCGATAAAGTTCGAGTATACTCGTTCTATCACGGAGAAATTCTGGTACCCGAGTTTTTCGGGTACCCGATCGGATCATAGTCTAATTACCCGACCCGACCCGACCAATTCTGCTACCCGCACACCCCTAATAGAAACAAAAAGTAAATCAAGAACTGACCGTTGAACTGATTTCTAAAAACTTCGAACCGACTGATAAGTCGCGTGGTATCGATAAACAGCTAACCGCTAGAACTAATTGTAAAGATAGTCATGAACTTTAGAAAATCGACCAACAGATGAAACACTTATCTTGGGACTAATTTTTATAACCTTCGAATTAACTAGTTAGCAGTACGGCCCATTAATTAATGGTATCTATAATCAAACAACCGACAGAACTCGTCTAAAAAACATTCGGCAACTCAAAATGAATCGAACAAAAAAGTAAGGAACTCACCTTGGAATTCATTTTTGTAATCTTAGAACTTGCCAATAAGCAGCTCGATTAATAAATGGATGGTGTCAAGAATCGTATAACGTCCACAATTATTTATGAATTTATGCGGGAACTCTAGAGAAACAACAAATAAGTTAGGCAGTCACCTTGCAGCTGATTTCTATAACCTTGGAACTTGGCAATTAGCAACTTGATACATAAAGTACTTCGATCGAGTTACTTACGACTCAGGCATCATTCTATAGAAAAGCAAAATCGCCTAAATGTATTTATATGCGATATCTTGAAGAAGTGACGGCCTAGTAATGCTAATGTTCAAATCAGAATCCTAGCGTTGATTGTTCAACTCTTTTTGTTCCAATACATCGAAACCAGAACTCTAGATATTATTGATGAGGAACTCAAAAGCATATTAATTATTATTGGCAAATATTATCTGAACCGGGGCAACTTTATAGGCGAAGAGCGTGTCAAGTTAGCGTTTCTGATTCTGGTTGCTCATAATTGAGTTATAATCGCCAGAATTATTTCAAAATTATTACGAAAATTTCGAGAAACACAAAGTCGATTAGGAACACACTTCGTAACTCTTTTCGAAAAACCTCCGAACGCCAACTTGACAGGTTTGAGGTGCGCTGAGTACCCGTGGTGACCGATATGCGTGTTAGTTTTTTATTTTAAATTTCGTAACATGGGTTGGTCGGGAGCAATCACTTTTTTGTAGATGTAAATGTTTAAACCACTTTTTCCCGCTCGTGTATGATGTATCCAACTCTCATATCGAGGAAGAAGAAAGTGAATACGAGTTATGGGCTACGTGACAAACTCACCGATGGATAATCGAAGTCAGGGGAAGACGAGATGTCCAACACGTAATCGGCTCTACTCTGATTTGCTGGGTCCTCAAGCGCTACAGGTGGCGTGAGGGTGCTCATAGCACTCGTTATCGTCTGAAATATAAATCGCCACGATTACATACACAATTGTCTCTTGATTCATTATAATAACAATTTGTTATACGTGGGCGCTAGTTTTGTGTCTTTGTATACGAGATATCCCTCGATAGGTGAAAGATAGGAAAACCGTTCGCGTTATGCCTATTTTCGATCTAGGCCAACGAGTAAGCATAGCAACAAGTCAATGCGTAGAGAACGGGGAAAACGGAGACATCAAAAAGGTGTCCTATCAAATCGTGGTAATCTATCGAATAATTTGTGATTGAAACTAATATATCAGTCAAAAGTAGACATTAGCCGCGTCGTTTACAAATATCCACGATCCACGTGCTAGCCGTTAGGTATTAGATAGGTCTTAGATGTTCAAACATTTATTCAAACGTACCGATGTAAAAACCTCTATAAGTTTTCATGTGTTTCAGGTGTGTCAAGTTATGATAAATGAGTATCAAAAACTATTTTTGAGATGTACAGATTGATATGTACGAGAGGTGCATTATTACCGCGTACGCGTTCAATGACAACTAATAGGATCTCTCAATTGAAGGAATGCATCGCGGAAATGTCGTGTATAGGCCGTTGCTCAACTACGTCCTTTCCGTTCGTAACCATATAGGGTGTCTCTTTCCGAGCGAAACGCTTTTCTTTTTAATGTCGTGCGACAAAAATTGGCCGAAATATCGAGATATTCATGAATAAAGTTCGACGCTGAGTAAACAATGGCACAGTAGTTCCTAGCCTAGCGACTAGCCAGACCGAGCGCGGGTTCGAATCTACGTTCACGCAAGTCATTTGGTTTTTGTCGTTTTCTTTTAGTGTTAAATAAGAAATGCGAATATTTTTTCTTCAAGCTGATAAGATCGCTCAGTGATGTTTGTTTATTAATTAAAAGGCTCATCACCAAGTTCGCAAATTATGAATAGGTTTCGCGAACAGTCTATTGGCAATTGTTGCGATAGTTTCTTTGCCATTGTTTGCTCAGTTTACTGTGCCATTGTTTACTCAACGTCGAACTTTACTCATGGATATCTCGGCCAATTTTTGTCACACGGCTTTAAAGAAAAAAGCGTTTTGCTAGGAAAGAGACACCCCATATGCTCACGAACGAAAAGGACGTAGTTGAGATGCACCCTGTATATATATTCCCCGATATAACATTGTACATATACCCTTTTGGGCTTTTACGATCCCATGCCGTATTACTTCAATCCCGCATTTCCACTTTACCATTTTAAGTTCCTGAAAGACCTGTAGAATGTTGTAAACGGTCACGCTTTCCTAATGTACTGCTATATTGCATTTGCACGAGGGCACGGAGAAACAGCAAAACTTGTACCGACCCGGACGGCTATATTTTATCAAATTCCAGTCGTGTTACTATCAGAAACTCATTAAAACTACTTCCCATCCGGTAATCACTGTGCAAACGAGTGTGCCTGGGCGATCATGAATCCATGTGCGCACACGGTCGGCATATGTACACAAATAAAATAAATCCACATGATCAAGCATCAATTGTAGCATCCATTGATATGTTCTATAATTTACGTATATAGGGCATTAAGTTCACATAAGTGTACCTATTATCGAAAATGTTGTAAAATAAGACTACTTGTAAAAAGTAAGAACCTTGAAAGGCATCCAAAGATTTCCGGAAAGCAGAGTTATTAGCCACACCGTATTTTAATTGCCTGCACTTGTTTCCTCCTCCAGCAACTCGTACTTATCTCTTTTGATCAAGAATACACGACGAGGCGGCCGCGAATTATTAGGAAAAGGAGAATTTAGTACGCCACGCTGCATTGAAAATCTTTCACTTAAGTCATAGATCTATTTAGACCAAGTAGATTCGTATACTCCATTCTACTATTACAGAGATTTATGATTTGATTTTTTAGATTAAATATTTGTTCATTCGAATCAATATCTGTTTAATATTGTTGGACAAGGCACATCTTGTTTGCTCCTGATAATTTCGGTATAGGGTATTATTTACTCAACAAAGAATATTTAGTCCTAGAAACTAAATGTACGTTTACATATATTATTTGAACTGGCAGGGATGTTTGTAGGCACAAGAATTTATCCTCTGGTTGACATTACTGTTGCGTTTTTATTTTGATATGCTTTTCTTTGTTCAATGAATCTCCGTATAACATTTAGAATTTGAATTTTCTTAAATCCAATCGTAGTCTTCTTTATATTTGCTGTCATGTGGAATTGCCAAGTCCTTAGGAGGACCATACATTGCGGTTCGCAAAGCGTAAGGCAACAAGTCGACATAACTTAAACCTCAACGTCTTTCACGGTCTCGCCTGTATGGTCGCTCGGAGTACCAAACATGTGTGCACGAGGGATTAGAAAACCTACGCCACACATCGGCCACCAAACGTTTTACCTCCACGCTGGGTAGGCACGCACCGCGTACGTGGCGAGGACCTACCTACCCAGCGCGCGAGTGTCACGGTCCATGGCTGACGTAGGGCGCAGGATCTCGCGGTTTCTCCCGCAAGCCATATGTATTCTGAGCAAGTATACAACCGTGTCCGCAAGACGTATCGATATACCTTGAATTTTGCAGACCGTTGCTCGTGGTCACTCAAGTGTCTTCCGAACGATTTGGCAATTGCACAACTTGAGACTTCTATTCGAAACATTTCCTCTCATATTTCGAAGCGGTAATAAAACAATACATTTTTGATTATTTTGCGCCATGCAATAATATCAGTAAGAATAACTATATCTTATATCTGAAAAAGATTGCAGTTTGCAAATAAAAATACTATCGATTCAAATACATTTTTCACACGTTCCACATAACAGTATATTTGAATTGAAGACGCATGTATTGCGTGCAAATAAACATATTTGTATTTAAATACATTTATTGTATTGTATTTTTATACGTTTAAAGCATGAATCTACGTTAATTAAATACCTATTCATTCAATTGGACTACAATATTGACATATCAAAAGATACTCGACATAAATCAAAACAATATGTTTAAAACAAATAAAGTTATAAATAGTACCTCTTTATTCTTGAAACAGGTAAAGTCCATGGGTGGCCAACCTTTCCAGCATGTGAGCCAAACTTCAGAAATAATACTTCCTGTACACCCATAGTAATGTTATATGATGCGAACGCCTCATGATGTAATGTTCTTTTGGTGATATGTACAATAAAAGTTAACATTTATGTTCTTTTGACTCAGCTCCGCGCGTCGCATGCGGCCAGCGAACCGCAGGTTGGCTACCCATTAGATAAACCTTGTTTTTTGTCCGATCTTTACGCTATGAACCATTTTTCGGTAGAAAAATTTATTTTACTCTATATTTTCAAGTGGTTCGACGCAAGGAGAAATAATAATAGCAAACATTCATCGCTATTCTACGTGCAACCGGGTTCGCGAGATTCTTTAACCCTTCGTTGTCACTGTGGGTCCAAAAGACCCAGCGTTCAACTTTAGCGCCAAATATATGTCCTTATTTGGTCTACGATGAGGCTTTCCCTACAATGAACCTTTACCTTAGTCTCCTGTAAGGGGACCGGCGGCTGTATGAATTTCAGCGTTAGTATTCCGGTGGCAGTGATCGGAGCAACAGTGCCCAAAAAAGCCGGGTCCAATAGGCCCATTTGTGACAACAGTGACGACGCTATGATTTTTAAAGTAAACGTTTTCCTTGCGACTTTTTCTCTTCACGATTTTTGTTGCGCCATCTGAGTTTTTACTTAATCATTTTGGCACATGTTATACAATATTTAAAGTATGTTAATTAATGTTTTCATGATGATCCGACTGATAGGTTTTGTGTACCAACAGTTTGAAAATCGACTGGATCCATTGAACCCAGTATGACAAGCATGTATTATCAGGTGAGTGCCAATGAAGGGTTAAATAATGTACTGACAAAATCTGCTAATGCGTTTTATACACAATCTATAGACTTAACGATATTACGTCCATTTATTCAAAACAAAGTTGACAAATCTCACCAGTATGGCGTCTCTGATATTTTTCTTGATGTCTTCGATTTTTTGGCGCTTTTCCCTGAAAAAAAAAAGGATAGTTGCGATTACAATATGGACGTGGGTTGTTCGAATAACCGTTCTCACTCGATACGCCGCTATTGTCAGCAAGCTTGGACGGTTACTCGGTTCTAGAATCAACAAACACTCAATAATAACCGCAAACAGAAATGGTAGACCAATTTCAGCACGCATAAATCCAAGGTCGATTTTTCCCAACATGGACATGAAAAACGGTATCGTCAACCATTTTTTCAAAGATCAAGTGGGCGACTTCGCAAGATCCAACTCGTACCGTTTACCATGTCGCTGCACTTATCTTGACAATTTACGACGCATGGCATGGTAAAGTAATCACGGAGTTAAAAAAACGTGAAATCGAAAAGATTGAGGAAAACAGGAGAGAAACGGCGTCTTTTAGGCCGGGTTACTTAATCGCATGCCATTGTTCTCTCATACGGTTTGATCACTTCTCTGCATTCTTTGCATTGCTCATCTATCTTTAACACCAAAAGCAAAAAGTCGATTATATTAGGTGTAGGAATAAGAAATCCATTATTTTTGCCTTCAATTTCATGCAAAAATAATGGATTTCTTTTTAGTACACCTAATATGCAGGGTGAGGCACAGCAAGTGTTACAGAGCAATAGCACTCAAAGTATTGATCATATCCAAAAATGTTCCAGGTAAAAGTTTCAGTGTTCTAGAAGGCCATCATACTGGACCACCCTATTTTTTTTATCGGTGGAAGCGCTGGAGCTACGTCAAGGTCAACTCCACTTTTTAACATGGAATGGTACAGTCTTTCTTCAACCATTTTGTGGAGCACCTTAAGCCTCATAAAAAACATTGGGGTGTCAAAGTCGTTCAAGGTCATTCAAGGTCACCTATTAAAATTAAATACAAAACTAAATATCTCGGATCACTACCGAATATTTGATAGTGATCCGAGATATTTAGATTTGTATCATCGATACTGACCTTGAATGACCTCGAACGACTTTGACCCCCTAATGTTTTTTATGCGGCTTGAGGTGCTCCACAAGATAGTTGAAGAACAAATTTACCATTCCATTTGAAAAAGTGAAGTTGACCTTGACGTAACTTCAGCGCCGGCACCGATAAAAAAATTGGGTGGTCCAGTATGACGGCCTTCTCGAACTCTGAAACTTTTGTCTGAAACATTTTTGGATATGATCAATAGTTTGAGCGCTATTGCTCTGTAACACTTTATGTGCCTCACGCTGTATATATTCTTTTGACATGAAGTGGAAAACTATAACTGCAGGGAAGTGTATATCAATAAATCGGCGAAGGGACTTACCACGTCTCTTGAAAGAAAAAAACCGCAGAGACGCGTAAATATATTTATTGTATTCTTTGTTTAATCGCGTTAACTAGGAGGTGGCAAAACAAATAAATACATATGGAAACAGAGAAATGATAAAAGATGGGACAGAGAAGCGGAAAACGGGTTTTTCCCTGGCAATTCATTCTCCTACAATTTCTAATAACTTCATATATACTGACACAAATTATATATAAATCGTTCTAAAAGGCCTTGAAGTATGATAAAGAACGTTCTAGTTTCCCCGCGAATAAAGTCGTGCACATTAAAATAGCAAAAATGATCTACAACAACATGCAAATAGGACACGTACATATCAGTACATTGCCGCACTATTTCACGAACAAAGCATTATACGAGTACAAAAAAAATCGTTGACACAACTCGAATAGCAGAGTTTTTTTAGAGAATCATTCCAATAAACTATTCTATTTCAACGGGAGCATTTGATTTTTACACAAAAGAAGATACTTTTTGGATTTTGTATTCAGCAAAGATCCGGATAACAATCTAGGGTTTTTATATCTTATCAAGAGACGCGGCAGCGTCTTGACGCTAAGTAATTAAAATTAAAAAAAATTCGCCGCCACTGATGATCGCTGCCACCAATCTCGACGCCACTGCCGAACTGACGACACGCCGCGACTCTTCATACAGTAAGATGGCCTTTTAGCAGATGACTTTTAACGTTGTCTCGACATTACGCGAAAACGCGGCAACAAATCGAAAATCTAATGACATTTTACCAATGTAATGTGATTTTTTCCTATCGATTTCGTTCGGGCTATTTTTCGATTCGTCCACTCAATCTCGAGATCTCATGATTTACAGTCGAATTTTCGAGTACTTTTTACCCCAAAAATTCTTCCACACTCGTTCATTGTCGTTCATTGAATGAAATAAAGTCGTTGGCTCATATCGTAAACATAGTACATACGCCGTTTTGTGAATTGAGTAACACTCTCGCGCAACAGGCACAGCAACGCGCCCCCGCTTTCTCGAACGGCACGACTCGAACTACACCCTGCTTTCAATTTATATATATATATATATATATATTCTAATAGTCGCTTTGAGAGCTCGAATAACCAAACACGGTCATTCGCGCGAATGTGAAAAACGATAACAAACGGCTCTTATTAGAGCCAAACATTTATTTAACAAAGGTTCACGTCGTTTCAAATTTAGGTGTGGATTATTTATTTTGATCCTAACACGCGTATATTAGCCGTGGCGCTCGCGCGGAATCCGTCGGAGGAGAAACAGCGACAGAGGAAGATACGCAAATAGATGCAGAGTAAGTTAAAAAATATTCAATAATGTGTTTATTTCTTTCACTTTCTTATATAAAATTAAGGAATTCGCAGACAGACGTTCATGTGTAGCTTTTGTGTGCCCTGAGAGCATAACCTAGCTTCTGTACGTCATTGCCAATTCGTGGGTTCGTAAGTCTGGAATTCTTGAATTTACGTTGTTTGGATAGTATATTACGTCGTTTGGATCGCATATCCTCAAAATGTTCTGAACAAAGTCTTATGATGGACAGTGAAGTTTTTTGTAGAAAATGCATCCGGCTCTGCAGAATTTATTGACGCAGAGCTTGAAAATTATTTTGCCTAACGCATCATAGAACAACCTGAACCTCAGCGCTTTGCAAGCGACGAAAGCTTTTTTGGGATACTTTTGTGTGCGCGAACCCATTTCTACTCTACGTTAACCGAAAATACTTTGTTCGGATAGGAAAATTGGGAAAACCTTGCCTCTCGCTATGCTCACAATAGTGTCCGTGCGAAAAACTATAAGTGATGAAAACAATGTCTTGTTAGACTTTCTCCACAGTACTGTTCATGTAAAAAACTGACTAATATTTCATAACTTTCTTTAGAGAGACTCAGTGAATCATCAGAAGATTTCTATTGCCGCTGAACAAGATGACAAGTTTCACAAGCTGTGGAAAATTGAATAACTTGCCCGACTGTTTATCAAACTGGTCATTTTGTTCAGCGGCGAAAGATATGTTATGATGATTCACTGAATCCCTCTAAAGAAAGTTTAAAATGTTACTCAGAGGTTTACATGTGGACAGGACTGTGGAGAAAGTCTAACGAATCATTGCTTTCAACCCTTGTAGTTCTTCGCATGGGCACTAATGAGAGTACAACGATAGGTGAGATTTTCCCAATTTTTATATGTGAACAAAGTTTCTTTGGCGTACGCGGTAGAGACATTTGTGTGAGGCTCAGGGGTATCTGCAAAAAGCTTGTGTCTCTTGAAAAGCGCAGAAAGACTGCAAAGTGCAACTTTTGCCCTCACCGTACACATAGTTATAAGAGCTGAGTCAAGTTAATCCATTTGTCTTGACAACAGGAAATGTAATTTTTCAAAACAATGAATATTCATAAAACAACTGATGCCGAGCTTGTTCACATAGTTCTGTAATGCATCCGTAATATTTGGCTCTAGAAAGTGGGAAATTATTGAGTGGTTTGAACAAAAATTGGATTGTGAGACTGTAAGAGTGAGAAACCTTGAGAACTTGAGTACGAAAATATTTCAAGTACGGTCGAGTTTCATGTATTTATATTTTCCATTTGTCTATTTGTATTATTAAGGAGCGTCTTCTTTTTGTAAATTGAGGTCGTGAATCTCTAACAAAGTGTGTAAAAACGTTTGAAGCATTTTCACAGCCGGCACCGACCAGAAACCGTTTGCGCATTTGAGGACAATTCATTTTCGTTGCAAAAAAAGTTTGAGCATAGAAGGAGAATTCATTTTTGTTCCAAAAAAAAGGTTTGAGCGTTTAAGAGGAATTCATTTTAGTTCCAAAAAAAGTTTGAGCGTTTAAGAAGTATTCATTTTCGTTCCATTTCAACGATGCCAGCTTCAGCGTCATGGAGTTGGGATCACAAAGATTAAGGCCTTAGGCCACAGTAACGGGTATAAAATCATGTGCGAATTTGACAATTTTTTTTCGTATGAAAAAGTGATTGACTCATAAAATTAATTACACAACTATTTAGTATGAAAATCAACTTGTTAGAATTTTTTTCCGATGTACAAAATGACGGACTACTCGAAACTTCTCGAAACAGCTTTTTTACAATAGGCGTGACAAATAACTTCAACAATTTTCACTCGATTTACTTCAAATTTAAAAGTTATGTTCCTAATTGCATTTCGCAGAGAAGTACGTACGGAATTTCTGATTAATCGAAAACTTTTCATTTTATGAGCAGTTTATGAGCTGTTATAACGAAATGTTTCATTGAAAATTCATTTCTTAAGTTCAAATACCGACAACTTTTGAATAAAATAATATTTTTTAAATACCGTACGTACTTCTCTAGGTATTCTAATTTAACGGGAGATTTAATTTAACGACTTCGAACACCTAGATTGTCGAGGTCGGGGATTTAGAAGCTATGAACATTCCGTCGACCGTAGAAGACCTACACTATGGGCCTGGTAACGATGATTCCATGTAAGTTGACAAATTTCATGATGTATTCATTCCCAAATTTTCAAACGTGTTTTTCTCAAAACCACGTTTTTCAAATCGGTACCCGAAATTTCTCGAAAACCAATAAACCGATTGCGTTGAGGTTTTTTGTGGTTATTCTATACACCATTACTTGTCATAGGATTTTTTTTCCGTTACTTAGTTTTTGTTTTATAGGCAAAATAATAACTAATTTTTGGCCCACAAATCACTATTTATGTTCAAACGTCCGCCATTTTGTCATAAATCGATATTTTCAAAATCGGGTATGAGAAGTACTAGATATAGTATCTAATTTAATAATCTTTTTGGTTTTTGTTCAGATGATTTTTGAAGAAATGCCGGTGGGTACCGTATACGCAGATTTTTTTACGACGCTCCAAGGATCATACGATATCCTTGTATATTTTTGATATTTTTGAATAAAGAAAATTAAACAAATTTTTGAATGTATATGCTTCAAATAAGTAAAACCTGAATCCGAAATTTCAAATAGTTTTCCTTGAAAAAATTCACAAAAATGACTTTTTTTCCGGCTCCTAGGTGTATATCTCCCCTTAAATTGACAAGATTTTTTGTTTTTGTTCTAGGCCAAAAATTATGGATGCTAAATGTCACGCCGCGGAGCGCCTAAAAAAAGATAACAAAAAAAATATTAGTAGTCGGCCATTTTGTACATCGAAAAAAAATTGATTTTCTTACAGCTTGATATTGATACTAAATAGATGTGTAATTAATTTTTTGAGTGAATAACTTTTTCAAATCGTGAAATTTGGAAAAGTTTTGAGTGAATAACTTTTTTTAATTCGCACATGATTTTATCCCCGTTATTGTGGCCTAAGGCCTTAAGGGAACACAGAAATTATGAACATTTTTCAGTGATTTTCAAATTGCTCTATCTCCGCGAAAAATCAACGTAGGAGAAAAATTTTAAAAAACCCTTTCAAAGATTAGAATCTCTAGATTTAAAGCTTCCACTTTAAATAATTATTTGCTCTTTTGTTATTAATAAATCAAAGGAACCGTTGCAAAGGAAAATGTCCGATTTTTGTTTCGAAAAAGAGTACAGACAAGGAAAAATTTGTTTGATTAATGACGCAATCAGACGTATTTTCCTTGGATTACCCTTTCTATTTCGAATTTTCAAACAAGTATATATCAATGACATGATCAAAGTCAAATTACGCTTTTGACTTTAATAATCAATAACTCATGGACCAATCATCGTACACGAATTTAAAGGGCAGTTCCGGAAAGCTGAAAGTATGCTCTTCAAGGTAAGAAAAAATCCATTTTTAATTTGTTTTCTGTGAGATGTGCAGTTAAAAAATGTCACAAATGCCGTTTATTCTTTAAATTCCAAAAGTTACGACATCTTTGCGGATAGCTATCGCGAGTATTATGCTTAGGCATTTTTTCCAAGTTGATAGTGTCCACAAAAATTATGCTAAGCGTAAAGCTGTCCCGATTTTTTCCCTATAGCCCAAACGATGAAAGTGTTGAATTTGGTTAAAAAAATTGAAGGAAGACTATTATTGTTTTAGGCCACTATTATTGCGCTTACTCGGTTAAAAAAATAGTTTTTCGACATTTACGGGTATTTTCACTCATGTAAAGCCGAATTTGGACAAAGAAAAACATTCAACTTCTTTTCAATAAACGAAAACTCTTTGTTTTTAAAAGGGAATTTACTTTTATTCGTTTGTGAATTTCTCATTGAATAACAACAAACATACCCTCTCAAAGTAAAAAGTTCCATTCTTTAACCTTCTTTTGTTTGAAAAATGGATGTTAGAAGTTGTAACCCCTCTGTATTTCCTATACTTTTATTAATGTGAAATTAATCTTCTCATAAATTAGCATATTGTGAATACTTTATTGTAAAAAAGGTCGTAAAAAGAGAACCAAATATGTTCCATCCTGTGCAATGTCTTTATGCCATCTCTCCACGAGCTTCATTTTCCCACTTTCATAGAAGTCCTGCGATTTTTCGGCAAAAAAGTCATCGAAGTGGGTTTTGAGGATCAGGGAACTGAAGGTTTTATTATTCAAATCGTTCTGTAGCGCCTGGAACAAGTAATAGTCCGAAGGTGCAAGGTCCGGACTATACGGTGAATGCACCAAAACATTCCACCCAAGCTGCAATAACTGTTTCCGGGTCACCAGAAAAACGTGTGGTCTAGGGTTGCCCTGGTGGAGCACAACGCACTTCCTATTTACCGATACGGGCCGCTTCTGATCGATTGCGCGCTTTAATTTGGCCAGCGGTAAGCAGTCGAATCAATCGTTTCGCTGGGTGCCCGCAGCTCATAATAGACCATTTCTTTTCCAATCCGATCAAACACAGACCATGACCTTCTTCGTATGTAATCCAGCCTTTCCGACCATCTAAGTAACCTCCCTGCGCTTCAACCATGATCTTTTTCCACTAACATTGTTGTAGACAATCCACTCTCATCGCCAATAAGCATTCGCTTTAAAAATTATTCGTTTTGACGGTGTTTCAGTAGCAAATAGCCATCTGAAATTCGGTTTATTAAATTCTTTTCGCTCAGTTCGCGCGGCACTCAAACATCAAGCTTGTTTACCATCCCAAGCTTCCGTAAATATCTCCAAACAGTTGATTGATAAATGTTGAGGTTATGGCAAATCTCTGTAGTCATTAAATGCCGGTCGGAGACAATAAAAGCCTTGATTTTATCGACAACAGTTGTGAGCAGCGTCGGACTGGCCATAGGGTCAAAGTGACGTTTGCCAACCGGGCCCGAACCTCCGCCGCCCCCCTAGGCTTACTACCTACACGAAAAATAGTGCATATAGCATACACACAAATAGCTTAAGAAAAAACATTCGGGTGATTTCAGATACAGGAGCAGATGTGAAATCAAAAAGTTGACGTAAACTCTATGAGCTTATTTTCAAAGCAATCACTGCACTATGTGGTATTTTGCACATAATAATGTGTTAAAATTTTACCATGGGCAAATCAAATACTCAACTCAGACAATAGGTGTCGGGAAAATTTTCCGTTTGTTGGAAATCAGGATCGATGTCAATAGAATAAATCCTTACCCTTCAACTTTAAGATTGTATAATTATATTGGTAAAATAATTGGGTGATTGCACTTTACAATACTGGCTCGCCCGTTGCGGGAATAATAGAAAACGTGCGCTCACGGCCGTGATGTCTTGGTGCAATGCAATGCAATGCAGGCAAGCCCCGTTGAGTCGTCGGCGTAGGAGCGCGGCGCCCCTCGACCGTACCTCCTATCTACGTATAGACACGTTCACTCGCTGGTCGGTAGGGGCGCGTCCATCGTTGTTTATTTTTCGTATATTTCTTTCTATGCGTGTGCGTTTGCTTAGAAGTTCCTGGTACCTACGTTGTACAGTCGTGCTGTCGCTGAAAAACCCCGTAATTGGAAAGAAAATACGGGAAGGCCAGTTTTTTGACAGGTGATTCTGTAGGTGCCGCGGATGCTAAATCCAAGTTTGCCTAAAAATCGGGGTGCAGGGTTTTTTTAGAGGATGAAGGGGAACGGTTGTGGATTGATGCCAAACTACAACCCCCACAAGGAGGGCGCCGTGAGACAAAATGTTCAGAAAAATCCGGGCTTTAGTTTTGTCCACAGCGCCGAAGTCGTGGAAGTTCATTCTGGGTGTGAAAAAGTGGGGTACAATTTTGAAGAATCAGTTTTAATTCAATAACTCTTTAGGAAAAAATCGTACATCTTTTGTTCAAATGGGAACGTTGTAGGCCTTGAAAAGGCGCGTCGATCGAGTATTTTATCATCACTCTCCGATCAAATTTTCGCCCCCAAAAAAATTGTTGAATTAACAAAACAAATTGTTCATTGAATAACTCAAAAACAACCGATTTTTCGGGTATGGTTTAAATGTACGAAATGTAGAGAATAATTTTCTCTATATTTTCGTTTCTATGGACCACCCTCGAATTTTGATTTTCCAACCCCTCTCGGGGGTTGAAAATTCAAAATGAAATTCTGGGAAAACTATTGACCGCACGAATTCGCCACCGTGAAACAATTTGTAGCTTGAACCCTCAGCTACATTTTTGCCCACAGCGCCAAACTCGTATCTCTTTGTTTTCGGTCAATAGTTTTCCCAGAATTTCAATTTGAATGTTCAACGGGGCTTTTTCCAACCACTCTCGGGAGAGAGGGGTTGGAAAAAGCAACATTCACGGGTGGTCCATGGAAAGGAAAATATAGAGAAAATAATTCTCTATATTTCGTACATTTTTTTTTATACTTCAACTTTTATTGGGGGTGTGGAGATATTATTGTAGAGGGATGATAAAATACTCGATCGATGCGTCTTTTTAAGGGCTACAATGTTCCCGTTTGAACACAAATTATATGAATTTTTCCTACGGAGTTATCGAATTGAAACTGATGTTACAAAATTTCACCCCACTTTTTCACCCCCAAAATAATCTTCGACGACTTCGGCGCTGTGGACAAAAATAAAGCCCGGATTTTTCTGAACATTTTGTCTCCCGGAGCCAACCTCGTGAAGGTTGCAGTTTGGCATTAATCCACCCCATCCCCTAAAAAAACCCTACACCCCGATTTTTAGGCAAACTTGGAATTCGCACCCGCGGCACCTACAAAATCACCTGTCGAAAAACTAGCCTTCTTCTAATTTTTTCCGATTCCAATATACAGCACGACTGTACTAACATTAATTACGTGTACAATAGTCGCCACGGATCTTTGTGTCTCTGAAGTTAACTGCGAATTTGGTGTGCGCATTGCACAGTTGCAACAAAAACGCAATAGACTTTTTTATTTACTATAATTATGTAGCTTTACTTTAAAATAGCTAAAGAAATCCGGTTGCATGCCATATTGACTTGTTTGAGGAGAAAACGCCAAATTAAAAGGAATTTAAGTTTGAATAAAAAATAATTCAATAAAAGTACCTTTATAGGTGTCAATGTTCATCGCCACTTTCGTTTTTCCAAAAGTTAGTCAGTCAGTAGTACGCGACTTTAATTATCGTCACATTTACTCTTATATCGTGAGTGACGATTTTTTATATTATGGACAAGCTGTTACTCATAACTGGTGTCCTGTAACGCTGTCACTCCTTTTATAAGGTCACAATGTTGGAATCTTCCACTAGTTATTGGCCCGGGATCTGATATGGCACGATCGATATCCTTTGAGCAATCACTATCGGAGTCGGAGTTCGTTTCAACTTCGGTTTGCGTATCTTAATTTATATCATCTGCGTAAATGATAAACTGCTCTGTGCGCTCGTTTACAACATGATCAGATCGGGCGTTATCTTTATCTATTTTTTAGATCTTGTGGCACTTGCACTGGCACATTACGGAGCATTTTTATTCAATAAGCTCGATTGGATGTTTTACGTAAAAACGTGTATTGTTTTGAGCAACGTGCCCTTCTATTGCAGCTCATGCCATTTTCATTGGTTTCAGATCTAGCTGCATTCCTCCAAATGTTATCTATAGTATTTTTTATTTCCTCTTTATTTAAGATTATGATCTTGCATACGGACGGCTTAAGCAAGGTTGGATCGAATTCGATTCTTTTCTTCGTCAACCAAGCTGCCATATCACTCTTCTTGGAGTTTCATGTGGGCGCTGAGTCCAGTAATTTATTGTGGTATGGAGCATTATCAATGACGACGCTTGCATTTTCAGGCAGATTCGGGATCAATTGGGTTTTCGACTATTTTAAATAACCTTCATAGTTCATGTCGTCATGATAATCTCTTGATTTTATACCGGACTTAAGCATTAAGAGAGCACCGGGAACAAATCCACCGCGAAACTCTGTGTGCACAATAGCCACTCTCTGACCTTTGAATATGGGCTGCTAGTCATTTATTGGGCCCCTCTGACTATGATTTCGACTTCGAGTAGACAATCGAGTTGAAAGTTCTTCTCTTTTGAAAACAAAATGTTGATTGGCTAGCAAATAACGAGAAAAAGTTTAACCTAAAAATGTATGTAAAATGTTAAAAATTTTAAAATCCACAAACTCTTGCCTATTTGATTATTAATTTAATTTGTTTGAGTTATTTGCACTGATCCTGGGCGAGCGAGGGGCCCTTGAAGTTATAATAATATCCGGGCCCCTTAGGCCCAGTACAACGCTGGTAATGACTGGCCCACCGCACCGGAGAGCATCTTGAAGATCAAGATCTCCACAACGAAATTTCGCAAACCACTTTCAACACACACTTTCGCTTACGGCATTCTCTTCGTACATGGCGCATATATTTTTGTAAATTCGCGCCGTGTTTTTGTCTTTTCGGAAATAGAAAAGCGAAATGCATCGACAATACATATTTTCCTTCCATGTTTAAAATATAATTAAACTTCCAATACGTCACGGATTTCAATGGATATTTTGTTAAATGTGAGCACAAGTTTAAGCTTTTACTTCAGAGGGAATGACACCTCATCGCGGTCGGTATGGTAGAACAATTATAGATTCCCAAAAATCTCTGAAACGGCTCTTCAGATCCCCTCGAAACTTTGCCAAACGACGTCAAATAGATAGACGAACAGCTGTCTTCCCCTCAAATTTTCTGAATTTGAGAAAAAAAAACTAGATTGGCTTATCATAAGCCAATCTACATTTTTTTCTCAAATTCAGAAAATTTTTGGGAATCTATAATTCCCAGAGATTTTTGGGAATCTATAATTGTTCTACCATACCGACCGCGATGAGGTGTCATTCCCTCTTAACATACGACACTTGATATGGTTGACGCATGTGCGAGCGGACGAACAGCTCCGAACGATATCCGTCGGAATTTCGCTACGGACTTAGCCATAGAGCGAATATAGCTTTTTTACATTTTAAGGGGTCTTCTCACTTTAGACGGTAAAAAAGTATATTTTCGTGATTTTTTTATAGGTTTATATTATAGTTATTGATATAAAAGTTGTTATACTTAATAAATACACTTTCGAAATACATTTAAGAAAACATTATTTATTCAAGTCACTATTTATAGACGAAAATGATAGTTGAAAAAAAATCCTAAAAAATTGTAAGTCTGCGCTGTTGATGAAATCTCGGAGATGGATCATCCGAAACAAAAGAATCAAACGGTTTTAGATTCAGTATGTTAATGGCTATAGCGCATATCATACGATTTTCGATATATGCAAAAATAACATATTGGCGGACATTTTTTGAAAAAACAAAAAACGTGATTTTCACCGTTTTTGACAAAATGAGTCAATATCAAAATTTGAAAAAATCCTTGATATGCGCTATAGCTATAGTTGTAAATAATATGTGGTTCAAATTTCGTAAGGATCGGTTCAGTAGTTGCAAAGATTTTGTCAACAAGCCGTCGAAAAACGTTGTTTCGAGAAAAACACGATTAAAGTTTGTTTGGGTCACGTAAATACATTTGAAAAAAATGTTTTAATGTATTTCGAAAGTGTATTTATTAAGTGTAAGAACTTTTATATAAATAGAAGGTAAACCTTATTTTCTTCAATAAACTTCAATAAACTCCATAGATTGCAGGTTTTCCGCCTGGCAAATCATACAATGTTTGAATGAGAAAGAGATTAAATTGGTTAATTCGGTTTTGAAATATTTGTTGCACTCGTTCGAAAAATTATGTTAAAAAACGTGCTTAACATTTTCCAATGATAAAAACCACAACGAAAAATTTGTTCACCTCTAATCCACTATGCCGGGTCGGCGCAGCAATCCCTCAGTTTCCTCATGAAAGTTGTTAAACTTTTATAACTTTTATATTTTTTGCCTCGTCTGCTTGTGAAATAATGTTGAAGTTCGACAGCGGAAATTCGGCTTTCATGCTTTCTGTTCAAGCTCTGAGCAAACAATTTTTTTTGTAATCCAACAATAATTACTAATACACCCCATCTATAGGGTGTCTCAAAATGACCTGACATTTTATTTGATTAATAAAACGTATTACTTATTTGAAAAGTACGACTATTTGTATTTTAATATAAGGTACAAACATGGAGGTTATGTGTGGAACACAATATCCGATAAATGGCCGTCCCTGTTTGCAAACGTTCACTCTTGTGATGAAATCTGCAATAACATTTTGGCATAATTGCGAACTAATTTTATTAATGGTCCGTCCAATTGCTCCCTTGCGCTCCGGAATGGTCCGTGGACCATTGACATACCGTTTTCCTTTAAAAAAACCCCAAAGAAAGAAGTCCAACGGATTCAAATTGCATGATCTTGATGGGCAATTCACATTGCCGCGGCGCCTGATAATACGACCATGAAACTTCGTCTACAATAACCACGGTCTTACATACAGGTCTTCTAACCAAGACCAATTTTCGTGGTGGGGGTAGCCGCGTTATCGTCCCGATTTTTTTGTCACTACGCGGCGCTGTCAGTTATTCATAGAAACGCATATGAGTGACATTACGACGCAAGCTTACAAATACCGTGATTGAAATCAATAACAAGAGAGATAAATGCATAATGACGACTAATTCCTGTGCGGTTCCGACCTGCAACACGGGACAAAAATCAGTAAAAGAGAAGTGCTCCGTGTTAAAAATTCCATCGAATCGTGAACTGCGTGAAAAATGGATTGCTGCAATTCCAGGAATTTTTTACCTAAGATCGTCACAATTTATTTGTGAGAGACACTTCCAGGAGCGATTCATCAAAAGGCAGTGGATAAAATATGACGCAAATGGTCGGATTATCGCAGAAGTAAGTTTATTCGTTGCATTTTTTCCATAGTTTTAATCGATATGAGTTTTAATAATTTTTGTGACTTAACATTGATTTCTTTTAATGAATATGTTTTTTCAGGCGCCGTATTCCCGTGTTCGTCTCGATCCTTCGGCAGTACCTTCTGAATTTGACAACATCAATAAAGTGGGCAATGTCAATTCACGCTAATTTGCGATTTTTCAATCTCAGTTCTCACGAGAGTCTGGTTTCGCAAAACATGCGTCACAGGCCGATGTTTTTGATAGTACTCTCGATGAAGTTTTGTCTTCGTATCAATTTACTTTTCCATGTTCCGAGCACGCCTCCGATATCCTGTCATATGCTATTGTTTATTATATTCGACTACGGATGAGGCAGAATGCCCATCAGCAAAATTTGAAAGTTGTAAAGAAATTCGTCGTTAATAAGAAATTGTCAAAATTGACCAATCAATAAAACGATTAAACATCAATTTCAATCATACGTATTATATTTCGTCCTTTAACCTTTCTCCCGCAGTTAACAGTGATGTACAGATGTTATTACTATAATAAACCAAGAAGCAATTTAAAAACTGTAACCATCGAAAAAGGTAAGCTATAGAAAAATAATATTGAAATTATTTATTTAAGCAAATTTATAAATAAATTTCGATACAGAAATAAAGCCTAATGAGCTATATTTATACAGAAGAATAATAAAAATGATAGTAATCAGCAATAAAAAAATATATATATATAAAAATTCTCATCTATTGGATTCGAACTTCGAATCACTGTAATAGTAGCTTGTCGCCGAACCAATTGGCTAAGGAAGCTTGAAGATATTAGTAAAAAAAATGAAACATGTTTATCAGGGTCGCTTGAGGTATAAAGCTTCCCTGAACAGAGAAATGTAATTAAAATTTGTATTTATTATATTCAAACAAAAAAATACGCTGCCAATTGCTTCCTCGAGATTTAGTACAACGGTCAAATCTTCCTCTACGAGGAACTATATTTTTAATTTTGGCTTCCTCATAGAGGAAGCTTTGAGCGTTGTACTAAATCTCGAGGAAGTAGTTTGCAAATTGCAATTTGCAGCGTATTTTTTTAAAAGTAATTTCGCCAACATTTTTATAAAGTAGAAAGGAAGTACAGATTAATACACAATATCTTACAAAATTTGCAAAAATTGAAGTGGTTCGACGATTTTTCGAAAAACTCTGATTTTCGTAAAATTAAAAAAATCATTAAATTTTTACCGTTCGACCGATGTTTCCCAAATTCAAGAAGAACCTTCCTATAATGATACTCTATTTCAAAAAAAAAAATAGCAATAAAACTTAAAATTTGCGGAATTTAGAGCGGCAAAAGAGTTTTTTTCATTTCAAAATGTCGTAAAATTCGTATTTTTTAAAATAAATTCGAGAAAATTCTCAGAGAATGAAGAGCTTGTACAGATGAACATCTGTGCGAAACGGGAGATGTTTCGCTGTGTAGCTCAAACCGTTCTCGAGATATAAACGTTTGAATTTTACAGTGCCACGACACACACATCCGGATATTTTTTCTAGATATAATTTTTCGATGTTTTGGGACATTTTAAGCACATTGACATTGAAAACTGGAAAAAAAAATTTCACCATCACAAAGCTTCCTCCATGAGGAAGGAAAATAATCAATTTCGCTCGAAGCTGTTTTGTATTTCGCCGTAAACATATTCATATACGTATGTATGACTGTGTATGACTATCAAAAGGTTGGTTAGGATTTCGCCAAATCCGTGCTAAAAACTTATGAAGCTTATGAATAACTCGTTGCGCCGCTCTTGTGGCCATAAGTTGTACTTTCGTTTGGACGTGAACTGACAACCCCCCACCACGTTCGTTGCAGGACCTGTATGTAAGGCCCGGTTCCACAACTCTCGGTTAACCGAGTTAACTGGAGTTTAACCAGCTCAGCGTGGTTCTGATTGGTCCAGTCGCCCTTAAACCTCGGTTAACCGAGAGTTGTGGAACCGGGCCTAAGACTGTGACAATAACTGCATTTTTTCGCCCGCAGAGTGGCAGGTTCTTTCATCTTCTTGAAAGAATATGTCTTCCAAGCCGATGCCGTTGATGCCATTTATCGGATATTGTGTTCAAAACATAACCTCCATGTTTGCACTTTATATTAAAATACAAATATTCGTACTTTTCCAATAAATAATACGTTTTATTAATATATAAAAATTTCGGATTATTTTGCGACACACTTTAGGTAAGTCTCTAGTGTTGAAAATGTGCATGCAGCCAAGTAAGCAGCAATCGCAATGTTTTTTGCGCACACTGCAGATGTTTCAGAGTTGTATTTCATAGCCGAAAGTTGAAACTTTAATTATTGCTCTGGCCGCTTCCTCCACTATACCTTTCTAGTAGATTATTAATATTAGTTTAGTTATTCACATGCTGATTCAACTACTACGATTACGTAGTCATTTAATGAGGGAGGACATCTGAATTATCCGAGTGCACTCTTTGCTTCCGTGTGTCTTCATTCGCACCAACTTTCGTATTCCCAAGGACAATTGTCATGGAGTGGTTTATCATCAGCAGGTAACACATGATAAAGTGTCGCCCTAAGCTGCATTCTCCATATCCTCTGCTGGTCTAGGGGTTTTCCTACTTGCTGATCCATAATTCTATAGGTGAATTCCGCAATGACTCGATTAGTGAATTTGTTGCATGCTTCATTTTCTCTGATGACTTTACGACCTTTGTACGCAGCTCGCAACCGAATATCTATTCCTTTTCAGATATGCGTTCACATATTTTTTTGTTCACTGGAATATGTACATAGGGAATTCAATCATTAAACTCTTAGGATATTTTATTATCGCCATCACCGGTACACCTGACGAATTTCACACCGTGTACATTGTTCGAGCGTAAAACCGTATCGGTCACGGCCTCTACCTCCATTCTACCTGCACATACCTTATGATTTACGGAACATTTGTCAGCATGGGATGCTTTTTATTCTTCATATTCTGAAGTTTCTTTTACTATCTCTTCATACTCGTAATACGGGCAAAAAGTAGATTTTACCACTAAACTGAATATTGTTATATATGCAAAGCCCATTCTCATAGAGTTGTATATGCAAACTTATTCAAAATAATGAATAAAATATTTTCCTCTTCCCCGAACCATCGCCGGAAACAGTCGAATGCAACGGCTTATTCCGTGCTTCTGTATTTTTCTCAATGTTTTCCTTACCAACAGATTCTTTAGTAATTTAAACATAGGCTTTGCTTTCCATGGCAACTTTCCAGTATTGCATAGTGTGTCTTATTTTCTAATCTGTGAGCCATGCCCATCGTAGAACGAAATAAATGGGGTAAATATTCGGAAGAGGGGCTCCTGCTAGAATCAGGCTAATTTTTGTTTGGGTTTGGCTTGTTAACCTCATTCTAGCAGGAGCCCCACTTCCGAATATTTACCATAAATGGATATCTGTAACCCACGTTCAATAGTCGCATCACAAACCCAATTTGCAGATTTATTTCCTATGATTGATTAACCAGAAGGCACGATTCTATACCACCAACAATAGGATTACGTGACGAGCTCTACTTAACGGGTTACACCTCGTTCGCGGCCGGAGAAAAAAGGTGTTTTCGTGATTTGGGGGGGGGGGGGGGGAAGAATGGGTGTAGGTATTTAATTTTTTTTTCATAATAAAGGGTATCATTTCAAGTATCTTTGACAATTTTTTTATTGGGGAATATTTCTAAACGACGCAGGTACAGTAAATTGCACAGACCGCAGTGCAAAAAAGGTCCTTTGCGGTGACCACTCCTCCTCAGGAACAAATCATCTGAAATAACAAAACCAAATGAACTTTGTTTTTGTACCGTATTATCTACTCTTCAATGGAAGGATTCAATGAAATAATGATTTTTGAAAAAATGGTCACCGATCGAAAGTGGTCGTCGAAATTTCGGTGAAAAAAACACTATTTTTCTTTATATAAAAAAAGTATGAATTGAAAAAAAAATCCTCCGATTAAGGACTGCCTTTTGATAAACAAAAAATATCTGTGAAATTTGAAGCAGATCGATTTAGTTTATTTTGAGATATTTTGGTCGCCGATTCTAAAAAAGTCATTCCGAGAAAAACGCGTTTAAAGTGTTACGTCAGGTACATACGTAGATAAAATGTAATCTATTACTTCTTAATGGAATCATCGATGCCCGGACCATACAGCAAACCTTCTGCAGAGGTAGCAGCCTAAAAAATTCCAATTTGGTGTTGCCAACTAGGTGTAACCCCTTAAAGCCCAGTCCACGCTCTGCACTGCGTAAAAATTGTACGTAATTTGAGCACACTTTACACTGTAATTTTTTACTTGATAAGTTAAACATTGTAAAAAAATAATAATAACATATCCATGGGGAAAATGTATTAAAGTGTCGTCATACTCGGTTCTTTAAACTTTTCAGCTGACGTACTTGCGAACGATGTCTCTTACTACCGAGTAAATAGGCTACTAATAAATCTTCATTTACGTGGCTTCTGAAAGCGTTTGTTACTAAGGCAACTGCCTTTTCTCACTACCTATGACATTGCGGAGTGCACAATAAAATCGTTGTTCAATGTTAGGCTGCGAAGTTGGGCTTGAGCCATCGGCATAGACAGACGTGTTTGCGATCGAGCTTATTGTATTCATAATCACATATGACCGAATAGTGGATATGGTAGTCATGTGCTTCTATACCTCTACAGTTCTATTGTAAAGTGTGCACTTTTTTGTACAACCGCATGAGCGGAAACAATGCCAGCGACGTAGACAGTGTGTAAGTGACATGGATCTATATAGACTTAGGACTCTGGAAATGCACCGCCGAGTTCTGCACACCCTTCATCAATCCGCACCCGTAATGCGGAACTTGCAGAAGACTTGACGCATAACTTCCGAAACGTCACGCCACGCGTTTATAATGAGTGCAACATACGCGTTGTTCCGTCACCTAACTCCAATGCATATATTAGTGGTAACGAATCACCGACATGGCAAGTGAAGTTCGTCGAAATTCCAGTACGACAGGGAGTGTAGATGACGAGAGAAATAATATCCGATGCGATAATAGATGTAGACCTCTCAGTACCGGCAATGAGTCTAACAATGAGTGAAAAATCTCGCACCCGAGGTAAGAGTGGGAACGCCGAAACCGCCGCCTATATTTAGACCAGACGTCAGATTCATCAGTGCCCTCGAAAAAAGCCTCGAGGGAACTGTCAACAAGAATGACTATGCACATAAGACCACGAATGGTCAAAGATGCAGAAACGTACCGAAGTATAATTCAACTTCTCAACGAAGGAAATGCATCGTATCATACTTACCAACTGAAACAAAATCGTACATATAGGGTTTCACTAAGCTCACTACACCCTCAGCCCCTCTCGTGGATATCAAAAGTGCTATAGAGGTACACGGACACCAAGTTCGGCATGTAATAAATGTACGGCATGGAAAAACTGAAGAGACGCTGCCCTTCTTATTTGTCGACCTAAAGTAGATGCTTACAAATGAAGAAATGAATAAAATCGATCTTTTACTATATGCCAACGTCAAAGTTTAGCCCCCCCCCCCCCCCCCGAAAAACTCAACTGTGGTCCAATGCATCAGATATGGTCAGCGATATGGGCACAGAAAGGCTTACTCCTGCAGTTAATTCGTATTCGTCAAATGCGGCTAAGATCATAGCACGTCCTTTTACACAAAAACTCGAGATCCACCTGCAAAATGCGTACTTTGTGAAGGAAACCACGGGGCAAATTATAAAGGCTATCGACTTCATCAAGATATCCCGGAGCAGAGAAATCTAGCTACACAAAAACCCTATTGGCACAGGTCAGGGTTGAGATGGGAAAACCACACCAGAGAAGTGAGCCCTATCCAGACTGAACCTAACGAATCGACCGTAACAGCTACGCACAATCTGAGCTACCCGCTCAAGCAGCGAGCGCAAGCTCAATTTGTCCAAACACCTCGAACGGCAACCCAGAAATAGTAAACACTCTTGAAAATTTCGCTTAACGAGTTATGTACAGCGTTATGGAATGCCAAAGGCATGGGCCAACACCGCCGGGAACTGACTACATTTCTGTGCGCACATAAAATTGACATCCTACTGATCGCTGAGACCCATGTTACGGACAGGACCACATCAGAATTGGCAGATATAATTTCTACAGCATCAAACATCCCGATGGCCGATGAGATCGGCGATTTTCGTTAAAGAAAATCATAGAACACCATGAACAGTTAGCTTTCAAGAAGGACTACTTACAGGCGACTAGCATAAACATCAAAGACGAGGCATTCGGGCCTACAGTGATAGCAGCAGTATATTGTCCTCCGAGTCATTACATAAAAGACGATAAATTTATCGATTTTCTCTAGAGACTACGACCTCGATTTTTTACCGGGGCTGATTTTAACGCAACACACCCTTTATAGGTGTCAATACTAACAACGACCAGGGGCCGTGAATTACCCATGAAAAAATTGCCAACACAAACAATACGGTCGACTTCTGGTCCAGTACTGGCTAACCGATTGTGGGCAACCAGTGGTGGCACAGCGTTGAAACAATGGTTCTCCCATTTCTCAACCGATCCTCTTTTCAAAGCACGGCATCGAGCATAACGCCGATGACGGGACAGATGCGGTTAACGACCAAAAGCCGACTGTTGGCGTAGGCTCATGGCGGCGATCGAAACATTCTATTGATATTGCCTAGATGCGTGTACTTGATTTCTTTCAATGAAAATTAACTAGATTATTCGTGAAATCAAAGTCTTTCCTTTACACTCCAATATTGAAATTATCGATTTTAAATATATTTATTTATTCAAGTCAAGATCTATTCAATATCGTCTAAGAATTAAATATTTGATTTATTCCTAAGGAATTTGTAATTCCTTTTCTTCTAGTCAAAAAACTTTAATTTAAAAAAAAAATTCAATTAAATAGAATTTTTGTTCAGTCAGACATTTTTCTATTTGATCCTACAAATATAACTGTTACCACGCGCATTATGCATGGATACATGCTATGCAAAAATATAAAATCAAACTTCTTTTGACTCACGTACACGTTTCATATGATGGCCACAAAAATCGATTCGATTTGCATATACATTTGGTATATGCAAATCGAAATATCGACGAATCAAATATATATTTCATACGTTCGAAGTAAAAATATATTTGAATGAAGAACATATACATTCCAAATCCATGTATATGATTTGTTACACGTAAGGTGTGTCATTTTAGGAATTCACACATATAAATGCATTATTTAAGACACATTTGATATCTCAATGTGTAAATGTCTGCAATTATACATGTTGCATGTTTTGAATTACACATCAATAACATATTAAAATTTAATGCGGTTCAAGTGTTTACAAATACACATAAAATGTGTTTGAATTTTCTGTAATCCATATAACCGCTTCATTTTAAGTTGTCTATGGCATTTATACGTGTTAATTCCTATAATTACGCACCTTACGTGTAATAGATAAAACACATGGATTCACAGTGAGTGTCTTTCATTCAAATATATTTTCACTTCGAACGTATATTTGAATATTGAATATTGAACGTATATTCACAACGAAAAATATATTTGAATCGTCGATATTTTTATTTGCATATGGCAAATCTATATATCCCTCAAATAGATTTGTGTGGCCTTCATATAAAAGGTGCATGTGAACCAAAAGAATTTTCAGTTTATATTTTTGTATAGCATATATACATGTGTAATGCGTGTGGTAGCAGTATGAAAACAAATAAATACATTTGTAGGGTAAATAAAAAAAATCACAAACAAACGTTGGTCAATAGCTTGATTCAAATAAGAAAGTATTTGTTGCAATAAAGACAGAATGATAATTCAATAAAATAGAAAGCTTTTTGGCGCTACGAACATTATATTTAATAAAATTTTCTAAACATTAAATAGATAAATGTAGTGGATTCAACTAAATTGTTGCTTGAACAGATAAAACCGAATCACAGATTCAATAGGAACAGAAAGAAATATTAATTATTAGACGATATTAAATAGATCTTGATTTGAATAAATAAATATATTTAAGGGATCCTCTCACTTTAGACGGTAAAACAGGATATTTTCATGCATTTTTTTTATAGGTTTATATTATAGACATTGATATAAAAGTTATTACACTTAATAAATACACTTTCGAAATACGTTTTAAAACAATATTTATTTGAGTCACTATTTATAGACGAAAATGGTAGTTGACAAAATGTCCTAAAAAATTGTAGGTCTGCGCTGTTAATGAAATCTCGGAGATGGATCAAGCGAAACAAAAAAATCAAACGGCTTTATATCCAGTATGTTAATGGCTATAGCGCATATCATACAATTTTTGATATATGCAAAAATAACAAAATGGCGGATATTTTTAGAAAAACAAAGAAAAAGTTTTTTTTTCCACCATTTTTGGAACAAAAATAGTAAATATCAAAACTAAAAAGAAAATTCTTTATATGCGCTATAACTATAGTTGTTTTAGTAACGTTGTTTCGAGAAAAAAGCGTTCAAACTTTGTTTGGGTTACATAAATACATAACATTTTTTTAAATGTATTCCGAAAGTGTATTTTTTTTCAATGTAACAACTTTTATATCAATATCTAAAATATAAACCTATAAAAAAATCACTAAAACCACTTTTTAGCGTCTAAAGTGAGAAGATCCCTTAACGTAAATAATTCCAATAATGGAATGCAATAGGAACATTTTATTTCACGAAAAAATCTAGTTAATTCCAACTAAAAAAATCAAATAGACACATCTAGTTAATGTCAATAAAATTGTTCGGTCAGTGTAGGGACAGCGTGCGTAGGTGGGTAGGTTGGTTGTAGGTTTGATTCCATGTGTAGGCGAAATATTTCCTCCGAAAAAAATAATTTCAGGAGGTCCAGGAATGACGGATTATGATATAAAATCATCGTGGTAGAACTCTAAATTAAGTATTTCATTTCGTTTTGGATTTATGAAATATTCTATATATTTAGTACACTTCGATTTAGGGTGTATATTGTAAGCAAATACAAAGTTATTTCATTCAAAAATATCTTCCAAGAATTTAACAGAAATATATATGTGAATCAAATAGACGTTTATGCACGCTGGTGAAGGTATTTTTTATTTAAAAATATCTCCCATACGATCGAAGAAAGAATGTGCTTGAATCGAAACTTCGTTTATTCAATTTGAATATATTTAATATTTGGAGCTAAGAATAACTGGAGCAAACAAAAGAAAATATTTAAAACAAATAGGATTGGAATAGGCCGTGAGGCAAGAAAAAACCTATTTGATTTAAATAGATCTTATTGAAATGAAATGTTTTTTGGCAGTATACTGCCCGCCATTAATTGTCCTACGTTCATATCTAATCCCGGCATCCGGTATTATACCAATGTCGAACCAGTATCGGCTACCGCCTGGCAGCCGACCGTTAGGCTAGACTACTGGAGCCGATCATGGGCCAGTACAGACCGTCATTGAGTTCCCTTCGTTCCTTTCTAAGACCGGCATTCAGCAATATACCAATGCCGGGAAACTGTCGACTAACAACGAACAATCGACAATTGGCGTTAATAGCTTGAACCGACTATGGGCCAGCCACATTCCCCGTTAAATATCCTATGCATTGCTCGTGAATCGGCATTCAGTGGCGTATCGATGTAGGTGAACGAACAGTGAGCGTCCATAGTCGGCTTTTCGAGCGATACTTAACTATTTTTCCGTATACTCTGTTTTAGTATAAGGTAGATGGCCCAGTAATCGTCACCTTAACCCCTTGACACGCATAGGGGCAAAAAAAAGTCGTGCCATTTTTGTGTCATGACACGTATAAGGGCATTTGAAAAACAACCTATTTCTACTGCATCGATTCGATGCAGTAGAATCATGCCCCTATACGTGTCATGACACGATATCATGCTCCTATACGTGTCATGACACAAAAATGGCACAACGTTTTTTTGCCCCTATGCGCGTCACTCGCAGTCAAGGGGTTAAGCAGATCACTTGACTTTGCAAATTTATATAGCTCAACTAGGAAAGTGAGTAAAAGTTATCTTAAGTCGTTCTTAATCAGTTTTTTATTACGAAGAAGAAGGTCGTGAAATTTCCGTACCTGGTACAGTTTTCGGGAAAATGTTTCGTAAAGGTTATAAGACGCTATTGTACGAATCATCGTCATGCCGCCATGACAGTTGGTCTGGTAATCGCCATGGAAACGCCCCACTCATCGTCACATGCGTTCAAACTGCTTTGAGACCTTATATACCTTTGAAAAAAGCCCAATATTTCTTTTCTGATTTTATATAAACTAATATTCGATTCGTAAGGCTATTTTTTTGCTAACCTTGTCCCAGTTATCGACAGCTGTGGCGATTAATCGGCAGAGTGTTTATGTTGCTGAACCGCTAATCGTCATATATGAAAATTCGTTGAACTTAACATAAAACTATAATTTGTTATGCTGAAGGCAAAACTAAAATCCTTGTTAATCACGTGAAAGAAAACTTACATCACGCAAGTCCACAGGCATTCTCAAATCACCCGAGATGTGACATGGTTCACGTTAACCTTCTAATGAAGGATTTGGCCGAAATAACAGCTAGGCGTCGTAGCCGAATATATTTAATTTGATTATTCTTTGATACGTATACTTACGGGTGTGAAAATGTAATACAATTAGTAAATACCTTCTGGAAGCTAATATATCACAGATCTGCAGAAAGGACTGATTTTTATCTTAAAATACTTATTTAATACGTAAACATGACGATAACTAGGACCCTGACGGCCACTGGGCCGAGTACCTTACTATGATAAACAAAAAAAAGCGCAGAAATTGAAAAAAATTATGTTAAAATATATTCTGAATGAAGAACAAAAAATGTGTCGGAAATCGAACGATTTATGTATGAATAAGAAAACAATTCTGAAAAATGCGTAAATCATTTATGAATAATAAAGATTAATATCAATCTTGTAAATAATTATCATTATAAGACCAGCTATCTGGCCGACGCGGCCTTTCCCTAACCCCCACTCAATGATCGTGGCTATGCCTGTAGCTGCGATTACCATGAGGCGTTGCTGTTATCGACCCTATAGTGAGAGGCAGGGTCTTACATACAGATCTGAAAACTCCACTGGTGGGGGCAGGTCGCTTCCCGACTAGACATGTTGCTACGGGGCACATTAGGTCTAGATCCGGCATACCGTATTACGGTGAATCGTGCCATGCCCGGTAACCGGGCCGTTACCGGGTGCGAAACGCTTTTTTATTTCCGGCTATGATGCGGATACCGGTTACATAACTGATCAGTATACCTTTTCAAGCCCTGATCCGGTTGCCATAGCTATACCTGAAATGAAAAATAAAAAATAAAAAAATTATGAATACAAAAATGCTGGTAGTATTTTTTTGTTTCCATATGTTTTATTCATGCTCCTGCCTATATAATAATTGGATTAAAACGGATCCTGTTGAAGTTTTGACCTACCCTCGGGATTGAACCTACGTCTTCTAATTCTAGAGCTGAGCACGCTACCTATTTAGCCATTCTAACACTTGGGAAAACTGTCTTTTTTTTCTTTGCCTATTTTCATCATTCTAATTACATTCTAAAGAATGTCAATAATTTTATTCAAGATGTTGAAGTTTGCATCGTTGCAATGCCACCATTTTATTTACCGGATTTTTTTGCCCATTTAAGCTGTAAAAATCACTCACAGGATGTGACAAAAAAATGTTCTTTTATGGTGTGCCAATAAACCCCAATTTTATCGATTAGATGGATTACCCTTTGGTGATGATAAAAATAAGCGAATGAAGAGTGAAGAAAAAAAGCGATGCATTCCCACGATGCAAACTTCAAATTTATTTTCATCGTTCTTTGTATCTTGATTTGCTGTATCTTGGTTCCCCTGATCCAGTCGACATGCAGCACAGGCGTGCCGTAACACGGCGTCCGCACGGACGTCATATTACGGTGGCATAAAAGCTGCCGTACTTCCACCTGTTCAGGGTGCCTTCTCGCGGCCGTACTAAGGTTCCACTGGTTCAGCGGACATCCGACCGGTTCGGTCAACTTTTTTTTTCTCGCCACGGCACGCCATTTTCGTACGCGGAGGCGTCTCATGTATTTTGTGCGGAACTCTTTTTCGTTCATTCCTGTTCGTTTTTTTAGAATCTTGTCGAAATTATGCACACAGCAATTCAGTTGTTTACTTTGATGGCTCCGAATAAGGTTAGGTGTACACACATGTTTACCGGATTACCCAAACCCGGAGCACGGATGAGAGAAGTGAAATCGATCAGGCCTTGGACAGGTAACCTTATTAGAGCCACATATCAGCCTGACTTGGACACATTGTTTAGGGCCAAGTCAGGCAATCTGTAACGGCGTTCTAACATGGCCCTCGCAATATTACCTGATTCAGGTCTGATCAGTTTGTCTTTATTACATCCGTCCTGTGGATTCACTGATCTAGTGGATATCCAGCACAGATCAGGCGGGCCCTACTACGGTATTCCAGACCGTTTCTTGAAACCTGCCTGACAAGTGCAATGCAAAAATAAATATTTACTTTAAATATGATCTATTTAAATCAAATAGGTGTTTTCCTTGGCTCACGGCGTACTCCGATCTTATTTGTTCCAAAGATATTTTTTATTCGTTTCAGCTATTCTTTTTAAATATTGAATATATTCAAATTGAATAAATAAAGATTCGATCAAACAAAATCTCTATTTGCTTGCAATATACACTCACGGTGTCCACCGACCTGAAAAGTCATGAAAAATCTTAAATGTCATGAAATTACACTCGACCCTCAAAAAGTCATGAAATGACATGAAAAATTACCAGTCTACCAGAATTATTATACTCTACTAAATTATCGTTGAGTCTATATTCAATATGAACTAACTTTGTGATACTTGTCGATAGAGAAGCGAATACCGAATCGATAGAAAATAAAATAGAAGAAAGTAAAAGAAAATGATGCGTTATCTCAGCATAGATTAGTTTTTCTTTGTTATTCGTGGAAAGCGACTAGATCATATTACTCAAAGCTCCTAAATGTATGTAATATTTTTCTAGATGTTCCCAAAATATATTTCTTTACAGCAATCTTGAAATTATGTATGTCTCACATTTTTTACTATATATGGAATTGTACAGTTTGGTGACTTTTCGTTTATTCCGTATACTTTTTGTTGGCTTACAACACACATCTGTTTGAAAGAGCAAAATAAAAATATAAAAATTTAGAAAACCGGCCGCACTGTAGAATCATTAAGTATACTTCTATGCCGGAAAGTCATACTAAGAGTCATGAAAAAATTTCCATTCCTTGCCTTAAAAATCCTTAAATGTCATGCAATTTCAGTTCTGGTCAAAATTAGACACCCTGACACTGTAAATCTAAGTGTATTATATGCATAAAATATTTCATAAATCCAAAATAAAATACTTAATTGAGAGTTACCAGCACGTTTTTGTATCGCAATTCGTCATTCCCTGGCCTTTCGAGATGATTTCTATCGAAGAAAATATTTCACCTATATGGAAATCGAACCTAGAACCTACCTACTTATAGCTACGCATGCTGCCCCTATGCTACCGAGTGCTTGGTCATCTAAGTCGCAGATATGACTGAGATACCAAATGAATTCCTATTATTATTTGCTGCATCACATAAACTATATCAATAAGTTAATATCATTATGATATTTAGAGAGTTTTATCGAATAATATGCTACATATGTTTCTAACATAACCTATATATATATATATATTGAGATGGATAGGTCGTCTCAGGTGGGAGCTCCCCCCGAAACGCGAAGGCCATCAATGTTATTGCGGGCGGTCATTGCCCTCGTGCGATCTCCTATCTCTCGGTGGGCATATCGAAAATCGAATGGAGTCAAGTGGGGGGAAAAAGATTCTAGAAAATTCGACAAACGACTAAGACATTCGGGAAGGGGAACAAAAAAGCGCGAGTAGCGAAAGAAGGTATTGGTACGAGCTGCAAAGCGAGGAAGATATCGGAGTAAGGAAAACGTCAGGGGAAAGAGGAAGGAAAAGAAGCGAAATAATAGAGACATTATTCGTTGACATTTCACCGCTCATTGCGGCATTAATAGTGAAAAGGCAGTGTTTAATAATCCCGATTAAGGAACGTGTGATACGGCGCAAGTCGCGAAAGGGAGTCCTAACGGATACCCGATTAAGGAACGTGCCAATTAACGCAAGTAGCGAAAGGGAGAGGTGAATGCGCTCGAGTACCGAAAATGCTGCGATTAAGAGAGAAATAAAAACGGAAGTCTCAGAGATTAATAAAACAAAAGATAAAAAGGAATAGAGAAATTTAAAGCCACAAGGATTCAAAACAAATCCAGCTGACGAGAGTCAGAAACATAGGAGCAAGGAAATAAATAGAGGGAGATAAAAGCCGGCTTGAACCGAGAGATATAGAGAGAGACGAACAAACACATGGGCAGTGGCCGCGGCAGGCCGAGCTGTCGAATATGACAGATACGCGAGCGAAACACATACGCCAAAACACACCAATACAAATGCACATTTAAACACTGCGGCATCCATACAACACAGACATTCAAACACATATCCCAAATACACGAAGCGAAGATACACACACACACACACACACACACACACACACACACACACACACATGTAACCCCGGCGGCGAGCGCACCAGATTAAAGGAGACACGTGCACGACACACACACCAAAGAGAATTAGAACCGAAAACCAGGAAAGATCTGCGAGCGACACAAACACACACAAACACACATACAATACTTACCTGCGACGACGCGATGACGCACACACACACACACACACACACGCACGCACGCACGCACACACACAGTCAAACATATGCGTACACAAAAACATGCAGCGTGAATTGAGCGAAACTCTACACATACACACACGCAAATAAGCAAGAATATCAGGCAAGCGTAGCGACCAACGACGAATCTCGTATGTACAGGCGGATTCACAAAAGATTGTACAAACGTGCAGAAGAAATTTAGCAATAAATCTACGATTATTATTTGCGAAAAAGGTCTCTACTAATTTACTCCCTAATCGAGTCCCGAACCCAAAATAAATTTAATGTAATTAGGGGTTACCCGTTACTATATATATAATCCCTGTCTCTCCACCTTCTCTACCCCACACCTCTTTGATATGTGTGTTGCAATAAAGACAGACCATTCAATCAAATAGAAAAATGGCTGACTCTACGGAAATTTTATTTAATTTTTCTCTCTCTGTCGCAATCCCATCCGCGGGCTTACCAGTATTTAACGCGGTCCTCTAGTTTCTCGGGTGTTTTTGTACGGCTTTTTCAATAATTTTTTACGGGCAAAGCATCGAAATAATCAATCTTATTGTTTTTGCATAATCTTTATCAACATTTAAATAAGCTTTACAAAATTTTTGAAGTCAAAATATATAATAGAATAAAGGTTATAGTGGCCGACAGGAAGACATCAAATAAAAGAGGTGCTTGACGGTGACCAAGATTGCGGCTGTTCTGCTTATCTGAAATCAAAAAACCAAACGGCATTTTAATCTTCATATTTAAGACTAGCGATTGAACTAGAGTGAATTCTAAATTACAAAAATTGACTTTTTTATACACTTTTGAAAATGACATTCTATTTTTTACTCATTTTTTCTTAAGTTTTTCGCTCGTACAAAAAAAAACGATCGAAGCAATCATGATAATCCTAGTTCAATCGCTGGCTTATAACATATTAAAGATGCTGTATAAATTTGAACAAGATCGGTGCAGTAGTTTCTAAAATATCGCGGTCACCGTTTCGAAAAATGGTGTTTCGAGAAAAAGGCGTTTGAAAGTTCGCGCATGTGATTTATACTAAAAATTTCATCTCACCGTCAATCTGCTATGCCTGGACCATACAATAGGCCTTCTTCTTCTTCTTGGAAGTCACGCAGAGCTGCTCCGACTTCCCTTTTCGCGATTCGGGCCTGTTTTACAACATCAGTCGTGCGCCTTTCTGAACGGTCGATCCGAGAGCTATCACGCTGTTGAACATATCCTTCAGCTTGTGGGCCGATTTTTACTTCCATGGTTTCCAAGGTCTTCAGGATAGATTTGAATCCTTCGTTGAAGATTATGACAGCGAGAAACGTGGCGATTTCAACCACTTTTGGCCCAGAATGGAGGTGCTTCGAAGCAAAAGTCCAGATTAACGAATTGAGCGACTCGTTATTATTTTGAGTTTCCGCTCCCAGGCATCTGCTTAACAATTCTTCTTTGGATAAATCCTCATAAATTGGCTTTATAACTTTTTGAACTGCTTCAGAAAGAGGCGGTTTATTGTGTTTGAATTGCTCAGCCTCTCCGAGAAGCTCATACCTGCTCCGTTCCAGGGCCGTAACTTGTGAACCACTTCGAATATCGAAAAATCCTTTGGCACACATTTTCTACACATGTTGTAGATGTGATTTATGAAAAAAAAAAATTTTCGACCCGAGAAACTAGAGGACTGCCTTAAGACTGTATGTATGTGTTGGGCTTGAGCAAAGAACCCCCCCCCCCCCTCTCGCAACCGCCGTCCATCGACTACACGGATAACTCTAAAGCAGCGACCTACCCCCACCAGTGGAGTTTCCAGACCTGTATGTACGGCCGTGATGAAGCGCCCCTCACGCCGCAAAATAAGGCAGTCGTCGGTCCCAGTTCGGCAAAATCGGTGAGAGTTGAGTGTAAAACTATAGATTATAAATAATATATATATGTACTAAGGTGGCTCAATTGTTAGCTCTATTTTTTTCCTTTTTCTCATCATCCGATTATCTTGTTTGAAGAAAAAAAAAATTGTTGTCGTAGCTACGAGCAGTTAAAAAATATTTAGGGGTCGCTCAAGCTTCCCGAAAATTCAAATTTTCATAAAAACATCGAGTTTTTATTCGTCCACTTCTAACTCATGAGTTTCATGCTCTGTAATTTTAAATTTAACCTCGCGAACGCTCTAGCCGGCCACTGAATATTTAGTGGTCGCTCAAAGTTTTCGAAATTCAGAATTGCCGCCAAAAAATCAATCTCGCATGCACTATAATTCCTTGTAGCATAAAAACAAGATAAACAGCGAAGTGTTACATTTTCTAAATACTTCATTATAATCATTTCTAACAAACAAAAACTACATGATATGTGTTATTGTGCATTATTTTATTATGGCGTCGCTCGTAACAGACTACTGCTGAGATTGGCCCGCAGTTTGACTAACGAGACCAACAATGGGACGCATTACGATGCGTGGAAAACAGCTGCCATTTAAGTTTTTCGAATAAAACGACCAATAATTTTGTTTGCGGACAACAGGCTTGAAGAATTATTTTATGATAACAAAGATCATATGAGAACAAAATGAGAACAAAGATAATTCTTGGGTTAGAAGCAGGGGTGTGCGGGTAGCATAATTGGTCGGGTCGAGTAATTAGACTATGATTCAGATCGAGTACCCGAGATCGGACGGGTATACTCGAACTGTATGGAGTACCCGAGTTTTTCGAGTACTCGTATGTATGTAAAGTTTGCACCGCCATTTTAAAAAACCAAAAAAAAATAACATTGTGCCAGGAATGTGCTACGTTGTGCCGCAAGCCGAACTTACACTGCCAAAAAAAGAATTAAATTTAAATAGGATCTATTTAAATCGAATAGGTTTTTTTCTAGGCTCACGGCCTACTACGATCTTATTTGTTTCAAAGATATTTTTTGTTTCGTTTCTGCTATTTTTTTTAAATATTGAAAATTTTGAAGGGTTGTGCTAGCTTGTGCCGCATTTCGATACCGCAATTAGTTTCGTAGAAAATCGCGAGTGAAAAAATTTGTGTGAAGTCGGCACCACCATTATGAAAAACCAATAAAAATAATCATTGTGCTAGTTTGTGCTAGAAATATCCTATGTTATGCCGCAAGCCCCACGAAGACATTTTTTTTAATGAAGCGAAAATTCGAAGAAAAAAACGTTTTTCAGGCCCAACAACAATTTTTGTTTATGCCTAGGCTTGTGCTACCTTGTGCTATCGTTAGCTAGTCAAGCCTAGCGCAATCTAGCACAACCATTTTTGTATGTCTAGGCTTGTGCTAGCTTGTGCTAGTGTAATCTAGACAAGCCTAGGACAATCTAGAACAACCTTTTTTTTTATTCCGACAAAATGGTGTTGGGCCTTAAAAACGTTTTTTTTCTCGAATTCTCGCTTCATTTTTTTAATTGTCATAGTGCGGCTTGCGGCATAACGTAGCATAAGGCAATCGGCCCAGTTACTGACACTGCCCCAGATTGTGACACCGACCGTATAATTTTGACTGCCAGAAATACAATTTTTGTCGAATAACATTCCAATTACCGACTAAATAAAGAGAGTTTTTCACTTTTAATTATTGGAGAAATACTCTTTTTTACATGAAATTCTTAGAATAGAGACTGACTAGAGAATAGTCCGACACGCGTCTGAAGGGCTCCACAGTGGCAGTGCTAGACGAAACCCACTAGGCACGACAAGCGACATATCGTGAATTTTGTTCGTCATGTAAGTATAAAAAGACATAAAAATGATGTCAACATCTTCAGCAGGAACTAAACTATTGACGAGATAAGAAATAATTTAACTTTTGGTTAGGTATTTATTCAAATTTACGGTGTTAATAAGTGCGTCACATAATTGAGCTTATGCCGCTGCTGTTGAGCCTCGATTTATCACCTGTTGCGTCGAAAAATTCGCGTTGCTGCGTTATTTTAATTCGCCGACAAAAGAAACAAAATAATCTTTGATAACTATTCTTTGTTTATTATTTTCTCTACCTCTCATATTCTTATGTAAAGAAAATATAAAATAGTCGTGCACTAATTAAATATAGTTCGTGGTTTGTACCTAACGTGTGTCCGTGATATTCCATATACGTGTACTTATTGAAGTTTAACCCGTTTGAATAGGGATATTTGGGAGTGTCAGAAAGTGATCCCGTGCAGGGGTCATAAACTGCGCCACGAGTGTCATGAATCGGTACACGCAGGGGTCACAAACTACGACATGGGTGTTTCTCCAGTGGCAGAAACCCAGGCAGCAGAGACGCGCTATTAGAACGGTGATTTTATTAATGAATCTTAATCGTTTCACAACAGGTGAATTAGCACTAGGTGAAGAAGCTTTAAGGGGTGAGGTGCAGTCAGAATTTTCAAAAAATCGATTTTTTTACATTTTCTTGAATGTTTCGAAAATATTCCCTGAAAATTTCAAGTCAATCCAATGCACAGTTTCCGGGATATCCCACAATTAGTGAAGGGGCGTCGGGTCTCCATGGCAGGTAGCGGCTGACAAATGCGCAAACGATAATACCCGGGAAGGCAGAATGCTTCGAAGACAACAACAAATTGATATTTTGGAAGCTTCCACATCGGCAGAAGCGCTATTGTATGGGCCAGGAATTGATGATTCGATGTAAGCAATTTTTTAATTAGTATTTCTATACACAAATGAAGTTTAAAATTGGAAAACTCTTTCAGAAATTAAAAAAAATGTATTACTCAAAAACTATGAACTTTAGCAAAATTTTATAAAGAATACTTTCGTTTCAAAATTGCCCAACATGTTTAAAAAATAATAATTCATCCGGAAAAACTTTAATTTTTTGAAAAATTGTTTTATCAATTGGCTATAAACAATTGAATGCTCGACTTTTCGGCAAAAATTAGTGATATTCGGATTCAGCGGATCAAAATACATTTAAGAAAGTTTAGCTTCATCCACCGAGCTCAAAATTTTACGAACATATAATACCGTATCCACATCGAAAAACTTTAAACGCGTTTTTCTCGAAACTGTTTTTCACGTCAGTGACCACTATAATTAAAAAACCACTCGATGGATTTTGATGAAATTTGGTGTGCTTGTTGATAGCATTAAAAACTAGTCCTTAATCGAAGGATTTTCATTTTTGCCGAAATTTTCTATTTTTTTAAACAATAAACGAGCGATTTTTTGGTCGAAAATCGAAGGTTATCTGTCGGAAGCCGCCATTTTGTTAATAAAAAAAAGCTTTGATTAAGGACTAGATTTATTATTAAACTAATTTTTGTTTTGGTTTTTTTTTTATTTCAGAAGATCCAGTAAAATTTTATGATGGTCACCGCAAAGCACTACATGCCGACGAGGGTCCGACAAAGATGGCGATATTTTTATAAATAATCAACATTTTTCTTTGAAAATTTGTACATGTCAAGTTGAAATATAACATAAAAAGTCTGTGTAACCACTTTTGTAAAACAAACTTAATTACTTTGAAAAAAAAATTATTGAAAATGCTCGTTTTTTTACGCTCTGACTGCATCTCACCCCTTAATGCACGTGTTGAAACCTTTAGTTTTCCGTTTGGCTATATCACGACTGATTAAATAGCGGAAATCCGACGCCGCCGCTCTTACAGTGTCGTTAACTGGGCCGTTTACCTTATGTCTAGCACAAACTAGCAAAACGATTATTTTTGTGGTTTTTCAAAATGGCGGTGCTAACTTCACACACATTTTTTACGCGCGATTTTCTGCGAAACTAATTGCGGTATCGAGATTCGGTTTGCGGCACAAGTTAGCACAACGCTAGCACAATCGAGCACAACATTTTTTTTTCATTTTGGTGCTGCGATTCCGATAAATTTTTTCATAAATTTTTTCACTCTTTCATATAATTATTAATTGCGGTATCGAATTGCGGTTGACGGCACAAGCTAGCACAGCCCTAGCACAATATTTTTTGTTTCATTCCGGTGCTGCGATTCCGATAAATGTTTTCATTCCGGTGCCGCGATTTTTTTTACAAATGCGCTTTTCTACGAAACTAATTGCGATATCGAATCGTGGTTTGCGGCACAAGCTAGCACAACCCTAGCACAATTGAGTGCAAACATTTTTTTTCATTCCGACAAAATGGCGGTGTTGGGCCTTAAAAACGTTTTTTTTTTCGAATTTTCGATTCATTTTCAAAAGTTTCTCTATTTTTAATTAGAACTGTACGCCGTAGACAAGTTTCATTCACGACACAAACTTGCAGGTAATTAGCACAATTGAATGGCGTGAAAAAAGTTAACATTTCAAAATTGGTGGCGTTGGAGTTTTTTTATTCAATCGCGATTTTCCACGAAACTAATCGAATGTCGGGATGCGGTTTGTGGCACAATCTAGCACAACCCTAGCACAATCTAGCACAACTATTTTTTTTCGTTCCTACAAGATGACGATGTTGGGTCTTAAAAACGTTTTTTATCGAATTTTTACTTTATTTTTCGAAACGTCTAAGTGCGGCTTACAGCACAACGTAGATCATTCCTAGCACAAACTAGCACAATGTTTATTTTGTTGGCTTTTCAAAATGGCGGTGCTTCACTTCACACACATAGTACTCGTCTCACATCGGGTGTTGCCAGAAAAAATTTCAAATTTCGTTGCATAGTAGAGAGCGCCACGAAAACGTACTAAAACGGACGAAATAGACTCCAGCTTTATGTTCTCTACCCTTCACCGATAGGTTGGAGATCATAAGAAATAAAACTAATTGATTTAATAATTTTAATATTTTTATCATGTGTATATTCACAATTTTTTCCAGTAAACTTCTTTTAAGGCACTCGCATTTCAGGAAATATCAAGATATCTGAATTTCGAAAAATTGAATAAAAGCAAGATCTTCGTCAAGTTTTTATTAATTCTTTCTAGTGCTAACTGGTAATTTCGGCGATTCTTTATTTTAATTTAATTTTTTTTGTCATTTTTTAATTTTTTCTCGAAAAACCTTGTTTTTCAAACGCTTATATCTCTGAAACTAATCGAGATATATTCACTTTTGAAAATTCACATGATAGTTACATCCTTATCGCTTCGAATAAACGCAAGGCGTTAAAATTGACACATACGGTGAGTTTTTTTGAATTTTTCAGTGCCAACTGGTCATTTTTCTCCATTTAAAACCCACGTTAAAAAAGTCAAGATTTAGGCGTTTGCCGGAACAGTAAATATTTGTCGTAATTTTTTTCCTTTCGCACACTTTTTAGTGATGCCAAAACGCAACTTTCCCCCACTCTTACAATACGATCCGCAAAAAATTGACCTTTTTCACTCCAGCCTAATGCACACACATCCACACAAGCGCGCGCGCACGCACGCACACACAGACACATACACACACGCACACAGAGAATAGAAAAGTGAGACGAAAAAAGATTTTTACAGTATTAAAATTTATTTGTTTTATCGCCTTCTTTAAGTTTTCGTTTTCTCCCATTATTCGATCGATAAACCTAGATGAATAATAAATATAAATATAAATAATAGATACGGATCTCCGAGTCGTTTACGAATACTCGAAGCTTACGAATACGCGAAGTTTAAGAGTACCCGAAGTTCACGATTACTCGACGGTTACGAGTACCCGAAGTTCACGATTACTCGACGGTTACGAGTACCCGAAGACCAAAATACGGGTACCCGATAGTGGCGAGTAATGCAAAAACGTAACCCGTTGGGTACCCAAACCCGACCCGAACATCAGGTACCCGAGGAAATCGAGTACTCGCACACCCCTACTTAGATGTGAGGTAAATTTGAAAAATCTGTTTCTAAAGAAAGAAGGATTAATTGTTTTGAAAATTCTACAAAGCGTCAAATTTACGAGTGAGAAGAGTACAAAAAATTCGAAAATTGGAAATTTCGAAGCTCTTCAGCGGCCTCCAAATATGTTTTTACGGCTCAAAGCTTTCGCGACAATTTTTTTTCTTCTTCAACCCTTTGACGCATACATTTTTCTTTACGTGCACGTTTTTTTTTGCACTTTCGTTATTGATGACTTCCGCTACGTTAAAAATAAAAATTTAATAGGCATGTTGTAGTAGTTATTGAAGTCCTAGGAACCTTGAAACGCCTTTAAAACCGCCACATTTAATTCGTATACACTATTGAATCGTAGAAATCTGAATTGAATTAGGTGTAACATGGGTGTTACACTATGCCCCAAAGGGTTAAAGAAGATAATTGGGTAGTGAGAGAAAAGGGAAACAATAGAGCTTAAAATTGTGCCACCCCAATGTGTATGCATGCAATAAAATGTGTACAAATGTGTACGTGTTGCGGGAGAAAAAATGCGATTTCATCTTTCTTGTGGTTTGTGTCTCCTACGTATCTTCAAACCTGGCTTCTCAGCGAATCGTATTCAAGGGTTCGAAACCAGTATGCGCGACAGGCGTGCGCAGTGTGTCGTCCTAACCTCAATCGCTGAGTTGGCCTTACCGCGTGTTTACAAGAATGTGACCCAAAAAAGACGCATCTAGACTGTTTTAGCCTATAAGAATGAGGTATGAAATAGAATGTAGAAAAAAGACGCCGCTAGGTGTATTTTAAACGATAAAAATTGGATATAAGATAAAGTGTAAAACAAAATAAATCAAAGTAGAAAATAAAATAAAGTGTAAGAAGTTTATTTCGAAATGTATAGTATATAGGGTAAGCTGGTATAGGAGTACGCAGGCGATAAGAGTACGCAGTTATGCTAATGACGGAACGGTTTTCTAATTGAAGCTAACTTGTGTTGTGTTTAGATCGCCTCAAAGGGTAAGGGTTTCTGAAAAAAAAATCCAAAGTGAAATAAAACGGAGAGGCTAGGTAAGTTTGAAATTTCGGTTGCAATTTCTTATTTATTTTTGGCATTTTCAAAGCATTACAAGTATGATACACAATTTACTTTCTTCAAAAACAACTATTAATTTCGTACACCGGTTTACTAAGGCTATTGTTCAAAATGAAAGTAATTTCGCATCTCATCAATAAATGGCAGTATCAGTCACGTTTGTTGAAAATGTGAAGGTGGTATAAAAGCACGCAGTGCTTGGGTGTGTAGAAGTCCGCGCGTACTCTTATACGACTGCTGTTAATTTGTTTTACAAGTATACAAAGTATACAAAAAGTATAATCATATGTATATATATACAGGCTGGATCAATAACTATTAGCACCTTGGATATCTCCGAAACTATAAGGTTCACAGAAATATTTGCTGAAATGACATTGCACAGTACGAAAAGGGCCATCCGATAGCGATAATCGTTTTTTGCAGGTGGAGGTACTTCGGACATTTGAAGGTCAACTCCATTTTTTTTAATGGATTAGTATGTTTTTTTCTGTATCATGAAAGAGGAGCTTAAAACGAGTTTAATGTTCCCCATAGAACATTTTTTTTTTGTCTCAGGTATTGGGATGATAAGGCCGATCTTCCGCCCACAGAAATATTTAATTTTAATAGCATATTTCCCCTTCACACCGTACAACTTTTGTCTGGAACATTTTTTTGTGACGTCGATAATTACCAAGTTATTTCGGGTGGCAGAGATAAGAGGGACACCCTGTATACTATATAGTATGTAGTGTGTGTGTATATATATATCATATTTTCTAGATATAGTGTATATAGTATTTTGTATGTATAAAGTATATATTTTTTTACAAGTATACAAAGTATACAAAGAAATATACGAAGAACCAATATGTGAGGAATGGATCGAGTGTTTAAAGTATAAAGCTTGGTGCCATGAGAAATGCACCGCTCATACAAATGTGGGCAACGTTAATTGCGATTTATGTGTCGATTGATGTTTGCGTGCTCTTAGTGACGCCCGTGCGTACTTTTAAACGCCCGTATGTCTAAGAGTTCGCTAATACCGTTTCGTAGTTTGTAGGTTGTTACTTTAAAAAAAAAATTAAGATTCCCAATTGTCGCTTATAATTTAAATAGAATACTAAATATACTTTCAATTAAAACAAAAACTGATTCGTAAAATGTATTTGTTTGTTTTTTTTTTCACCGCTTTGAAGTTTAGGTGCGTACTCCTATACCAGCTTACCCTACACGAAACCATGAGTTTTTTAATCGTACAATTTGATGAAAAACTATCAACGGGACAAAATGTCATCGCGTTCGTTCCACGATCATGGGTGTCGACGAAAAACGTAATGTAATTCCGACAAAGTATTGTATTTATTGCTGCGTACTGCCGTATATATTAACAAAAAGCTGACACAGTATAATATTGGTCGAAACTCGGAGCATTATCGTATTACTGTTGATAATAGACCGGACCAACGTTGGAACAATATCACCTAAAACTTGGCCCGATGATATCTTTTCGACAATGATACATTAATGATCTGACACTTATGCTAGGGAATGGCCATCGATACAGTAGAGGTGGTGAAGTACTGCCAGTGTCGAATCAGTTGTACATTTTCTCGTTCGTACTAAATGCAATATCAACTTTAACCTGTGACCACCCGCGTAGAAATTTTCATGGGGCCTAAATCAGGGCCTGTTCAGGTTGCCTGACTGCCCTGGTAGGACACTGATAAAGCAGCCTGAAAGGACCCTACTAGGAAATGTAACGTTGTGTCACATATGGGCTTGACCTGGTTGCCTGATGAGGCCCCTATCAGGTTGCCCGATCAGAAAGAAATATTTAATTTAAATAGCACCTTTTTAAATCCAATATGTTTTTCCATGTCTCACGGCCTACAATGATCTTATTCGTTTCAGCAATTTTTTTGTAATATTAAATATATTCAAATTGAATAAATAAAGATTCGAATAATAAATCTTTATTTGCTTACAATATACACTGTAAATCCAAGTATCCTATATGCATAAAATATTTCAAAAATCCAAAATGAAATGAACCACTTAATTTAGGGTTCTACTACAATGATTTTGTGTCATAATTCGTCATACCCTGGCCTGCAGAAATGTTTTTGTTCGATGAAAATATTCCGCCTATATGGATATCGAACCTAGTACCTTCTTACCTATAGCTGCGCACGCTGCCCCTATGCTACCGCGTGCTTGTAACATCTTCTTCGCAGATATGGCATAAGAGACCAAATGAATTCCTATAATTATTTGTTGTATCACATTAAGTATATCAATTAGTTGATATCATTGTGATAATTGAAGAGTTCTACCGAATAACATGCTATTGATTTTTCAAACTTAACCTTACATATATAGATTTTGACAGGTTTGTAAGGCCGAGAGAGAGGAATTATATATATATATATATATATATATATATATATATATATATATATATATATATATATATATGTATATATATATAATTCCTCTCTCTCGGCCTTACAAACCTGTCAAAATCTTCTATCAGGCATCCGAGTTGCATAACGTTTTTTGTCGTGACAGTCTATAACACTTTTTTTTTTATAGAATTCAGGAATACATCGAAACTCCGAAGCTAGGATGCTGTCAAATCGAAATTTCCATGTGAAAAATAAGAGGTTATGTGCATCTATCGACTGCTGAGGCAGTTATAGGAAAAGTCTATTTATGGCTTAATCAGGGAAAGCCTTAGAAGGGCCTCATTAAGGGAAGCCTTAGTAGGAACTTATCAGGGAAGGCCTTAGTAGGACCATTTTAGTTTTGCCTGATCTAGGGCCTAGATACTTTCGGCCCGGTCGGGGCCGGATGAGGATGTCCGTAATATGTTACCCGTATCACACCCGATCGGGGCCTGATCCTCTACGCGGGCAACGCTCGGCCGGACAACCCATCTACTGGCCAACCAACACAAACAAAATTCCGGATGTATTGAATTTATTCACAGTCAAGAGTATAGCAAAGAACTATACTCGCAAATACACCAGCCTGGATCCGACTACACTCTGGCGATCCTAACGGTGAGCGGTGATGTAATTTTGAAAAAAAGTAAGGTTAGCATCATTAGGGAGCGTACACAAATTACGTAACGCCAAATTCCCCAATTTTCGACCTGCCACGTACCAGGACCGTAACGCCTGCCCCCCCCCCCCCCCCCCCCGGACAAGGCCGAAAAACGTAGTTTCGATAAAAACGCATTTAGAGTGTGCTTTCAGTTTTCCTTGATAAAAGGGTATGCTTTTTTCTAGAATATTGATAATTACATTCAAGTATCTAGTCACGGGCGATATGACGGCTCTTCATCTACATTATATTTTACAAAATAATAAAAGCCTGCACTTCATCTTTTGTGAACGATGCCACACCTGTGGGGACTGAGGGCACTAACCGGTCGCCTTACCTGTTCTCACTAAAGTGACTGTAACTCCGTCAATGTTCAGACTTGTTTTCTGACTACAACAACTACGGCATTAAACAGTCCTTGACCAATGCAGGCCTGACTAATACAGCTAACACGTTGGAGTCGAAATTTTCAGCCTGTTTTGACCCTGCAGCTCCTCACAGTGGTAGGAGATAAAGGTGGTAAAATAGCTTTAAATTTGAAGTAAAATGAACTCCTACATAACGTCTTAAGCGGAAACAAATGTCCCTTTTCTCCACTTTTAGGCGCTAGGTAGGATGTCGATATACCGTTCGTGGATGTGACAGGTATACACGCTTACACATACACACTATTACGCATACAGACATGCACTAATAACATACGACGCATCACTACCGGCCTACTAAATGCATACAGTATTGCATAAATCTAAAATAAAATAAAATACTGAACCGAGAGGTCTGCCTCAACGAATTATAATTCGTCATCCCCCCTACCTCCTGAAATGATTTATTTCGAAGAAAAGGTTTCGCCTACACGTGGAATTGAATATACAACCTCCCTGTCTATAACCACACACGCTGTCACTACGCTATCAAGTGGTTGTGGCAACTTAATTGCAGACATGGCATAACAGACAAAAGCAATTTCGGCTGCACTTCCGAATGACTGTTACTTCCGATTTAGGTAAAATTTAGCAGAGACCTTCTTTTTGATCATATAAGTTACCGCTTAAATGAATTTTTGGCGCATCACAATAGTTTTCGAAATATCGAATTCAGAAAAATGAACAATTGATGCGCGTATATATTTATATCGATCATGAAGTTGTACTGCTATCCTTGCTTTATTATCATGATTTCGTGATAGCACTGAACAAACGATATCTATATTGTCAAGCCTTTGTTATAGTTAATAATTATTTCGGGGATAATAGATAGTGAAACACCCCACCCAAATAGTATGTTTAGATCTACTTTTCGCTAATAGTCATGTTAACCATATTATGATGGCGCCGTCAACAAACTATAGGGTAATTTACTACCCCCTCTCTCGCCATGGGCGCCTATACACAGAAAAAGATTTATTATGTTCTAATAAATTGGCACATTAGAACATAATCTATTAGAAATTAATAAATGTTCACTCGTATAGAGACAGTTTTTATGTGATTGTAACTACAGCATTTATTCGGCGTCACTAAAAATGTTTTTTACATGCCGATTTGTCACATAAATTAAAAGCCATATTTAAAATAGAAAATTTGAATAAATATTTCCTCAAATCAAATAAATACTACTTTCCAATCACGAAAGCCTCTTATTTCGCGACTACAGTAGAACCTCGATTATCCGAACCAATTGGGACCGAGACTAGTTCGGATAATCGAAATGTGGGTTTTTTGGGACGAGATCATAAACAACACCTTTTTACATAAAAATAGTACATACATATATATAAAAATTTGACATACATATTAACGCTGAAATATATATGTATTTTAAACAACTGAAAAAGTCGAATGCTTTTATTTATATTTTTTTAAATAAAATCGTCCTTCATTAATTGACGAACGGCTGTAACGCGTTTTTGAGCGGCTTAGTCTCGCAGCCGTTTGAGAAGGAGAAGTTGCGTTGGGTTGCTCATTGTTGCTCACGGCGGTGGCAGCGAGCAACAATGTATCTTTCGCGCCAACGTTCGGATAATTAAACGTTCGGATAAACTAAATCATCGTTCGGATAATTGAGGGTTCGGATGATCGAGGTTCGGATAATCGAGGTTCTACTGTATGATACTAATGCGCGCATGCGCACTTTGCCCTTCAACGCGACGGGCCCGACAGCAAGCCGCTCGTCAGATGTAGATCACGCATACGCTTACCATGTAACTTCTTCCTATGCCAATGCTTTTGACACAAGTGTCAGTGTTGCGTTTCGGAAGTGAGAAACTCGAAAGTGCGGAATTATTTGAGTGTAAGTAAGAATATAAAGTGAGAAAAAAACGTTCAAGTGAGAAAATAATGACAGACGAAATGACACAATTCCTCGAGAAAAAAAACCAGCTGGGGGATTATGAAGAATCCTATTAGATGTTAAGAAAAACTATTTGTCGGGTATAAAACACCTCTTCCTTCTAACATATCCTATTAGATGTTACGAAAAATTCTTAGTAAATCTTAAACAGAAACGTAAATTAAAAAATGTCTTACTTGTTAATAAAATCGTAGTAGGCCGACATACCAATAAGAAAACTTATTCGCCGGGAGACAAACTTCTTTGTCCTTAATAAATATTTTTTCTGAGTGTTCGCATATATACGACATATCAATGAAGCATTATTAATAAGCCCTGTTTAGTATTACATGAATAATCAAATTATCAGGTGAGTTAAACATTTATTGGAATATGACATTTTTCATGAATACTGCTTTGATTACAAATTTCCCTAGCTCGCACTTAAAATAGTTTTTACGAATTATCATTTTACCTTATTAAGAGACTAAAAAAATATATACTCAATTCAAAATCATCACAATCCACTTACAAATTTTTCGCGCAAAATAATATATCACTGGGCAAATGATAGAGCAAGAGTATGCTCTATTTTGATTATTTATTATATATTAATCGTTACGGACCATTTTTCGTATCCATATACGTCCGTATTGCTCAACTTGTGTCATTGCCTCCGCGGCCTCCATACCACCAAACGCGCGCAATATTTCGCAACCCTAAATCATCAAATTCCCTTTCTTTCTTCGAGAAGCGAACTTGCCGGTTTCGAAACATTAGAGCAAACAAAAAGGGATTGCAACAATCGAACTTTTTGCGAAACCTCATGAAAATCGCTCATCCATTCTTTCGCAATTAACCCCCACGACAACCTTCACACAGCCATTTGCCGAAATCCGCAAGGCCTCACCCATTTGGTGACTCCTCAGTCTTATTGCGACTTTCCGAACAATCGGTCAAGGGACCTTCACTCCTTAGTGGCAAATCTGCTAGCGTACTTAGCTTCTCGCGGGTACGATCGGTATTGTACTTTTCTACCATTGCAATCGTGATCGCGTAAGAACTCATCAAATGAAGGAAATACCTTCGCGGCCCTTAATTCACCTTCGTTATATTCGTTCGCGACAATTACCTTAGCGGCATTGCGTGTCGAGTTATTTCGAAGCCAAATCACCTATTGTTTTCTCATAACCCTGATACATCTATTTTCTATTATATTTCATTACGATATACAAGTAACATTATATTTACGTTCCGTGTAAGACATTTTATGAGTGACGAATAAAGTGAACTGTTAATTGGGTGGACTAGTGACTACGTTGTAGATTAAATATACGATAATTTCGAAGTCCCGCAAAAGAAGAAACCGACGATCATCATTAATGATGTTGGGACGGATCTGGTTAAAGAAGACCTTAAAGACGACCCTATTTTGAAAAAACGTTTAACCCTAGGACCGTACACTATCTGTGCGAAACAAATAACATACACTGAGGGTAGGCACACCCCAGCATTTCAAATTAACGCTGCTAACGAACTGTTTATCGTAGAGATTTTTTTTAATCGAACGTTCGAAAACTGACGAATGGAATAGGCTTTGCGAGAAAAACCTAATATGAATTTTCGGCCATGAAAAATGGGATTGAACAGAGCAAAAAAATATTTTAGCATATCTCGCTGAAAATAATTTTAAAAATCATCACACTTTTTGTATGCGTATATTGGGCAATTTTGTCGTTGATTCTTGGACAAAACCAATTCTTGGACGAAACTGTGAAAACATTATAAACAAAAAAATTGAAGTTCTTGAAGAATTTCACAGGGGGTAAAAATGGCACTTTAAAAAAAATTGAAAATGTTTTGGCGTGGTTTCTTGAGGGAAAAAGTGTAGATAAATGTAAAAAAAAATGATTTTATGGAAAAAAAATAGTGTTTTCTAGTTAAAAAAAATATATTGAAGGAAATTGAGCTGATTATGCATGAAATTATTTTAAAAATAATACATTTAGCTCAAGGTACAGGATGTAGAACTGGTTTTACATAATAATACTCAAAAAAACGCTGCAGGTAGTTTGACAAGGGGTATTAGAAATGTAAACAAAAGAAACGTATACTGTAGTAATAAATGCAGAAATGTAGATTTGTTCGTAGTAAATTCAGTTCGGTGCACTGCATCGAGCGATGATCTAGGCAACGCGGGAATCGACATTCAAGGTTTCGTCAGGTGACAAACGATACCACGCTACAACTTCGCTCTTTACACTGGCTCCGACTCTGACTCCACGCGGCCTATTCATCTTATGAGCGGATGTAATGCGAAAGCGAGGAGCAGGAGGGTCGAGTGACCATTTGTATCGGTTTTTCCCGTAAAGAAATTTACTCCGAGTACCGCTGAGAGCAGATTGGGATGTACGACGCATTTTTATTCTCTTCGCTTCTCATACGATCATGTCATCGTCGCCACCTGCACGGTTACGGGCAGAATTCCGTCCTCCTTCTAAAGAACCTTCATCAGAACCCTCCAGTTCTTCTTCATGATCTCATTCACTATCAGTCGAGTTGTTGTCCTGAAGTTCCTCTTCATTGTTGTGCGCCTGCAGCATCCTCCGGAATGAAAAAATCAGAATAGTATAAAAACGTTCATAATGTAATTTCTGTTGATAACACACTGATTTAATAAGGTTCAATAACAAGAAAACAATGTACATAATTGTATACTTACACAGAGCAAAACATCGCAAAAAGTGTGGGGTTACGCTAACCCCAGGCTCTCGAAGAATGTTCACTATGTCACGTCCAAACTATAACTGAAGGTTGTTCCTGCACGAACCTGCTCTAGACCGTCTCCCCTCCTAATCCGATCGATATTTTCACGTGACTACCCAAACTGCCGGAACGCCAGGGCCCCAAAAATGATGTGGATTTTGGGGTACCGATGTGTAGAGTCCTAGAGTTAAGACACTCAAACAAGGAGGAGGCTGCCTTGAACGAGGCAGTCGCCTTCCAGCATTGCTTCAAAAACAAGCAAGGTCGAAATAACTTGTTGGTCCAGTTACCCATGCGACTCATGGAGGGTGTGATCGGTCAAGGACGCTTGTTCCTCGCCTGGGGCTCACACTGAACAGCCGAGTATTTGAACGTGACTCGCTGTTAAGTGCTGAGGTTTTGGCCACATTGCGAAGAACTGCAGTGCTCCAGATCAGATCTGTGAGCACCGCGGTTCAAAAAAACATCTTCGGGACCAGTGCCCGGACAAAGAGGCACCAAAGTGCGCCAATTGCGCGCGGTGTAAGAGAAAGGAAGTCTCACTCTGTGAATAGTAGGCTGTGCCCGGAGTACATCCGAAACGTCGGATTGTGCCGGGCTAGACAGCTAGATTGGACATGATGTACAGCCCCTGGCTTCGGGCAGTGATCGAGACAATTTTTCTCTATTTAAGGACTTTTTTCGATTTGACACTCGCGTAGTGTAGAGACAGTGCGCGGCTTAAGGCTATTGCAAGGGCCAACACGTAATACATGCTAAAATAAAAGTAGTAGGCTACAAATACGGACTACAAGTAGGATACGAGTTCTCCTCCCCGTGGCGGGGACGGAAACTCGGGCACCCAACCCGAGGCTAAGTGACTCAGTGAATAAAACAACACGAAGTGCTGATAAACGGTAATGGTGACCCTAAGTGGACATGCGTATAAACTGGAATACCACGTAAACAGAAGGCACATAATAATAATAATAATAATAATAAACTGTGAAGACACGCTTCACAGTTAAGACTAGTAAAGGCAACGTGTCGACCGGAGTGGTGGGGTATAGGAGGAGGATTATCCAAAGAGATTCTCAGCCCCCTCCTGTTTTGCATCTCACTATTACCCTTATCAATCGCCTTGCGGGCTGCACGCGGGTACGAAGCGGGGGCCCCCGGGGAGCGTGGGCGAGGGATCACCCATTTATTTTATATGGATTACCTCAAGCTATACGCTCCCGGGTAGGAGGGGCTTAAGCTCCTCTTGAACATCGTAGCGACGTACACGCGGGCGGCGGGAATGGACTTCGGATTGGACAAGTGCGCTTCATCTCAGGAGAAGGAGAGCAGAGGGTGTCGCGGCTGATGTTCGGCTGGTGGACGGGAGCGTCTTCAAACACCTGGACGCCGGAGGGTCTTATCGTGCTTGGCATCGATCAGCGCTCTGTACAGGACGCTGAGGGTGTCAAGGAGGCCCTCCGCAGCGAGTATAGGCGGCGTCTCAGACGGATCTGGAAATCAGATCTGTCTGGGAAAAATAAGATCATTGCCACCAATATGCTCGCTGTCCCGGTCCTGCTCTACTCCTTTGGCGTCGTCAAATGGCGTAGAGACGAGCTTAAACAGCTGGACATCGGCACACGCAAGATAATGAACATCCAGCGGAGTCTGCACCCTCGATCTTCCACCCCACGCCTTTATATGCTGCGTCAGAGCGGCGGGCGCGGGCTCTCGGGATTGGAGTGTCTTCATGACCGCATGGTCCTCGGAATAGCAAGCGATGTAATAACGAACTTGGACCCGCTCCTGGAGATTGTGCACCAGCATGAGCTTCATGGGGCGGGGGCTTTTCTCTATAAGGCGGCAGATCGTGCGGCAGAGACCCTCGGCTTGAAGTTCCGCCGGCGCAGGCGTGGCGCCTTGCCAATAGACTCCGTCGCTCGGTTGCCCAAGTCCCGACGTCGGCGGGCAATCAGGGCTGCCGAGCAGACTGTCCTGACTCGGCAGCACGTGGACAGACCCATGCACGGTGTGTTTTTTCACCACATCGAGGAACAGGGGCTGTCCACCCAGCTGACCTTTTCCTTCTTGCGGTCAGCTGGACTGATGTCCGAGACCGAAGGGTTTATCTGCGCCTGCCAAGACGGAGTCATCAACACCCTGGTCTATCGCAGTCGCGTTTTGGGTCAGCCTCTGCCGACCAGTTTGTGTCGTGCATGCAAACAATCGCCGGAGACACTAATGCATCTACTGTCGGCCTGCCCAGTATATGCAGTCTGCGGCTATATCTATCGCCATAACGCGGCCCTAAGAATGTTGTACTACCATCTACGGCACTCTTATGGGATAGACCGGGAGCCCGTGCCGCCTTATTTACCAGGAGATATTGAGTCCGTTGTCGTGGGCGAGAGGTGCAAGATTTATTGGAACTTCTCATTCGCGACCATCGGGTCGCTTCAAGCGACTAAGCCTGATGTTGTCCTTTTCGATTTCGACGACAAGACGATATACGTCATTGAGTTCTCGGCTCCGGCCGACGTAAACGTGTCGCGAAAGGAAGAGGAGAAACGGCTCAAGTATCAGCCTCTCTTGGCTGAGCTACGTCGTTTGCACCAAGGATTCAGGGTAACTCTCGTTGTCCTCATCATCGGCGCGCTAGGGGGGATGAAAGAGTCTTTTGTATCGGGCCTCGCTGGCATACCGGTTTGCAAACCCGGTGTCCGGTTGCTAGCGGGTCGGATGCAGAAGGCGGTCATACTTGGGTCCCTCCGTTTACTCAGGCAACACGATTGTGGACTGCGATAGCCGCTAACCCTCTGGCTTGAGGGAGCGACTATCGCAGAGCGATATATTGGACTGTTCGCGCGACTTTTTGACTGGGCGGCAGCCGAGGTGATGTCGGAACCCTCTAATGCCGCCCAGCGTTATTGTTCCGGTCTAGGTTAAGACCGAGCCTAACCCCCGGGGGTAGGTGAACGTTTTCCAGTGCAAACTGAGGAAGTGCGTTGCCCGGAGCAATAAAGTCTATTATAAAAATAAAATAATAATAATAATAATAATAATAATAATAATATTGGTCCACTCGCCCTTAATCTTCGGTTAACTTGGTTAACCGAGAGTTGTGGAACCGGGCCTTATAGAAATATAATAAGAAATAGGAAGCAAGTACCCGGTAGCACGCATGTAGCACGGTAACAAAATCCTGGTTAAAAGTTTGCCAAAACATTACTTACTGTCTTTTCTTATTTCGATACTACGAATTTAGAAACGCTTACGAAAATTGGCAGTGAAAGACTATGTACATTGATGTGTGTACTACTTCTAAAAAAAAGCTATAACCTATTGCAATGATCCCAAATTATCGTAATAATTACTTACAAGGGACATCACGTGTCCGTCTACGATTTTTTTGAAACTCATATAGGTGATGAAGCATTGCAAATTATTAGACACATTTTTTTTTATCGGCGGAAAAACCACCCCTCAAAGAAAGGCGTGTCAAAGGGTGATTTTCCAGTTTCATTCACAAGCGGTCCCCCGATCTGAATGAAACAAAACCAAAATTCTTCTAATGTAAATCGATGAAAAATCCACTATAGAAATATTGAAGAAAAAATATAGTAAGGAGTGACACGTCTTTCGTTAAGGGGTGGTTTCCCCCCTTGAAACAGCTTTTCCGCGGATAAAAAAATACGTGTTTGATAGTTTTCTATACTTCATTACATATATGAGTTTCAACAAAATCGAAGATGGACGCTTAAGTGATGTTCCTTGTTAGCGGGTAAAATTGTATCAGCTACTATTTAATTGACGCAATGATTTCTGTGCAGTATTTATTAAAATTTACTGTCGTCTTGGATACATTTCTTTTTATGAATAAGTTACTAGCGTTTGCATTAATGTTCCATCGATGTTTTCCGTATTTCCATAGATTGCATGTGCATTTCATAATACTGAGGCCATCGTTCGCACGGAAATCCCTCTGCTTATATAATTTCGGAAACTCCACAACCCATTTTTGTCTTCTAAGACAAGATGCTCTCAAGCGATACTTAAAAAAAAATCGTGGAAAGACGAATGCAAACAACATTTAGTCACCAAGTAACGGCGTCGCAATGTAATGTTATTGAATACTTTTTGTGCACTGATATGCATGAATACTTGATGTGCGCTGATATGTACATATCATCGCGACTAAATTTTCACACAATGATACAATATTCGTTATGGGGCCACGCTTAACAGCGCCAACGAAGCAAGGAACATCCAATCCGTCGGCACTGCACAGATTGAGAGCACGCACCAGTTCATCGATAAGGACGGAAGAGATAGAACATGATAGATAAATGAGTGAGAAAGGTAGATGCAAGGGGCGTGTGCCGACTCTCATAGTTTCGTACGGCTAAACATTTCGAAATACAGTTTCGTCAAAATGGCAGAACCTATCCTGTGTAAGGATTTTACATGAGCTTGAATTTTTTCAAATACCATTTTTTGATTGCACAGTTTAAGAGCCGTGAATGTTAACTTTGATTTGCAACGAAGTATTTATGAAAATTCTAAAAATTAACCGAGTTATGATGATATTGCTAAAGAGTCTGAGCGCCCACGGCTGAACCGCCTCGCTATAATACAGGGTACGGTCGTAGCAATCTTTGACACGTGGTAACCGTCCCCAAATTCTACTTAACGATGTACATCATATTGCATGTATTGATAAGATCCCTTGCATGTATAAATTTTGCAAAGTGCTCACGGTACCAAATAAAAACAGGTGTTTCTCGGCCCTTTTATTCAGTTACTCATAGTTAGTGCTGAAGTGGAGATCGACATTCAAAGTGTTTCAGAACGCAGTGAAAATAAAACGATCGCATTCCTAACGCGAAGGTTCGAGAGATCGTGCTGAATGTCCCGGCGACAATAAAAATAGAAAGTATCGTCGACTGGAACGTTGAGCATCAGAAGATGATGATCGTGACGAGAGTAGTGCCGCAAAAAATGTAGAACGGGTGTTTCGATGCATACATACGTAGACGCGCCGTTCGGCTGCGGCATCTTGCAATGTCTCACGCAAGTGATGGGGTTGACAATTGGGCTTATTGCCTATGCAAAGTGCTATAAAATCTACGCACAGCGCATAGAGTCGGCTGACAAGCCTGCACAAAATGTCAAGCGAACAAAACCTTGACAAAAACCAACAGACATTTTCCCGTCGTTGCGGTTGACACGAGACGAATCCATATTTTCGGCTCCTCGATACTTCCAGATATACATTTTTCATTGCTTTAGAGCAATGTATGGAACATTCATATTTCTGGATATTCAGTACCTGAGCTTATGAATTTATCTTTACCTGCGCTCGATGCAAGAAAGTGCCACATTTTTGGGTTCCGTTTTGTTAAGTCTAAAATATTATATTGTCTGATTACCTCTGAACATTTGTTTTGTTGGCGGTAACCGAAGATGCATATTTTTTGGTTAATTGATTCAAAATCATTTTCTTTTTTGCCTCCCCACTGCCTATGTTTGGGCGAGAAAAGGAGGCCGTTTTTTTTTACAATTGCACTTATAAACGCTCTAACCATGTTCAGAGCTTAGAGCTGTCTAAACCACTGTAACACATTATATATGTATATATAGCAAACAAGGTGCAGTGAACTGTTGGGGATTGCGAGAGAACGCGAGTTAAGGTGCCTGTCCACGTAAGAGTAAAATCTGAGAGATGCTCTCGAAAGTACTCTCACGACTATTTCCACTTGAGAGTATTTTTCGGTAAGTTCACTTTCGCGAGCAGTTCTGATAGTAACTGATGAGTTATCGTCCTAAATTATTATCTGGACCATGTCCACTGGCGAGCGTCTGTAGCTTGCGAACGTCGCGTCGGGTGAGCAGTGTCTGAGATGGCTCCTCACAAATTGGTGATAGTTGCATTGAATTTTTTTTTGGAAAGGCGAATAATAGTTCGTGGGCTCACCCCTGGATTTTACGAAAATTGCAGATCGACGTTATTAATAATCTTGTACGGAAATTCAAAATCGAGGGGGCGTTTCAATTTGGTTATTTCATCCGAATGATCGCAGGTCGATCAGAAAAAACGATAGGATTGGTTGGTCTGACCATTGCAAAAATAGATACACCGATGAGACAAGCTATCCCAGGTACTCCGATATGTTCGAATCGTGATGCAATTTGAAAAAGCACTCCACTATTCATATTCCGGAGGTTTTGATTTTTTTTATATTCTTCGATTAATGCACGCATATTTTCTTTGGTCCAAGTGCGTCATGCCGTGGTCATACTTCTGAGAGTACTATCACAATTTGAACTGGATTTGAACCGTCGCAAGTAACGAGTATAGATAGCATGTTTGAACTTGGCTACTTGAGAGCAAGCTCTCACGAGTCTACTGTGGGCGAATTTGACGTTACTGCCTGCGAGTTACTCTCATGCGGGTGTCCAGTGCAGAGACCAGCATGGCCTTTATGGAAGCCCTGTGTGTCCCAGGGCTATGTCACGAGGCTGCCCAGAGCGAGTCTAAAGGCGCCGCTTGCTGCGCCTGTTGAGAAAAATGTTAATCATCTCTCAAAATGGCGTATGTACTATGTTTACATGACCGAATGACTTTATTCAATTCATCAAACGGGTGTGAAACAGTCTTTGTGGTCATAAAACCGAGACCTTGCATAGCATTTCCAGTATACTTGTGTGGTTGATACGTTGTATTTTTCTATAACAATGAGGTTAATTTTTTGTTATAATAATGTGACTTTTTTAATGAAAATGAAACTTTTTTAATATGATTATTTATAAGGTTCAATAATGTTGTATACAATATTTCTTGTACACTCGCATAATAATATGTACATTGTACATATTATGGTGGTTATTACAAGAATAATTTCATGTTTTTTCTTGTACAATTGATTAATTGAAAGAATGTATTGGGAGTACAAATAAATCTCCGCCGTTTGACAAACGATGGCCCCACCAGGAGGTTATGGTTGGAATTGTCAGATGTAAAACCTGGTATCATAAGGTTAGACATCTGGCAAGATCACAACCTTGAAATATTAGTGATTTTGTATCAGCATCGCATAATTTTTTTCGTGCGAAAATGTCGAGTTTTGAACCGAACAAGCGTCATTTGCGGGAACTCTGGCGTTTGGGACGAATCTCCCTCCAATAATGCATCCAATTCCGCGTCTTCGTTTCGGCCTTGCGCTACGTTCTTTGTCTTCGACGTTCTTATTAAACTTTTGAAACCGCTCACGACAACTTCTCTCACTTAAAGCAGCCTCACCATATGCTTCTACAAGCAATCGATGCGCCTCAGCTGCGGGTTTCTTCAAATTGAAGAAGTAAAGAAAAGTTATAAAGTTCCCGCAAATGACGCTTATTTGGCTCAAAACTCGACATTTTCGCACGAACAAAATGGTGTGATGCTGATTCAAAGTCGCCATTTTTTCCAGGTCATGATCTTGCCAGATGTCCAACCTGGCGATATGACGTTTTACGTCTGACAATTTCAACCATGACCTCCTGGTGGGGCCATCTTGTGTCTGTCAAACGGCGAAGACTTAATTGTACTCCCAATAATAAAACCACTGTTTAAATTTGCAAACATCATTACTATTTTTCAGGTAAACCATAGTTTTTTATATAGTAAAACAAACAACAATGTTTTCGGAGGGATTTTTTAATTACTTGACGTATATCTTGTAACCCTAGAAAAAAAAATCCAGGGAAACTATAAACAAAAAAAATGCGGTGAGCTTCTGGGCCGGGATTCGAATTCGGGACCTTCCGATTGTCGGTCGAATACACTGACCACTGAGCTAGGGCAGTCCGCTCACCACACTTTTCTGAGATATTCTTGATATTCGCAACGTTACAACTCCCCCTTGACAGAGTCGGTCCAACTCTGACGGGGCGACTCGAAATTTGCCCAACTCGAACTCAATGCTCAACGTGTACTACAGCCATGGGGTTTGTCTGAGGTACGGAAGGGGGAAGAGGTACCACAGGCCATCCTGGCCGGAGGGCGAGGCTATCTCAACGAAACTCTCAATCAAGGAAAGGGGTTTTTTCCACGGCAATTACGATAATTAAAAAATGTTCGGGATTGTTCTGCGGCCATGGACCGCTGGTCGGCGCTGTTTGTAACCCTTGAAAAAACTCGGGAACTATCCGAAAAAATGAGGTGAGCTTCTGGGCCGGAATTCAAACCCGGGACCTTTCGGTTGCCGGTCGAATGCTCTGAGCACTGAGCTACGCCAGCCCGCTTACTACACTTTTGTCGCATAGTGTCGATGTCCGCAACGTTACAATTTATACGCGAAGACACTTTCTCACAATATGTTTGTTTAAGGGACGTTCCTACTTGTTTGGGGCATAAAGCAAATTTCATTTTGTTGTATCGATAAGAGCCAATGCCAAGAGGACGGTGTACTCTATGATCCTCGCAAATCAGATTAGATGTAAGTATGAACATTTTCATTTCATTTGCACATAAGCTTCAGTTTACCTTTAAACGCGTTTTTCTCGAAACCACGTTTTACAAGTTTGCGGAAGTGTTCCTACACGACCCAGATGTGGAATCGTTATGAAACTTAGCAGGCACGCGTACAACAAATGTCATTAGTTGAACTAGAACTACCCAAAAATATTTAAACGTTTTTATTTTAAACAAAAAGCAGCAAACATTTTTGGAAACAAACTAAACTTCCCCTTCGATCGCTCACTTTTTTTTTCATTTTTTATTTTTTATTTTCCATTCTAATTCGACTTAGACACAATATTGTACAAAGTAAAAATATGTTTGATTCTTTTGCTTCAGATCACCTGTTCGGGACTTAGGACTTCCCCAAGCGAAGAATATCATCGCTGGCGCACCGACATACGCTCCTTCAACTCCTAGTACCATGGTTTGTCAAACTTAAAAACAAATGTTATCGTGTTCTATAAAGACCGCTTAGTAAACATATTAAATTTCAAGATTCGATAATTAATATTTTTCGCATAAAAAATTGGTGAAGTCAATTGTTTTTGGCCGAAGAAAGTAAATACCTCCTTTAAATGGAGATTGTAATGAAAGAATGCATTTGAAAAAAAAAAGTTTCAGAACGAAAAATTTCCTTTATACATTTACAATAAAAAACGGTCGCATTTATTTATTTGCTAACTCTACTAGTAATGGAGATATGATCAACGAAAGTTCATCTCGTTATTTGTCAGGCGTCGTTCCTCTTTACCAACAGAGTTTGCAAAGAAATAGATAAGACTTTTTTCATTGTAAATTCACGAAGGAATATTTATCATTCGATACTTCTTCCTCTAAAATGCATTGTTTCGTCAGATTTGTCATTTAAACAATTAATTTGTTTATATAAGAAGACAATAACACTCTTGGAAACAAATAACTTTCATATTAGTATTCATCCATCCATAAATTACGTCTTTTTCAAATAGGACGTCTGGTCGTTGGATGACGGTAACGACAATTGGATTATGACGATGGGGAGGATAGGATGATTTCGGGGGGGGGGGGGGGGGGGGTGAAAATTAGCAAAAATTCATGACGTAATAAATGGCCGGGCCCATACCGAAAATACGTGAAAAAGTGAATGACTATAATATAAAACAAAACTCTAAATTTAGACGGAAAATGTAGATAGGAACTCTATTTCAGGAAAACGGTGTAAGTCTTATCTTAAAATCGATTCGTCAGAGTCACAATCAGTTCGAATTCAGACAGGGCATAGTGTATCACATTTTCTATGCTATGCCGAGATGTTTTTTTGTTTTCTTTATCCATTTGTTAATAACGGATGATTAAAGGTGTTTTGCTCGTCGAAAAGCAGACTTTTTTCCAACACCGTGCATTTTTCGTAATTACCAAAATTTAAAAAAATTGTCATACGAAAGCTTTTTTGTGGGTTTGTGCATGATTCCGTAGGGACAATCGGTACGGCACTAAGCGGAATTTCGCTACGGAATTATGCATTGACCCAATAATATACTGAAAGTACCTACATTTTTTTTATTCATCATTTTGTAGATTACCCTAGTTGCCTAAATCACTTACACCTTTATTTTAATAATAATAACTTCATTGTTCATTAATATTTTGCATTTTTAAAAAACCCAAATCCGGCAAGACTATGTATGCATTGTGTCAAAAATCCCGACCTCGCTATCCCGATACTCTGATCAGAAAAAATATTGAAAATCGCCTTGGTTTAGGATACTAACTTTATGCAGGCCCATTTTCGCACACTTTACACACACTACTTTATTTTAGAAAATATTGCTCGTTCCGAAGAATGCAGAAAAAAATGGCCGGCTTGTTCTCTCACGTTGAGGGATCTTTTTTGTTTTTTTACAGTTTCTTTATTTAGAAACTTTTAATTGTTGTATAAAAAAACTGAGCGGTCTTTTTTCAATTTTTCAATGTCCATGTTAGACTCGTAACTACATCATAGAATGATAATTTTTATTGAAATCAAATAGGTTTTCCGGTGTACTCCTCCATTACAGATCCGGCGCTTTTAATTTCTACATTTTGTAGATAGATAATGCGCATCCTGAAAAATTCTCAGTTACTCAATTTTATTGAAATCAAGTTTTTTTGTTTCCATTTTGCTCTGCTATACTGGATCCGTCACATTTCATTTCTCAATTGTGCGATCGGATTCATGATCATAAACTTGAACAATTCCGACGGATCACGAATTATTGAAAATGAGTAACTTCTTTCGTTTTGTAACTCCTGCCGTTTAACAGCTGTCGAACAACCCCCGAGTGGTTAACAGTTTTCAAAATAAGAAACCTTTTCATTTTAATCGACTAAATGGAGGATGCCGTTTGGAATCGGTCAATTTTGAATGTAGATTATGGGGGGATAGAAGCACATTGAATGTCAAGCGTTTAAGGGGAGTAGGAAATTGCAAAAAATAGTATTTTTTTGTTATTGACCTATTATAGAATCTTTTACGAACATTTAGGCGCAAAGAAAACTGAAAAATCCGCAAATTTGAGCTTAGGACAGCCAAAAGTGTGATGCGGTGTGCGACCGGTGCAGGTGGCCGCGCACAGGTAGCTTCGTTCGGCGGTTACTTTACAAAAGAAGCTAGGGCACAAAAGAACCGACGTTCTGCGATTGCTGCTGAAGGAGATGCTGCCCCCGAGAATTCATTTGAGAGCGCAGGTAACTTTTGAGGTACACAAGTTACAGTTTCCTACAGTAATGCTACGCGCGAACTGTAAACGCGTTTTTTTTCTCAAAGCAACATTTTTTATTTGTTTAAACACGACAACTCAAGAACACGTGAAGATATCGTTGCGATTAAAAAAAAAATATAAATAGCCATTTTCTCCACACATTCCCGTGTACAAATTTGAGTCGGGAAAAAAGTACTGTCCCTGATCTGCCTTCCCGAGATAATATCGGGCTCTAGTCGGGCCTTCCACCCTAGAACCGGTTCGCAATGTAACGGGTCGAAGGTTAGGTCCCGATCCGCCGTTCCCTTTCTTGGGAACTGTTCAGGAACGGGCCGGAGAACAAGCGGTAAATGACCAGGAAAGTAGTAGGGAGTAGATTGGGAACTGATCAGGAGCGGGCCGGAGAACAAGCGGTAAATGACTACGAAATGTCGAAATAAAACCATCCGCAAAATTACTTTTGTTGATATATATATAGGGGACAAGAAAAATGAAATAAAATTAACGTCGGCGTCGTACTATAGAAATTAATAATTCACCGTGATAATGTGATTACATTTATTGTAATTATATCCTCCATTATATCAGCACATAATTTTCGTTGACTATGATAATTTATTCTTTATGATAGCATTGTCAGGCGTCGATTATTGTTGAAGAAAATAATATGATAATAAAACGGAGCATACAATGGTAATAAATGTAATCATATTATTAAGGGGTAAGGCCACTCTAGAGGTCGAAAAAATAGGCTTTTTGGGGATTTTTTAAAGAAAAACTACAAATAAATCGAGATTACAAAAAAGGGTGTTTATCATACATATATACAATAATTATACAATGTACACAATAATTTTTTTGAATCGATTAACGATTTTAGCGTTTATTTCAAAACTGCATTTTTTCAGTTGACCGGAAACATAACTCAGATAATTTTCAACCGATTCACTTGAAACGTTGAATATATCTTGAAAAATACATTGTTTATGGAAGTACGTAGGATTTTTTTTATATTGCATAGTTTATTTGTTATTAACAATTGACGACATTTTTCAATTTCCAAAAAATTGCCTAAAAAATCGTCAGATAATTGTTAATAACAAATAAACTATGCAATATAAAAAAAAATCCTGCGTACTTCCATAGACAATGTATTTTACAAAATATATTCATCATTTCAAGTGAATCAGTTGAAAATTGTCTGAGTTATGTTTCCGGCCAACTTAAAAAATGCAGTTTTGAAATAAACGCTAAAATCGTTAATCGATTCAAAAAAATTATTGTGTACATTGTATAATTATTGTATATATGTATGATAAACACCCTTTTTTGTAATCTCGATTTATTTGTAGTTTTTCTTTAAAAAATCCCCAAAAAGCCTATTTTTTCGACCTCTAGAGTGGCCTTACCCCTTAATAATATGATTACATTTATTACCATTGTATGCTCCGTTTTATTATCATATTATTTTCTTCAACAATAATCGACGCCTGACAACGCTTCAAAAACATTATTGTATACAGCCACTGATATGCATGATAAACACCCTTTTTTGAAATCTCGATTTATTTTGTAGTTTTTCTGAAGAAAAAAAATCCCCAAGAAGCCTATTTTTTCGGCCTCTAGAGTGGCCTTAATATCTTTGACGATGCAAAAAGTATTGTTTAATAATAGGTTGGGATTTAATATTCAGGAAATGTCAGTGTTCTGCCCAGGAAAAGATTTTGTGATATTGCTGGTCTGTTCCACGAAAGGGCCCGGTTGGATCAATCAGACGAGGCAAGCCAGGCCTGGACCATACGTCAAGTCGGGAATGCCCGATCACATTTCTGCACGGGTTGAAGCCAAATCTGTATAGAAAAAGTAATTTTTTTGGAGCAAATTTTTCACGTTTCTGTCATTATTATCCGCCATTCGTGTACCTTTTACGATGTTTAGGTCCAATCTGGGGAGGCAAATCCACATATTGGAAATGCCCTTTGAAAACTTTGAAAATTTGCATTCGGCTGCGTGGAACCGTGGCAAGAAGAATGCAATGCGCCAGAGACGCATATATATTTACTAATTATTAATATTCTTTTTACGAATACCAATGGTTTTCATCAAGAAAAATGTGATCAGCAACTTGAAAATGACCAAAATTCCATCTGTTTTTTCTATTGGTTATAAACGCCATTTGAATTTTTACCCCATTTTCAGCCGTCAAAGCCTTCCTACTCCCCTTAACTAATGTGAGGACATAATATGTCATTATAAAACTGATATAGGACTCCGAACGAACAGAAACAAAGGGCATAGGGGGATGAGCTAGCAAAAATTGCCCCTCCACGTATCAAGCTCAAACCATGGATTGGTGGCAATCCTAGTAAAAGGCTAGAGAATTTACACCTAAAAGCACTCTGATGAGAAGTTAAAAACCATACTACAATTCCCTCGGGAAAAACTTTAGCATCTTAGTATCGAACGCTAACTGCAAACTACTTGTTTCGAAACTTTACATACACTGCCGCTCAAAAGTTTGGATACACCACTCGATATTGCTTGCCGCACTAAAAGTTACATAGCTTCATAAAAAAAAGATAAACAAATTTACCGAACAGCGATTTAAAGGGAAAAAATTCAGCCATGTTTTGCTTTAAAGAATTTTTTTTTATGAGTTCTTTTCCACACGGTACGCGCTTTTGTACGTGTCAGTTTTCGGCTTTTTTTCGACCATCGAGAATTGGGCTTATGGAATTTTTTTTTTGTCATGTTTATCCATGATAAACTCGAACCGGGCAGCAGGAGCTCCATTTTCGTTTTTTTTTTTTAAGTTTCGTGCTATTTTTGTCGCAAAGTTATGTCATTTTTGGCTAGAAAAGACAAATTTTGGAAATTGCAACGTAAGTGAAGAACTATAGGGTTTAACCCTTTCACACCTGACGGGGCATATGATGTCCCAGTCTGGAAAAAATTGAAATTACGGCTGGGACAACATATATCCCAGTTACTGAAAAAACATAGGCGCATTTCAGTGGTAGGGAATTCGCACCCTTATTGAGCAAGTTTCAGACAGAAAAGATATTTCATCGCAATAATCACTTCGAGGAAAAATAACTGTTCCCGATAATGAGGCGCACTAAACTGATTTTTTTCGCCGTATTTAAAGGGTTTAGAGGAAATGACAAAGATGTAAAAAGTTGCGTGAGTTTATACTGAATCAACTGGAATTTTTTCAAATTTTCCCTCAAGTTTTTTTTTATACTATTTTCCGTTCCATACTCTGATGAGAAGGATGGCTTAACTCGAAAAGTATGGCGTTTATAACAAAATATCAGACGGACAAACTTTTTTAATTTTCGTAATCGTATTTTTACTAGAGCTGATCTTTTTAGAAAGGCGCACAATCTTCACCAACTTTATCGTAAAATGATTCCGAAACCAAGCATTAAACCTAGTCTGGCACATTCGATGTACGATTTGCAGCCGGAGCGACAGTATGTTGTGAAACCGTGGTGCCGCGCCACAGACATGGCTCTCGTCATTTTTCCCCACGAATACTCGCTATGAAAAATTTGTTAAAAATATATGTTGAAGCAAACTTTTTCGTTTTTTACCTTATTTTTTTCGTTTAAACTCGACGATTTTTTTTCCACCGGTTTTTTTGGTCAAAATGGCTTTTTTCCCCTACAAAATAGATCGATCGATGAACATGACACTTTTTTTCCATAACATTCGGTTGCGCTGATTTCGAGAAAAACTGCGTTTTTTATTTTGCTTTTTCTCTCCATAACTCCTTAAAAAATGCAATTTAAAAGTTAATATTTGTATAATTTTGTAGTCACATAGATGCCAATTCATGGTGCTAATCACAGCTTGATACATGCAGGGACAACTTTTACACGTTTATCCCCCTAGGCCTTCTGCGAATCTCGTCAATGTGTGACAGACATGTGTCACACATGTGTGTGACACACATGTGTCATTTAATGTGACACATTATGTGTCCACTTACTCTGAACAGAGAATTTCTAATATTTCTACTAGAACCTTTTACGGCTAATAACAATAGTTATAATAATCACTACTGGCAGAGTGAAATAAAACGATAAAATTTGCAGTCTGAAAGTTTGATGTTTACGCAATTTCTAAGTATATGTAAGGCTGATCAAGTAGCATCGATATTAACAGGCCGATACACATGATCTTCGAATATTAATAACGTTAATGTCATTGCTACTGTCAATTAAGAACCTACGAACGAATTCGTAATGAAATTGTTAACAAGATACGACGGTTTGTATACACACGCATACGTGCAGGATATCCCATATTAATTGCGCACCTCAAATAAATCTGGAAATTTCAACGCGAATAAAAACAACTTTTCCTACAATAGATTTACGGTTTCGAGGGAAACGATTGATGCCTTTCTGAAATACATTTTTTGTCGACGCTCTTTTGACATCTCGCTGTACCGTTTATTCTTTTCTATTGAATCACGATAGACGATTTGTTAAAACAAATGTATTGTAAATAAAATAAAATATAAAATCACATTTCTAGCATAAACAAAATGGATGTTACCTGAATCGACATATTCACATTATCCCGTGCATTGTTCCCCAAGGTGTATCATGCAGAAGTTGCAATGTCAAAATAAAGGTCCGTGGATGTGTTCATGTGTGCGTTGTCTGGCATTATTATTAAACAAGGCACAAAAAAATCCAAATTCTAGCAAATAGAATAACAATTCTGAACAATTCTGAATTTCCGAATCTTCTTTGGGCAGAAGGTTCAAATAATAGAACGGCTAAAGCGACAACCACAAACTCATGCTTATAGATAAACATAAGCGGGCCCGTATAAGCGTTTGGATTTGTCCCTGAGCAGTAGACAATTTAAACATCTCAGAGCAACATTATTTTATCGATAAATGCCATGAGAAAGTAGCATATATTCTCTAGTAACGTCATTTACATTTTTTCATTAAACTCATTTCAATCGTGTTTTTCTCTGCAAATGAAAACCATATCGTCTAGAGTAGAATCATCTACGTTATCGTCAGGCCTTGGATGCCCGGCGGCGACATTCGTTCCACATATACCCTCGAAAGATCAAATTTTCTGTAGGGTAAGTTTTTTATTCGACCTGATGTTCGCAATTCATTTGAGGTGAGGAATTGGCACAAGACGCGCACTCAAATGAGTAACTTCCGATTAACGGGTCTTTATCGATGAATATAATGCTAATGACATTACTAGGGAGGATATCCTATTTTCTCATTGCGTTCTTTGTGAAAATAAGAAGAAGAAAACGGCTGCGCCCAGGGAGAATAATGAATAATGTAATCGAAGAAAAGCGATTGTCGAAATCCACAATAGCCACTCAGAGAGTGGCTATTGTCCACCCAGGGTTTGGCGGTGGATTTGTTCCCGGTGTTCTCTTAATGTTTAAGTCCGGTACAAAATCAAGAAACTATCAAGACAACATGAACAATGAAGGAACATGAAAAATGGTTGAAAATAAAACTGATCACGGATCTGCCTGAAAATTCAGTTGTCGTCATTGATAGTGCTCCATACCACAATAAATTACTGGCCTCAGCGCCGATGCGCAGAGTGGGCTGATCTATGCGACAAATCATGTTGGAAACGAGCTCACAGAGCAGTTCATCATTTACGCCGATGATATTAATTCAGATACGTAAACCGAAGTTAAAACGAACTCCGATTTCGATAGTGATAGCTCAAAGGATAGCTATCGTGCCATGACAGATCCCGGGCCAAGAACTAGTGATGAGGAACAACTGTCCATAGTATAAAAAATCGTCACTCACGATGTAAAACTAAATGTGACAATGGTTAAAGTCGCGTACTACTGACTCACTATTTTTTGGGAAAACGAACATGGCGATGAACATTCACACCTATAGAGGTACTTCTATTGAATTATTTTTCATTCAAACTTGAATTCCTTTCATTTCCGCGTTTACTCCTCGAACAGGTGAATATTGCATGCAACCGAGTTCCTTTAGCTATTGTAAAGTTAAACTACACAATTATAGTGAATAAAAAAGTCTATGGCATTTTTGTTGCAACTGTACAATGTGCACAAAAAATCCGCAGTTAACTTCAGAGACACAAAGACCCGTGGCGACCACGGTCTTATATACAGGCCTTGAAACGACGGACGTATTTGATAGGCGGCAAGTGGGTCGTCTATTGGCCAAGCTTTTCTTTCTTATCACCGCCACCGTGTGTCGTTGTGATCGGGGGGACATGATACGACTAACCTAAACCGATCATAAATTGTTTTATCGTATAGACGTATGTGCGTACAAGGACTGAAAATCGTTCACTCGTATAAACAAAAAGCTTATATGTTGAAATAACCGTTATTGTCAATTTAATAAAGTGAACATGCCGAAATCCTGTGCGGTGCCTCAGTGTCAAACGAGGTACAAAGGTGGACCAAAATGCTCTATTTGTACGTGACAAAAAACCCCCAACTTGAAAAAAAAAGTGCCAAGCAGCGATTCCCAGAGTGGAGTTAAGGTAGTTCTGTAGTCACACGTATGAGCCAAAAGTTTCGGTAGAAGCGTATAGTAACATCCAATGCCTATACGATGCTGTTGGTTGTAAATTTTTGACAGCGCTTGTACCCTCTATATGTCTAACACATTCGCATCTCACGCATAGATAGGTCTTATACTCGTATAGAGAGCGGCGCTGTAATCGTGGCAACAGCGCGATTTTCCAGCAATCATACCATTGAGCTTCCTACGCTCCGTCTTTCACGAAATATTTTATATAAATTAAAAAAGCGTGAAGATGTCAACCCAAATGCGACACAAAGGAAAGTTTACAAGAAAAAAGGCGCTTGCTAAAAGACTGAAAGCTGTGGCAGCCACGTGTCCAGAAAATGCGGCTAAACGCGATGAGAATAACCATAACCTCAACGGTCAACAATTTAAATTGGACAGTTTAAATTGTATTCGCTGTAACAAAGACATTTTTTCGAGGAAGACAGTGAAGAAAACCCGAATGGGATTGAATTCCATTTTACACTGCTGCCATTCCGTCACAGATGGTTGGGCCCGAGTTCGGTGTGGAATAAAATTACCACTTTTCATAAATCGATATCTCCGCAACTAAACGGTCAAAGTTTGTCATTTTTTTAAAATCAATCCCACAAGAGTACTGCGTACACGTGTGTTTTTATTTTGAAATCCTAAGATCTGTTTCAATTGCAATTATCTCATGAACTAAACGGTAAATCGAATTGAATTTTTGGGCCTCACTCAATGAAGGTCACATCTACACCATACTTAGATTTCAGCCAATTCCTAATATTTGACCAAAACTACAGAACTACCTTAAAATCAACGCAGTACGTTTGTGAAAACATTTTGAAGACAAATTCGTGCTCAAAGAGTAGATAAAACGCGATGGTGAGGGAGAGATTATTACTCAAGTAAGTTTACTTTTTTTCAATCACTTTTGGCAAACCATTTTCAAGTCTGTTAAATATTCTATTTAGTTTCATATCTTCTGATATCATTGAATATTCTATAATATTATTTATAGGCTTCATATGAATCACTTTTATTATGGTCACTTGAGTTCTGCACACGGTTAATATAGGTTTGGTTATATTTTTAAGCATGTATGTATGTATTATTTGTTCATTTTTGCATGCAAATCCATGCTTTTGTAATTTACTTTTCGTGTACTGGACTGATTTCTTACGAAAAAGAATCAAGAACATGTAAACCGAGAAATTGCAGTCCGAGGCACATGCACCTCGGACTTGCGTCTTGTGCACAAGACGGAAAGAGATTGCTGTCTGTTCCGCACACGATATTGCCGCGTCTTTCGTACGCGATATTGCTGTCTCTTTCGCATAGGAGACCCCCTTTTTTATACGCACTATGCAGTCGAAAACTGAAGAACAAACTAGACACTAAGCGAACCTTCCCCCACTACCGTCGTTTCAAGACCTGTATATAAAACCGTGGTGGCGACTATTGTACACGTAATTAACGTAGGGAACAGAAACTAACAGAAGCAAACGCACAGGCGTAAAAAGAAATCAACGAAGGACGCGCATTGCATTGCATTGCACCAAGACATCACGGCCTTGGACGCAATCCCCCAATTCTTTTACCGGTATAATTATATTTACAATCTTCAAGTTGAAGAGTTAGGATTTATTTATGTGATATTGATCCTGATCTGTAACAAACGGGTAATTCCCCCGACACAGAGAACGTACATTTTTTAACCGATTTATTCCTCCCTACGTTCGAGGGAGAAAAACCGAGCGAGATACCGGTTAACAAGGCGATTTCGGCGGGTGTACTTAGATTTGAAGGTGTATGAAGGACTTTTAGCGTTACGTGGCACGAAGGGGTAAATGAGGAAAACGATATGGAATAAATAAGTAATTGTTTTAATATGGATGTGATAAAGCCAAAATATATAACTGTACAAAAAATTAAGATATAAAAATGAATATAAAAAGAGAAATAAGTATTATTACAAAAAAAAGGAGGATTAAGGATACGGAGAAAATGGAAGCGAAATGTTTACTGGCTGTAAAAAGTGTCTTTTCGCTTTTGGCACCGTAGGGCGTGTTTGGTAAGACGACGCTACGTGGTCGACTGCTCACGGGCTGTGAAGAAGTGATATCGAATGCATGGTTTGCGACTCGAGGCTGGAGTTTTATACCCGTCTCGGTCGCGAACGTTTACGGGAAAGGATTTTGCCCGACGCCCACCATCGGCCCGCGCACGAACTAGTGCGAGGCAGGCTCGGGCCAGGTCGGTAAGGAGTGAGGTATTCCCTCCGCCGAGGATAATACATGGTGTAGTCGCACGGCGCGCCGTGGACATTATTTGGCGCGGCTATAATAATTCGGTGTTGCCCCGAAGTGTCATAGCGGGAGTTGCACAATTTGTTTTGACGCTTAAATATTAATAAAACGTGTTTGGTGCGTGCACGGTGCATGTCGTGGGTTCTTACAGGTGTGTGTTATGTAACGGTGGACCAAGTATGCGTAATTTACGTGGCGGACGCGGGGTGTCACGGGAACTCAGGTGAGTACGAACCGATTACTAATATAACCAAAAAATTACGATAGGGCCAATAAAAACGAAAAATAAATATTTACACGTTTAGACACTATTTATGAAAAAGGCCTAGTACTAGTGTACAGGGAGGAAGGGGCTGGGTGACCGGAGAGATTGGATCGGTTTGGATCCGTGCCCCGTTGTTGGTGTTCTCCTCTCCAGTCCAATTTGTGCGCTAACCCATCCAGGTGATAATTTCCCCCTGGACCCTTGCAGATGCGGAGGGGTTCACTGGAGACTCAAGCTGCGAGGATGCACCGGAGGACCAGCAACGAGGATGCGGCGATGGCGAGAAACCCTGGTGCACTGCTGGTGGAGGGCCTCAGCGACGCTTTAGCATAGGAGAGCCTCGGTGTGGCCTCAGCAAAAGAGGGCCTTGGCGAAGGAGGACATCGACGAGGGGAAAAAGGCCTGGTGGACCATCGGCGAGTCCCCTCGGTGTAGGAATGTCCTGGTGGGCCATCGGCGAGAGACGTCGATGGTATGGTGCCCCGGGGTAACACTGACGGAGGTATCGTGACAAAGCAGGAACCCGAGCGCAGTCGACAGAGGCGGCTTCGACGGTTATTTTTGCCAGTGGGATCATTAATGTCACCGTAATGATACTTTTTATTATATTTTCAAGTGAAGGAACGGAACCAGGAAAAATTTGGGGAAAAAGATTGACTGTGCCAAAAGGCACGGACAACAAATATTTGATTTGCCCATGGTAACATTTTAACACATTATTATGTGCAAAATATCAAATAGTGCAGCAATCGCTTATAAAATAAACTCGTAGATTTTACTCCAACTTTTTGTTCACATCTGCTTCTGAATTTGAGATCACCTGAACGTTTGTTTCTTAAGCTATTTGTGTGTATGCTATATGCACTATTTTTCGTGTAGATCGTAAGCCTGGGGGAGCGTAGGATAGGGCCCGGGTGGCAAACACCACTCTAACCCTATGGCCAGTCCGATGCCGACTTCTTTTCCCGAAAAACCCTAACTCGAACCAGCGAGTAATAAAGGCGCAGAATGCCTATTATGACTATATACGCTCAGAAAGAATCCCTAAAGGTACATACAAGAGCATTTTTTTCATCTTTGATATTGAATTTGTTACAGACGTTTAACAAAAAGGTCTTTGTCTGGATTCTAGTGACGCATCCTGTGTCTATATATTAGGGTGGTGTGAAAAAATCAACATATATTTTCGTTGCTAGAGCACAATGTAATATCGTAAATGAAAAACGGTTTAACAAAGTATAGAGTAGATGTGAGCACTGATATACGAATGTGTTTTCTCCTACTTTCTTAGAGCTGCAATGTTTATCTAGCCTACAATTCAAGATGTCTGTTTGTTGGAAATGAATTAATTCGATCAGAACATATAAACTGTTGAGACAAACAGAACATGAAAATTGGCTCGAAACTTATTCTCTTAGAATGTCATAATTAAATATATACCGTTTCGATGTTGATTATTATGACCATTAAGGTAATCCTATCGCTTCACACTAGTCATACCACTGATCATACCTGAGACTTGTGCAATTTATATTTTTAACATATGCAACAACAAAAATTGTAATAACTAAAATTTTCCATGTGTAAACTGTTCAATGTATGTTCAAGTTTAACTAGAAACATTACAAAAATAGTTATTCCAACGATTCGCGCGGTATTTCTAGGTTCAATATTTGGCAACGTTGGTTCTATTTCCGTCTCTTTTTACTCAACCAGGCGAATTTAACCTCCGTGCTTTTCAACGACGATCTGTCAAAACAATGTCAGGTGCGGGAAATATAAAGCATTGTATTCGGGCCATGACTGGTAAAAAGCGTGGAAAATTTGTGTCGGCGAAATATGTCGGTTAAAAATGAAATATATGTGGAAATTCGAATGAGTGAGATGAGGTTAGGGCTACGGTCAGCTGTTGCGTTTCCGTCACGTCTCTCTATCGTAGCAAGTGGTAATAAATCCAATACCGGAAGTTCAAATTAAACTTGATATTACATAAAAATTAGATCAATAAGCGTAATTTTTTCCGACAGCATTGGATTACTACAAGTGTTAAGTATATAAATCTGATTATTTTTAAGAATCTGACGGATTCCCATTATTATATACACTTTTGTAGCGATCGGAAATTGGCTTTTTGTATGTCGTCTCGGAATTCCTCCACAAAAACACGCAATTTTAATTTAATTTTCTCTGAAATTAGGTCGATAACCGACCCTGAAATTTTACAGAAACGATTATTAATATATTTAGTAAAGCACAAAAAAAAATGAAAATCCTATGGATTGAAGCTTGCCGATAGAATTACCTTAACTCAAGGTTCACATGGTCTGATGTTTCAGCGTTTGAAGCAAAATTGGAACATTATTGTAAAGGGTAGATTCGGAACAGAGCTTCAAAACTGAAGGTTTGAAAATCAAAAAGACAAAACTAAAAAATATACAGCTGCATTTCGAGGAAGTATTGCCTCATTTTATCAAAAATGGTACGTTTCCAAATTGATGGAGTTATCGATGATTGTTTATTAACCGTTTATATCTTGGTATATAAAGAATTTTATTTCAGAGATAAAGACGATAAGTGTCTCAACTTGTGCGACATTTTTGGATGGCGTGATACCAAACGGATTGAATTTAAACGAAGATTATGAGACATACCTAATAAATGTTTGCATCATTTCGGAGTAAGTGTGTTTCAACAATTCTTTACATTCTAGAGATATTGGACGCGATCATTTTGAGTTGAATCTAGGGAAAATGATCAGGCGTGTTTCCTGAGTATAAACGTAGTTATAGTGTACTAGTAGTAGACGGATAAGGGGACTCTACGGGTTGGGAAGTGAAGTTCTGGATAAGGCTTCGTGTATTTATAATAGTGCCCTAAGGTCGTCATTTAATAAAGCCTTAGGGCCGTTCTCGAGAAAACGCACAAAGCAGCATTTTAAGTGCATGGCAAGCCAAGTACTTAAAAAATGTTTCCCTCACCAAGTGGTCCGGCGGCCGAGGCGGTGAACGCGGCCAAGACTCGGAAGTCTGACGGTATTAATATCGGCTTATGAACACGGCGCTGAAGTTTGCATCATTGGAATGCAACGAAAATATTTTTTTTTTCCACTTTCATAATTTTTCTTTGGCAGAGTTGAACTACTGAAATGACGCAAACATTTTTTAGGATTTTTATTTAGCGATCTAGAACAAATTTGCGTCATTTGATTTTGGATAATAATATAAGTCAGACATTGGACGGAACTTTCGTTGCGTTCCAACGATGCAAACTTCAGCCCCATCTCGTGAACTTTGCTTCTTCTTTTTATTGGCATTTTATCGTAAATCTATTCTGATTCATCGTATGAACATTCATTATTTGGACGATTATCATTTCAATTTCAACTTTTTGACATATTTCGTACAATCTACTGCTGTAAAATATTTATAGGCGGTATGACAACTATAAATATAGAGCGTGTGGAAAAATAATACTTAAACCACCAAGAATGCAGATATATTTATGAATAGTCAAATTTTGATTGTGTACAAGAACCCGAATGGTAATTGTCGTAAAAGCATGCACGAGGGCAGGTCAAAACCGAAGTGGCCAATCAACCATGTCTCAGATAAATGTATCTATTGTATAGCAAGACCTCTTTCAAGGTCTACCTTTTGAGAATGAAAAGCACGAAGACGGGCTTTATTGTGTATAATATCACTGATAAATGTTCGACAGCAGTCATTTGGACGAAACATGTCAAAAGGTTGAAATTCAAATTTTCGTCTACAGTAGGACCCCGATTATCCGGCCGCGATGTAGCACCTCAAGCTCCATGTACGTAAAAGTTCCCGTATTCGTATTCCGAGCATGCGCATTTCTCGCGCTCACGGTCATTGTCGTCCGCCGTTGTGGAGTAAAGCTGCTACCATCAGTCGTTAGGTCGAGGAATGACTTACGTTTAGAAGTTATTTACGGAAAGAAACAACGTAACCTCACTTCCATGTGGGATCGAAACGGTATATCGTCGATATCGCCTTGTCATAAATTCTTCATATGAAATACTTTTGTTGTCTGTGAAGAGCTCTGCCCCGTTTGCCCTCAGTTGCCCCTCGCGTAGCGCTCGCGACGCACTTTCGGCGCGCGCGACACAGCTTCTGCGCGCTTCGCGCAATAGCTATTTAACAATACAAAAGCTCGTTAAACATGATTTTGTTATGTTCATTATCGTGTGCACTATGGAGGGTGGTCCTTTTTACGGCTCGCGCGATGTTTTCCGTACTCACTCGTTTTCGCCTCGGGCGCTCGTCTACGATTCGTACTGAAAATATCGCCCTCGGCTTCACAAGTCTCACTTTGCCTCCATTGGTACACAATGTATTATTTTTTGTATCTGCATTATTAGTGCAGATACAAATACGTATGGAAAAAAAACTATGATTCTGAAACACTACTTATGTTTTACCATAAAATGGATTATCCGGACTACCCCACTGGTCTCAGTTAGTCCGGATAATCGAGGTTCTACCGTATAGTCCATCCAAAACCAGCGGTTCGTCCTTAGACAGTGTAAGATTTACAATGAAATACCAACAACCCGGCGCGTTGGTCTAGTGGTTAGCGTGCTGGCCAGCGGATCGGGAGGTCGCAGGTTCGAAGCTCAGTAGCGTTCCGTGACTGGGAAACGAACTTGTGACCGGCTGTATCGGTATAGGTTTTCCGCAGCTCCCCTATGCCCATGGCGGGTATACCATGGTGAATACGATACAGAGGTTCAAGTCGTTGGGGCTCGTAAAAAGGGGAAGACCCTGTACGGCTGGAAACGAACCAATAAAAAAAAATACCAACAAACCCAAACAAAAAAGAGAGAAAAAAAACGTTCCTAAGCAAAGATTGGAACCACCGACTATCGAGTTCTCGGTCCAGGCAGCTAACCACTTCCGCTACCGGACCGCTTGGCGAAGAACATTCTAAAGTACTTAGCTTGCTGTGGAGTCTTTGGGGGGTTTTTTTCTCGACAACGGCTGGCCATTGCGCCCTACTGCTTTACTATAGGACGACCGTAGGGCACTATTATAAATCACACGAAGCCTGAAACCCACACTTTATTTACCAATCCAGAGTCCCCTTGCGAGCACAACTCTATAGGATACGAGATTAGTTCGTAGACATCGATCCAGTTACTAAAACTCTTCAATGAGTTTTTCCAGAATCAAAACCCAGCTAATTCTCGCAAAACGGTAGGCCCACATTGAAATAAAATTTTGCGCACATACAGCCCAAGCTCTGTTGATAAAATATACGCTATAGAAATGTATGGACGGAGTGGGGTAAAAATTCTCGGATTCTCTGTAGAATGAGAAAATACTTACGCTTCACTGAAGCCGTTTACATGCAATATCCTCATCTGCTTAACAATTGTGCTTTTTCCAGACTCCCCGGCACCTGAAATACAAAACAAGAATGAATTGAAATGAAAATGTGAAAAATTGGTGCTCGGAATATAGAACAAGAGGAATTAAATTGACAAGTATTCCTATTTTTCAATACTTTACGAAGCGTACCGACGTGGCTATACAAGGGCGCAAGTTTACAATTATTTTGATTCTTTAAATTTCACAAGATATCATAAAAAGTGCATTTTCAGAATAATATATTTAATTAATTAAGTATGCTTATTTTCGACTTTTGCAAAATGATTCAACGATCGGTTCAATTGGTATGCACACTTTTCACCAGCGACGCAATACTCCTTTTCACCGAATCTCACAAATTAATGAACAACATTCAAGCGTTCGCTACACATATATAGAGTGTGCACACACACACACACATAATATAGATATTGGGTGGTTGTATATGAAACGACTTATTTTTGAGCGAAAGAAAAGATAGCGGGTCAGTAGAAAATCGACAAACTGGATGATTCGGAGTATTTTCCATGGCAACTGTTGCCGCAAAGAAAGAACTTTGGTTCTGTAGAGGCAATCGAGTAATTTTTTCACATACGAGGTGAAACACCAAGGCGTTAGCGCCAACAGCTTTGACCGGAACAAATGGTAAAATGGGAGGGAGCAATATCTGAGGAATATGGAAGGTGGGATAGGATGAGTCAGATTGCTCCTTCCAAGTACTCGTCAACTGGTTGAGCAAGACATCACAGTGATTATTCCATTCTGGGGCCGCTTCTCATCTCCCTCTTTTGTGCTAGTTTTCTGCACTCTGTGTAGTCCATAGAGAAATGGCAGCTTTGGTACTCAAGCAAGCATGTTCGGCATAAGGTTCCTCTAGGGAATACTGCGTTTCGGCGAACAATTTCTTTGCCAATAAATAATAGAATAATAAACTTGGTCTTGCAAACACAATTGAAATAAATGGAGTTAACACGTTGCGCAAGCGTCAACTCTGGTGTTTTAGCGGGACGCTATTGACCTATGATCATGAGTATCGAAAACTTTAAATGCAAGAAAATAGCGTAGCTCACACCATCTATCACCAGCGAGCAATTTCATACGCAACACAAACATTTGTCAATTTTAATTGAACAACAGACCCGCTAGGTGGTTAAAAATGTCTAACATGCAAACTTGTTTTAATTGAAACTTTGATAGCGGGCGCGGGAAAAATATTCTTAAATTCACAAATATTGTTGATTCCGGCAAATGTCATAAATAGCCTGTACTTTGAACATTCCAAACTAGCGCAATAGTGAAAAATGCTCAAAGCAAATGGTAACGATGAAACGATATAGTCAGGAAAAACAACAAATGATAAATATTTTGAGTCAAGTGACGAATTTTTGACATGTACATACGAGGACAAGTGCACAGGTTAACCCTCAATCAGTGAACCTGGGTCGTTTTCGTCCTGCCCAAAATCATTTTCATCGCAGGTTGCTTTATATCTCGAGAAGAAAAAAAAATGAAGAATAAGAACAAAAAAAACCCTATCTTGAGAAGTACGACCTAAAGATTGACGATGAATTTTTTCAATTTTTTTTCATTGACCGGTTGGTTTGGTAGCGCAAAAACGAAAGCAAGCCAGGTTCACGGGATGAAGGTGCTTGAAATACTTTCACGGATTGAAGGTTAAAAAACACGAGTGCCGACACATTTAAGACGAAGCGATTGATTAATCGCGGTAGGAAAGGAGGAAAGGCAGCTCCAATAGACTGTGCACTTGCAACACTTCATATACTCGAGCGGTTATGCCCTATGTAGCGATGTGTTTTGTTGAGTGAACGAGTCGTAGCAGCGAACTTTCGTTCGCGCTCGTTAATGAAATATCACATGCACGCGACGTTTCCATTGTGGAACGCAACGCGAATAATACGAAGTTGAAAAAGTGCAAAAAATAAGAGAGAGAGAGAAGGCTAATATTGTACGTTACCGAGTAGCAAAAGCCTGTGTGTCGCCCGGTACACCTGTTTGTCCTTCTGTAACTGTCGGGTGATAGCGTCAGAGCGCCTCTTCTGATTCTTGCTGTCATCCTGGCTGGCTTTGCTGCTCTGGCTGCCGAAGCACCCCATGACACAAGAAAGACACGCGATATCCTCGCCCGGTTGTTCTTCCCGTTCACTTCGCCCCGCCACTTCGATCAACCTCCTGTCAACCAAACCGTCACCAATATTTCACCTTGTTCTTCACTCTCCGACAGATCGTCAAGTTCCCCGCACAGTGGACCAACCACTCGTACCGCTCCCACCGCCACAGACACCAGTGGCAATCCCAATTTCCCGACACCTTCCAATTATTCACTTTTCACAATTCCACTTCCACTTGCTACTGTTGTTTGTTCCACCGCGCTCCTCCGCGACCGCCCTTCGCCGACCTCTTGCCTCCAAGATATTATCCCAACGAGATCAAGATGGAACAATCACGGAGACAAAACGGAAATAACAAATCACGGCTACGACTATTTTGAAAGAAGCACCGATCGAAGCACGTGAACTCGCGTAGCCGAACAAGATGATACCGCACTCCCGCGGGGGGAGGGGGTTCTTTTTTTTCCGTACAACTTTTTGCCACTATTGGGGCTTGTATTCTGTCGTCTGAAAAAAAGCGATTATTTTACCGTTAGACATTTTCAATTTCGCACAAATTTGCATCTTGTGCATTTTATTATTACTATCGCAAAAGCTCTCTCTCTCTCTCTCTCTCTCTCTCTCTCTCTCTCTCTCTCTCTCTCTCTTGTCGGAGAGCCGAAAGAAGCGGCGGTACAAGCGTCACGCACGCCCGTTGTACCAACAGAGCGAGAGCGAGGAAGGAAACGATCGCGTCGCGCTCTCTCTCTCCCACCTACTCGCGACCTGTACGCGCGACATTCGCCATCTCTCTCAAGCGCACTTGGACCTTCCAACGCTTCCTGCGTAACCATAACTACATCATGGACCTCTGCCCCTCCTCACTGTTTGCGGCGCGACATCTGCGCCAAGTGACTGCTTACTTTCCCTCTTTCACCGCGAATTTTCATTTCTCCCATCTTTCGAGACGTTATTTTCCTTTTGGGCACATCTTTCGTATCTACCCGAGATCGAGTGTAATTCATCGCAGAATTTGACACAAATGCGAGAGATATACGAGATTGTCGAAAAAAACGTCTAACCGCCGCCGCCGCCGCAAGCTTCGAGTTCGGTGAAGGACAGCTCTCCCTCGGTACTCGCTAGTCGCGGCAACCGATCGTTACCCCTCCGTTGCCCCTTCGCCCAACCCTGCCGCCCTCTCTTCCCGCGCGCTTCCAAACCCTTTTCAGGTATTTAGCTATTCAATTCGTCCGCCCGGTGAGCCAAGCGCTCGACAGTGCAAAAAAAAGGTGCAAACGGGAAATGCCAACGAGCAATGAGAACGCGACGTTTCGCGTACCTCCGCGGGGGAGGGAGGGAGGGGGGGAGTCGGGTTCTTCACCGAAACAAATCACTTCTCGCTACCTTTCTAACGATTCATATTTTAATCTCAATTGAAAGATCTCATCCACTCGACAAAAGTATAATTGCCGCTAATACAGCAATATGCCAAAAACTTGATCGTTTTCCCATACGTGAGATATTTGTATTTTTTTTTCGATGCAACTTGAATCGCAACTGTGTAATTTTTCAAATATAGATATTTGCTTCTGCTGTATGCAAACTTGCACTATCCTATTTGACGCGGTAATCTTTCGTAACAGCGTGTGTTTATAATCAGTCATATTTTTCATAGGTCGTAGCGACGACTGGCAAAATCCGTACACACCAAGTCGAACGCGCGCGCGCGCGCAAACGCAAATGCGATTGTCAAACGACATATTTACGCGTGTATTGCTTCAATAGCGCGGCGATAGGTGTGTTTGCTTCATCAAACACCCGCCCCCTTTGCCCTTTCGCCATTCTCGTGCAAACCTAGCCGCGAAGGCAACAACAGCGGCCAACTGCTGAGACAAACTGTCCTGGAACGAAAGAACGGAAGAAACGGCGGGAGAGAGAGCACACCTCTGTTCCTCTTATTGATTCTACGATGCTTCGATATCGTATGATGTTTTTTGTTCTTTTTTTTCTTTTCCCTATTAAGACTTTCCTTTTGAAAATACGGCTATACGGTGTTGCATCGAAATTGTTGCGTTCTCCGTGTGCTTTCTATCGAAGGTGGATGTTTGAAAAAGCGCGATCGAAAAAGGAAAAGAACAAGATAGTGTACACGCGTTGTGCGTGGCCGAGATACGGCCCACTGCCTCCTAACCTCTTTTTTCCCCTCGTCCGCCTACGGTACCTCCTCCGCGCGGCCGCTCTCTTAGCGGCGCTGGCACGTTCCGTCTCACTTGCCCGCCGACGTTTTTTTTTTTATATTTCTCTCGCTCGCTTCCTCGTCCGAGCCACATTAGTGCCACGGATGGAGGAGAGGGTGGGAAATTACAGCAGGCGAACCGCACTCTGATTACAACGTACGTTGAAAATAACGCAAACGGAATAACAGACGGAAAAACGGCACATCGAACGAAGAGTACGCGATCACCTATAAATACATATCGTGTTTCGCAAAGCTCGCTCGCTAACTCTCTCTCCCTCTCTCTCTCTCTCTCTCTCTCTCTCTCGGTTCTCGTCGTTCCGAATCAAGGGTATATAGTTGACAGACTGGTTAACAGCGCGCACTCGAGACGAGCAACGATCAATTAGACGCAATTGAAATATTCCTAAATCAAAAAACAACCCTTTTCCCTGAATTTGGACCTATCGTTGAAATACTTGTTCTGGAATATTACTTTCGCATACCCTAACGCACTACGTGCGTGTGTGTGTGTGTGTGTGTGTGTGTATAGATATAAATAAGTATAATACATTTATATTTTTCATCCAGTCTCGTTAGTTGCGAAAAGCGAGAACAACCTTCTGCTTCTGTGCTGGTTTTCTTCAAATAACACTTTCGACCGACGTATCACGCGCGTGCAGGTTAGGAAAAAAATGCCACCCTCGCTATAGTGCTCTATACTTTTTGGTTCGCGCAACGAGCTCAAGTCATCCCGACTAGCTGACGCAGTGTCGTTCGATTCTCTCCCTACAAATATACGCGCGCGACGCACTCCCGTTATCACTCGCGACAATCTCTACTCGGTTTTCTTTGCTACACTTAACATTTTCACTCGTTTGTGATATTTTGCCTGCCACCTTTTAGTTCACCCGTTTCGTTTATCCCCCCCCCCCCCAACCGCCCCACTGGCGAACAGCAGTGGCAGGCTACTCCACCACCTCGGTCGACGTCTCGCACACGAGCTAGCCACTGCCACCGCACACCACCCACACGGGCCGCGTCTCGATGCGTTTATTTGGTAAAATACCCAAGCACCAGTCCGCACACGGGGCGGAGTGTACGGTTTTTTCGAACACAACACTCGGGCCCCCTCCCCCCCGCCGTATTCACTCCGACGCCCTGTCAAAGGGATACGATATATCCCTTTAAAACCTCCTCATTCGAACAAGCCCGAGTAAACTCGCGACCGTAACGTCCGAGACGACGAGGTGCTGCTCCCTGTAGCCAACATGTCGTCTGCTAGAACCGACTGGAACGGCTGCCCACTACCGCCATCCCCCACTCTATTGTTCCACAGTTGCCTCGAGCAGGAGCGTATCGTAAGTTCGGCGCGCCTGCTACAGTATTTCCTTCTTCGTATAGAAAGCCTTGTTTTCATGAAAGAACCGCTTAAAGTAAACATTTGAATTTTTCGTCCTTATTTTTCTTATTTGCGAAAAATTGTCCACGAAGTAGCCGCCTCGTTGGTTCGCTAGAAACGATACTCAATTGAAAATATTATATCAGTCAAGAGTGGGCGGCGTGGTGGGGGCTTTCTACAATTTGCTTTTTTAGCTCGATAAATTGCGCGGGCCCGGTATTGAACACGCCTTTCAAAGATTTCAATATTCCATAAGACTTGGTACGAGAATCTTTTGAGCACGAGCGTACTCGAAGTTGTCTCGCATCGATAAACGTACAATAGTTTACTTTTATAGAATAGAGCTAAGTGGGGTACGACGCGCGCCGCGTTTTTCCAGTGTATCGCAGTGTACTCTTATCAAAACAGTACAATCAAGGCACTATTCGTAACGCGATTCTTCACTAGCTATGCTTTGTCGATGCTTTTACATTGTCTTACTTGAATCGAAAATAGGGGGGTGGGGCGATTATCAGGGCGATTTTTATTCGGATGAGGTTGCAGCGCTGGATCCCACGGATAGAAGGGCTCTACGAGTGTCGCTGCGACTTTTTTCAAATTAATGGTTTTTACGTTACGCGCTATCACTAGGTGATAGCGAAGCTCTGTACCTCGGAGCTCTAAAATGCTTTTTCTTCTTCTACAGCTACGCACCCAAAACACTTGATTATTCTCAATTTTGTATTTACAATAATCTGGCAGTATTAAAATGGAAAATATGATATTTTATCGGTTAAGTGATCTGGTACTTCTGATCTCCGTTTATTGAAAAGCGACATATTATACCGGGAACACAATAGAAAGGTAACATAAGATAAAATGTACTGGTAACTTGGGGATTGATAGCAATAATGACTCGATTATTTAACCACTACACCGGCAATCGGGCCGAACTTGTATTGCCAAAATTGCTCGATATATGGCATATATAGATGAGTCACTCGTGAACGGGCTTGATTTCTTTCCATCTTTGGTCTGCGCAGCGATGCTGCGATCTTCACCATGTAGTAAACTTATAAGATAAGGTTCTACAATCGGTTTGCCAAAATACACCTTTATCAGTTTGACGTTATATTTGACAAATGATTACTGATACTTTTCTTAAGTATATGCCACTTGACTTTGTGCCGCCCATCCTCAATCACTTGTATTTACCTAGGCCTTTTTAAATGCCTCTAAAATGCGCCGCCCCCTAAAGTCTGGCGAGCCTAGGCAGCGCGCTGCCCCCCCCCCCCCCCGCCTACACGGCCTATTGGCAAATCCAGGATTGCAAATAACAAGTGCGGATCTTATTGTACGGAGAACGATAGACCGGTACGGCCATCTATTTTCCGCGATGGACGTGATGTGAGTAGCACCAACGAAATGATTCAAGTACGTTTCGTGGAAGCCAAAAGTCATGGAATGACTCTATGCTGATCTCTCAAATACCAATATACGCTGTAAATAAATCAAAGTGAATGATAAACATGATTAATAAAATGCTTTTATTCCCACACTGTGGATCGTATAATGTTCCTTAATATTTTTCGATATACGCGTATCACTCGCCCCCGTCTTACCTCAAGGGAAACGGGGAATACGCGTGTGCCGCCCCCTGATAAATCAGGCCGGTCTTGCACATTCTAACTCAACTGTAGGATAGAATGTGCCAAGTGATGCAAAACCTCCGAGACAATTTATAATTCGCATGCAGATAGGTATTGTTGCAATATCTCTTCATTTTTCGTATATAATCCGATCGATCCTTTGCATATTATGCTACTCGGGGCTCTGTTTAAGCCCGAGTCCCGGGAGTCCCGTTACGTGTACGACGCGTCGTGGCAGAAGCGTACCAGGGCCCCAGCAGCGTGGCAGCAGCACCGCGGCGCTGGGTACGAGGCCCGCTCCGCAGACTCGATTCTCCAGGTTTTCGATTAACGCAAATCCAAAGTGGTGCGAATCCAGCCTGCTACCTCGCCACTGAAATTCGCCTTTCATTCAAAACCTATATGTGCAAAGACCGTGCCTAAATCGGAGTCGTATGCGTCTACTGATAATCCCATGCCTTTCATATTCTATTATGGCAAATTTATCAAAGATATCAAACTATGTTACTGTATTTGCCAGACAGTGTCTTTTGTTTCCTAGACTTTCGATTGTTTGCCGATGAACTTGTTTTGCTTCATTTTTCACTCGACTCTTATTTTTCTAAACGTGAGAATAACGACTACATATTATACTCGAAGCTGGACCTTGTGATACAAGTTAAGGGGTAAGGCCACAGTAGAATTGTCAAAAAATCGATTTTCTTTTTTTCTCGCTAAAACGCTGATTTATCATCGTAAGAATAAGTTACTATTCGCAGCTATCAAGCAAGACATTTTTTTTCATCGACTTTGAGCGTATGACGAAAGCCGCGACCACTGGCACGGCCATAGAGTACCTAAAACTTTAAACGCGCTTTTTTCGAAACAGCTTTTTTCCAATTGGCGTGACAAATAACTTGAACAATTTTCCCTCGATGTACTTCAAATTTAAAAGATTCCGATTAATCGAAAACTTTTCATTTTATGAGCAGTTTTATACGAAATTTTTCACTGAACATTCATTCAAATACCTACAACTTGAATAAAACAATGTTCTTTTAAATTCCGTACGTACTTCTCTAGGTATTCTAATGTAGATTGACGAGAATTTTTGTTTTTTGTTCTAGATACAAAAAAAATTGTGGATGCTAAATGTCACGCCGCGGAGCGCCCAAACTACCAAAGATAACAAAAGAAAATATTAGTGGTCGGCCATTTTGTACATCGAAAAAAAATATATATATTTATTTTCTAACAGCTTAATATTCGTACTAAATAGATGTGTAATTAATTTTACGAGTGAATCACTTTCTCATACGAGAAAAAATGGTTAAATTCGCACATGATTTTATACCCGTTACTGTATAACCCCTTAAGCATCCAAAGATGGCATTCCCAGCCGACATTTATCGACACAATACAGGGCTTTCCGACCAAAAACTAACCAAAGAAGAGTACAGGGCAAAGCACGAATAATTACTTCATGAGTTGTGTCTAAAAACTTGGACTTTCGAGGAAAGTCCGATTAGTGATTACATTTTCCGGACGCGTAAAAGTTTCTTTTTCGTCCCCTAGGGGCCCAAGTCGGTTGTGACTTTTTGCGTTCCACCAACTATTTTATCGAAGTTTAGCAAGGTCCGACGAAATTCAATGTGCCTCGTCACAAAAGAAATTCAATATTCAGGTACATTCCGGAGCTCTTGTACGCATCAAATGTACGTAAGTGAGGCAAGCATACACGCCGAGCGTATCCGGCTATCAATACCACAAAAATGTGACGAATTCTCCTCAGGCAAGTTGTTACTCATATTTAAATTTCATTAATATCTGTTATTTGCTTATAAATATTGCCAAGATAATCTAGCTTCGATATACATACTTTCCTACTACAATTGTACGAAGAATATTTTTGGTTGTTAAAATAATCATTCGCGGCAATAACACAGGAGGCTGAATTCTCAAGATTTTTTAGTGATTGGCAAAGTCCAGATGTTTCTATTGCACATTTGGCAAAAGCTCGTCGTCCTTGAAGGGCAGGTTGTCATGGGTAATCGGGGAGAAAGCTGTTGACGAATTATATGTAAAATTTCCCCATGGCCATCCATTGAAACGTGAAATATTGCTCGTTGGTCCCTACGTATGGCACCTGCTTATGCGGCAATCGAATTCATCATTGACGATTATATAGTTACACGGCAAATCAAAATTCGGCCCATTGTCGCAAAGATCGATCGGCTCGTTTGATACGATTTATGTGAAAAAATGTCACGCACAGGTGCCGCAAGTAATTTTCAGCAAAACTCGATGCACTTTTTTCTCTCCCTCTCTCTTGTAGGTTTTGTTTTTGACTGGCACATGGTGATATTTGCGATAATCTATTGATCCATTACTCGTGTGTTTTCATTGATTTATTGACATAGAATGACACATTGCTTAAAGTTACCTTCGAGTACAAAAATAATAGGAATTATTCGTCAAAATAGTAACAATAACAACAATAGACAATTGGGAAACGTCGACGACGACGGCTTTGGACTCGGATACGAGTTGCGTTTCTCCCCCATGCCTTTCTTCGTGTACGCACGTTTCGAACTTATGGACCAAAATAATGATGAAAAACATACAAATTGGAAAATGCTCGGTAGAAATGCCAATCGTTGAACAGTACATTTTCGAACTACCAAATGCGCGGCAAACACGAATATGAGACACTTTGACAGATCGTAAATGTGCATGTTTTTTATTTGCATTCGAAAGAAAAAAGGATTATCTTACTTTGGGAATAAAACTATACGGCCCCTTGACATTAACTTTCACACAGGGATGAATAATCCTTTCTCAACATAGTAACAATAGAGTGATTAAAAAATGGTTCTGTCGCCGCAACATCGTTATCTTTGGAGGCACGTGGCTGTGAAGATTTCTCATCTGAATAATGACCCTACGTTTGCGATATTCGAGAGCAATGACGTCTACGAACAATTCGGTAATTTGTGACGAAATATTCCTTCCACGAATGCTGCCGTGATACAAGTCTATTAAAAAGAGCGTATTAAAACGCGTCACCGCTTTTTTCCATTCCTCGTTGACGAGCGCCATTCGCGTGCCCTTCTTTTATTATCCCTTACTCTTATCTCCCTCTGCCTTTCTCTTCGAGTCTTTTTGGGAGACTATCGTTCAAAACGTGTGGCATCTTTCCAAGATGGCCACCTTCGCCCTTTCAACTTCGACTAGTCGGTGACAAGTTTGTTAAATAATTTTTCAAAAACTTTTTACATTAGACTTGGCGATCACGACGTCTTGTTTTTGCAGTTGTTCCCGTATGTTTCCAGTATCTCACAACAGGAGCAGCACGTTGACGCTCTTAAAGCTTCGTTGTGCTCTTCGTGTCGTCACCCATTTTTGGTTCTTCCGCTAGCAGAGCGTTGAGGTCGACGTCTTGCAAATTCGAAGCATGTTGATTAGAACCTGCATGTATATATATATATATATATATATATATATATATATATATATATATATATATTTTTCAATCATTACACTTTATTTTGCGAGAGATTCTTGACCGCTTTATTCGTGGATTGGTGAATATTTATCATATTGTCAATTACCGGCGTGAGCGAGGAAGAGATCCTTCAGAAATCCAAGTTCTTTAGTCAGCATCTTGATCTTCTCTTCCAACAATTCGTTCTCAGTTTTCAATTGATTGACGCGTTCGAGTGTCTGTTGAGTTCGCATCTTGCTCTTGACTCTCGAGCGTTTCACTGCCTGAAAATAATTAAGGGAATCGATTATGTAAGCTGTGCATTTTCTTTGCTATTTCTTCTTTATGTTTATAGTTGCTTAAATGTTTTAACCCACGCACCTGACAATATAAATACTGGAAAAACAAAAATAGACTGCACAGCCAATGTTAAGATATGCATGAACGCATTATCAATGGCATACCCTTGGAATGAAGTAAGTATAAGCCAGTAAGCTTGACAAAGTTATCGGAATATTTGCAAACAAAAATGTTTCTTTTTTTTTTCAAGTAATTTAAAGCGTGCTTACAATATATATCATGTGACCACCAACTCCATTTCACATTGGCGTATTTAAAAAAAAATGTTTTCCTTTTTCCGCTGAGCAACGCATTCTATTGAAAGTCGGGAAAGATCTCTCAGAATTCCTTGTCTATTCCAATCTCCCTAATGAATTCGTGAAGCTTTGATAAATATGTGCTTTGCATTTTTAATTAACGTCGAATTATCCATTCGTATATTGTTTATGTCATCATCCACTGTCTTCCTCGATGAAACAAAGTACAAAAATAATATTTTACCTGATTATTTCTATCTCGGCGCCGCCTGTAATCTTCGTCATCTTCATCCTCACAGATAATCTTTTTCTTCCGATTCCCCGATGAGTTTTCTTTATTTCTAGGCGCCATCTGTAAAACAATAATTGAAAGAAAAAAAACATCAGTCACGCTTTTTGACGAGACTAACAATGCTGGAATTTTGGATGTCGCACCGCTGAAGACAGTCTACAGAAATCGGACACTTGAAATCTCTCTCTGACATGACCAACACTTTGTACATTTGTGTGCGCGCGCGCGTGTGCGTGTACAGGGTTAACCATTAAACGTGACCACCCCAAATATTATCTCCGTTTCCTTTAGAGTAACGAAAAAAAATGTTAGGAAGTAATTTGATTGATTTCGAAGGGCTGATACAGTGGTGAAAAATTCATTTTTGCCAAGCTCATAGTTTTTTTTGCGTTCTCAAGGTCATCAATGATTTTTCAAACAGAAACATGTTTGTTTTTTTTTAATTGAAACGTTGTAGCTGATATTCAGACGAATCTAACGACCTATGATATCATGTTCACCAAAATTCACCAAAATATTTTGGTGGTCATTACACGTGTACGAGTGTAAAAACGGGAAATCGTAATGGTATTGACAATAAGAATATCCGAATAATGTAATTGAATTTTCTGCACAAAACATTCAATTACATTATTCGGATATTCTTACTGTAAATACCATCACGATTTCCCGTGTTTACACGGGTATTTTGGCGAAAAAGCATTTCAAGGTTATGATATCATAGGTCGTTGGATTCGTCTGAATGTCAGCTACAACGTCTTAATAAAAAAAAAACACATGTTCCCATTTGAAAAACCATTGATGGCCTCGAAATCGCAAAAACTACGACCTTGACAAAAATGAATATTTCACTACTTTATTCAGCTCTTCGAAATCAATCAAATGACCTCCTGACATTTGTTTTGTTGCCACTCTAAAGGCAACGGAGATATTTGGGGTGTTCACGTGAAATAGTCCACCCTGTTTATATACTATATACACGCGCATGACAGCCATGTTTCATTGACAGTACAAAATGTCGATTCCTTGTAATCGGTGATCGCCTTTTTAAAAAATCATTTTTTTTTGTTTTTACGAATAAGCCAAATTTTGTCGGGAAGCCAAAGAAAGCATCTCGTTCAATTCGAATTTGACCCGACACGCACATGCGAGCACACCATCCCACTTCCACCACCCCTCTCAACGAACCGACGAGCACTCACATAGAATACACAATAACATAGTGTCCAATTTGTTTTGCTTAGCCCAAATAAGTATCGCGCAGTTTTTATTTTCTCAAAGAGTAGTGGGTTTATAAAGGAATGTTACGAAAAATGGCTCCCTAAACTAAAATGGAAAAGATGAAAGCTGTTGCATTGGAGGTGTTAAAGTTCCGCCTGCATCAGCATTATAATATAAGAGAACTCAATCTGCGAATGAGCATGACAATTTTCTTTTAACCGAATAATCAAATCATAAAACGGACATATGTAAAATATCTTAATGACTGATTGACCAAGCTTACAGGTGCATAAACAATTCCTATCGATTAGCATTATTCATTGGACGAGTAAGAGTGATCTTACAAGCGTTCCATTTTGTCGTCGGGCGGCAGAAAATCAGCATATTTCGCCGTAGCTGCTTACGACCCTGCTGCAAATTCCCACACAGGAACCTGTACGGGATCCCACGTGGTGTTTTCGTACGGGTTCCCAAATCGGAACCCGTTTTCACTGTTACGAAAAATTGTTGAGATAAAGCGAAACTTAATTGCAGCCCCCACTGCCAACATTTTTAGGGTGTGTTTCCACACTAAGGTCCACGAGGATGAATATATTGCACCGCTAACGAACTTGTATTTCTATTAAGAGCCATTGTAATAGTATATTAATCATATAATATTATTGCAATTTTCTGTAAACATATTTTTGTAAGACGTGAAATGATAACATAATAAAAAAGTTTAATAAAAAAAACATTAAGATATTGCGTTTAATTAAGTTTAACTAAGAACTATGTATTAAATACTTCACGCCATTGTGCGAGGCCGGGACCCACGTTGAAAAACAATACTTTTGACGTGAGATAAAACATTTTTAAAAAAAACGTCAACAATAACGATTGATGATTTATTTTCTCACGAAAATGTAGATGCAAATGAAAAAAAATAGAAGTTTCACATTTGTTTTGATTCAATCGTGATTAGCTTATTAAGCGCTGTTTCAAAAATTAAGGTACCCACATTGCCCCACACAGGTTCCCATGTAGGTTCCTGTACAGGAATTTATTTTCTACATTCTCCCGTACAGGATCCCATAATGGATTCAGCATCCCACGTTGCCCCACACAGGTTTCCATGGAGGTTCCCGGACAGGAATTTATTTCCTGCGTTCTCCCGTACAGGATCCCGTACAGGATTCAGCTTCCCACGTGGCCCCACAGAGGTTCCCATGCAGGTTCCCGTACAGGAATTTATTTCCTGCGTTCTCCTGTACAGGATCCCGTACAGGAATCAGCTTCCCACGTTGCCCCACACAGGTTCCTGTACAGGAATGTTCATCCTCTACAGGAAACCGCACGGGATCCCACACTTTCCTTGGCTCTCTCATGCTTTCCCACACATTTCCACACTAAAACCCGTACGGGAATTTGCAGCAGGGGACAAATCTTCTTAGTAATATAACTCTATCGTATTTATCGATGCAATCGCACGTATTAAAACTTACTCCGTTTTTAAATATTCAAGTCCATTGAGTTTCATGTCTTGCAAGCTAGAGAGGTGATTATTCCTGTTCGATCCTCTTCAAGATCATCTATTGGTTAAGCAAATGAAAACTATATGGAGCTATTTGAATTGATAAATGTTATTGCAAAATATCCTACGTGCAGCGTCGATTTATTTTTTAAATATCTCCATCGTATGTCCCCCTTGAAAGCTGAAAACTTGGCTAAAAACCTTTTTCGTTCTGACTTTATTTCCAGAATCTATTTTGGTTATGCTATTGAAGGGGTAAGATGCAGTCAGAAGCGTGAAAAAACGAGCATTTTCAATTATTTTTTTCTATAGTAATTAAGTTTTTTCTTACAAAAGTTATTACACAGACTTTTTATAATATATTTCAACTTGACTTGTATAAATTTTCAAAAAAAAATATTGATTATTTATAAAAATATCGCCATCTTTGTCGGACCCCCTTCGGCATGTAGTGCTTTGCGGTGACCATCATAACATTTTACTGGATCATCTGAAATAAAAAACGAACAAAAAAATCATTAGTTTAATAATAAATGTAGTCCTTAATCGAAGCTTTTTTTTAATTAACAAAATGGCGGCTTCCGACATATAATTTTCGATTGTCGGCCAAAAAATCGCTCGTTTATTGTTTAAAAAAAATATACATTTTTAACAAAAATGAAAATCCTTCGATTAAGGACTAGTTTTTATTGCTATCAATAAGCACACTAAATTTCATCAAGATCCATCGACTTATTTTTGAATTATAGTCATCACCGACTTGCAAACATAGTTTCGAGAAAAAACGCGTTTAAAGTTTTTCGATGTGGATACGGTATCATATGTTCGTAAAATTTTGAGTTCGATGGATGAAGCAAAACTTTTTTAATCTACTTTGATCCGCTGAATTTGAATTTCACAATTTTTTGCCGAAAAGTCGAACATTCAATTGTTTTGGGCAATTTTAAAACGAAAGTATTCTTTACAAAGTTTTGCTAAAGTTCATAGTTTTTCAGTAAATTTTTGAAAATTTCTGAAAGAGTTTTCCGATTTTACACTTGTCTTATGTATAGAAAAACGAATTAAAAAATTACTCACATCAAATCATCAATTCCTGGCCCATATAATAGGGCTTCTGCCGATGTGGAAGCTTTCAAAATATCAATTTGTTGTTGCCTTCCCGGGTATTGTCGTTTGCGCGTTTGTCAGCCGCTACCTGCCATGGAGACCCGACGCCCCTTCACTAATTGTGGGATATCCCGGAAACTATTCATCGAATTGACTTGAAATTTTCAGGGAATATTTTCGAAACATCATACTTCAAGAAAATGTTTTTAAAAAATTGATTTTTTGAAAATTCTGTCTGCATCTCACCCCTTAAAACGGTACACCTCGTATATTGTTGCGACGGACTCCACAATTTCAATGATCAAACAATTATTCAAGTTCGATCATTGTAATTCAAAAGAGAAAAAGACCAAGAGAGAGAGAGGGAGAGTGAGAGAGAGAGAACGGGCGGATAGAATTTAACGCGATAATCGTTACAGTCTCGATATGTAAATAATTGTGAATCATGAAGACGGAGCGGCAGTTATAGCAAAGTCTTACATGGAAAGAGCATTAACAGTATAATCGCACATCGCCAATCGAGTATATTTACCCAATAAAGCCTTCAAACAGTTAAGAAATCGGCCCTGACATCCCTTAGCGAAGCCGCTTGTACAACGGTTTACAACCTGCCCGACACGTCCAATCTACCGATTACAATAGAAGCGACGATTATCCCATTCCGGCGGGTATTATGGGAACGTCAAACCTTGACGAATGCAAAAGTGCCGGATATACGAATGGATATACTTTGGCAAAGGCTTTTACGTCATTACGAAACGTTGACCGGTTCATTTACGTTTACAGGTCAATAGAGTCTTCAATGTGATAGCCAACTCACTTGAAGACAAAAGGTACCGTTCTGCGGGATTAATGGATATCGAACAAGCTTTTCATAAAGTATGCCACCCATGATTTTTCTACTAAATTAAAACAAGCGGAAATTCCAGGTTAGGTACGCAACGGAACAATCCAAATTCTTCCCTATGAAATCGGGAGGTCCTCAAGGAAGGCCCGGTCCTCTACACTCTCTTCCGGTCACAACCTCAAGAATGCTCCAAAGGAGAGTTTCAATGGACCTCCGTACGTTGCTAGAGAGGGAGGGAGGGAGGGGGAGAAGGAGGGAGAGAGAGAGAGGGAGAGAGAGAGAGAGAGAGAGAGAGAGAGAGAGAGAGAGAGAGAGAGAGAGAGAGAGAGAGAGAGAGAGATGGAGGAGATAGAGGCCGGTGCCAGAAAATCTGTCCAAATCACCGTCACGGTGAAAAAAACCGGCACGGTGGTATTGCTGTCTGCCCCCCCCCCCCCCTCCGTCATTAGCGAGGAAAAACCATAGGAATGCATCTGGATTGAAAATTAACCTGGACAATCTGCATCAGAAACAAAAAGAGGCAACTGGACTTTCGAGTTCAAGTACCGGCTCTCATAGGCAGGAGGTAAAAACTATCTCTCCACGATAATCTGACGAAGTACAAAGCTATACTCGAGCTTATCTGGACTTGCACTGTTTAATTGTAGGGAACCGCAAGCAGCTCTAACATCGAGATGCCGCAAAAATGTCCAGCCGAGACTCTTAGAGTCATTACAAAAGTTTATTGGTACGTCACTAATGGCAGACTCCACAAAGATGTTGGGATGGAAACCGTCAAGAAAGTAGCACAACCTATGAGACGAGCCATTTAAACGTGTTAGCATCTGATATACGGGGCGGAAGAACAATATCGAGAAGATTGAAGAAATCCAAAGCTTAACTGGACTTGCGGAAGTGATCCTTTGCCGAATCAAGATAAAACAGAAAAGACAGAAAACAAAAAGTCCAATGCCAAAACGCAATGAACACAAATGGTCACTGGATGCACACGCGATTCCTCCCTCGACGTCGAAATCATTTATCGTTGTTACATAACCGATCATAGTTGCACAATTTGTCAATAAAATAATTTACATTTGTGCTTCTTAACGGGGCCTTTCATGTCTATGTGCAAAAAAAAATGTTTTCTGTATTTTCGATGACAACACTAATGTTGCCTGAAAATAACTGCAATGCAAAAGACGAGTCAAGTTGTGCAACCGCGAGCATTTTTCTAATTCATCTAACATAGTCGAATATTTTTAACCTTATTTATATTCTTTAACGTACCATTCGAGTTAACCAGCTCTTCCGTAAGAGATTTCTCTGACATAAATTTACCGAAAAGCATAGAAATTCGAGCAACTCCTGGATGGGCAGAACTTATTTGAAAATTCATTAGTTCGGTGCAACGGATCATTTGCTTTGTAAGCGTAAAAATATGAGAAAGTAATGTGCAATAATAACATGTACCATTTTTAGGTTTCTCCGAACCTAATATTGCGTTAGTCCCAATTCTCTTTTAATCCTAAACGTAATTCCCGAATTACCTACAAGTTATAGAGGTAATTTGCAGATAATCCGCAACTTCCATCATGATTTTTCATGTCCATATATTATAATATCTTTTACATTTCAAGAATTAGTTAAGTATCTGGATAATAACAAAAAAAAAACATGCGCAATCTACTTCAAAATTACCAAAGTTGTGTATTTTGTGGGAATGACCTAGCTTTCGTGACAATGCTTTGAAAAAGCCGTAATTATCTTGCTATCTGGACAGTTGATTAATCAATTTACCGAAAATACAAGTGTCATTTTTGGATTACTGAAATATGCTATATCTCTATAAATAATAAACTTGTCTGAACAAGGCTCACAGATCGGTTATAAAGCTCCAGATCATTTTTAAACTATCTACATATCATCCTAGATTACAGGCTGATGGATAGAACAAACCCCATCAATTTATATGGCAATTCGTCCTTTGTGACAAACTTCTCTACGTGATACAAAACGAATGGTCTGGCCTTAGGTCATCGCCCCAACTACGTCATCATTGGTGCTATTGCGATCTGTATTGCGTCACCTTAAGACGCGTCGGAAGCTGCTCACTCGGTAAAAGTCTGTTCCCTTCTTTTTCCTCAGATTTGAGAAGCTTTTTTTTTTCTCAAAATTCCAATGGATCGGAGAGAAGTGCACAATGGGATTTTTACCTGCTGCACGGTTGTTGCAAGAGGAGATACTAGATGCGTAAGCACAGGAGGGATGGATGGGGGTTAGAGAGGACGACAAGTCCTGGAGAGACTTTCTCTCAAGGACACGTATCGCGCATCCAGTTGGTAAAGATTCTACTGCTAAGTTTTACCATAGACAGTGTACATTCCGAGCAAACAAAGGGATAGACGTTGCTCGTTCGGATCGATCTACGCTCGATCAGTGTTGCACCCATCGTGCACCCATGTCTTTGAGAGCTATTACCGATTCACAGATTCCCAGTGTTCTCCAAGACGGGTGATCTTTAGGAAAAACAAACAAGTCCTTTCGCTCTCCGTCTGTTAGAAGATGAGTAACGTTTATTCCTTTGTTGGTCCGAAATATATTCCTTCCGGGAGGAAAGTTGGCCGTTGCATTGGTACCCTCCAAACGTGGACCAACTCAAAAAAATTAAAATTCATCATTTCGAGCACATGGAATTATCCGTTTTCTCTAAATAATATAAACAAACATATTCCCATGGGGTCACGTTCTTTTATTGTAATCTGTGGCTTCACTTTGTATTCATCGTTATCCAACGTTTATAGAATTAAATTCGAATATTGAAATAGAAGGAACAATCCCATAGATCCATCCGAAAATAGTACGAAAGCAAAGATCATTCGCTGTATTTCAAATATATTTCAAAATTACATATGTACGCATCATAATAAAATCATTCGTAGTTGCTAATAAACAGGTTATACTGTCAATCGTTCGTCCACATTCACCTTACCGATATACAGAAATCATTAGTGTTGATTGGACAGCGTGCATATGGACATGTGTAACGTACGCGATATGTCGCTGTCGTGCATTTTGTTTTTTCCCCTTTACATCCTGCTTGGGGCTTTTCCATGCCAAAACAAATTTCTCATATTTTTCTTTCATTCTGTCATAACAAGGTTTATCTAAATAGTGCCACCGAATGTTTTTATATGAAAAAAAAAACAAACAAAAAACGGTACATAACTACGCCGCAGAAAAAGAGAGATCGACGTATGTCATTCTTTTCTGCGAAAAAATCATTTGTCAGGAATGACTTGTCACTAATATATGCTTACAACTTACGGCAAGTCCCTTAAAGACAAAATACCGTCTAACCGCGACTGATATGGCAGCGAACAAAAATTCAACCAGCGTAAGAAAATATTGCGTGGCAGAGGGAATTATGGGGTGAAGGGGGAAGAGGTGGACACGGTCAAAACACGCGCGTCACTCGCTTACCTGCATAACAAGTGTTGCCTCCTGAGGTTTTTGTAAAACTTTTACGCGTTTTAAAGGAGGAAAAAAATAGCTGGTGATGGTCCTTATTTTTTTTAACTATCTTTTTATGTGTATTGTTAGACTTGCCACTTTAGCCATGTGCGCGGAAAACACAGATACTCCAATGGTTGATAGGTCAGAAATGACGCAACTGTGAGCAACTTTAGGCCGGAGACTATAACTAAAGGAGTCCCAACTGCGTACTACAGAAATGGTATACGAATCTGTTGGAAATAGACAGTTTCCATTGCGGCCACTATGCAGCACCGTGATGGCTGAGGCGTCGGCGTGGGAGCTCGGTCCACGGTCTTACATACAGGTCTTGAAACTCGCTCAAAATTTCAGTGGTGGGGGATGGCCTCTTATTGAAGCACCGACTGTTTCAACTCGTGACCACGAGGATCGCTGCTATAGAGTGATGCAGGCTGTGTGAGAGAGACGGAAATAGATTTCAAAAGTAAACAAAACCCAAACATAACCGCTGATTCACGCGACGTGCTCTACTTGTAACTTGTAAAAACGGTGATATTGAAAAATGACTAAGTGGTGTATTGTGCCAACGTGTAAAACAGGCTCTCGGAGTGAAAAATCGAAACGCTCAGTGTTTCGGGTGCCGAGAGACTTGGCACAATTAAAAAAATGGGAGGCCGCGATACCGGGAGTTAGGAAATTAGAGCCGAGACACGTTGTGTGCGAAAATCATTTCGAACCGAAATATATTCATCGAGAATGGGCGAAACAGGCGTTGGAGCCGGGAACCTGAAAAAAAAATGATAAAATTATTGGGATCATTACAATAAAAACTTTCCAGGCTGGAAAACATAAAACAAAATGAGTGAATTATTTTCATTTATCCTGCTCAAGAGCCCTTCGCTTAAAGGTCGGAAAAGAGGTGTTTTTTAAATTTACGAACGCAAACCGTTTCGGAAACTGCAAAGTAGAGATTATTGAAAATGTTTCTTGAGACATACATTAAAATTTTTCGAAGAGGAAATGAAAAATTGCAAAAGAAGCACTGTTTCTTAAGTATTTGTTTCATTTTCAAGAAATACATCCTGCAAGTGTTTCGGTCTGGATTCCATTTCGGTCTGGAATAGTTGCCACTTATGTTCCGGTCAATTAAAACAACGCGTAAAGCCTATTTTTTTTTATAAAAGCTAAAACATGTTTTTAAAAAACCGAGCGCACAGGGATCCAACCCCTGAAAGCAGCATTACGAAGCTTGCGAACCCCTCGACCAACACGAGCTCACATTGACACTTATAGAAAAAACATTCATATTCATTGTACCCACTTGGATAACTATAGTCTTTTGGTGTTTTTCAGGTTTACGATAAAGTTACTTTTAATTGTATTTAGGTCTATCATGCATTTTTGACATTGAATATCATAATTTGCCTACACTAGCCAATTGTACAGCTAGGTTAGGTTCCTATGAGTCAACAATCGATTTCCATCTCTCTCGCACAGCCTGCATCACTCTATCGCAGCGACACTCGTTGTCTCTAGGCGAAACGGCCGGTGCTTCAATCCGATGACATACCCCCACCACCAGAGTTTCAAGACCTGTATTATGTAAGACCGTGGCTCGGTCATTGCGTGTGGCCGCTGAAATCGGCTCGGGAAATGTAGCTCGGAATTGTCGCCGAGTTTTGCCGCTCGTGGCGCTGGCAGGTACAAGACTGCTGTAATGGGATCTGGAGAGGGGATGGGTTTGCCTGTGAGTGTAGGGCAACACAAAAAATATGAATAATTTACAATATTTAAAATCGCTGTAATGAGAGGAGGGGGGCGGGTGTAGGTTAGACACATTACCTGCCTATGATTTTTCGAATTTTTACAACATATATGGTGATAGTAAGCATGCAAGTTAATACGAAGGTGTGAATAGCAAGGGTGCAGGGCAACATGGAAAATCTGAATAAATGCTATTGTAATGAACTTGTTTTTCATTCATTTATTTTATTTTTCATATTCGTATATGTATTTATTATTTGCTATGTTTAGTATTTAGAAACCAGTCTAAAAGAGGAAAGGCGGACGAAAAAAGACAAAATATATGAAAACAGATAGATATTTATTCAAATATTTATTAGATAAAATTATAAATATTTATGTATATTACTGAATGTGTGAAACAAATGTTTTCTTATCGGTGTTCTGTACAAATGTACATTTATGTGGTACAAAATTTGGATTTTTCTTTGCTGAGTCGGTTATTGTTTTTAGCTCAGCGTTTATTCGCGTACAATATTGCTGCATTCTTTTTGTAACGAAATAGTGGATTATTTGGTACAAAATATCATGAGCGTGATCAGGACAAGGGAATGACAGGCTTCGATAATTAAGAACATCTTCCACAATGTCATCGAAAACATGCGTGGAATTACAGTGAGCTTGGAAGCTTTTCTCCAGAAGCACCAAAAAATGGTATAGATTTCAATAATGCGTCTTTGCATTTGAGACACTTAACTGTGTTACAAATTCGTTTTGAAAGGTCAGCAGGTAAGCAGTACATAACGCAACTGGCAACTTCGGGCACGCTGTAATCATGCTCCGATACAAGTTTGAATTCCCATTCTTCATGCTGCACAATACGTTGCAACTTTTCTTTGATCGAATTTGAGATGTTTACGGAAGTGTCGAGATTGTGGTATAACGATTTAAGATCAGCAAGTGTTACTAAAGGCTCGGTAGGGTTATCGTTGGTAATAGAACAATTTCCCGTTTTTGGAGGTTTTAGAATACTGTACAAAGACAGAATTTTATAAATATTGAAAAACGTGGGCGTCGAGGAATGATCATCGCAACCACCCGCTTGTAGAACAGTGTCAAAAAATGTCTGCAATTAACACAAGAAAAACAAAGCCACATGCATGGATCAACGTGCAAAGAAAGGATAAAGAACCATCATTGCGGAATCCTCAATCTGATAACTTTCGATTGCGTGATTTGTACATAAAAGAAATTGAAAATTCATGTTACCACGTTGTCGAATCTTATAAATACATGAAGCCTGTTGATGAAGGAAGTAATTCATAGGAAATTTCTCGACGCTTTCGTTTGAGCCCTTTGGCTCTGTAAACAAACCTCCAGCGGATCCTGGTTAACTCGACCGGCTAGCACATAGGGAAAATTGCAGTGCTACGTTTGATAATCTACAAGATCTAACATCGACAGTAGTGTAACGCGGAGACCCTCTGCGATTTGTTTTGTTAAGAAGAGATCCTCCGATACTCGGCCTTTTTCCACGTGGTCCTCCCGAGCGTCCAACTTTCTCGGCGACTCTTGAATTTTCTATCACAATAATAATGTTTATTGATAAACAACAGTAATGTCGCATAGTTAATTATAACGATATCATTTGTTACATTTACCTCGTGGTCGATATTGCCTGGTTGGACACCGTCGATCGGGTGTTTACGATTGAGAGCGTCGAACATATTGTTGACCCACTCACAAACGGAAGCTGTGGCTTCACAATCACGAAGTTCCGGTACATACTTTTTGAAAAACCCTAGCTCTCCTGCGACTGATTTGCTGAAGACCTGTGAGTTAATATTTAAATCAGTTTAATTTTTTTACCTTTTTTATGAAGAAAACTTTGTTTTAGAGTAGACACAGTCGAATTGTAAAAATAAAGAGGCTTACTTGAGTAGCCAAGCGTACACGCATTTTTGAGGAGTTATTCAAATGGACGTGATTAGGTGTCAACCTCGGACAAACTAGAGCTTGGCCGGGACCTGCATTTTCGCGGTCTTTTTCATGGAGAAGTTTGACGTACTCCCACTTAATGAGTGATTCTGCAGGATCGATCAGACAATTTTTTTACTATAATGAAGACGACAAATATATTTATGCAGCTATTTACATTCAATGCATATAAATATACATACTGAGACGTACGCGTCCGTCTCAGGCGCCATACCCCCACCACAAATTCGAACAAACCGACCCATTATGAGGGTAGGGGAGGGGGATAACAAATCATAACAACTCAAGTGGACACGTACGACTTTCAAGGGCACAAGTGAACACAAACAGTATACAAGGTCACAAAACGATAAGCAGGAAGAAAGACGATGGAGAGAAAAAGAAAAACAGAATATAAACAAAAACAGTAGAACAAGGTAACGATAGGTAATTAGTAAGGGAAGGGGAAAAGACGTTGGAGAGAAAACAGAGAAAGTAACAAAAAAACAAAGGGAAAGTAAAATGTAATTAATGGTATTTTTCCTTAGGTACACGCTTTCGCGTTTGTTACCTTCTTCCCCATCATTATGACCGTTCTTTCTCTACAGTTTACTCCTTTTTGTCTCCATCTTTCTCCCTGTTCCCCCCTGTTGCGGCCGCAGCCGACTTCCCCCTCTGTATTATATTCATCATAACATTTCTGTCATGGGTATAGGGAAACTGCGGAAAACCTATACCAATACAGCCGGTCATCGAGTTCGCCCACCAGTCGTGGAACTAGTCTTATTTCGCCGCGAAATGCCGAAGAAAAACATTTCACGACGAAATGTACGCGACTGGGATTCGAACCCGGGACCTCCCGGTCCGCTGGTTTAGTGGCGAGCACGCTAACCACTAGACCATCGCACCAGTTGAAAGTAAAATGTATTTAAAGTATGAGAAAGGTTAACAATAAAGGGGATGATGGGTAATTAGTAAGGGAAGGGGAACAGTAAACAATAAAATATGGGTATTAAAGAGCAGGAAAGTTGAAGGAACGTCACTTCTTGAATCTCTTGTGGATCGACAAGTACCACTTCGTAGAGGACCACCTATTCGGAGGTGAAAAGCATAAAGAGGGGAACCTTAAGAAACTTAAAAAGGAAAGAATTGGGACATCGTTTTTTTTAGTCAATAAATACAAAACAGAAAACGTGGTCAGAATTAAAAAAAAAGAGATCACTAAAAAACATTAAGAATAAACGAAAGAGGAATAAATTACGAAAGGATAGGTAGAAAATTAATATTAGAAGAATAGAAATTGCGAGGTGTGAGAAACACCAGGCGACATAACACACACACACACACACACACACACGCACACACACACACACACACGCACGCACGCACGCGCGCACACACACACACACACACGCGCACGCACGCACGCACGCACACGCACGCACGCACGCACACGCACGCACGCACACACACACACACGCCTGTAAAACTCAAAATATCTGCAAGGGATTCCGAAATATCAGGAGAACCTGAAGGTCGGAGAGGCATCTCAAATTCAAGCACCACACCGACACAAGGCACATAATGCGCGGTAAAATCATTAGCGGGTACGTGGCGCCATCCGACGGCGTGAGCAAAAAGTCAGAGTAATCGATTACCGACGCGCGATAATCGATTACGCTCATGGAGAGTAATTGGGAGAGAGCGCGCCGTAGCGCGTCAATCGAGAACGCGCCGCGATACACCGCGCGCCACGAGCGACATTCGGAAAAGAGGGGTAAGCGCGCCGTAACGGGATCAATCGCGCCACCAAGGAGACTAGAGTAAAGGAGTCCAAACTCCCTATCCTAGCCTATATGTACGAAGTTCTTTCAATCGGTCGCAGAGATGTAGTGCTCAGTTCCGCCGCAGGCGTCGCTAGTGTTCCCCAGAGCCCATAATATATAGTAATACAAAACTGCATAAGGTCCGAGCTTCGCCTCAGCGACCAATCACAAAACTGGGGTGATCGTGTTTCTCTCTCGTACTCACTTGGAACAGTTATGGTGCGTTCTCTCTCGCACACCCGAACGATAATGCACCCAAGTGGGGATTCCTTCTATTATAATATATAATAATATTGTGTACATATATATAATAAATAAAATATAAATAATATTAATAAAACGACTCGTGTTGTTTTATTCACATGGGCTTATTATGTAGTAAGCACATCAGATATAATAATTATATAATAAGTACAACACGAGTTATTTTATTATGGAAACTTATGGCCTGTTATGTTTAAAAATATAGCTAATTATAATGAAACGCGAATAAAGCGATAAACCAACCGTAATGTATCTCGTAATGTGTTTATTATTCGGATGCGCGTTACCCTGTTTTCCTGTACAATAATAATAATAATAAATAATAATAATAACATGTTCATGCAAGAAACCGGGCGAATACGGGAATGTTGGCTCTACATGCTGGGGTTGTCTTTTCAACACGTGCTTATTATATGTATATCCATGAAAACTCGTTATTTGCTAGTTACGTTTAAAATGAAGCTAAATATGAATTAAATTAAGCGATGAACCAACCGAACAAGCCGTCAAGCCTAATTGAACCTCAAGCGCGGCAATCACTTAAATATGAGAAGATTATATTTATTGGCAAATGATTGTGTGGCGAAGTTGGTAGAACGCTAGATTACTGTATTGAAGGTCCTGACTTCAAGCCTCGGTAGTTATAATTTTTTTCTTTTGCATTCGTACAGATATCTGGTTGTACGAGCGAATTGAAGCAGTTTCAACCAGTCAAAGAACTCGTCCAATCCCAAAAGAACTCGAACAAAAATAACATGGGAGAATATATTTTTTAATTTACTGCCATCAATAGTTAAATTTGTTTTATAATTCCTACCTAGAGTGTTTACTTTTTCCCTTTATCTCATTGACTCGCGAGGAGTAATCTCCATTATTTTACACATAGTTCGATAGCTGCTGTGCTGGTGTACACGACAGATATATTTGTGTTTGACAGGCGCAAACAATTTTGCCGCCATAACACGGTCAGTTTCACCTTATGCAGTTTTGGATTACTATATATTATGGGCTCTGGGGAACACTAGAGACGCCTGCGGCGGAACTGAGCATTACACCTCTGCGACCGATTGAAAGAACTGTTTGAGGCGGGAGTGTCGACTCCTTCTCTCTGGTCTCCTTGCGCGCCACGATCAATACCCCTAGAGAAAGCGTATCGCGACCGACAGCGCCACGCGCGATCTAGGGAAAGGCGCACAGCGAACTCCGAGCGCCGGAGGTGAGAGCGCGCCATAGCTCACCGCGCCGCGAGCGACAATACACAAAGGAGAGCGGGAAGAAAGTATAGACGGTGATAGGGCGACCGCGCTCAGCATCCTTACCATCTGAGTCTATCCGCGCGCCGAATACTTTACCGACGGTGTAACAGCGTAAAATAAGCACACGAAACACACACAGCGACACAAAAAACACACAACACTTGTACACAGCGAGCTTTTGAGATTATATCGACTCATAAAATCAAATAAATAACATTTTATTATAAAATACCACAAAACTACCGAGTCTCAACTAATTTTCTCACTGATCGAGTCCCGAACAAATAAATTTAATTGTTACAAATTCCGACCCGTTACAATACCTGTAAAACTTCTTTATTATGCAAACGGTTTCGTATGGTCGTTCGTATGGACCTTCTAACAAAGGATGCTCGAGCTGATTACGCAGATTGTCTTTTTTTCCCACTCACGCCGACTTCGGACCAAATTTTCGATTTGTGCTGGCTCCATCGCCAACAACTGCGTGTATTTTTGCGCCGACATTTTCGAGCAAAACAATTGCTTTCCCGATGAGTTGTGCAAGCACTTCACCTCTCTCTTGAGGCAAAAACTGCAACAGGCTGACTGTTGTGAATTGTTTAACGGCTGGAGCATGAAAACTCATGCATGGTGCGCTTTTTCCGTAAAATTCAAGGCTTTGCAGCCGTCATTCCCGAAGTCGATTAATCCTTTATATGTGAGGTTTTTCGTGTCAACACTGACACTTTCCCGAGCGGAAATTTCGTCGATTCAAAGGATCCCGTGTCTTTGTGATTCATCCAGTTTGTTAATGCCACTTGAAGCACCTCGAAAAATGCCTGATCAAAACCACACGTGGTCTTAATTTTTGATAAATATCTGGAAACAATTAACGATGTCTAGTTCGTATTTATGCATGGTAAGTGAAAAAAAGACAAAAATTAAAGTCTCCAATATTTCGAATTTTTTAATTCCATATTTCCAAATAATGCTAATACATGGTATAACATCCCTGCGAACAGTTCTCTTACATGAAAGGGGTAAAATCTCGTTCGATCGCATATTCATATTCAGGAGCAAGCTTAGCAACATCCATTGCTCCGAGTAATCGCGTCCTTTTAAATTGTTATGCTTTGCAGCTTCAATTATTTTATTCAGCACGTAAAGTTGGTTTTGAGGAATATTTCCATTTTCGATATGTCGCTCAAGATCTTGACTGGTACATGATGCCATTTTCTTGCGAATTTCATGAACCTCGATTTTTAAACTTTTAATTTTTTCCCGTGCAAGACGTTTGGCCTTCACTGCTGAGCGGTATCTCGATTGTGACTTCAATAATAGCCGCTGTTGCTCCTTCAAATCGATATTCGATTTCTTTCGAATTTTTACCTCGCCTTGCATATACCTGCGAAGATTCGTAGCCAATGTTCTTTTTGCTTGGTTACAAAATTCGCACACCTTTGCGTTATGCAGTAACAGTGAACACTGAGCGTCACGCCAGGTACCAGAAACATCTTTTTTTAAAATGTGGTCCAGTTCAGCTGCTCCGGTGGTTCACCACAACCGCGACATACGTTGAGCCGATGCATCGTTGTCAAAAAAGTTTCCAACTGCTCGATGCCAGTTATACAGCGAGGCAAGTTGAGATTCAGATGATGACTGCGACTGAGCGGTACACCTAAAACTTCTGCTTGAGCAACTTGGACCAATTCATTCGATGTACATTGTTGACTGCGTGGAGGCTAGAGTGGGAGGAGGCCGATCTGTGCATTTCAAAGTGGCCTCAAAAATGTGGTCAAACAGGGATGGCGCTACTATCTCTAAGACCTCGAGAAGTGAGCTGAGTATCGATGTCGTGTAAGAGAGATGGAAGAGGATCGAATACGCATCCCAGCAAGATCAGCGTCCATATTGAATTTAGATAGAAAGAGCAGTGCATAAAAGTAATTCATAAAAGTAAGCGGAAATATATTTATATTCGTATTATTATATTAATTCTCATACTTCCATCAAGTGATAAAGAATTATCCCCAAAAACAAGCCAATCATCCATTCGGCCGCGAATCGTCAGTACCAGAAAGTGCATATTCTACAAGCGATGAGATGACCCCTTTGGTAGCGTTCCTGGCTTTGTTCCGCAGGGGCATAGGATCGTTCTCCGCGCTCAGTGCTTTTTTTGAAAATTATTATTACTATTAATTCTTATTTGATTAGTTATTTTTATTAGTTATCATTATTATTTTAATTAGTTATCTTTTAGTGTCGAAAAATGTATCGCGCACTCCGACCGCTTATTTTATTAGTTTGTACGTTAATGTAAATGTAATAATACATCTAAATTACAACTTATTTATCTTCTAAAAAATTGTTTGCGCTTTACTCACACCCGTCCCTATGCCAAATAAATTGTAATTCATAAAAGTAAGCGGAAATATATTTATATTCGCATTATTATATTCATTCTCATATACTATCATCGAGCGATAAAGCATTATCCCCAAAAACAAGCCAATCATTCATCCGACCGCGAATCGTAACTTGGGACAATGAATATAATAATACAACTATAAATATATTTCCGCTTACTATTATGAATTACAATTTATTTGGCATAGGGACGGGGGTGAGCAAAGCGCAAACAATTTTTTAGAAGATAAATAAGTTGTAATTTGGATTTATTATTATATTTGAATTAACGTATAAACTAAAAAAATAAGCGATCGGAGTACGCAATACATTTTTTTGTATCCATTAATAACGCAGAGAATCGAGAGCTAAATAAGCATTGAAATCATCTAAAAGCCTCGCGCTTTCCGTCGGGTGACGTCACGCGCGAGTCGTGCTCAGATTGCTTTTTCCCTCGAAGCCTTCGTTTCGGCTTGGTCGCACATGAACGTGCTCAGCGTTCATGGATTGGTGTAGCTACCGAAGGCGCGGTCGAGAAACTTCGGCGCGCTTGGCTCTTCCCGAAGATGTCCGAGCGTCGCTCGCTCACGGACACGCGCTACTATGGATGCGCGGATGCGCACGGATGCGCAACGCGCAACTGCGCAATGAAACGAGTCATTCGTTTTGCGCATGACTCGTTCTATTGCGCAGTTGCGCGTTGCGTACCATTATGCGCCTGCGCACCATTATGCGCCTGCGCACTTGTTCGTATCAAAATGATGAGACCCAACGAACACGACCTATGATTTTGTGATGGGCGCGTAAGAGGCTAGAGAGGGCGTAACTTTTGCGCGCGATCTGGCTATATATCATTTTGCATCTCTCTCGTGCACAGCTCACTTCTTATTATTTACTTGTTCCGTCTCTGTCACACGCAGCTCACTTCTCGAGGTCTTAGCAATAGTGGCGCCATCCCTGTTTGACCACATTTTTGTAGCCACTTTTTTCAAGTCTCCATAAGAGATCGGACTCCTCCCACTCTAGCCTCCCTGGTTGACTGTCTGAAAAAATCCCTTCCGCAGTGGCAGCGATGGAAATAATCTCTTCGGTGTTCGATATGTCCCCCTTTTCTGCCGGAGCATCTTGGATCATTCGATATGGAATGTTGACTGTCAGAAAAAATCTCTTCCGCGATGGCAGCGATAGAAATATCCTCATCGGTGTATGACTTTTTGCCTTCCTCTTCCTGAGTAATTTCGTACGTGCGATTGGCCTCTTGCGGTGATGTTTTTTTTGGCATTGCGGCTGGAGAGCTTCGTTGCATTTGTTCCACGGGAACTGTGACGGTACGGAGCCTTTTTTGAAGCGCGGAATTTTGTACTGCGTCTGTAATTATATTTATAATCGCAATGATAATAATGCAAATGACAAAAAAACGAAATAAATCTGTCTGAATTTTGCAAAAAAATTATGAGTCAACAATACTTGTTATGAGTCAACAATACTCCAAAATACTTTGCAAACATATGAGTCAACAATACTCCAAGTACTTGACAACCACAACCAAGCAGTTCGCGTTGCCAAACAATTTCATCTTTTCGAAAATGTTTTTCGCATACCGCTCTTCCGACTTTAACCAAATTGTCCGTTCTTCTTGTTGCCACTTTCCACAATTTCTCACTCTCGGCATTCCGGGTTAAGAGGAAAAAGTGAACTTTCTTACGATTTTACATGTAACCCGAAGTACACCCCGGTATGATACATGTCGGCATGACGAATCTATGCAAATGTTCATGTTCACCGTTCACACCGTTTTTTCAAATTGCTGCACGAAAAACCACTGAGCACACCGAACACTAAACTATATTTATAATTTTTTGGTTGACAAGGTTTACACGGTTTACCCGAATTCGTTTACGCAAAGATAATCTCGAACGCTCAAATGAAACAACAACAATAGGTTTGTTCGCGCTAGCTACACTTTCTATACTTTTTTGAGGAGTGTACACTTTCGCGTTCGTTTTAACGGAAATGACGTCACGCGCCGCTGTTCGCGTTACGAGTGTAGCTACACTTTCGTGCCACTAACCCTTGACTTTCTACACTCGATCTTGACGAAGTGTAAAAGTACATGAAAAGTGTAACAGTGATATTACTAGAATAACCCCATAACCAGCGAAACTGTCAGTGAGTGTATACAGAGGTGAGTACGGTATAACCTAAAATATTTAAGGTAATCACAAACAAATTCTCATTTATTACGAAAAACAATCAATAATAAAGGTTCAAAATAACAAACTATTATAATTATCAATCTCTATCGATCAAGGTGATTAAAAAATTGACATGTCCTAAAATGTATAACGCAATCACAAACAAATTCTCGTTTATTATGGAAAACAATCAATAATAAAGGTTCAAAATAACAAAGTATTATAATTATCAATTTCTATTGATCAAGGTCATAAAAAAATTGACAAGATATAATGACAAGTGATTTTTATAAATTCGCAGTATCACAATACGTTCCAATCTACTATCAACGCAAACAGAAGCTAACATGGAACAGGAACAAAAAAATTAAGTCAGCCATGCTGTTCCGAGACCACCATAAACTTAGCCGGATAACTTTAACTTCTCAATGTTTTTTCATTCCTAATCGTTTGGTGGTGATTGGTAGCCTAATGAGAAGGTTTGGTGGTCGTCCGTTTCGTTATAATTAAATGAGACTTCTTCCCGTAAAGTTGGCCGGACCTTTTTTTATTCATCACGCAACCCATAAAATGCCACGCCCAATCGATGCAGAATCGTTTGGTGGTCACAAATATGCAAATCCCAGCGTTTGGTAGTTAATTCATTAGTTATCCCGGTCGACAAACAATCTACGTCTAGGCGCATACGCTGAAGGACCGTAATTGGTAATTTGTAGATCCAACGGAATACGGCGCAGTGATATTTCAATTTATTTATGTTTTGCTTCGCCGATCTCGTTCCAATAAGTCTCAAACGGAAGGTAATGGTTTGGTAGTGATTGGTAGCTCAATTAAAACGTTTGGTAGTTAATTTCGTCATTACGCCGATCGGAAAAGCATCGACGCTTGGACGCAGGCTTTCTTTGTCTTTTTTTCATCAATCTCGTTCCAATAAGTCCAATAAGTTAGCTAGCGACAGACAATAAGAGGCTCCCTTTCTTTCGTGATTGTGCATGCAATTGGCTGTTGCTAGCTAACGATAACGAAAACAGTCACTACGGAGTTACGGAATCGCGCTGCTGGAGCGCGAGGGAATGTGATTACACTCGTCACCGCTGCTGTAAAAGTGGAGTACGCGAGAAGAATGAGAAAGTGAACGTAAGGGCAAAGAGGGCCGAAGGAACCGGGTTTCTTCGCCCTTCCAACCTTCATCCGCAATTATTCTGTTTGCTTAGCACGCAACTCCCGATCATAGGTTAAACTCTAGATCAGGTTTGACTTATTTGGCTGTTTGATTTATAAATATTTTTTTATTGCCTTTTTCTTATATCACTGTTCCGTATTTCGTTGGATCCACCAACAACCAACTCTCTGGTATGGTTTAAATAAATGGTTTTTCGTTTGACGTAATTAAGGAATTAACCACCAAACGTTTCAATTAAGCTACCAATCACTACCAAACGATTACCTTCCGTTTGAGACTTATTGGAACGAGATCGGCGAAGAAAAACACAAATAAATTGAAATATCACTGCGCCGTATTCCGTTGGAGCTATAAATCACCAATTACGGTCCTCCATCGTATGCGCTTTGACATAGATTGTTTTTCGACCGGGATAACTAATGAATTAACTACCAAACGCTGCGATTTGCATTCTTGTGACCACCAAACGATTCTGTATCGGCGTGGCATTTTATGGGTTGCGTGAAAAATAACAAAATTTCCGGCCGACTTTACGGAACAAAAGTCTCATTTAATTATAACGAAACGGTCGACCACCAAACCTTCTCATTAGGCTACCAATCACCACCAAACGACCACCAAACCTTCTCATTAGGCTACCAATCACCACCAAACGACCACCAAACCTTCTCACTAGGCTACCAATCACCACCAAACGACCACCAAACCTTCTCATTAGGCTACCAATCACCACCAAACGACCAACAAACGATTAGGAATTAAAAAACCTTGAGAAGTTAAAGTTGTTCGGCTAAGTTAATGGTGGTATCCGGGCGGCCCATTGTTGGGTCAACTCTCTTCTGTGACTTCCTTCGTTTTGATTCTTTATTAGTAATAAATTTTCGCACACTTCAATTAAATAATTATTTCCAAATGAGGTCACGAATGAAAAACATTTTACGCCTCGGCTATGACAGATCAGGATCCGAAGTCATAACCCAACCAAGAACGGATATCCGGCGTCTTGATTAAAGGACTGCGATTGGTCACTGAAGGTCCAACCACAGACCAAAATTGTAAAACACGGATGCACTCGCTATCTCTTGTCTGATTTCCCTTCAATGAGTCTTGATTTATAGAAAAACTCCCGGAAGCGTTTGGTATTCAATTTAGAACGATTGGTAGTCGATCACTAGATTGCGCCAACGAGAAATACGTGTGTATCGTGAACGGCGAGCTGTGATTGGTCGCCAGAAGCCGCAGCGGAAAAAGGAATTTCTAACAAAAATTCACCCATTATTTTTTCGCTAATTCATTGTGATGAGACTTAATCGATAGAAAAATAAATCATAGCGTTTGGTATGCTATTCAGGTCGTTTGGTAGTCGATCAATCAATACCGCCAACGCAAAAAACAGCAAATCGGGAATGAAGCGCTGGGATTGGTCACCAGAAGCCGCACTGGCAGAATTATTTATTAGCGTAGATTCACTCGTTATTTCTTGTCCGATTACGTTCTAATAAGTCGCGATCGATAGAAAAACATCCGGTAGCGTTTGGTATTCTATTCGGGACGTTTGGTAGTCGATCCTCCAAATACGAGGTTTGTTCGCGCTAGCTGCACTCTATACTCGCCAGTGTAAACGGAACTAGGGCCGTGTCTAGGGAGTGTAGTTTATTACCTCGCGGGTAAGCAACTCTAGCGCGAACGCGATAGTGTACAAAAAACATGGCGGCGACCTAGTGGACCACACCTTAACCTCAAACAACACATGAGATTGCGGAGTCTCATCTAACTGTTAAAAAGATATACCGTGTAACCTGAAGTTTGTTGATCTCGTAAACTAATTACAATGGACGGTGTTATTGAAATTATTAACTTGTACTTGTAATTGCGCTCAGAATGGATGTACTGATACCAGTCTTACATAGAATGGAGTGTTAGTGATACGATTGTAGAAATCCAAAACCTTCACAAATGCACACGTTGTTGTCAGCATCACCGACTAAGCGGCCTTCTGAATCTCGGAACAGCACTGCTGACTTAATTTTTTGCTCCTGTTCCATGTTAGCTTCTGTTTGCGTTGATAGTAGATTGGAACGTATTGTGATACTGCGAATTTATAATAAACACTTGTCATTATATCTCGTCAATTTTTTTATCACCTTGATCAATAGAAATTGATAATTATAATACTTTGTTATTTTGAACCTTTATTATTGATTGTTTTTCATAATAAATGAGAATTTGTTTGTGATTGCCTTATACATTGGAGGTCATGTCCATTTTTTAATCACCTTGATCGATAGAGATTGATAATTATAATAGTTTGTTATTTTGAACCTTTATTATTGATTGTTTTTCGTAATAAATGGGAATTTGTTTGTGATTACCTTAAATATTTTACGTTATGTAGTACTTACCTCTGTATACACTCACTGACAGTTTCGCTGGTTATGGGGTTATTCTAGTAATATCACTGTTACACTTTTCGTGTACTTTTACACCTCGTCAAGATCGAGTGTAGAAAGTCTAGGGTTAGTGGCACGAAAGTGTAGCTACACTCGTAACGCGAACAGCGGCGCGTGACGTCATTTCCGTTAAAACGAACGCGAAAGTGTACACTCCCTAAAAAAGTGTAGAAAGTGTAGCTAGCACGAACAAACCTACGATAGCACAAAATACGTGCGTATCAGGCATAGAGAGCTGTGATTGGTCGCCAGAAGCCGCAGGGGCAGAACGATGTGCCATTTTCATAATTAGATTTGCTAGTAAACTCCGACCGAACCGAAAGAAATTACGCGTATCCGAAACGGAAGGCTGCGATTGGTCGCGATAATATACGACGTTTTTGCGATAGATGGCGTTGGTGGTCGAGTCTTTTCCCGCTGCTCATCATCTTATCTTATGGATCGAAATTTTTTTTTTAATTTTCCGAAAGAACGGGAAACTACCAAACAATTTGAATGGTTTACCAAACGAGTCGTAAAAAAAAAGTTCGATTAGTCAACGTGGGGGGCTAACTTTGACTAGGTGCCAGTGTTAGGGGGCTGCGTGTGGCACACCTTTACATCGCCGGGCAGTCTACCGGTGGAAATACTAACTACATTTTTTCTGCCAAATATTAATGCCACCGTCTCACATACAGGTCTGAAAACGATGATGGTGGGGGTACGTCCGCTTAATGGTCGCGCTTTACATGCCGATCACGGCCGCGAGGTGCGTGACGACGGGTAGGTATGCTGTGCAACGAAGACAGAACACAATACAGAGTAGCATTCTGTCTCTCGTTTTACCATATACCGCATAACCCTAACCTCATTACTCGTGTTGATTCCATGTTTCGTAAACAATATTTAATTTATTCACGAAAAAAATACAAGTACATGTTCTCAGGATGAAGGATAACTAATCAACGCTTCGTCGGTTTTAGGTTAAAATGTAACCACTTGCAAAATTAAGTTACTTTGATGAAAATGAATGACATTCCGTTCAATGCGGACAGAGAGGTGATTTTGCCAAGTGAATTCGTTCTGAGCTTCCACTTACAGTATTTTGTGTTCAATACCCTAATCGGCGTTTTTTTTCCTAAATTTATTTCCGATGTACACAAATCACTAAGTAATAAAGAAAGAATAGAAGAAAACCCCGAGCAAATATGTAAATCGAATTCGCTGTGGTATTCAGGTTATGTCCCACACCCCTGACAGATCGTGACACCGTAATTTTTCGGTATTGAGTGTCACATGTAGGGCGTCAAATTGCAATTTTAACACCGAAAAAATTTGGTGTCGACACCCATCTGAACGAGGCTGTTTTGGGTGTTGACACCCAAAAAAAATGGGGTTGACACTGATCTGGACCTAGGCAGTTTTGGGTGCCAACACCCAAAAAAACGGTGTAAACACTGATTTAGGTGTCGACACCCAAGAAAACGGGGTTGACGTTCGAGTGGAGTACAAATGTTAGTCACAAAGTGTGGTTTTTTATACGAAATATTTGCGGAATGTGTGAGGTAAGTGACATGTTTATTGAAATTTTAATTAAAAAATTGATTTTTATTTTTTAGTTGTACCGCTCTTCTAAGCGTTCCAAGAATAATTTCAAACGTTGTTGCTCTTATAATCGTTAAACCTTCCAAAAACTTCCTCTTTTCATTAATTCATCCCAATATCCTAGAATGAACTGAAAAATAAGTTGGGCATACATATGCTTGTATTCATGTATGTAGGAAGGAGTGTGCACGGTAATTCTTCAGAATTTCGGCGTTGACACTCAAAGAAGCCATAACGACACGAAATCCATGCACGTGCATGAATATGGGTCAACACCAAATTATTTAGGTGTTGACACCGAAAACAGCCTCGGTCTAGATCAGTGTCAACACCGTTTTTTGTGTGTCGACACCGTTTTTTTGGTGTCAAATAGTCATTTGACACCCATCGCTTGGGTGTTGCGATCTGTCAGGGACCATAATCAGGTTATGTACCGATCGATAGCAGCGACGCGCAGTGGCGTTGAGGCGAATAAAAAGCTCGGTCAATAAGGGTACTACTCCCCACCACCGAAATTCGCTATCGTTTCCAGACCTGTATTTCCATGTAATGTTCTTTGCCTCCATGGACCGGTTCGTTTTTCGCGCGAAATGTAATGTTATAAAAAAAACTGTAATTGTCGAAAATAACAGTAAGTAACATATCAGCAGACCACTCGTCGATAGACCACGCTTATTGTATGATCCGCGAAGGAATAACCTTTGTTCGGTTTCTAATAAGTAGGGGTTATTCTACTCGACGGATAGTCTGAAAATAGTAAGATCGTGTCATTCCGCACGCACCAAAGAGCATACGCATGCACGCTATACGCACACGAAGATAGAGATCTGCACATACGAAAGTACAGTGAGCGTTCGTCCGCGCGTGCGTGTTGATAAATAGCACATGGGCGTGAAACGAATTCAAGTTCGGCAAGCAAGTGTAATCAGTGTCACGTATATGTGCGTACGTCTCTTATTGTGATATTTTAACCCCCCTGACGCGTGTCTGTGTAGACTTTCAAAGCTTTTACTTTGAGGCATAAAGGGACAAGAGAAGAATGGCTGTTAACGAGAGAGCGAATTATTAACCGAAAAGGTATTGGAAATTGAGCGGTTGAGGGTTATCGATATTGAAAGCTTTGGGAATATGCGTAGGTCAGTAACGCTTGCTCGTTTATTTTGATCGAAAATTTTTGGTCGTGCTTAGGGTGGTCAGCGCGTCAACTCGGTGGACAAATAAAAGAAGGAAAGAGCACAAACGGGCTGGCGCAAACCACGCGCAAACATGAGTCTGAGTATATCAAAGTTCTTCTCGAAGAAAAATAAAGCAAGTTCCGATCACGTAGGTGAGATAGGACCGCCGACGAATGTGTCTCATGAGTTTCACGTTAGCAAAAATCAAGTGACTGGAGAACTGGAGGGTCTTCCGGATCCTTGGATACGCTTGCTGAACACTCAAATAACAAAATCGGAGCAAGATTCGCATCCGCGCGCTGCCCTTCAGGCTATTAAATTTTACAATTATTCTATAAAACAGAAGCCTCGCGAGGAAGTTTTCAAGCCCTTTGTAACAGAGGATCTAATAGAGGAAGAGTCGGAAGAAATCGATAAGATCCTTGTTAAGAAGAATTATGGATCGAGAGGCAGCGACGGATACGTATCAGCGGCTTCGACGGACAGTCCGACGCAAGAATTACCCCGACTACCTCCAAAAATGGGCAAGCCTATCAAGCCTGCTCCGCGAAGATACACAGAGCGAGTAGAAAAAAGCCTGACCCAAGTACTCGAAGATCTGGACGCTTGTAGATTCGTCACCGAAGGATCACCCCAAGAGGAACCTCTCAAAGAGAACGAATCAGTCGAGGCTGAGGAAAGTCCCGTGTTGAGAAAAAAAATGGAAAGCAATATAGGAGGATTGAGCGACGAAGAGGTTTTCCAAGAGCTCGCAAGGATATGCCAGCATGGAGACCCGAACGAACGGTTCCTTCGCAGCAAAGAAGTAGGCGCCGGAGCGTCGGGCACTGTTTTCATAGCAACCGACTCGACGAACAATCTAAAGGTCGCTATCAAGGACATCGATATGGCCAAACAACCTAAAAAGGAGTTGATATTGACCGAGATAAAGGTGCTAAAGGAGTTTCGTCACCCGAATCTTGTTAATTTCCTCGATGGTTATCTCATCGACGAGCATCTCTGGGTGGTTATGGAACTACTGGAAGGTGGACCGTTGACGGACGTTGTTACCGAAACGGTGATGAAGGAAGCACAGATAGCCGCTGTTTGTCGGGAAGTCCTCAAGGCTATAAGTTTTCTTCATAGCAAAGGTATTATTCATCGTGACGTCAAGAGCGACAATGTTCTTTTGGGCATGAACGGAGCTGTTAAGGTAACGGATTTTGGTTTCTGTGCGAACATCGACGGCGATGAGAAGCGACAAACCATGGTTGGTACGCCGTATTGGATGGCGCCGGAAGTAGTTACAAGAAAACGCTATGGAAAAAAGGTCGATATATGGTCACTTGGAATTATGGCGATAGAGATGATCGAAGGTGAACCTCCGTACCTCAAGGAAACACCCCTCAGAGCCCTTTATCTCATAGCGGCAATTGGCAAACCGTCTATACCGCGCTGGGAAAGACTGAGCGCGAATTTTCAAAACTTCTTGGAACATTGTCTGGCAGTTCAAGTCGACGAAAGAGCCACAGCTGAGGAACTATTGATTCATCCATTTTTACAGAATTGTGCCGAATTACACACATTGACACCCCTCATACGAGCGGCACAGAAAATATTGCATAAAGCTTTTTAATGGCGATCGGCGTTTGCTACAATTTTACACATTTCTATAACACTGGATAATTTTTATTTTCTGTGCAGTTTTGACATATTGTAAAGTGAAAATAATTTACCGTCGATGGAAATCGATCGATTTTTGAAAGATATATTCAAGCATCGCGGTGTTGAGCAATTACACATTTAGAAACCAAGTATCGTTTTGAACTTTTAGGAAATCTAAGTAGAAAAATAATAATACAGCATATGGAAATGTATAGCAAGGATACTTGATCGTTATCGATGCTAAATGTTTTATAAAATTGGCACATTACTAATGTCAGCACTTTTTTACAACTTTCTACGAGTTTCGTATAAATGAAGAACTTTAGAAATGTGAACGTCAAAATATTGATTGTATGGTGAGAATGGGGAATTTTGTTCAAACGAGTCTTCTAAATGAGAGGAACGCCGATGCCTCTTCCATTGCGGTAATCACTGCCACATTATTGTGTGACTTTTTTTCCTGGTGTGAAGCTGTGATCGCGGGAGGTTTCTGAACACGAAAAGAGCGCGCCTTCGCCGTACTAGTGCACCCAAACAAACTCGCCTTGAACTGCTTTCCCAGCATGGCAATCATTTTGGTATTTCTAATCATTTGCGGGAGAATCGACAACACCTGAAGATTGATGGGGTTTGCGCTTATCTTATGTTTTGGACCAGTTTGATGCATGTATCTGTAGACTTTGAAGATTCCATTAATATAAAATAGCCACACGCGAAATTACCCGACGTGCACGGAAATTGTAACAATGTGCAGAGAAATGTGATGGAAAAGTGTTTTTATAGTTCCAAAACACTCAATGTCAAATTTGTACAATTTAGATGGGCAATCTTTGTCCTCGAGCCATAAAAGAGAAGGCCGATGGCGTCTTTCGATAATTATTTTTAAATGGTGAAACTGATTTACTTGAATACTGACATACAGTTATCAAGAGTGGATGCTCCTTCATTTCGGCGTAGATAAATAGAGAAAAATAGTCAAAAGAGGTACCTTCATGCTGGTAATATGCCATTCAGGTCGCGAAAAACTACAACTGACGTTGCACACCAATGTCAGTATAATCATTCGATATTTTAGAAAATTTAATAATCAGTTTTATATGAATTTATGGTGCGTCCAAAATGCTTCCAGCAGACGTTGGATCGATCATTCACCATAATCATTATTCGAATACTTATCAGCCCAACATGTAAGATTATCATGTTATGTAGTTCCATGCTCAACACTGAGATATACATGATCAATGTGTCAAATTTGATCGCTTGACACCACACCGAAATGATTTCCAAAGTGCAGATGGGACAATATTTTTCATTATCATTCTTCTCTAAGTAATTCAAAAGGTTTATTGAAGTTACTCTGGGAATCATTTTGTTTCGCTCGTCAATTAGTTTACACGCGTTTACCCAAAAGACTGCAATTCAACGACTATATCATATAGATCAAAGAACGAGAGGGATAATTCGGAAGCGGCGTAAACTTTTACAGCCTGTGAGAACTCATGAGCAAATTGCGAGAGATGGATTGCTCAATATAAAATTATGGTGAAGATAGTAAAACATCTAATTTCTATTGTCACCACGACAACCGACGTTTGGAAAACACCATACATACATACAGTGGAACGTCCTCGATCGGTGTGGGTGATACATCGTCGTAACTTAGGGTATAGTCCAGCTGGGACTACAAATGTTTCGACGCTTCAGCTCGAGAGAACTTGAATATGGAAAAAAATGATCTTCGCAAATGTTTGTTGAGCGAGGCTCTGGAAAGAAGTTGTACTGCAAAATGGACTATACCTTTACTCGACATATATAGACTAGTAATCGTTGTACATTAGCTTATTTTATTTCTATGAAGGCTAGTTCTAGTTTGTACTGATTGGGGCTACGCAAAATGAGATATCGACAAGTTCCAAATTGCCAGCTGGTATCGAAATTATGAACTTTTTCTCAAAATGGCGGACGCCTAAGGTCATTGGAGAACCAGGTCAATATGCTACCACGGAGCTAAAATCTTGCATGGAAGTATATAACCTCTTTGCTGATCATCCTGTGCAGTTTGGGTACGACCCACAATACCATTTATCGACTAATTATCGGAGTAACCTTTGGCACCGTGAAAATGAGGATTCACAGCACCGTTAGAAAAATAATGAATGTCTTCAATCGCGAATTTGTGCGAAAATCAAGCACTCAAAATATCAGGCTGTGCAAACATGGCATCGTTGTAAACGACACATGCTACTTACCTTATATACATTCGGTAATTATATGCCCGGCGACCTCAAACTCCTTGGTCAGGATACTTAACGAGATATATTCTTTGTCCTTATTTTCTTAATTAGTAAGAATTACTTAAGGGGGGATTGTCTTTTTTTTTCGCAAAATTTACCGCTTTTTGGGAATTTTTTTGTGAAGAAAGTATACAACGGAAAACTTGTGAAACTTGGCATATAGTTTTATTGATCTGTTTACTACATACAAAAAATTTTTTAAACAATTTCATAAAAAAATCCGCCTCCTACCCCCCGCGACGCGCGATGGTCCTTTTTTTATGGTGTGCACGATTACAGCCTTCACGTTCATCCTGCAACAAAAACCCAAAAAGCATTTTACTTTAGACACATATAGCTATCGTTTGATGAATCAAAAAAGCAATACGTTTAATAGTTTTTTATTTATAACAAAAAATCGATCAATTTTTTTCGAAAAATCGATACTTCAAGTTCAAAACGTCACCAAATCGTCAATTTTTTTTTTCCCCTTCATCGAACGATAGCTATATGTGTCTAAAGTAAAATGCTTTTTGGGTTTTTGTTGCAGGATGAACGTGAAGGCTGTAATCGTGCACACCATCAAAAAAGGACCATCGCGCGTCGAGGGGGGTGGGAGGCGGATTTTTTGATGAAATTGTTTAAAAATTTTTTTGTATGTAGTAAACAGATCAATAAAACTATATGCCAAGTTTCACAAGTTTTCCGTTGTATACTTTTTTCACAAAAAAATTCCCAAAAAGCGGTAAATTTTGCGAAAAAAAAAAGACAATCCCCCCTTAATATTAATTGAAGATCTATGTACAGAAATGATAATTTTTCTAGAAATTTCTACGAAAAGGCAAAATACAGTGGCATTTTTTACAATCATGAAAGAATGCTTTAGAATATCGGAAATAGATTGAACTTTTTAAATTTATTTCAGATTAAAGACAGCTTCAGTACACACTTTCCCTTTCCAGCAAAATCATTTTTTACTGCGACCAATATTTATTGTCGACAGCGCCTCGGGTCGATTCTGAGGTTATGAACGGCGTGCGTACGTCTCTAACAGCCCCCTGTCATCATCAGTCATACATGGCTCGCGTAATGTCCCTCGTTTTTATTTTCAATCACTGCCACCTGTGGCGCTAGTAGTCACCTGCTCGGTAATTATATATATGCCCTATAACCTGTGAACCAGCCGAACCCACCAAACAATGGAGAAAATGTTTATTATAATCATTATTATATGATTATTTTGATCATTAAACATTATGTAACTAGAGATGTATTTGTTTTTTTGGCAGTTACAGACCGGGAAGTAAGTGTATGCGTGGGTGTCCGTTTCTTAACAAGCATGAAAATTTAAAGAATTAAATCGATACATATAATTATGAGGAAAAATATATTTATTTCCCTTGAATCATTTTTAAATTATCAATTGCCGCTCAGCGTCGTTTGATAATTATAACCGACACGCAATACAGAAGATATTGCGTGTAGGTTATAATTAGGAACGCGCATGCGTAAAAGAAACCGACCAGATGACTACTAGCGTCACGAAGTGGACTGTAGCGGAATCAAACATTCCGGACAACACGCGAGTAATTTATTGCCATAGGAATAGTACCCAGTGTCAGGGGGCTGGTCTCTAGCTTAGCGAGACTTCTGCCAACCTGAACATTAGCATGTCCCACGATTTACGACGATGCCAATTCATCTCGCGTTAATTAAACGAGGAAAATTATAGAAAATAATTATACAAAGTAATGAAAACATTTCATGTAATCATTGGATATTAAAATATGCGTATATTTATAAATTAGGGTAAAAAATGTTCGAAAACGTACGGTTAATACGACGGGTATTTTATAGCCAACAGCGGGTGACAGTCAATCGGCCCCATGTATAATCATAGGACGTTCCCCTCGTACTTCACCCCCGATGGCGGGACCCCATAACAACTTTAACGCATGAAATGTAGATTAAAACATATCCCCCAGATGAAATGAAAAAAATAAGTGCTACATTAGAGATTATGAAATATTTAAAATTCCTTGATACACGTAGATACTTTTGGTTTTTATATGTTTATTTTATTTTTGAATATGCTGCGACGCAAAAATGAGATTTTTTTCAATAGAGATTGCAATGCTGCCCCTAGGGTATGATGACTGAGCTATTAAATTTATAGAGCATAGCTACGGAAAAGAGCGATCGTGAGAGCTATTTTTGAAAGTTTTGTAACAAATAGGAATGCATTTTATAACCGTTTTATACAACTGATTGAATCTTCCATTCTTTCTTTTCCACGTAAAAAGAAAACAGTGCCTGAGAGCACTACACTGCTCAACCAAATGAAAATGTATATTTCCCCTCAAAGTATCATATATATACACGCACACACACACACATACACACACACGCACGCATATATATATATATATATATATATATATATATATATATATATATATATATATATATATATATATATATATATATATATATATATATATATATATATATATATATATATATATATATATATATACAGGGTGTCCCATTTTAATCTTACACCTGAATTTTCTCGGAAAATATTGCTCGGACGAACTATTGTGTGGAACAAAACTTCTAGGGATTGAAGGGGGACGTTTGAAAAAAAATTATTTGAGGAGCCAACATTCAAAATGGCGGCGTTACAAAGGCTGACATGTTTTTTTCAAACGGAAACATAACTTTTTTTTATTGCCAAAAAATTTGGCAGCTGAAAACTAAAAACTTTTGTTGAAATTTTTTTTTAATAAAGTTCATAGTTTTCAAGTGAGAACATCATTTTCAATTATTTCAGATGTATCCAGGATTTGTGTGTGTGTGTGTGTGTGTGGATGTGTATGTGTGTGTGTGTGTGTGCGCGCGCGTGTGTGTGTGTGTGTGTGTGCATGTGCGTGCGTGTGGAAGACTCACAAGGATTAGGTCTCTGCGGTTCGTAACTACCGTAGTATTTTTTTACTCCAAACCCTCCTTGTAAGTGTATTGTAATCCTTTTCTAGAGATGTTCAAATATCCCTCCATTCATGTTTAAACATGCCCGAACTCTTCTCGCGATTACGTTTTTTAATATCAAGATCTGAAAGGTAAGCGAAAGTGAAGAAAACATGATTGGTACTACTGACATAGTCTGACTTTGCGGAGTTCTCTTACGCACTTTTGTACTTTTGAGACATTACGTAGAAGGAAAATCAACATTTTTTGAAATTCAACCGTTCTTAAATCAGAGAAAAATTCTGAGATTGAGCAACAATGGCGGATTTCAGACCCAACGAAATTGTTGATATGCTCCTCATTTTAGGGTTCTACCCATCACGATGGGTAGAAAAACACACACACACACACACACACACACACACACACACACACACACACACACACACACACACACACACACACACACACACACACACAAATCCTGGATACATCTGAAATAATTGAAAATGATGTTCTCACTTGAAAACTATGAACTTTATCAAAAAATGTTTACAACAAAAGTTTTTAGTTTTCAGCTGACAAATTTTTTGGCAATAAAAAAAGTTATGTTTCCGTTTGAAAAAAACATGTCAGCCTTTGTAACGCCGCCATTTTGAATGTTGGCTCCTCAAATAAATTTTTTTCAAACGTCCCCCTTCAATCCCTAGAAGTTTTGTTCCACACAATATTCGTCCGAGCAGTATTTTTCGAGAAAATTCAGGTGTAAGATTAAAATGGGACACCCTGTATATATATATATATATATATATATATATATATATATATATATATATATATATATATATATATATATATATATATATATATATATATATATATATATATATATAGTGACGTAATTTGCCAGCGACGCTCGAAACGCCGATCCCGAGCCACCGGAAATCAGCCGCAAAAACGGTATCAACTCTCGAACTCCCGATTTTTATTTAAATGGGCGCCAGTCGCGTTAGCGACTCGAGAGCTCGAAAATCTTTTCGCCACAGTTGACCCCGGCTAACTAAGCTCTTTTTGGTAGAGGGGCGGGATAAGGCAAGCGAGACTCGGATCGGAAATATTCCGGCATGCGGTGAGGTGGAAGATACCTTTTCGATAGGGAAATTTGGGAGCCAATAATTAACACAAGCGACTCTAGCCTTAATCTAAGTAAGAAAACAAAGGAATCTTGTAAATTAATTTTGCCGTCACTCGGCCTTGAGAACAAAAAAAAACTTCTAATACTCGTTCGCAATTTGGGGGAGAGGACGGGAGGCGACTCGCGAATCACACATTCTACGCCGAGACAATCCTCGGGAATTTTTCGGCACCGTTCCTACACACTGTACAATTTACGTCGCGAGCCCTTTACAAAATCCAGGAGAGAATAACCCCAAGGGGGTACCTTACCTCTCGTCCCGGAAAACGCACTAGGCCTCCCGATAATCGGTTGCCTAGCCGGACTGTAGAAAATAGCACGGATGTTTTGCCCAACCTTGACGGTGCCGCTCGAACACTCCGTACACTCGCTCCGGTTTTGACGCGTCCCGTTTTCTCACTCCTTTTCGATTTTGACAATTTTTCCTAGCCTAAGAGATTCCCGCACACGGTCGAAATCTAAATACCCTCCCGAGAGTTAATCCTATTGTTTTCCGAAACGCGGAAAACTCCAAGAAAACTAATGACGTATTTCGAACGTCTCCCGAAACGCCGGACGAACACGAGGAATATCGCGACCGCGCGCAACTTTTCCGAAAAATATAATTCACACGCGAAACTCGAGAGAAGAGCGGAAACGCCTGCGTTCTCGGTGTGGTTTTAATTCACGAGGGAAAGGATTTTCCGTTACAGCCGCGAGGCTGATAATTTCCAAATTCCAAACTACCAAGGTCAACAGTACGGGACGGCCAGCCCGAATTTCGCGGGAACACTATGTTTTACGTTTCACACAACCCACGTCTTACATTACTCGACTGCTACGGCAGAGAGAGCAACTCAAAACCAAATTCTACAAATCTTATGGAAACCTTCCCCTCAACAATTAGACCTCTCAACCACTAACCTTATCGGCTCGGCGCCCAGCAGGAATCTGTCGTAAAATTCGATCGCGATCACGACTGAGACCTCCTCATCCCCACTTATTTTTGCTTTGACTCCTGCCATCTATCGATGATAGGTCCGTGATCCCAAAATTAGCGAATTTGCGGGGTTCGATTTGTAACTTAAATAGGTCGTATCTTCCGCGCCCCCCTTCATTTTATTCGCGGGAGACTGTGGGGCTACGATTCACGGACCGGTGTTTTATGGCACCCACGCGCAACGCATCTTAGTCTACAGCGTGATTTAAAACATCACGGCGCCCTCCGCTCAGATCCCGGCGGCCGCTGTTCATGCGACGGCCCTGGGTGATTCGGTTTCTTCTTCCACCGGCGGGGCTGCTGGTCGCGCGTCGGGACTCCGGCGTACGCGGACTTGGCTGCGAGCGATATTAGCGGGTCGTGGTTGGTCTATCTGTCTCTCTCCTTTTCTTCGATGTGTCGTGCCGTTCTCTCTCCCTCTTCGGTGTTGTCGTACCGTTCTTTCTCCCGAAGTCGGCCATCGACGCGCTTTCCTCTCATTCCGCGGAAAATTTGCGTACTGGAAATTAATCGAATCACGCGCATCAATAATAAAATCAAAAAGGCTACGTCATAACGCTTCTCGAGACGACGATGACCCGGACGCAGAGCCGGTGATGAGAGAAAATGGGTTCTCCCTGACGCGCTCGTTGGGACGTGCAAAATTTGCCACGTCACAATATATAGGTTGTTTCATAGTAAGTGACCCACCCGGAACTGGTGGGTTCAGGGGGGTACCCCGAGTAAAACTGCCGAAGCGATTTTTTCCGTCAAATAGTTTTTAAAAGAGAGAGATTAGAATTTTGGCGTACGAATGATTGTTTTAGGGCTGGGGTCTGCCCTTAGCGACGACACCACTCGAGCACCGAGTCTGACAAGGAAACCGTTTCTGGTGACTCCCTCCGATTTCGTTCATTTTTGAATATGTTATTCTTCATCGAAATCTAAGAGACATGATTTTTTTTTATCGGCGGAAAAACAGTTTTAAGTTGTTACACTTACCCTCGACGTGATATGCATTTCCTTTACGATTTGATTCAAGATATTCGAATGAAACAATTTCGAGGACAATGATTCTGGCGAATAATGAAAAATGCGCCTCCGCCCATTTTGACGGGATGAATTGGTATAAATTGATAGGTGTTGAAAGTCGATAAATTTGTAAAAATTGATTCTTATTTCATTCCGACAAAGCCATCTGAATTTAACATATTTATATAACGTAGGAGATACCTGTTCTTGCATTTTTCGGAAAAACACCGTTCGACGGCGAATTACCCTCATATGATACCATGTCTGGTGTCCCCATCCGATATTGTTCCGTCTGATCGATGGTGTTTTTTATCCGAATGTACGTCACGCAAATCGTTCAATCTCCTGGCGAATAATGTAAAATAGACGTATTCCTATTTCGGCGGCATACATTTTTAGAAACTCATGCGGATTAAAAGGTTAACGATTTCACACCATAAAAGCGACTCGTTATATTATTATGAATTTATTTGTGAGAATTTTAAAGTTTCCACATTCACAATCGTTGTTCTAGTGATGAATTTATTAACTTTTCGTGATACAATACGATGGGCATTTTTAAATGATCTCACCCAAAATTGAGATGCTTTGAACTGAAAGTCTTCATGGCCTACTTCTTTCTGTGCTCGCAAAGCCTGCTTTCGTAAATCTTTATCATGAATTGTTAAGTGTGCATCAACAGCAGATTGGAAAGTGCGCAATGTATAGTCACAAATTCTCGCGAGTTTTTGGATGCAAGTTCCACTTTTACTTAAATAACGAGTCCAACGTTTTAATTGACGAACATATCTAACTTTTTAAAACTTCTGTCTATCAGTTTCGATGCGTAATTTTTTTCCCCCGACCTCCAATAATCAACGGCTCTCGACTTGTATTCGTAAGGCAAATCATCATCACTTGAGGATGCGCCGGCGGTAATTTCGATTCATGAATAGCATGTGCCCATTTCCCATCGTCTACAATTTGCTTTTCTATATTTTGATACGCTTCTTGAATCTAGGGAGTGTTCTACCATCGTTTCAACGCCAGTATACGCATTCATTGCATTTAATAATATACTTTCAAAACTATTTTTCAATTGTATTTCCGCATCATGAATGGGCGATTGAAGAAGATTCATTGCTTCAAATGTTGTCAGAAGTAGTTGCGTAACATTTATTGGGATGACCTTCATCTTGAACATAAGGAAACATTCGATGCATTTTATTTTTTGAAGAAATAATTACTGAAAATGGTACGATCCACATTGTGTAAGCCAAACAAGTCGGCGAGATAAGATAATGATCTTTCCTTGCTTCTAGATTAAACAAATTATTACGGACATATTACGACGTTTGTTGGACATCGACTCCATGCACCTATAACTGCACTGTCTAGACATTTTTCGGATAAAATTATATTTGGAAATCGAGTTCTTATAATATCTGCTAGCTAGGTTGAAATTCAAGATTAAAACTGGAAAAGGTGCATTTTTCATTATTCGCTATAAGCATTCTTCTCGGATTTGTTTCATTCCAATATCTTGAATCGAATAGTAATGAAAATGCAATAGTCACTTCGAGGGTGAGTTTAACCCCTTTAAACTGCTTTGCCGCCGATGAAAAAAATACATATCTCTCTGGTTTCGATGAAGAATAACATATTAAAAAATAAACGAAATTGAAGGGGAACACCGGAAACGTTATTGTACAGGGTGTATGAAAATGATGTCACCACTCCACCAGGTGATTCTCTGAGTTACGTTCGAAGATCATCCCCCAACATGAACCCGCAAATTTGGGCTTAATATCATCATCAGCCTATTCTTGAACGGTTGCGGTGTCGGTAGGTACAATCTTTGTATTAGGTAGTTTTTCTTTGATAATTATGAATATACATAATATTTTTTTATTTTGCGCTGGAATGTATGTGTACGAGTTTTCACCTTTTGTTTTTCCTCATGCATAGATGTTTATTTACTAATTTTACCCTATGTTTTACTTGACAAGGCTAGGAGAACGATGGCAAAAAATAAACTATTAGCATGATCAGAAATATCGTATGTCTCCTCGTGCGAATTTAAGGGAAGGAACGCGGTTTGGAGGATTGGTTGTTTTGTGGGTGATCAGAGAGGACAGGGTACAGATCATGTGTTGCAGCTTTGGTTTTGGCCCTCTGGTTCAGCTGGAGGGGCCGTCACGAGTTGATGGAGTTCTTGACCAGTCTCTGCATGCGTTGACGTTTTTTCTTTTTGGATTGTTTGGCCAGGTGCATCAGGAGGTACGTAACCGAGTCCCGTACTGCACCGACGAGATAACTTGACCAGCCGTTCACCGGGTGTAGGCTGTATGCATGGATCGCCGTATCTACGAGGACCTTGATCGCTCGTACGACGAGTGACGTTCGGGTGAAACCAGCGCTTGCTGTACCGAATTGAATGACTTATCCCAGGTGTGATTCCAGATGGAGTCCGCTTGGTGTTATATATTGTTGTTATCCAGGAGATTTAACAACTTCTCCCCTTGATTGACAGTGTTTTGACCACTGATGCCCCGTGTCGTGTTGTTTACGACAGCGAGTTTCTCTGCAGGAAACATTACGCGTTCTCGTACGTTGTCGATGTCTTCTTTGGAGTACATCGCGAAGGATGCTGATGATGTTGGGTTGATGTATCGCCGAGTAGACTTCGTCGTCGATTTCGTGATTGCAGGTGGTGTGGTTTTGACCAGAACAGGGAGGAGCTTGTACCAAGTGTCTCCGAAAGGGTAATATGGAGAAAGTAAGGAACAGCTGGTTGTTTGAGTTTCTATTTTGGTAGTTGGTTATATGTGAGTTCGAGGAGTAAGGAGATATTTTTCGTTCCCACGAGTGAGAAGAGGTTGATCGTAAAATTCTTTTAACCTGATCAGATTTTCTTGTATTGTTATACATTGAATTACGTGTACTCTTTCGACAGAAAGTACCGCCATATAACTTGGTTTCTCGACTAAATTGTATACAATCCGTCCGCCGCTTGGATCGCTAAGAAACAAACTATTTTCGAGTCTTCGACGCTCTTTTTTCACCGTTGCGTAGGCATATCGTAATATAGTAATTTTCTAATACAATATAATGGCTACGTATATGGATTTCAAATGCATTTAGGCAATTATATCTAGGTTCGCGACTGGAAATCTTTCTTGAATTGCGAAAAGTTAGTACGGCGAGTTTTCAATATAAACAAGTTTGGATGTTCTATCTGTGGATACTGTAACTAAAAAATTGACCTATTCTTCTCATTGCGAGTGCAAAGATGATATCGTTAAGCCTTACAGAAAAGGTTGATTACGGCCATCTGAAAAACAGGGTAATTATTTTGATTATTTATTAATCAGGATTGAAATCGGTTTTTGAGACACCCTTGTGTCCTCCTGGGTCATACGGCTTACCAGTTGAGTCGGACAAATAAACCGGATTATCGTATCGAAAATGGAACAACTCTTTGGATGACACAATTAGCAATTTTTAATTCTTATATTTTTCTTTCCTCCGCTGGAGGATCTTTTCCTTAGGAGGTTTGTGAATTGAGAGAGTTTGAATCTGAATTTGTCGAATTATCGGAATCAGGATCGTTGGAGTTTTTTGAGCGAGCAATCGGAAGTGCTTTGCGCTTGTCAGGGCCCTCAGCTGATTTCGGGGCAATGCCCTCCGCGGGTCGACTAGTGCGCATGGGTCTTACTATTTCGGCCTTCGTCTCGCCGTCGCTACTCTCTGCGTAATTTATGAGTTTACGAATTCGACGTGCAAGGTGTCGAGTTTTGAAGTGCGCGTCTATGCGTTCAACTGCCGGCGCGTCGGCCTTGACGGTAGCGTAGTCGCTACATGATTCGTGCACTTGTCCTATAGGGCTCTTCACTTGAGAGCGAGTGACGATGTTTGTATTTTCCTCACGCGGGACGCGGTGAACATCTGCTCGAACAGTAAAGGTCGTTGGATTTTTGTTTTCGGCATTGCTATCGTTAGTCAGGTCTAATTTACGCGCCAAATCTTGTAACGCGATTTTCGAATTTTCGATTATATGCGATTGACTTAGAGGTGACGATAGAATTTACGTTGGTGCGCGAATTTGCTTCTGTAATTAGAATTTGATTCGAGTTTTGTTTCATTTTTAAATCTTCTCCTTCGTTTGGGTTTTGAATTGTTTTGGATTTTTTCCTTTCGTTCTGATTTTGTTTTATTTTGGGTTTCTCTTTTTCGTTTTGATTTTGAATCGTATTTGATTTTTCTTTTTTGTTTTGATTTTTCCTCGCTACTGGATTTTTTATTTGATTTTCCTTGCTCGTCGCTCTCGACGGAGTGAAGGCAAGGTTTTGCTTCGACGTTTTTTGCCGAAGTTTTTGGATTGGCCACTTTCGGGCTCTGGATTGGCGTAGTTGTAATGCAATCTACGATTGGAATAGAAGAATCACGAGGAATTGGACTGGAATTTAAGATTGTCGTGCAATCTGATTTTGGTTTTTGTTCAATTTTTTCTTTTTCGTTTGTATTTGTTTTTGATTCTTCCTTGCTACTGATTTTTTTTTGTTTTCCTTGCTCGTCACTCTCGCCGGAGTGAAGGCAAGGTTTTGCTTCGACGTTTTTTGTCGAAGTTTTTAGATTGGCCACTTTCGGGCTCCGGATTATCATAGTTGTCATGCAATCTACGATTGAAATAGAAGGATCACGAGGAATTTGCCTGGAATTTGAGATTGACATGCAATCTGATGTTGGATTAGAATGATCGCAAGAAATTGGGTTAGCATCGCGAGAAACTGGATTGGAAACGCAGATTGTCTTGCGGTCTGAGTTTGTTTTGTTTTTGTATTCGTTTTGGTTTGGTTTTTCTTCATCATCGCTTTCACTGGAGCGTTGACAAAGGTTTATTCCGACGTTTTTGTCGATTTAAAATTTTTTTCTTATTGCCCACTACTGGGCTCTGAACCGGCGTAGTTGTCCTGCAATCTACGTCCGAATTAGGATTAGAATCTTGAGGAACTGAATTAGAATCGCAGATTGTCGTGTAATCTGATTTTGTTTTTTGTTTGGCTTGGGTATCCACGATGTCGAATTCCTGTAATTTTATGACCGGCACGATCAGTCATACGGCGTCATTTATGGGATTGGAATCCTTCAAATGGGCCTTTCCGTCGATGTTTGTTACCAGGCAGTCACCGGCGTAAACAACCTTACGGATTTTTAAAGGCGGGATATATTTTTCCTTTAACATGCGGTTTTCGACTCTCATGGGGAAAGAGATTTCGAATGCGCGGGAATTTCTACAACCTCGTCGGGTTCATTTGTTCGTTCGAACGGCCATGCCTTGTGAAGGACATTTATCGGCTGTTTGCTCTGAGTTTTTACACAACTGACAGATTGTGGCGCGGGACTTCTGATCGGTGTAACACCGGTCGGCGGTGTGACCGAGTTTCTTGCTAATTTGGCAAATGACTGAGCCTTGCTCGTTTGGTTTTTTTCTGCACTCGATGACATTGTGGCCTTGACCTTTGCAAATTTGGCATGTAAGAATTGCAGATCGACAAGCTTCGGTCGGATGATTATCCTTTTTGCAAATATTACAGATCTTGACTGACTGGATCGGAACGGGTTTAATGGAGGGCGAGTGCAACTGTTTTCGCGACGCGATTTCATGTTCAATTTGTATAGCGTGATCGATCGCGACGCCGATGTTAGCACACGGAGGGTGACGCTGTCCAATTTCCCCCTTTAACCCACGTTTAAAACACGTCAGGAAGTAGTCGTCTACTGTTATTCTGAATACGGGGTCGTCCGCCCCATCGTTCGATAGGTTTCGCGCCTTGATTATTTCCCTTGCCTTTGTCCTGATTTTTGCGAAAATATCTATGAAACTGTCGTTGGCCGATTGAAGGATGTTACCGAGTTCTCCCAATAATTGCATTACGGATTTATTTGGTGTATATATTATTTTTAGGAATTTGTTTAGTGCTTCTATCGTTTCGAATTTCGTCCCGTGGATTGCTTCTCTAGCTTGATTTTTCAATTTATTTCTAATTAATTTTGCTAAATATTTTTCCAATTCGAGACAGAGCATATCTTTTGCATCCTCGCACCCAGTGATGAATTCTGATAAAGGGATATTTTGTCCGTCGAATTCGGGGACGCAGATTATGGCGTCTCTTAGAGATATTAACTGGTTTGTTCCTAACGTCGTCATTGTTTTTGTGGGTTTGTTTTCGATTTTTGAGGATTTTTGTAATTTTTTGATCGATCGTTTAGGAGGTTCCAAACCAGGTAACAAATCCGACGTATAAATTTCCGAATCAATTGTGGACGTTGGATTAATTAGCACATTCCCTTTTTTATAATCCCGGACGAGCCCCCAAAAATTAATATGTCACATCCGGAAGGGATGAGAGCATAATATTTTCCTTTCCCTCTTTGTTGCCTACGCCTAGCGCAATAGCACGGGATGAGGGTGAAAAGGGGTAGTGCGTGGGAAAGAGTAGAATTAAGGAATTGACACGATATTTCGAAATTGAGGGATAATTCGACAGACTTGGTGTACGATTGATACTATGTTATTTATTATAATATTACTAGACGGTTTAAAGCGATCAGGTCTGCGATGAATGATACAAAAAGACAAGGTAAAGTTAGCTTATATTAATTGTGTTTGACGCTCGGTCGCTCGATCGCTCGCTCGCGTGGATGTTTGGTGTCGCTCGCGTTACAAGGGCCTTCGCTCTTGGCCTGGTGCGCTCGCTGGTACAATTGCTGGTAAGACGCTCGCAGGATTTTACGCTGGTCGTGTATGTACTAGACGTGTTTACTACGACGGGCACTACGCGTAGATAGAAGTATGAACGGCGCGAAGCTCGATGAATTGAGACTGATATTCGCGGACCGATGATAGAAATTATACAAGTGTGAAATAAAACTTTTGTGACTCGAAAAATGAAGACTGTTCGTATGAAAGTTAATTGGATAAATTCGTAGGCTTCTAAATGACAACTTGATATAAGGAGTGATTCGGTTGACGGAAGATTGAGCTCTGAATTCGATGGATATTGTCAGAAGACTGGGATTGAGACTTGATAAAAGAACTTGACTCGATGGTAGTTGACGGTAGATTGGGATTGAGACTTGATAGAAGAACTTGATTCGATGGAAGTTGACGGGAGACTGACTTCAGGAAGGAAGTCTTTCTTGATATGAAAATTAGGAGAGGTTCAGTAGTGGGAGAAGGAACCTTAGGAAGAGTGTGGTCTTGGTCATCTAGTTCTTCGGGGATTGGTCCATTGGTCGTGAAACGTACGCACGTTCCTTTTTGCGCTGTTACGCGTGATATTCTTAGATTTATACATGTATAATAAGCTTATAACGGCAAATGAGGATATTGGGAATAACCGAGAGAAGGCACATTCGGTAGGATGTAATATTGGAATTATGCAAAACTGCATAAATCACTCGGTGGGTGCCCAACTTTGAGGGTGAGTTTCACCCCCTCGAACTGTTTTTCCGTCGAAAAAAAAATACGTGTCTCTTAGATTTCGATGAAAAATAACATATTCAAAAAGGAACGAAATCGGAGGGGGACACCGGAAACGGTTTCCTTGTAAGTAGATTACGTAGTGAGGCGCGTACCATTGTCCAAGGTCAAAGTACTCGCCCAGTTGGAGAATTAACGACCGCGTTGCAGGACGGGTTTACTCACCGTCGGAATTTCAATTCATGTTTGGGTAGACTCTATGGGTTGCGTTTAAAGCAAGGTGAAACAGCCCAGTGCTTATATCTCCGAATCCTCCGGCTAATGAGCGTTGCTCGAACTGCCTGGAAGGAGGAATTAGGGTGTGAGGCCCTGGGGATGAGGGTTGATCCGATCGCGACTCTGGCCTTTGAATATTTCCGTCAAGCGTTACCCTCGCGCCTGAATGAATTACTTTACATCGCGAAACGAAAATCTCTCAGGGAAGTGCTTGAGATAGTAGAGAATCTATCCTCGGATTCGTTAGTCGGGGCGGTAGAACCAAAGTGTGGAGAACGACCGCGGACCCCCGTCGGCGACGCCCTCGCGTTAGTCGCCAAAACGGAGGCAAAGCGGAGAGATTCGCGTTCGTCTTCCCCCGCGTTCCACCCTGAATCGGAACGGGAGGGGTTGCGAAAGAAGCCAGCACTGCGATTTAGTAGGCCTGGTAGGTCGAAACATTTTAGACCCTCGGGAATATTGAAACACCGAGACGATTCGCCTGGTAGATCAAAGCGACCGAGATCACCTGATAACCGAGGTGGGTGTGAGCGACGTTATTGTTGTTTGCGCGGTTCGGGCTGCGGGTGTTGCCCTTGGAACCATCGAACCCCTACTCAATATCGAAAAGAGGGTGGCTGTAACCACCAGTACTGCCGTGCCTATACAGGTGGGTGCAATTGCTGTCAGTGGACCGTCACCGCTCAAAGATATACCCGCGGTGAGCGCTCAACACCATTGTAACGCGAAAACTCGACTCAACATGTAACGCGAAAACTATCTCCGACGCCCACCCACTACCAAATATATTTGATATACTGGATCAGTAGGGCTCAATATTTCTCGACCTTCGATTTGGGAGTGGTTTTCAGCAAATTCCAATGGATCCGCGTGATAGCGCCAAGACCGCGTTCTCAACACCGAACGGCCATTATGAGTACGTTCGTATGCCCGAGGGTTTAATGAACGCAACCACGACTTTTCAGCGATTGATGGATAATGTACTTCGAGGTCTCCAAGGTGCCGAATTGTTCGTTTACCTTGACGATAACGTTGTATTTGCTCGATCGTTGGAGGAACCTGGCGTAAAAGTTTGTCGATTAATGACTTGGTTGCGGGACCTAAATCTCATACTTGAGCCCGACAAGTGTGATTTTCTGAAAAAGGAAGTATGCTATCTCGGTCATACAATTGGACGAGATGGTTTACGGCCCTATCCCCATAAACTCGAGGCTGTGAAACGCTTCCCGATTCCGAAAACGGCGAAAAATATCCGGCATTTTCTCGGACTCGCTGGATATTATCGGATTTATTATGAATTTTTCCAGCCTTGTCAAGCCGTTATCGGACCTCTTAAAAATGGGTAAGCCGTTCTAGTGGGGAAGCGCGCAGCGACGAAGTTTTCTAGGCTTGCGTAAGGCCCTTTGTACAGAACCCATACTCAAATGCCCTGATTTTAGCCGGCCATTTATGTTTACCACGGACGCATCGGATTACGCGGTGGGGGCAGTGTTAAGTCAAGAGCACGGCAGCTTTGACTTCCCAATAGCCTACATCTCCCGCATACTTCTCCCTGCCGGGATAAATTATGGTACAACGGAGAAGGAGTGTCTCGCTATCATAAAAGCATTGGAGCATTTCCAGCTGTATTTATATGGACGAAAATTTATACTCCTCTCCGATCACGAGCCGCTTCAACCGATTGACTCTATGAGTGATCCAGGAAAGAGATTGGTCCGTTGGAGACTGAGCCTCCAAAATTACAACTATGGGTTTGTTTACAAACCAGGAAAGCTAAATATCAAGGCGAACGCTCTTTCCCGTAACCCTATATATTCACTATCATCAGAATCGAACGAGTTGGAAATTTCGGACCAGCCGACAATGGTATTCCCTATAGACAGAGGGGCGGAGTGCAGCCGGGGGCTGCACTCCGAATGAACGTCGTGCGGGGCAAAGAAACCTGAGACACCCCAATCCTAATGCTCGGAGCCCTATGGCCCGGCGCACAGTGTGGAATGTTCACGAAAACGTGGCCAAATATCGAAAAACTAACTTTTTTATGTAAGTATAACGACCCGAGAAATTGGTTGAGAACTAATTTCTGCTTTCGGCCCTGGCTGTCCCGACTGTCTCTTAGATATTTCAGTTCAAAGTGGACCTTTGTCAGTGACAGTCGCACACCTCAATTTCGCTCTGTTATTCAGTCGAACTTTAAACAACTATAACTCAGCAGTGTGAAGTGCTAATCAATTGAAACAAAATGGGTACTCTTCCCAAGGTAGGTAGAAAATTTAGCCTATTTAACAGTTAAAAAATAGCATTTATTGTCTATGTTTGCGTAGTCTAACGATAATCCTGAGAAGTGCCTTCGTCGGAAGTAAATATTAATTTTGCGTAGATCTTTAGTATGGAATCCCGCATATAGTACGAGATCCCGCGTTTGTTTTTTTTGTAAATTGTATCTTAGAATATCAGCTTTCGAATGGAGTGTCAAAGAGAGTGCGCAAAGCTGCGCCGCGCGTTTCACAGCATTTTTAATGACCGGATGCGTGATCCGAGAAGGCTCCCGTGCTCGCTCGCCGGGCGCCCGCGTGCCGGCTGCCTGATCAGGCGAGCTGGGCGGTAGCCCGCTAACCTGAAGCTGCTTTACCCTACGTGGACTCGTTTAACTAGTTCACACTGACAATAGATTCGAAATATATAATTATATTCTTCGTCAAAATGCTGATACCTGTTTTAGCATACGTACAATTTGTTTCGAAGGCAAAGGGATTTATTTGAAATTTATTATTGTATTCGGAACGCCACATCGGCATTCCAATGAAGTATGACCAAATGCACAAAGGCGTATGTCTAATCCTCATTCGAATTACTATGCCATTGATAATTAATACTAAAGATCTTTTCAATAATGCAACAGTACTTGGCCGCGGATTTCCAGGATCAGGTGGAACATTTGGAGCAAGAGTTATCGAACAAAAGTAAATGTGCCATTCGAATTCACTGAGATGCCAAGCAAAATTTGTCGACGTTATCCTCCAAAATGTGCACAAAATGGCAAGGGTCAGGAAGGAAAATTACTAATTTTCTTAATAAGCATCGGGAGTGGTTAGAGATGGATGTAGCCTTTCCTGGTGATTTGAAGCCGGATGGAGCCAGCACACGTGGTCATCCCTCACTGGACTTTGCTGCATCAACTAAGCGATCGAAACGACGAAAAACAGAGGAACTTCGTCAAAGTCATGCCGCTGAAGAGTTGTGCTATGCAGCGCAAATGAGTATCCGCTCTTCTGGAGTCTTAGATTCGTCGAAAAGTATCAAGAACGTTATTACACCCGCACCTGCGACAGAATTTTCAAGGGCAGGACATACTAGACGATCCGCAGAAGAAGCTCTTTCGGTCATGGTCGAAGCCAAACTCACCGGACATCAATATAATAGTACAACAACATCGATGAAAGACTATAACTGTCAATTAGATCTGAATTACGAAGCAATTAGAGAGGCTAAAGCATTATGTTACCTACCACGATCTAGTATATCTATTACCGAAAATTGTGATGATATAAAATTACAAGACTGGCTGGACCACACATGCACGCGTACTCTTCTTAGTCGGAGAAAAGTTCTGCAATCAGTGCATATGGACAACTTGGTATATGGGAACTTAATCTGTAAATGAGGGTGTAGCGGAAGTTCCAGCCAAAGTGTATATAAACAGAAATTTCACGATGATGTCACGTCGCTAGAAAACGCGTGCGACACCCTATGACCAACGATCTTTGTCTTGGTGAGATTTTACGAAGAACGAGATTAGGCGCATACGCTTCGGCAAGGCGTCCAAACAATCCAAGTACCCACTCGAGCAACACCGAGGACGAGATCGACCGACGCTCTCAACTTTCAACAAGAACATCGGCCAGAGCAAAAATTCTACGAAATGCCGCGGCTCGAATAATCAAACAGGAACTGACTCCAAAACCTTACGCTGGCTATCCGCATGGACACAAAAAGAAGTCTGCACGATCCGACCCGGTAACCAGAGCGGAGCACCAAGACATCCGGGCCGTCTGAATCAAACGGTCGCCGCACTATCGCGAGCGACTTAACGCGAATTTCGGCTACACACCTAATGCGCATTCCGTTAACAAAGCGAATTAACCCCTTCCACCAACGCCATTATTTTCTAAGAAGAGGAACCGAACATTACCTCCCACTCACTCTAAAAATTCGCATGCGAACCAAGAAAGGCAGTGTGCAAAAAAAGGGGCGAGTCGGTCTCTCGACTACGTCGATTATTCAGAGCAGTCTCCCGTCGACTACCGTTCAATCGAGTTCTCTTAAAGAGTCGTAACCCAGCGGTATAAGGAATATCTCCAATTAACTCTTATATTAATCGGTCTTCATTACTCGGGTCACCGAAGTTATAGTGCGTTTGTATGATTTCTATCATCGGTCCGTAAAGATTAGTCAACCCTTCGACCTCGCGCCTAGTTCGTATTTCTGTCCACGCATAGTGCCGTCGTAGTAAACAGATCGAGTGTACACTCGACCGGCGTAAAATCTTCCGAGTATCTTACCAGCGATTACACCAACGAAACCTCCGGCCCAAGAGCGTAGGCCTTTGTAATCCGAGCGACAACAAACCACCCACACGAGCGAGCGAGCGTGCGAGCGAGCGACCGTGCGGCAACCACCGCTAATGTAAGCAACTTTACTTTCTCGTTTTGTATCTTTCACTATAGCCCTATTCGTTTCACCCGGCTAATAACCTCATAATAAATAACCAAGTGTCAATCGAACACAAATCTGTCGAATTATTCCTCAGTACCCAAACCTCGGGTTAATTCCTTGACCTTATCCTTTCCCACGCACTACCCCCTTTTTACCCTCATCCCGTGCTATTGCGCTAGGCGTAGGCAACAAAGAGGGAAACAAAAATATTATGCTCTCATCCCTTCCGGATGTGACATATTAATTTTGGGGGCTCGTCCGGGATATTAAAAAGGGGAATGTGCTAATTAGTCCAATGTCTGGAGACGAATCAACAACGAGCTCATTAAATCTAAACGTCACTGAAGATCCAACAGAACAGTCGGGATATTCAACGAGAAGTTCCAACGCTAAATTAGTGTCTGGTCTCGAACCTCCTACAAAAAGACCGGTAAAAAAACTAGATCTGTCCCGAAAATACGAAAACCCAGTAACCATGTCGCTAGGAACAAATCAGTTAATATCCCTAAAAGATGCCATTAGTTGCGTCCCGGAGTTCGACGGGAAAAATATCCCTCTATCAGAATTCATAGTGGGATGTGAAGACGCAAAAGATATGCTTCCTCCCGAAGCGGAAAAACACCTTACAAAATTGATAAGAAACAAATTAAAAAATCAAGCCCGAGAAGCCATTCACGGGTCAAAATTCGAAACGGTAGTAGAACTCGTAAATTTCCTCAAAAAAATATACGCGCCCAACAAATCTGAAATGCAATTGTTGGGAGAGCTCAGTAACATATTTCAAGCAAGTGGCGATAGCGTCATAGATTTTTCCGCAAAGATTAGGAAGAAGGCAAGGGAAATAGTTGAAGCGCGAAAATTAACCAACAACGGAACGGAAGACGAGGCGTTCAAGAACACAATAGACAGTTATTGCCTCACGTGCTTCAAACGCGGCCTAAAGGAAGAAATCGAACAACGACTTCCTCCGTGCGGTAACGTTACAGCCGCGATCGACCACGCTATACAAATTGAACGCGAAATCGCGTCGCGGAAACAGTTGCACTCAGTTAAACCCGAAAAACCCGTCCCGATCAAGTCAGTAGCGATCTGTACCACTTGCAAAAAAGAAAATCACCCGACCGAAGCTTGCCGATTCGCGACCCTTACGTGCCAAATCTGCAAGGGTCAAGGTCACAGTGCCAATGAGTGCAGGAAAAACCCAAACGATCAAGGCTCGGTCATCTGCCAAATTTGCAAGGAACCCGGTCACACCGCCGACAGGTGTTACACAGATCAGAACGCTCGCGCCACAACCTGTCAATTGTGTAGGAACCCAGGGCACACAGCCGACAAATGTCCTTCGCGAGGCCGGCCCACAAATTCCCCAACCGTCTGGCAACGTCAGTCCGCCGGTCCACAATGCCAGATTTGCAAAAAGATCGGACATACGGCAGAAAAATGTTTCCAACTAAAACCTGAAGCACCTAACTCTAACCAATCTATTTGTCGGTACTGCAAACGGGTAGGTCACGTGATAGAAAATTGTCGTATTCGCGAATACAATAACTCGCGAAATCAGCCGGGAAACGGCCTGGATACCCCTCGAGCGGACGCACCGAGAGGATCCGCGATCCCAAAGCGTCCGACGACCGCGGTCGCGACAATCACACCGCCCGAACCTATCCTACCTACACAATAAACGCGGAAGATTTCGTAAGCCTACCCTCGGTGTGTATCGGAGCGCACCCAGAGAAAGGAAAAATATCGATGTTATTGGACAGCGGCGCTATCCCCAATCTAATTAAAAAACAGTACACGGAAAATTTTCCAGACATTGACGAACAAGATCTCATAAGACTCAAGGGAATAGCCGAACCGCCGATCCTCACGTTAGGCAGCGTAATCATACGGGTATTGAATTTTGCGACTCTATTCCACATAATACCCGACGAAGTACAACTCCCGTACCCTGGGTTATTGGGGGCCCGTTTCTTCTATGCGACAAAATCCAAAATAAATTTCAAGACGGAATGCCTTGAATGTGAAGACAAGGCATGGCCGTTCGAACGAACAAACGGACCTGACGAGGTAATAAAAATCCCCGCGCGTTCGGAAACTTCGTTTCACGTAAGAGTCGGAAACCGCACGTTAAAGGAAGGGTATCTCTCGCCTTTAAAAATCCGTGAGGGTGTCTACGCCGGCGACTGCCTGGTAACAAACATCCACGGAAAGGCTCATTTGAAGGTTTTCAATACCACAAACGACGCCATAAGACTGTTTGTGCCGGTCGTAAAACTACAGGAATTCGACATCGTGGAAAATGAATCCAAACAAAAACCAAAACCAGACTGCAAAATAATCTGCTATCCCAATCCAGTTCCTCGCGATGCTACTCCAATTTCTCGCGACCATCCTAATCCAAAATCAGATTGCACGACAATCTCCAATTCTAATCCTAATTCGGACGTAGATTGCATGACAACTACGCCGGTCCAGAGCCCAGTAGTGGCCAATCAAAACCAAAACGAAAAAACCAAAACAAAATCAAATCAAAACAAAAAGGAAAAATCGAAATCAACGCGAAAACAAAACTCGAACAAAACCCCAATCTCAGAAGTAAACGAAAGGTTGAAAAACGAGGAAAAGCAAAATCGAAATCAAAACGTAAATTCCATCGCCACCTCCGAGTCAGCATCGCGTGTAACCAAACCCAATCCAGATCGTCCAAAAATAATTAAAAATCTATTGCGACTAGACCACTTGGGCGAGAAAGAGTTCGAACACGTCGAACAAATTATCGAAACATACGCAGACAGGTTCCACATAAAGGGTGAACCTTTAGAATCCACGCATGTGCTTCGACACAAGATCCCTACGGTCGACGACTTACCGAATAATACCAAACAGTACAGGTTTCCACAAGCCCTTAAGGGCGAAGTCCAGCGTCAGGTGGACGAGCTATTAGATTCAAGAGTAATAAGCCACTCGGAATCCCCAAACAATAGTCCTGTCTGGATAGTACCAAAAAAACCAGACTCCAACGGCAACAAACGTTGGCGGATGGTAATTGATTTCCGGGCCCTAAACGAAAAAACGATCGGCGACTCTTATCCACTACCTAATATCACAGACATTCTGGACCAATTGGGGCATGCGAACTATTTTTCCGTATTTGATCTAGCATCCGGTTTCCACCAAATCGAAATGAATCCCGAAGATAAGCCGAAGACCGCTTTTTCTACGCCTCACGGACATTACGAATTTTCTCGAATGCCTTTCGGGCTCAAAAATGCCCCGGCGACTTTCCAGCGCTTAATGGATATCGTACTGAGTGGACTCCAAGGAGTATCTCTTTTCGTCTATCTCGACGACGTAGTTATCTACGCAAAAGATTTAGAGGAACACGGAAATAAGATTCGCGCACTAATGGGTCGACTACGCAAAGCTAATCTTAAACTGCAGCCAGACAAATGTGAATTCCTCAGACCTGAAGTAAATTACCTCGGGCACATAATCGGAAAGGAAGGATTGAAACCAGACCCTAACAAGTTGTCAGCAGTAAAGGAATTCCCCATTCCGAAAAACATCAAAAACATTCGCCAATTCTTGGGTCTAACAGGATACTATCGTAGGTTCATTAAGGATTTTTCAAAAATCGCGAAACCTCTGACCCATCTTTTAGAAGACAAGACCGATTTTGACTGGACGGACGAAACACAGACAGCTTTCGACATTCTCAAAACCAAACTATGCGAAGCTCCTATCCTCCAGTACCCCGATTTCGATAAACCATTTATCATAACGACAGATGCTTCCGGCTACGCCTTAGGCGGAGTCCTATCGCAGGGAGAAATTGGGAAAGACAAACCGATAGCATATACATCTTGTGTATTACGCGGCGCAGCCCTCCGGTACGACACGTACGAAAAAGAGGCAATGGCAATTGTCCACGGCGTAAAGGCCTTCCGACCTTACATCTACGGTAGAAGGTTCACACTCGTTACGGATCACAAACCTTTAATCTGGTTCAGGACCGCCAAAGACGCTAACGCACGCGTTCTCAAATGGCGACTTAAACTTTCCGAATACGACTACGACGTCGTTTACAAACCCGGTCCGCTCAATTCAAACGCCGACGCCCTATCGCGAAACCCGATAGAAAAATTAGAGGACGTTAAGACGATTCCACAATCTCAACCAAAGCAGACCGAGAATTTAAAAACCGAGTTAAGAGATCTGGCACGTAAGTTCCAAGAGGCTAGTGATAGCGATGACGAAAATAAAAATCCAACGACCTTCACCGTGCGAGCAGACGTCCACCCCGTCCCGCGTGAGAAAAACATAAACATCGTCACTCGCTCTCGTGCGAAGAACGATATAGAACAAGCGCACGAATCATGTGATGACTACACTACCGTCAAGGCCGACCCGCCGGCAGTCGAACACATAGACGTGCACTCCGAAACTCGACACCTTACGCGTCGAGCTCGTAAACCCATAAACTACGCAGAGAGTAGCGACGATGAGACGGAGGCCGAGATAGGAAGACCCGTACGCACTAGGCGACCCGCGGAGGGCATTGCCCCGAAATCAGCTGAGGGCCCGAACCATCGCAAGGCACTCCCAATCCCTCGCTCCAGAAACCACGCCGATCCCAATTCCGATAATTCGACAAATTCAGATTCCAGCTCTTTCGATTCACAACCCTCCGAAGATGAGGATCCTCCAGCGGAGGGAAGGAAAACATCAGAATCCGAAATTGCTAATTGCGTCAATACCAAAGAGTTGTTCCATTTTCGGAACGATAATTTGATCTATTTCATCGACTCAACGGGTAAGCCGTGTGACCCTGGAGGAAAGAAATTACTAGAGTCAAACAAACTTCCCGTCTGGAAGGACGTATCAGTAGGCCAAGCCTACAGTAAAAAGATCGGAAGAAAATATCACCTCGCATTGGTCATTCGTGGCGAGTTACCCGAATCGTTATCTGCAATATCACAGAATTTTCATAATTGTGTAAAAGAGTTGAAAGAACAATGCAAATCCCTCAAAATAGAGTCGGTGAGTATATGTCAATTCCAACATGTTGAGAATCTAACATGGTCAGACGCAATTAACATCCTGAAGGAAGAGTTCAAAGGCAACCAGATAAGAATATTAATTTGTTTGGGAACGTTACGTTACATACCGGTTGAAGAGCGAGACTCGATTTTTTACGAAATGCACAAAGCTCCAATCGGAGGCCACAAGGGTGTATCAAAGACCTATAATAGAATCAAACGCGAATATTTCTGGGAGGATTTGAAATCAGATATCCAAAGAAGAGTCCAACAATGCCTCGAATACCAATTGAAAAAACTAGTCAGAGTCAAAACTAAACAACCAATGATAATAACCGATACCCCAGGAACTGTGTTCGAAAAAATCTCAATGGACATTGTAGGTCCTATGCAACGCACTTCAAACCAAAATGAATACATTCTCACGATCCAAGACCATCTGTCAAAATATTGCGTCGCAATCCCGCTTCCAAATGCACTGGCGACAACTGTCGCTGATGCATTCATAAAACGATTCATATGCGTATTCGGCGCACCCAAAGCTTTATTAACTGACCAGGGGAGTAACTTCCTCAGCGGGTTGATGAAAAGAATTGCGAAACGATTCCGAATCAAACGGTTCCGAACGACGGCGTTCCATCCGCAGTCCAACGGGTCGCTCGAGAGGTCTCACCACGTGTTAGCCGAGTTCTTAAAACAATATACAGATAAAGATAACGAGTGGGACCAATGGTTGGAACTGGCCATGCTTTCATACAACACTAGCGTGCACGAAAGCACGAAACACACTCCTTAGGAAGTAGTTTTCGGAAAATTGGCGAGAGTACCATCGAGCGAACCCCTTCGCGAAGCCGATCAATTACCCAACTATCGCGGGTATCTAATCGAACTAATAAGGCGGATAAACGGAATTTGTAACCTCGCATACGGAAATTTGGTCTCGTCGAAGCAACGTTCAAAAAGGTACTATGACAAAAATGCCAACCCTAAAGGGTTCAAAACAGGAGATTACGTCTACTTGCAAAAGGGTCCAAAACCGGGTAAACTCGGAGACCACTATACAGGACCGCATAAGGTTTTAGAAAAGCTAGACAAAAATAACGTAAAAATTCAATACAATAACAAGATACGCGTAGTCCACGAAAACAGATTGCGATATTCACATATCAATTCCGAATCCAAATTCAAAAGAAAGCATAAATCAACCAGAGCTGACGAATCTGATTACAATCCCAATAATTAATAAACAACTGCAATGGTTACGCTGGTTATTTTGCAGATGGCAGCTACCAACCTCATTTGGATAGTGTTGTTGCTCAACCCCGTCACCGCTATGGTGGGGTATGATTGCGGGTCGAGCGCGTCCAACATAACAACGTTATCCTTGTTGGATGTTCAACCTTGCGACCAAGCCGCCCCTAAAACCTTAACCTCGAACCAATATATACAACTGTTACAACTCAACGATTATTCAGAGACACTGGTAATACAATGTAAAATCGAGATACTCAGAATAATTTATTATTGCGGCATGTCATCTCACGTGTCTATAGTCAGCAATGGACAAACAGAATATTTGGAAAATACCAATCAAAACTCGTGTGAGAACATGCATAATTACGGAACGACTAGGGTCGGCCATACAATAATAACAGGGTTAAAGGTTAATCAAACAACTACGAGCAGCATCAACCTCGCCGGTCATGTTAAGGACAACGGCGAGTGTAATGGCGCTTCGTACTCAGACCCTTATGGTACTTGGGACACCGTTGTCGTCCAAGGAACAGTAAAAATAACTCTTCGAAGTCACTCAGCTCAAATCACGTTAAACTCGAATCAAATCCATTTGCGTTCCGGCACTACCTGCGCATTGCTCTCATCTTCGTGTATCGACCCCGATGGCGGATACACCTTTTGGAGTCCAAGGCCGCGCGAAAATTGCGGATTCGATAAGTACGGCATTCTTTACGAAGGAATGTCCGCAAAAATTGTCGAGATCGAATCAAGGTACCAAAATACAGTATACTCCGTAACTTCCAACGATATAACATTTGCACTCGCGGCCAAAGAGACCGACCATATTTGCGGCTATAGCATCTTTAGTACGGAACACCCTAAACTGTTTATCTTCGAAACCACGCAAGGTGTCTCCTTTACCGTCCGGGGAAAGCTCCCAGTTGCAAACCTCGATATATTCGCGTACGTCAATTCTAAATTCATATATGTGGAGCGGCATATCCGCCAGCAAATGAAATCCTTGTATTACGACATGCTCATGCAGCAATGTAACAAAGAGCGTCAGATGCTTCAAAACAGCTTGTCTTTAGCGACGCAAGCCCCAGACGAATTTGCGTACAATGTAATGAAAGGGCCCGGTTATATGGCGGTGCTTGCCGGCGAAGTAGTGCACATCGTTAAATGTATACCGGTCGAGGTGAGGTTGATCAGGTTAAAAGAATGTTACGAACAATTGCCCGTCACTCGTACGAACGAAACCTATTTCCTCACTCCTAAAACCCATATACTAACAAAAAAAGGAACTCAAATGACCTGCAACTCCCTGCTCCCTCCATACTACCTCTTTGGGGACACGTGGTACAAATTCCTGCCCGCTCCAGACGAAGCCATCCCGCCTGCGAGTATGAAACCCATGACGAAACCCACTTGGAAGTACACCAATCCTGCATCGCTGGCATCAAGTGGGATCTACTCCAAGGAGGACATCGAGAATCTACGAGAACGAATAATGTTCCCTGTAGAAAAACCCGCTGTCTTAAATCACGTGGCACGGGGGATCAGCGGTCAAAGTACTGCGAATCAAGGAGTGACGTTAATGAATCTACTCGATAGCGATAGCCTCCAACACCTCACGGAATCGATCTGGAATCGCACCTGGGGAAGATTCGTCCAATTTGGAACGGCGAGTGCCGGTATCATCGGCGTACTGGTCATTGTACGTGCGGTCAAGCTCCTCGTCGATACGGTCATCCACGCCTACAGCCTACACACCGTGTACGGCTGGTCCATCTATCTCGTCGGTGCAATATGGGACTCAGTCACACATCTCCTGATCCATTTGGCTAAACGACCAAAGAAAAGAGAAACGTCAACACATGTGGAGGCCGATGAGGAGCTCAAGGAAGTCGCAGTGGCCCCGCCAGCCGAACCAGAGAGCCATGCAGAGAGCCGCATGCTCCAACCAACGGTGCGCAACCTATATCCCAACGTATCCGACTACCCAGAGAGTAACCAACCGCCCAAACCACGTTCCTTCCCTTGAATTTTCACGAGGAGACATACAATGAACTTAATCATACTAATAACTCGATATTTTCTTTTTGTTGCGATTATTCTTTTAACCTCGTCGCATATAAGTAAATATATATATATATATATATATATATATAGAGAAAGCGGAAGAAGAAAGGAAATTTTACAGACATATATATATATATTTTATATATATTCTTTATATTTTTTATATTTTATTTTTACTCCAATTTCGTACATACAAAAGCACAAAATTTGTCAAACCACGGAGAAAAGAAAACACCCAAATAGCTATTGTTATTTTGCGACAACAATCGGTCGAGTATAAATGAATAACGGAATTGCTGCGCGAAAAGCTGAAGGGCCGTGGAGATGAGAGAACGTCAGGGGTCATATGCTGCGAAGACGCCCTCCGGTGTCGACCACGCTGGGTGGTCCCAATCATCCTCCGGATGAACCTGTCCCCAGCGCCCCTCGAAGATCCATCGGATAGAGTATGCATCGAACCCAGTCTCCTGGTCCAACAACCAAAGTATTCTCCGGTGCTCCAACCTCTCCGCACGACGAGATTGCGCCATCTTCCAGACTATCTTCACCAGCAGCTGCAAGGAAAACACCCCGGAATTAATAATAAGCGGGGATCAGTGGGTCACCATATGAGGACGACAACCAAGACTTACCGTTTCAAAATCCATGTTTCACGCACCAGAGCGACGGTTTATCAACGACGTCAAGCAAGACGGACAGAATAAATTAAAAATTCTCACCACCATCGGTTAAATACCCTGCGCCCCACCACAATCTACTCCGATTCAGCGAGACGCTCAATCCAAAAGGGGGGAGGTGTCACGTCGCTAGAAAACGCGTGCGACACCCTATGACCAACGATCTTTGTCTTGGTGAGATTTTACGAAGAACGAGATTAGGCGCATACGCTTCGGCAAGGCGTCCAAACAATCCAAGTACCCACTCGAGCAACACCGAGGACGAGATCGACCGACGCTCTCAACTTTCAACAAGAACATCGGCCAGAGCAAAAATTCTACGAAATGCCGCGGCTCGAATAATCAAACAGGAACTGACTCCAAAACCTTACGCTGGCTATCCGCATGGACACAAAAAGAAGTCTGCATGATCCGACCCGGTAACCAGAGCGGAGCACCAAGACATCCGGGCCGTCTGAATCAAACGGTCGCCGCGCTATCGCGAGCGACTTAACGCGAATTTCGGCTACACACCTAATGCGCATTCCGTTAACAAAGCGAATTAACCCCTTCCACCAACGCCATTATTTTCTAAGAAGAGGAACCGAACATTACCTCCCACTCACTCTAAAAATTCGCATGCGAACCAAGAAAGGCAGTGTGCAAAAAAAGGGGCGAGTCGGTCTCTCGACTACGTCGATTATTCAGAGCAGTCTCCCGTCGACTACCGTTCAATCGAGTTCTCTTAAAGAGTCGTAACCCAGCGGTATAAGGAATATCTCCAATTAACTCTTATATGAATCGGTCTTCATTACTCGGGTCACCGAAGTTATAGTGCGTTTGTATGATTTCTATCATCGGTCCGTAAAGATTAGTCAACCCTTCGACCTCGCGCCTAGTTCGTATTTCTGTCCACGCATAGTGCCGTCGTAGTAAACAGATCGAGTGTACACTCGACCGGCGTAAAATCTTCCGAGTATCTTACCAGCGATTACACCAACGAAACCTCCGGCCCAAGAGCGTAGGCCTTTGTAATCCGAGCGACAACAAACCACCCACACGAGCGAGCGACCGTGCGGCAACCACCGCTAATGTAAGCAACTTTACTTTCTCGTTTTGTATCTTTCACTATAGCCCTATTCGTTTCACCCGGCTAATAACCTCATAATAAATAACCTAGTGTCAATCGAACACAAATCTGTCGAATTATTCCTCAGTACCCAAACCTCGGGTTAATTCCTTGACCTTATCCTTTCCCACGCACTACCCCCTTTTTACCCTCATCCCGTGCTATTGCGCTAGGCGTAGGCAACAAAGAGGGAAACAAAAATATTATGCTCTCATCCCTTCCGGATGTGACAATGACAGTTATTCGGACGCAAATATATTCTGTGACGTGGCAATTTCGCACGTCACAATACATTAAAGGTGGCTCAGGCTCGGCGCATGGATAGGCACCTCCCGCCGCCCAGGAACCCCTTAAGCGATTTCCCAGGGCCCAACAAAGCGCAAAAATTATTTTATTAATACTCTTATTTTTATTTATTTTATGTTGTATTTCGGAGCAAACGGCGTATTCTCACCGCTACATAGGACAGGATCGCGGAACGAGTCGAGAATCGAACAACAACGGAGTTACCTACCCTGGCGCACACGGTCTCGCGCCGAGGCGTCGCTCATCTACATTTAATACCAGCGGATCCCAATGAGAAGGAGGGGGGGGGGGGGTCTCGCCTAATAACGGCCCTCCGGACCTCGCAACAATGGATTCCGTTGGGTATCAACGAGCGACAACGGAAAGTCGCGAATTCCGAGGATGGGTCGCCGACTCGAAGCCCCACTCCGAGCTGTCTGTCTCCCTCTACAGCCGGTCATCACCCCGATGAGTCCGTGACCCAATCAGGTCCCGAGACAGGAGCCGAAGGCAATTTTCACGTCCAATAATTATGAAAATGCGAACGTTATCGGCAAGGTCAACGCCGAAAAATCGAAAAGGCTGTGACTAGGCAAGGAGTGGGGGTCAGGACCCAGGTCCGCGGAAAGACTCCTTGCAAAAATTTCATCACTTGAGTTCTGGTCTGGAGCGAGGAGAGGTGCACTTCCCAAGCCGTAGCCGTTCCCGCCACCCAAGAAAGCGACGCTACCGGAAATATCGTAGATCGAGACCGAGGTTTTACCGGATCGAGGTCTTCTGAAACTGTAGCGGTGAGGCCGTCGATTCGCTCGTCAAAACCCGTTGTAATGCGCGTGCTGTGGGGCGTTGAGTAAAGTACTGAATTTTGAAATTATTGAGAATATTAAAGTCACGAGCGATATTGTCGCGGCGGATCACTAACGGACGGGAAAGATCGAGTTACCCTGCGCGATATCGTCATTCGCGAAGACCTTGCTGAAATTAAATTAAAGTAGAGCCGCCGAGAGGGGTTCATTTTTCAAGTACCAGAACCAAAGTCAATTAGCATAAGTTAGAGTTAAGATATTATTTGTTTGTCATTATCAAATAAGGATAAAATTACGATCAAGAAAGAAATCTGTACAAATTTGGGAAAAATACGAAGATCGCGAATTGCGCGTATCCTGAACCGATCTCGCTGTATGCGGGAGTCGCGAGACAATAAAATCGATTCCTGTTTTCACCAAATCTCGGAGTCTTCTTGTAAAATCTTTTTGTGCTGTTGTCGCGGATCAACCCCGCCCCTCTACCAAACTCAGGGCTGCGGCAGTCGGGCAAACGACATCTCGTCGATTCGTCGGGAAAAATAAATTTGTCGCGTAAGAATTTGCGCGGCTGGCGCCCTATCCCGTACGAGCCGGACGAGAGCTGATTTTGGGACGCGAGTACCGGAAATCGTGTCACAAATTTTGGCGCCCAACGTGGATTTCGCGATAGCGATAATCCGGCCGAACACCATCCCGAGATTGCGAAAACGAATTCAGTAAAGTGTGTATTGAATTTTAGTCCAGATTTCTTTCTCGGTTATTTTTTTCTGTGTTGTATGTTAAAATATCCCCGCTGTGCATGTGTAGAATATAATATTTAGTGTTTCTTGTGTGCTGGAACTATTTCCCGCCGTAAAAGTCTCGACTGGGCTAGCGCGACGCCTCGCGAGACGCGGGCCTAGAGCGATAGCTTCGGGAACGCCCGTGAGATTTCGGCGTCCCGACGAACGAGCGCGTGTGACGTAGCGCCAGTCGAGCACACACGTTAGAAGAGATCGGTTATCGACAAAATAAAATCTAGCGTTCCCGTAAGAAAGGAGAATGAAATAGAAGTGAGAGAGAAAGTTCGTCCAGGGTGTCGAAAGAGTCGAGGGAAGAGCGAGAGAGTCGAGAGGATACCGTGACCCACGTGGAGGACCGAGCAGGATGAATCCTGACTGGTTCAAGAAGATCCGGGTAATGGTTGGTCGTATATCGTAGGCTTATGTGACCTCGTCGAGTGCCTTCGAAAACCGATTCGAAAACCGTGGAATGGATTAACGTGCGAATTTCAGTGTGACATAAAACGAATCGGGTAAAAATATATCCTCGACCATGACAGCGAGTCGAGCGAAGAGTGTCACGTGCTTCGTGTTTTGTTTTGTGTTTCGTCCTTCCGACGAACGAGCCGCGCGTAACTACCGACTTTGATTTTTCTCCTTTATTATCGACGATCGTGAATTGTTCGGGAAGAGGTATTATTTTATTTCGTTTCACTTTTTTTAGTGTTTGATTTTTCAGGAATTCGTGTCGTCTGTGATTAGAAATTCTTTAACTCTTTTCTAATCCAAAGACGATCGAGAATTGTTCGGAAAGTAGTTCTATTGTTAATTTTTTTTTCTTTCTCCTCTTTGCGTCTTATCTTTTCAGCATACGCGTCGTTTGTGATTAAATCTTCTTTTATTTTTCTTTATTACCGAGACGATCTAGAATTAGTCAGGAAGTGTTTTTGTTTTATTCTATTAAACATTTCTTTCGCGTTTTATCGTTTCGACAGTCGAGTCCTTCGGAATTACGATTTTTGAAAATATTTTTTTTCTAATTTTACATTTTATCTCGTGACGCCTCTCCCCGACAGTTGAGTCGTTTTAATTAAAAACCTTTAATACTTTTGTTATTTATTTATTTTTTTTCTTAAAAATTTTTATTTTTATTTTTTTAATTTTCCCTCCTTCGTCCCGGGACGATTTGAAATTGTCTGGGAAGGGGTTTTCCTCTTCTTGTTTTATTGCGTGACGCCTCTTCCGACAGTCGAGTCGTTTTAATATAAAAACTTTAATTCCTTTATTCTTTTTTTTTAATTTTATTCCGGGGACGATTAGGAATTGTCTGGGAACGGACATTCTTATTATTTCTTTTCACATTTTTTTGTTTTGTGAGTCCATCGTCCCGACATTCAAATCCTTGATAGGCGATTTCAAAAATTTTCCGTTCACGAGACGATCCGAGAGTTCGTTCGAAAGTTTTTTTTCTTCGCTCTCAATTCCGAATCCATGGTCGTCGCTCGCTACGAAGTCGTAGCGGGACATACGCGTGGAGCGGCCGAGAGTTTGTTTTGATTTTTTTTGTGACGCTCTCGAGCTCCCCGAAGCTTCGACACAAGGCGTATAAGAAAATAATTTTTCTTTTGCTCTTTCTTTTAACAAGGAAGAGTGAGGCACTCGTCGAGAATCGCAAATCGTATCTCAGGAATAAACTGTGTATTATTTCGTGAACCTCGTATACCCCGGACGGAAATAATTCCGTTCGAATTGTCGGGAGAGATCGTGGGTTTGCGTATCGGGGATCGACAGACCCGCGCGCGCGAACCGAAGAATAAAAAAGAGTGGGGGGTATCGCAACGAACGCGTCGAACGAGAGAGAGCGCGGCGTCCCGCGTATTCGGGATTTGACAGGTCCCGTTCGGGTAAATTCTACCGTTCTTTCTTTCGCACACGCGCTGAGCCATTATACAGCGCACTCCACCTAGCGCCGCGCCGCCACCCGAACAACCCTGCCGCGAAAACTCGAATAAAGAAATGCCGGACAGTGGTTTCGGAACCATACCGAAGAATCCGGTGCCAGAGTCCTTAGCGGAGGCGGGAGGCGGAGTAGAGAGAAGGCCGACAAACTTAAATAATACTAACCCCTTCCTCCGCGATGATGGTACCCCAATAGCAGCAGCCGATGATCGACCACCCTCGCAGCCTCCCAGTAACGGGAGAGAGTGCACGAGGCTGCGACGCGAGACCCCGCATCTCGCGTTTCTTTTGCATTCCCTTCCAGAGAACACGATCGACCGTCAGAAATTTTTTGGGATAATCGGGAATGGGCCGCGGCTCAAAATCCTAACCGTCCGGGAATTCAGGTTACGGAGCTACCAAGACACTCCTCCCCGTACGAATGCAGTGCACCGACGCCTAGAGAGTCAGCCACGATGCGCTCCAGGTATGAGACGTTGCGAAAATGGCGAATTCGTTTCTCGGGGAAGGTCGGAGAGGACGTTGAGAATTTTCGATTATTGCTCGTGAGAGGCCGGCGAATGCTTCCAGCCTCGGATACAGATCTTCTAGACTGTCTCGATTTCTTCTTCCGAGATACCGCGTTATGGTGGTACCGGACGAAACGACCGAGCCTCTCAATGCTTTCCGATCTCGACTCGGCCATGCGTAGCAGATTCGGAAGCTCAAATTACCAGATGGCGCTGAGAGAGGAAATTTTGGGGCGCGTACAGGGAGCATACGAGCCGTTCTCACGGTATTTGACGCGCATGCGTGCCCTGTTGGATAGGGTCAAGCCTCCGTTCGCGATGGGCGAGCAACTCATTTACGCGTGGCGTAATATGAGCTCGGATCTCAAATATCTTATTCAGCTCAGTACCGTTCACGATTTCGACGATCTGGAGGCTCGCGCGCGAAGCATCGAACATAGTAGGGAGGAGGAGCGGTACCGACCTCGGTCACCTGACAGGTCCCTCATTCAAAGTCACAGGTCATTCATTAAAGAGACGCCAAGGCATTCGAGCACTCACTTCGCGGCTATTCCCTCATACCGGGAACAATCTCCCCAGCAGAGAGGATCTCAGGAAAACTCTCAGGGCGGGCCGCAAAAATACGGTAGCCGTCGCGACCGCCCACCTTTCCGGAAGGGCAACCAAGATCCTAAAACCCAGGGTAACCGAAACCCCTCCAAGGAACTTCGTTGTTGGAACTGCGGCGACACAAGCCACCTTTCGATTGGCTGCCGCCCGCCAAAAACGATTTATTGTTATCGGTGCGGGGAAAAGGGCGTGACGATGAGAGATTCGCACACCTGTACGGGAAACGATGCCGGGAGTCGCAAGTGAGGGCCGAAAAGACTCCCGAGAGGCCAAACACCGCCCTCCCTACTTCGGACCGCGTGTCTCCCCAAGAGCTCGGTGGCATATATAGCCCGCTATCATGTTGCTACAGGCGCAAACCTTTAATAGTCGCGATTAAAATTCGAGACCAAGTTCTTCCCGCGCTGTTTCATAACGGGTCAACCAACACTTACGTTGGAGAGAAGGCATTGTTGGTCGCGGCCAGATTAGGGTTTTCGAGGCGGAAAATGTTCCTGAAAGATAGTACCATCGCGAATGGGGAACAGATCACGTGCAATGAGGGAATCGAGGTACCATTAACCTTGAAAGATCGCGAGTGCACCATAAACGCTAGGGTTTTTCCCTCATTGCCGGTGCCATTAATTTTCGGATTAGAGGCTCTCGAAAAGTTTGAAATTGTGATTAACCACGGGCGTCGGCTGTGGAATTTCAGCGATAGCCCGTCGGAAATATTTGAGTTCACGCCAGGAGAAAACCTCGAATTTTTCAACACTCTGCTCGGAATATCAGAACTAGAGTCCAATGAACGCTCTCGTCTGGCGCGTTTCTTAGAGAAAGAGTTAAAAATCTTGCGAAAGGTGCCCGGGGTAACGAAATTAATGCAGCATCGGATCGATGTGGGGAATGCCACGCCTATTAAACAGCGTTATTACCCGGTGACCCCTGTAGTACGAGCGGCCATTAACGCCGAGGTAGATAGGATGCTCGAGGAAGGTGTGATCAAGCCCTCGCGGAGCAAATGGGCGAGTCCTATCGTAATGATCCGGAAACCAAATAGTACTTATCGGTTCTGCTTGGATTTCCGCAAGGTGAACGAAGTTTCAAAAAAGGACGCCTATCCGCTCCCGTACATGACGCACATTTAAGATCGGTTAAGGTCGGCGAAATATATTTCCACCATAGACCTCAGCCAAGCTTTCCATCAGATTCCTCTCGAAGAAGCTTCCAAAGAAATCACGGCATTTACGGTCCCGTACCGGGGCCTATTCCAATTTAGAAGAATGCCGTACAGACTCACGGGAGCTCCGGCCACGTTTCATCGTTTACTCGATCGTATAATAGGGCCCGAGATGGAGCCTCACGCGTTCGCATACCTTGACGACATAATCGTCGTCACGGAAACCTTCAAAGAGCATATAGACTGGCTCAAACGAGTATTCGACCGGATCGCGGAGGCTGGCCTAAAAATTAACCCCGAGAAATGCGAATTCTGTTGCCCGGAGGTTAAATACCTGGAGCTTCTCGTCAACAGAAATGGGCTGCAAGTCGATCCCGACAAAACGGCCCCGATCAAAGATTTCCCGGTACCAGCCTCCATCAAATCTCTTCGAAGATTTTTGGGAATGGCCTCATGGTACCGGCGATTCATACCCCGTTTTGCCGAGATCGCCGAACCCCTGACCCGCCTGACTAAAAAGACCCAGTCATGGGAATGGGGTCCCTATCAACGGAAGGCCTTGGCTGGTTTAAAGGAAGCCCTCGCGAACTCACCCACGCTGGCGTGCCCGGACTTTTCCGTGAAATTCGTGCGGCAGGCGGACGCTAGCATGACAGGGCCTATTTGATTACCGCTTCACGGTAATCACGGACCACCATAGCCTGAGATGGCTACAGACGCTAAAGGAACCGGCGGATCGACTAGCCCGCTTGGCCCTGCAACTAGCGCAATATGATTTTGAAATCATTTATCGAAAAGGGGCCCTGAACCACGTTCCCGATGCCTTATCTCGGATGTTCGAGCAGGAGCCAGCCAGGGAAGGGGGTCGTAGGGCGGAACGCTTTGATTGCCCTATTTTACCAACGGTCGATAGGAATGATAGGTGCGTCGAGAATAGGCCCATGACCGAGGCAGACGATCCATGGTACGTGAAGAGACTACGGGAAGTTCTAGCACAACCGAAGAAATTCCCGAATTACTGTGTTCGGAAGGGGCGGTTGTACATCTACCGCCAAACCACTTGGCGAGTGTTCCCGGAGGGGGATGCGACGGGGTGGGAATTGGTCGTTCCAAGGTACGCCCGGGAGGAGGTCCTGAGGGAGTGCCATGATGCTGTCCAAGCGGGCCACATGGGGGTCCAGAAAACATACGACAGGGCATTCCTCTCCTATTTCTGGCCAAGGATGTTCCAGGATGTCGCGCGTTCTGTGCGACATTGCGGGATATGCCAAAGGACCAAGGTCGAACAACGCTCTTCAACTCCACCCAGGTCACCCCTGGAATCAAGATATCGTCTAAATAGTGCAATACTACTTTATCGGCAAAGGGACCCAAGGCGCGGTGCATCGCCTTACTAAAGTACGCGGGTCCGTTCATTAACCCGAATATCATGCGCGTAAATTCGACTGTTCCTTCCGGAGTTATTATCGCCGTCTTTGTAGTGTTTGTGGGGGACAGGTAAGAAGGATAACACGGTGTTTACGTAGCGAAGGCTATATTTCGACTGGCCGGTATCGGCGTACAATATTGGAGCTCCTTCCCGGATCACCTTCTACAGAGACGCCTATACTACACTCCCTTCCACCAAATCGAGCGCTCACTCTCATACGCATTCCCTAACCTAACTTACAAACTATACTCGCATACTCGTGTCTTCCACGGCTCGGCTACACGTAGCGCGAGGCTTTTTTCGCTACGATTCCCGGCGATCGTCCAAGGTTATTTTCCCCTTGGTTTCGCACTTTCCCTCGGTACCAGATGACGGTACGCTCGCTCCGTTATCCGTACCACACTTCCGCAGCTGGTCCACGTGTCGTTTAACGATTTGACCCGATCCAAATTCGACTTTATACGTCACTGGCCCTAGGTTCTTTTTTATTACCGCGTGCATCCAAGATGGTGAGTGGGCACTAAAATTCTTTGCCCAGACTTTCTCATTGTCGTTAAATACGACTATTCTCTTCCCTCTTGAATTTCGTACTTGCCGCGCGGTCTCAAAGCCTTGTTTTATTTGTATATCCGGCCGTAGGAGGTCGAATTTGGTCCGAATTCCTCTACCTAGCATTAATTTCGCTGGAGTTTCGCCCGTCGTACAATGTTTCGATGCTCTATAGTCTAGCAATATAATGTCTATCGCTGTCTGTATCGGTTTTTTTTCTCGCAATAAGATCTTTAATTTTCGTTTAAAGGTCTTCACGAAGTTTGCCGCTGCGCCGTTCGATGCCGGATGTTGCACCGCCGAGAGCGTATGTTTTATTCCCAATTTTTTTTAGGAAATCGGTAAATATGGTACTCGTAAATTGTGGCCCATTGTCGCTTACTACTTGCAGGGAAAATCCGAAACGTAAAAAAACTTCTTAAAACACCGTAACCGTTTTTGGAGCCGTTATTGACTTCATTAAGAAAACTTCTGGCCATTTCGTCTTTGCGTCTATCATTAATAGAAAATGTTGTCCTTTATACGGTCCAATAAAGTCCGTACGGACATTCTGCCAGGGCCGCTCCGGGCATTTCCACGGATTTAACTCGTTTTTAATCGGATTATCTTTGACTAAGACGCATTCGTGACACGTTCTCCCTATTTCTTCGATTTCTTTGTCCATACCCGGCCACAAAAGAATGATCGAGCCGTTGCCTTAATTTTCACGATACCTGCGTGCGATGCATATAGCTCCGATAATATCGTGGTTTTCCGGAATTAGTACGCGATAGCCCCACATCAGGCAATCCTGTTCGACGTTTAGCTCGTCTTTCTTCGTTGCGAACTGTTTGGCATCGTCTCCGATCATTTTTTGTCTGGCCACCGTTCTTCAGGTGTAACGTTATTTGCGACAATAAGCTATCTTTTCTCGTCTCTTTTGCGATGACCTTGTGATCTAAACATGAGATTATTCTTGTTTGACAAAGTTCATATACGTATATTCCTCTTTCGCCCTGTCGTCTACGGACATCGGTAATCGCGACAACTCATCCGCACAATTCTCTTTCGATTTCACATCTTCAATGGCGTATCGTTGCGATCTTCGCGCTGCCATGATTGGGATACCTTTCTTTGCGCCGAAAATTCGAAGTAACGGTTGATGGTCGGTGCGCAATACGAATTTCCTGCGGTACAAGTAGTCATAGTACTTCGTGACTCCGAAGATTATCGCGCGTGCTTCTTTATCGATTGGTGCGTAGTTTCGCTCACTAGGCGATAACGCTTTTGACGCATATGCTATTGGATGATCACCTTCGAGGGTCGCATGCGAAAGTATCGCCGACAGCCCATAATCTGAGGCGTGGCATGTTAAAATTACTCGTTTTTCCGGATCGAAGTTTATCAATACTTGTGTCGATTGCAAGTCCTCTTTTGCCTTTTCAAATGCCCTTTGGCATGCTTCCGTCCAGTGAAATCGTTCCTTTTTTAAGCAATCATATAACGGTTGGAATTTTGTCGCGCGGTCCTCGATGAATTTATCGTAGTAATTAATCATACCTAGAATTACCTAGGATTGGCCGATACCGGCCAGTCGAAATATAGCCTTCGCTACGTAAACACCGTGTTATCATTCTTACCTATCCCATCCTCGTCGCCACTGTAGTGTTCGTGGGGGACAGGTAAGAAGGATAACACGGTGTTTACGTAGCGAAGGCTATATTTAGACTGGCCGGTATCGGCGTATAATATTGGAGCTCCTTCCCGGATCACCTTCCACAGACACGCCTATACTACAGTCTTGTCCCGTGCACTTTCGGCGATCGGGATCTGTAAATAACCCTGCGCCAGGTCGAGCACAATAAACAATTTGCTATTATAAATTTGAGCAAGATGCTCATCTATATTGAGCAAGGGGAAGTGCAATCGCTCAGTAATAGCGTTTAATTTTTTAAAGTCAACACACATTCGCGCTTCCCCCGATTTTTTTTTACTAACAACACCGGACTCGCGAATGAAGACTGCGTATCGCGCACTATGCCCGCTTCGCGCCACTCCGCGATAATGTCTCGCATTTGTCCACGCTCCTTCTCCGTCGCCCTATACGGCTTGCACTGGATCGATCCAGCATCGCGTTTTACCCTAATGTCCATTTCGACGTCCGTCGAGCATCCCAATTCCCGCGTCGACACGGCCACACAGTCCCTGTACTCGTTGAGAATCCTTAGGACTTCCGCACACACAGCCGGCGGTTGACTTGATCCGACATCCACGTCATCCTCAGTAATCGGTTCTCATTGGCCGCTTGTTCTGGTCACTTCCAAGCTCAGAATTTCACCGCGTATTACCACTCGTCCCGCTGGGTACGTGCTCGACTGCTCATCCCCATTAATGACCGGTACCGCGGCCTTCCCTTCCGGTCCCATCTGGTTGACGAACGAGATCGTCCTCGGCGGCAAGTTCACGGAGTCTGTCACCTCTAATCTCCCCACTGGCCACTCGCACTCATCGGGTCCGTTCACCACAGCAATTTTTAAATATTTTGTGGCCGTGTGGTCCTGCTCGGTATCCACTGCCGCCACTGTGCGCCTTTCTGAGTTGTTGCCCGCCGGACACTGGCTGCGTACATGTCCCTTCTGATTACATCCGAAGCATGTTACCGTTTTCCTTCCCTCAGGGCAGTCCCGCGCGAAATGTCCCTCCTTTCTACAAACGTAGCACCCCGGTCCCGTGACGGCCGTTCCGCTTTAACCGCACCGGTGTCCACAGCTCGAGTGCGCCCCGAATAATTTTCGCCCTTCGCACCGCACTCCGCACGTCGACCCCTTTGCATTGTCAAAGCCTTTTCAAAGAACACGAGATCATGCAACAATCCGTCCATTGAATATTGCGACGAGGGCATAATTAAATGAAATAGTTCATTTAACTACAGTCCTGCCAAGATCTCTGCGCGTTCCTCTCGAAAAGTGAGGCCTAAAGGCGTGCACAATCGCGTCTTCGCATGAAAATACTTAGACAACGACTCACCTTTTGCTTGACGTCGGGCCTTCATCTTCGTTCATCGGGTCGACTTGTGATCAATCATAGCGAGCGTGGGTATGAAAGCTTCGCGAAACTCACCCTACGTTGTTAGTTCCGAATTCCTGGTGCGACACCAATCCTTCGCACCCTCCCTCAGGTGCATCCGACCCGCTGCGAGGAGGTAGTCGTCGGGCCACCGTTGTAGTAGACTCACTGATTCCAAATTTTCGAGCCATTCGCGAGATCTGATGCCATCGGATTCTCGGTAAAAGTACTCGATGTCCTTCGTCAGTTCAGGTACTATTTGCACCAACGGTGCCATCGCGTTCCCTGGAGGGGTCGGATCCAACCGTGGCTGGGGTCTCTTTGCTTGACTCGACAAGAGACGTGCCAATAGCTGTATCACCGGTTCTTGGGCTCCAGTCGCCAAGGCACCACGAATCACGTCCGCTAACGGGGCGCCCGCGAGATCTTCGATACGCGACGAGTGTTTGTCCGGCAGAGTTCTTATTTCGGATGGCATCGGGCTCGCACGCGATGCGTCACGACTCGTCCCTGCGGCTTCGCTCGTCAGACTCGTACTCGCATGCGCGCTCGCGACACCCACTTCACCTTCGTTTCCGACTCGCGTCACGTGATCACAAGCCGCGTGGTCAACCGACTCGGCCCGGCCGCCATCTTGGCGCGCGGCCAGCGATTCGGCTTCCTCCCGGAACCCCCTCCCTCGCCCGCGCGCACCTGATCGTTCGAGCGGCATTTCTTTCACGAGTCGCTGCACGAAATTTTCAAAGTCCGACTCCTCGACCATCGGGGAGTTGGGGACCACCGGGCTCGCACACACGGGTTTTCGGATCACTCCTACGCACTTGCATCCGAATTAATCCCACTTCTGAATTGTTATGATCTCACTGTCTACTCCGATCCCAAGCTTTATTTTTTTCTTTTGGTTCTCTTTTTTTTTGTGTTGACAGGATGGAGGGAAACTGGGGACACTCTCGGAGTACCCGCTGGAGTTCGCAATAGAAAATTATGTTGATTCCACAGTATATATATATAAATAGTCTAAGGTAAGTATCACGTGAATACGGTTCATAGAATTTTGGAGAAATCACACACGTATGTAATGTCTATGAGTTCCTATAAAAATAGATATCTGAATCTGTTAACACGTAATGGCGGTCGCCACCGTTTAAGCACGCGTTCGCTCGCACGACGTACCCACTCAGTCTTTTCCGCGTTTCGCTCACAACGTTCGATTTCCCTAGTACTATCGGGTCCTTCAGTCCGCGCGCGCGTTTCCATACAGTCAACGCACCTGACATTCTCGGCTCACACGGCACTCCGACTATATCGTTCTCGCTTGCTCCGTTTTCAATCGCGACTCACACAGTTCTCGATCGCGACTCTCTCTTGACGCGGTCGCGTCCCGGCCGGCGTCGCTGTCCGGGGTTCTCTCGGCTCACTGCTCCCTGCTCCCACGTGACTCGCCGATCATTGGCTGCTTGTCCTGGCATGGACCCGCGCGACGGCTCGTGTCTCCCGCCTCCATACTGCGGCGCCACAGTTCCGCGCAACGGTCGAGCGTCGCAGTCGATGGTGTTTTTTTAACAGATTTCATCAGCGGATAAAATTCCATGAATCCCGACCAGCTGGGTAACTTTTGGAGGCCGAAAGATTTAGCCGATGAATATACAGAGTATGGCGCTAGAAGTCGTGGTGAAGTCGCCGAAAGAAGTGTACTGATGTCAGTGTACTTGACTGTTTCCATCCCTTTCGCACTTAGGTATGAGTAGGGAACGCTTTCGATACGACTCTTGTTCGCCACTGCTGCTGTCGTTGTTTCGTTGTGCCGTGTAACCCTCCTGATGCAACCTTCATAATATATATCACTCTCAGGTGTGTAAACAGCGATGCCACCTAGACAGTGAAACGTTTGGTGACCGTCCAATGTACAAACGTTGTGGTCGGTGTTGTCGAAAACGTGTTGCACATGCACACCTTCTTCTATCCTCATTTATGGAGGATTAACCACTGCAGAGCTTTCAAATTGTACTAGATGGTAGTATGATACACTAATCCCCATCCTTTCGAGAAGCTCAATTATCTGCTTCGAGCCTGTTTTTCTTATAGACATAAGTGCCCACGGCAAGTTGTAATGATGAAATAAATGACTGGCTGCGTACTGAAGATATTATCGTATGTGCAGCGGTGGCATGTTTCATTTTGAATTGCTCACTGTCTACAGTGTGCTCACTGTCCAGTAGTACTCCAAGACAATTCCAAACCGATTGAAGGATAGCATCATAACCAGTTTTTAGAAATTGTACAGGTGGTGGATAACTGTCGTCTTTATAACAATGTTTTTTTTATCTAGAGAATTTTTTTTACCTTTTTTTATCTCTAGAAAATTTCTTGCACATGTCACAGAAGTCAAAATATTTGTAACAAATAATGGTTGGGTTTCCTCGACCATGTCCAATATGGATATCTTTCTCATATTTTTCCGTCAGTTTTCTGTAACGAGTTGGATTTGCCAAACAGTAGTCCTCCATTACCCTTTTCAATTCAGGAACTGAAAATTCGAACTTTCCGCTGCTCTCAATGTATTCACAAACTGCCTCGGAAGATGCCTGGTTTTGTATACTTAAAAGTGAAGGCTCACGTACACACGGAGCAATTATAAAAAACTCTCTAGCACATTTTACGTGGTATCCTGCTTCTGCTTCCAGTAATGACGGAATTCCAGCAATTCTTTGCAATACTTGTCTTTCCAACTCGTTATTCTGACGTTCTCTGGCACCGTTGATAAGATGATCTTGATAAGCTTTATCCGTCACCTTCCTCTGGAGATGAACTCGTGTGGTAATTCGAGAGCGGCCGCAAAATAGGCAATTATGTTTTGCATCAAAGTAATCTGTTTCCGAATTCGAGGCTGAGGCTTTAGTGGAGAATAAAGTATCGGTGAAGTGTGATTCCATGTTCATACCATCATCAGATTCCGTAGATTCCATAGAATCATCTTGCGCAAGTTTTGATACCCCTGCGTTCAAGTACCTCAATCGACAGGCTATGTGACAGCTCAATTAAAAAGAATGCATCCATTGCTTCCATTTGTGGTCGTTAATTGATATATTTTTTTCAATCAGTGATACCAAACCTTTTTTTCCGACTACAACTTTTCTCTTTTTCCTGCTTGCAAGCTTCCCGCAAAATGGACACAACGCAGGTGGATCCATATCTGCTTCGAGAAAGGCAATAAAGATTTTAATCATGTTTTTGAACACTAGAAAAAAATGTGTACAAGATAATTCACAAGAAATTTGTTACTAAAAAAAACCTATGAAAGTATATTTCAAACTTCCATTTCCAAAACTTCCGAAATCAACATTGTTTGGAAAATTATAGCTCATAAAAAAGAAGAGATAAAAATCTAGAAATTGGTGTGGATATTCCTTTTATGGGGTACAATTTTAGAAACAAAAAAATCAGGAAAATAAAAAACGGTCGGTGTCCCGAGCTAGGTGAAAAGGCGTGGAATGCCTCATATACATTTATTATTACTAATAATTTGTGGGGAAAAATAAAAATACTACAACCAGGACGTAGGAAGGTTTTTTTTTATTTGAAAAGAAAATAATTTATTTTTCAAGTCAAAGTCCATATAATGGTATTTTCGCTTAAAGCATTTAAACACGAAACAACAATAAACATTTTTACATTGAAATATTGAAGTATTGTCGTGGAGACACGCGATTTTGTAGGTTCTTTTTCGGAGAAGTTTCATTATGGTGGCCATCGTACCCTCGACGTTTTTCAATTAAAAAAAGAGCATAAAATCATCGGGTACGTAATAAACGTTTTTTCTTAGCTGATACCAATTTTTTTTCTTTTTAATGACGATTACTTTTATGTTTAGATGTACTTATGTTTAGCTGGAGAAGTATAATGTGCAACAATGTTAGACGCGCTTTCATTTGTTTATAATTCAAACATTTTTTTGTTTCTTTTCTCGATAAAATATCTTGCAGCTACAATGTTTACCGTGAAGGCATTTTTATTAATCATCTACTGCATACCGCGTATCTACTGTTCTCTGATGTATTGTTACTAAAATGTATCGTACGGGCGATCAATTAATATAACGTCTCCTCTGTCTCAAGATCATCTTCATCTTCCTCCAGCCATGTAACATCATGTTGATATTTCTGTGCGTTGTCTTCTGCGATGTTCAACACGTCCAGCTCCTTGTCTACGTTGTCTTTCGTCGAGAAGTCCGGCCGTACGGCGGGGACATTTTCGTATCACACATCATTGCGATAATTGCAGAAATTGAGCATGCCATCCCAGATTTTTCACAGCTGCAACGAGCAGTGACACAATATGTCGTACAGCCACAGGATACCTTTACAAACAAAAGAATTATACATACAAATAAAAATTTCGATCTCCATCGAGACATTACAATGAACATTAAATTTCCGCATCATATTACGGAGAGAATTGTAATTGACAAATTATTGTGCAGTAGCAGAAAAGGGAGCATTTTTCTGCTACTGCAACCTCAAATTTCTTCGATTGTAACGAAACAAAATTCATATTTTTACAAAAATTAAACTAAATATCTTTATTATACAAGAGATTTCATTTTATTTCCACGAAAATTTGCATTTCACTCAGTAGTAATTTTAGGTGTGTTCTGTAACAATAATAGCACAGAAAGTTTTCCACTACAATTCCCTTCGTAAATACATTATTAAGGTTAACATTTTTTGAAATAGTATCAATTCGACAGCTACTTGTCTCGAAATAAGCAAGATTATGAAACTCTATGTACTTTTGATTGCAAATTGTTGTTTGAACAAGGTACCTTGCAGAAAGTAATATACATTAGGATCAGCGCTTTTGAAAGAATGATCGATGTTAATTTCAACGAAGTATCATTGTAAATAAAATACGGCATCGCATGTGATGTAAAAAAAAATGATCGTACCATGTTTTAAAGTTTCTCGGGCGCTAGGTTTTCCGTTGACACCGTTGGCAGGAGAAGAGTCGATGATCGTGTCCACCCCCAATCTTCTGCTCTGAGTACATTCCTAAGTTTGAATTTGGAGATAAACGCGCTTGGTATGCTCGAGCAGTAGTATAGCTGTGACAGTTCTAACCCAGGTCCTCTGAGGGGGGTGCGGGGCGGGGGGTTCATGCGGGCGGGGTATGACGTCACGCGGGGAGGGGGACTCGGCGGAGCGGCTGACGTCACGCGGGAAGGGGGAAATCGTTGGAGCGGAGGAGGGGGGTATATATCGATTATCGATTAATTGATCATCGATTATTGATCTTTATATATTTAAAATTTATTGTTGATTTATTTCGTCTTATATTGTTTACTTCATGGATTTTATTATTTAGCGACTGTCGCCAGAGAGCCAAGTTGGTTGACCCGTGTCCCTGAGAGAAGCGATCGGATTACACGCATGCATGAGAGAGAGAGCGAGATATACATTTAAGTTTAGACATTCAAAGACCAAAGCAGTTCGGTTTGTTTGGGTGAAATCCCAAACAAACCCACGAACGTCTTCGAACATCTATTGAACGTCTTCGAACATCTATTGAACGCTTTCGAACGTCTCGCAAACGTCTCTTGAACGTCTCCGAACGTCTCCGATCGTCTCATGAACGTCTCCCGAACGTCTCCAACCGTCTCACGAACGTCTCATGAACGTCTCCGAACGTCTCATGAACGTTTCTTGAACGTCTTACGAACGTCTCCGAACGTCTCCCAACGTCTCACGAACGTCTCCGAACGTCTCGTGAACATCTCACGAACCTCTCCGAACGTCTCACGAACGTCTCCGAACGTCTCATGAACGTCTCACGAACATCTCACGTACGTCTCTCGAACGTTTGAGAGCAATATTTTATACAACTGTGTAATCTCATAACAGATAATGTAACGAAGAAACGGGTGAGGAGAATTAAAAAATCACATAATGTCACATTTCGTTTATTTGCATGAATCTTTATGATTCAACCACCAATTAAACATTTTAAATACATTTTGCAATGCACAATTTTTTTCGTGCTTTTCGCATCGCAGAGTATAGCTTACGCCTAATTTACTTAAGGTATCCATATCGCCAAAGTCCACGTCCAACGTTTCAATAACTAGATTATTTTTCATATTTAATATATCAGCTAGCCATTCTCGTTTTTCATGGCCGTCAACATATACGATAGGATACATATCGTCTTCCGTTGGGCCCACAACTGCAGCCGTTATTAAACCTTGAGCCATGCTATATGGAATGTTTCCATAGGCCCACTTTAGACCATGATGATTCCGAATCGGCCATGACGCTTCGTATCTCTCAGATTTTGTGAGAAGTCTCCATGGTATGACACTCGCGAAAATGTAATGAGAGAGCACACATTCCGCTCTCAGAATCGCTACTTCCTTCACGACAAAGTTTCTCCCAACAACCCTTGTAGATCGACAAATGTAGGTACAGACATAACGAAGATGTATTTGCTCGATCAAGTCGATAGCAAGATCAATTGATGACTGACGTCAATATTTAAGAAACTCATCTTTAAATTATTTATTTATCGAGCGGGGGTTACTTGCTGATCTATACAATTTTACGAACCATGTTTGTCAATGGACAATATTCAACAACGCGATCGTGCAAGATCAAACAATAGGCAGTAGTATTTGGTGGCAAATCTTCCTTACATTCAAACTCTATTCGCACGTCCACGGTAGCATTTTTCACAGACTCGTTCTGACGCGAGCAATCGATAACCGTGAGAGGGCCGTTATATTGAAACTTTGCGATAGTGAGCAAAGAATTATCACTATTACAGCCGTAATAAGATTTACGGAATCGAGAGTATATATTGAACAAAATGGCGAATCTGTTTTTGTCAAAGTCCAAATCCAAATCATCGTAAGGATAGGATTCCGAGTTGAGATAAAGTTTAACATTGGCGAGCTTGCAGTCGTCGAATAGTCCTTTGCGATAGAATTTTTTTTGCTAGTCTGCAGCGCAAATATTACATATCTTGGTTTCTCTAGCTGGGAGGCAGCTTTCACAGTCCGTGAGTGTTTCGTTGTGCTTTTAAGCAGTGGATACTTGTATAGATCCCAAGAGCGAAAGCTCATATTCAAGTACCGCCCACTTTCCAATGTTCGAAGTAATGATAATTTAGTTATCTCATTTAATATTACGTAAGGCATACGCCATTGAATTTTGAGCAATTCAACTTCTGCCTCTACTAATGGATGCTGACTGAATACGCAATTGTTATCATTGCGCGAACGTATCAGAATTAGCTCATGACGAGCATTGATAACAACGCGCTTGTAATCTTCACAGAATCCTAGCAATATGTTGAGAGGTACACAAAAATTGAAGGATTTTCCCCCATTATTATGTGTTATATCCCACGCAGCATTTTTTAAAGTATGACTCCTCTCAGGGCTTAGAGAGATGTAGTTTTTAATCGTGGTTGTTATTCCAACGTTTCGATTGCGATCAATCTCCACACCGTCGAGCTCATAACGAACTTCATCAAACATGAATGCAACGCAATTGTTTCCCAAAACTACTATTGCTTGATCATCAGGTTTTTTAAGCACCGTGAACTTTCCCTCAACGTAGAGAAAACTTTCAAATGGTAGGGTGTACAAGTCTTGGTGTTGTATAGAAATTCGTATTTCATCACTGTGTCCAAACGTTGAGTTGGCATACGGATTGTACGTATGAGTCTCAATTTTGATGATACGATCGTCAAAGATTGGCTCCCCACTGATATTCAAAACGTCAGTCATTCTTTTGCCTCAAGTATGTCGTACAATAAATCCCAGAGATTCTAAAAATTCACGATTCGCTGCACTGAGCTTCTTCTTTGCGGGTAATTTAACACTCAATGCCGCTTGTCTTCTTGCAAGAGTATTATCGTGTGGGATCGTATTGGCTCGCGTAGAAATATTGCCTCTGGCGTATTCCGTGTCGTACAGAACGAGCATCACAAGCGTCGCTTTCGTAAATGCCATCACACCGTAATTTCTTTTCCTCGAAAATCGAGTAATTTTCCCTTTTGATCCACGATACGTATCGTTAGATCCGTAATGCTCCGCACAACGATCGGAAGATAAATGATTTACGCAGGCGTTCCCGATATCTTATATCCTGGTGGTATGCTCGGCGAAAATTCATGTATCGTGTGTACACGCTCGCCATTGCAGTACGCACCAGTGGTGACACTACATTCTATGCGGATAATGTTGATATTCATTATGTTTATCGGTACATCAGATTCCTGCCATTTCCAGGGATGCAGTATTCGATTTGATGAAAATCCCAACAGGGATCCTACGTTGTCAGGTTTACTGAAATTTATTCTGTACGCACATTTGATTTCGCTCTTTAGTGTATTATGATTAGCGCGTAGCACGATTGGGTATTCGCCATTTTCATCGAGGTCATCGTTATCAACCTTTCGAGGAACAATTTCATTTTCAGCATCATCACCGCTATCAACCCTTTTGAGTAATCTTGCACGATTCAGATACGCATTTATGGCTCTCAGTTCATACGATCCTTCAGGGATTATAATTTCCTTGTCATCATTGTCAAAGTAAAATTTGTTGTTTGATGAATTCACATTTGGTATTGTGTGATAAGTTTCGAAAACCGTCAAATCGAGCTCATAACAGCCATCATTGAAATCTATAGCGGGAAAATAATTTGCGGTTAGAAGGCTAGTCTTGCCGGTCAACGTAAGTGTCCGTGACATGTTTCCCTCGAATACTGAGTGGATTGACACATTGTCACGGCTTAAATACATATTGATCATCGACGTTTTGGAGAAATTGCAAGCACAATTGCCCATAAATACTCTGATTATAATTCTGATAAGATTCTCGATTGTATTGTATTTTTGTGGTATTTGGTCCAAAATATCGCACCAACTCCTTGGGCGGTCGAAGATTTCCAAAACTATCAAAATATATTACTTGACTCCCCCTCTTGGCATAGGCTACCCAATGCGTACCGGGGCCATCGGCATCATCCAAATTTACTATACCGCTCTCATCTAGTTGCACGCCACCATAAACTGGTAAATTATTGCGCATGAAGACCCCTCTGAGGAATGGTATGCGCATGCGCCTGGCTAAGCATTCCAATTGTACATTAGTTGTTACACCCATGGGCATTTTCACCGTGTTTTGGCGTTTTTTTTTAGTTGAACATCCTTGTCCACGCTTGTAGGGAGCGAGATAGAGCCCATAGCCTTCTATAGCTCGATTATGACGTTGTATTTCTTCAAGTTGACGTTGCGCCGCTTTGCTATCATTCACAGCCTTTGCTATCCCAGCTGCCCCACCAGCCAGTGAACCAAGAACTCCCAGCAATGGTAACATTGGCAAAATTCCGCCACGCTTTGCTATCGGCAGTATTCTCTTCTTAACGGGTTTTTTTTTGTCGATGAGTTCTTTGTCTTCATTCCCATGCCGAATTTCGTTTTTGCTTTCATAGCTGCCCAAACAGCGGTCGTTGCGGTTTTCTCGCCAAAAGTCGAATCTCTGGCAGTAATGCGTTTTCGTGCCGTTGTTGCAAGTATATTATCAGCAACGTGTCTTTCGCCGAAATGATTGCTTCGAGAATAGGCTATATCGTGGTCGCGACAAGCGGCATCGAATGGATTTATATCACGATCACCCCGTGCCAATCTCTGCTCTAACTGAGTGCCTGGTTCACAAAATTGGTATCCGGGAATATGTAACTCGATCGGAAGTGCATTTATTGCACGATTTAACAAACCGTTGCCTTTTCTCTTTGACATTCGGCACAATTATTTATAAACGGTGCTGGACCGTCAATGTGTATTAGCTGCCCCGGTAAATCCCAATGGCGTGTGCATCGGCGATATTGCTGTACTTCCGAATCAGCCTTTATATGTCCGGGAAGCATCTCCCACAAAATGTCAATGAAGTGATGACCATTTTGTAACAAAATTTTTTTTGGAATAAACTGTAATTGATGAGCCGTTAAGCGGAGAATACTGCAGTCGTCCGATAGGTACAAAAACATTCTCAATACTGAGCGGATTTGGCTCGGTGCCCTCCTATAAATACTCCTCACACGACGCATTTTGGGCGAATGTGTGTTTGGATTCGAGAGAGAAAACATGCGTTTCGTGCAACAAGCGACGGTGATTCAAGTGACCAATTTCGACGATAGAGTAATGGAGGGCCAACAAGTACGCAAGCATGGAGACATGCTGCCACTAACGATACGCAGCATTATTTGCGGTCCTTCAAATTGTGGGAAAACCAATGTTTTGTTAAGTTTGATAGAAAGTCCAAATGGTGTACGTTTTGAAAACCTATATGTATACTCGAAATCACTTCAAAAGCCAAAATATCAATATTTGGAAAATCTGCTGACATCGATTAACGAAATCGGCTATTTTAAATTCTCAAATAATAGTGATGTTATCCCACCGCACGAAGCGCTTCCGAACTCCATTTTTATTTTCGATGACGTAGCATGTGACAAGCAAAATACCGTAAGAGAGTACTTTGCGATGGGCATACACTCGAGCGTTGATTGTTTCTACCTTTTCCAAACATATGCCAAGGTTCCCAAGCATCTTATACGCGACAATGTGAATCTGCTTATTTTATTTAAACAAGATCGTACAAACTTGAAACATGTTTACAATGAACATGTAAATACGGACATGTCGTATGAAGATTTTCTGGTGTTATGTCAAAAATGTTGGCAACAAAAATATGGCTTCATGGTGATTGACAAAGATAGCTCATTGTCCGGTGGTCGATATAGAAATGGATTTAACGAGTTTGCAATACCGTAATGTAGTCAGTCGGCATTGAGACATCAGCTGTGCAACGACCGACAAATAATTTCGTGTGGGCATGATTATGACAATTGATACTGATGAAAAGATTGCCAGGGAAATTGCGAAAACAAGCGACTCAATACGCAAAAAATATCAAGCTTTGAAGACTGGAAAAATGGAAGAAGATCTTGCATTGGAGAGACACTTCAAGCCAATCACCGAACCTCTCAAGCAGATTGTTGAGCAATCAGCTGCTGTTGAATCTCTTGGGCCGGAAATTGAATCGTTGAGTATGTCGGAAGCAAAGGACCTAGAGAAAGATGTGAAACAAGGAACAAAGCGCACACGTTCATTATTTGAAGATTCGCTGGTAACATCTACACCGAATCAGTTAAAACGCAAGCGACGAAAGGAATCTCTGGATGATACGTCGATGGCTGCTGTATCCTTGCAACCAGCCACCATTGTTGAAGAAGACGTTTTTGAGACTACGCCCGAATCATTCGTGTCTACAGTTCAACGTCAATTACAAACGGCTGAAGGTCAAAATATATTGCGCGAACATTTCGGTCCACTCGGTCAACAGTATATTTCATCTATTCTTTCACAAGACAAAAATTCCAGCATGGATTACGTGTATGGCGTCAAATTTACCAATGAAGGAATTATGTTAGGCGATAAGCGTTTCGATGTGGATAATGATGATAATATATTCCCCGATGGCATAAAATACTTGGGAACCCCTGGACTCTATGAGCTAATCTTCAAGAGAATTCCTGACGATGCAATATACACCGAGGAAGACAAAAACAAATATAAAAGTATATTGTGAGCAACAAATGCACATCGACGTGGTAGCAATATACTCAATCCTGTATTGGGAAACAAAGGCTTTAAGTATAAATATATAATTGGACCATTAACTTTCGACCGAAAAACTGGAAGGGGCATGGAAATACCGCTCGCCATGACGTTAAATAACAACAAAATCGACTACGTGCATTGGAATGATCCCAATGAGTTGGTCGATCGTTTGCGCTTGTTGGAAGCTTCACGACACGCGGGTAACAACGCTCACGACAATGAGATAATGTCGATTATTGAGGAACTTCGCGAAGCGGGTCTCATTATAAATTAACCTATGCATCGGTGATAATGATCATTCCTTCATCACTATTGATACCGAGATGTCGATCAATAAATTCGGATCATCGCTTGGAGCGCAGGATAATTCATACTATCAGTGGACTGGGCTAATAAGAAATTATACACGTGATAATGCTCTCTGTCTAAGCTCTAGTGGCTTCGATGCAAGATCACGTAAAATACGAGGCGTAGCCCTACCTGACGGGGATTACGATGCTGCTAATAAACTTTACGTGGAAATAAAAATCAAGCTGTTAACAGAACGCCTGGATGAATTTGAGAAGAAATTCATCGCACTAGAGTATACGCTTCGAATAACTATGAACGATACGTCTAAAACGATTCAGTATGCAACTGACGCTGTAGCTGACACAACGCAGGAAGATTTGTAAACATCGTCTGGTCAAACACACGATATGCTCGGAGAAGAAAAACGTCTGAAAAAAGCAGCTCGTGGAGGAATTACATGTACCAGCAAGAAAAAACTTTCTGCGAAGACGTGTCATCGTACATGGGTATGATGATTTGTGGCAGGCTGACGTAGTCGAAATGCGGCCGTATTCGTGTTTCAACAAAGGCCACAATTATATCCTCACCGTCATCGATGTGTTGAGCAAGTATGCATGGGCCGTACCCTTGAAAAGTAAAACTGGCAACGAAATGGGTACAACGATCGCGAAAATCATACACGATCATAGCAGATATTCGAAAAATCTTCCGACCGACAAAGGAAGAGAATTTTACAATGTAAACGTGCAAGGACTCATGGAGAAATACAACATCAATCATTATTCGACGTATTCTATTATGAAGGCCTCGGTCGTCGAACGATTCAATCGCACTCTCAAAAATAATATGTGGAAAATGTTTACACTCAATGGTAATTACAAGTGGATCGATGCGTTACCGCAACTCGTTATGAAGTACAATGCTCGAAAGCATCGTACGATTGGCATAAGGCCCATCGACGTTACTCCTGCGATCGCGGAGAAACTCTTAACCACCGTATACAGCAATGTAAAAATTGCGGCTCCTGGAAGATTCAAAGTCAATGATTTTGTGCGCGTAAGCAAATTCAAGACAATATTTGAAAAAGGTTTCACACCAAATTGAACCACCGAAGTGTTTAAAATCGTCAAGGTGCAACAAACTCATCCTGTAACGTACCTAGTCGAGGACTCAAGTGGAAATCCGATAGCCGGAGGATTCTACGAATACGAACTGCAACGTGTTGCCAATCCAAACATAAATCTCGTGGAGAAGATAATACGCAAAAAGGGCAATGATGTTTATGTTAAATGGTTGGGAATGGATAAATCTCAAAACTCGTGGATACACAAAAATAACATATTGTAATAACTTTTATAAAGTATATGAAAAATTCAATAAAGTTTATTTACAATAGGCATACCATTTTATTTATGTATACATTCACCATTCCTTATAAAAATAAATTATTATATTCGGTAAACATTAACATGCTCGCATTATATATAACATGAATATTTTCCAATATATATCAAATTTACATTAATACATTCATTATATCTATCCATTTTTATTTTATAACAATATATACAATGTAGCCTAACAAACACATTTACAATGCTATTTTATAATGACCCCAGCGTAGAGTGTCCGTACTTTTCGGCACGAAAGAGCAATTTTTGACTCTGAAATAGTGTAAACTTTGTGCAGCTTCGATCTTATGCAAGACTGCTGACGAGTCATCTCAATTTCTTCCCGTAAACAGCGAGTGTAGTCATTGAAATTTATTGTTCGCGCGACGACATTACTTTTCACACCTTTCACCTTTTTCGTGTCTTTTTTACCATCGACTCGCAAAGCGTACATTTTTGCTCTCAATCCCACAAATTCCGTCATTACCATACCATTATTTTCATCTTTCATGAGACCGGGCACTTTCTTGTTGACTAACGGTAAACCGTACACGTTTTCCATCGGGTAATCGCTTGTATCAAATTTGTCAATGTTACGCTTCATATCGTCGTAAACGTCGTCAGACTTGATGTGGTATATGAGATTATCGGTGTCGGTATACATGACCTTGCAGTTTTGCTGATACAGCGGAATCATGAATTCGTGGTGAAACTCATATAAACATGTTTTCGAAATGTCGAGTATACACTGTGACGGGGATTATTTTTCCTTACCACGGAATCGAGAACTTAAACACGAGAGCTAGGTGCGAGAAACCGTCACCTTCGGCCGCCCACCCCGCGCGCTTGCATCCGCAATACCCGGGGCGCCAGAGAATTTTGTTTCACCGGATCTCTCAACCGGTATGCCCCGGGGTCAGGGGGATCTGCCCGGACCCACCATCGGAGCTGGAGAACTCCGTGATTTTTGTTTCACCGGAATCATAACCGGTATGACCTGGGAGTCTGGAGACCTCCCTGATTTTTGGATCGCCGTAATCATAACCGGACTAACTAGATGCACTTGCACGGGAGGACGGTTGCGGTACAGCGAGTAGCGTGAGCGAGCGCGGGATCTGTCACTTTCGCGACACCGGAAACGTCACTAATAAAATAAAACAAGGGTTTTATTTTATAACGCGGGAGCCGGTGGATTATCCACCCGAGAACTTTTCACGTAAACGAAGCGCAACGCGAACGCGAACTGCACGCGGAGACGTTACACGAACGGGAACGAGAAAGCACGACGACGTGACTCTAACGCGAGAACGAGAGCGCGACGTCACGGGCGCGGGAGAGACCCGACACGTCTCTCCATCGCGACGTTTGATCGACAACTCTCTCACGATATCTCTAAAATCGGGAGCGATCGCGATTTGAGAGACAACCGTCTCACGCGAAGATTCGTTAGCGACTCTGTACCTCGCGCGACCAAGGCCGGCGTGCGAGGGATTATGCGAGGACGAGACAGAGCGCGTTAACAGAAAAAAATGTCAACACGCTCGCGGCATCGGACCATGCGAAATCGCCGGTTCAAGCGAGAACTTTATCTCGTATAATATCGAGAGCTGAAATATTATTTCGGGAGCTGGAATATTCTGATAGAATATTCCTTTCGGAATCTATATTTTCTCCCCGAGTTACCCCGAAAACGGAACGGTAACAAATCGGGACCTTTTCTCATCGGTAACATGGAGGCTCTCGGAGATCGCATCCCCGGGCCACCGTGCGAAAGCGGGCAAAGCTTCTGTCCAGAGGCGCGGCGCGGAGGTCTCCATCCTCCGCCCGTAACCTAAACGGCCCGCTCTCCAGCACGATACACCACTACGGTGGGGCGCCGGCGTTTCAGCCGGGCGTGCACCGATTCCCCGAGAGAGGTCTCATTGGGTGCATCCCTCGGTTGGGATTGCTCAGTACGTCGCGCCACAACCTAACTAAAACGGAAACTTAACCCAAAACCTCAAACGTAACAAGACAAACATACTAGAGAAAAGACCCCTAACACTAACGGATGGGTCGCAACCCGGGCATCGAGAGCATATCTTGATCATCGGTAGCCTTTTACTGACGTGGCTCAAAAAATCACGTCACAACACATACCCACATAAATCGGCTTGTTAAATTTTACCTCCAGATTTCGCAATTCGACGGCAATAAGATTTTCCGAAAAGATACTTCGACTGTGAAAATTTGGTTTAGCGATCATTGCCTCTGCCCCATACCGTCCCTCCCACTTTGTTACCAGTTTCACGTCTACACGGTTTCGCACGTTTTCCATCGTTTTACCAAATACTGCATTGTTCATTAATTTATACAAATTTTTCTCGAAATCATTTGTAGCACGTGTTCGAAACTGTCTGTTCAATTCGATGTATGAACGCAACCAGGGGGATTGAGTGAATTTCAAAATTCTGTGTATTTTTGCTACTTTAAGTCCATGACGCATACACTGTTGCAAATTACGATAGTGTATCACGTAACGCTTCTTATCGCATACGGTTGCGAGCAATTTCTCTTGGCGGACAAAACGGAACGTCACTGTGCGAATCATGCAAACGTTGCGGATATTCGAGATCGACTTCGAGAACGTAGCCTACAGGCGAATCTAGCGCTATGGATAATACGTCAAAATCCGATGTGTCGTCGATCCATTGAAAATCAGCATAAGGCAAAGGTTGACACATTGCCCATCCATACAAGTTGTTCACATCGAAGTACATCAGGTATGATGATGATTTCAATGGATCGTACGATTGCATGTACTTGTTATTAGCATGTGCATGTCTGTTTGAACATTGGCTTAAACCTCCGCGTATACCTCGCTCGATGAATAAAATCATGTCGATGTCGGTCAATATATCAAACGTAATGTGTGTATATTTCAACATGGCGTCCCAAGTATATCCGGGAAGAGTGTAATAATACGCCGGATCAAGCCCATAACTTTCAATACACGTATCACGGAAATTTTCGAAAATATCTGCTAATAACAAGACATCCGTCTTCAAATACAAGTCGCTATATTCACCAAGCGTTTGAATGGAAAACCGCTCCCAGACATTCTCAGCGTGAATTTACTCACTCGCGCTGATCGTTTCCCCAGTCAAGGAACTGTAAAATGAGTCGCGCGGCGGCAAACACGTGTCTTCCAATCTGCTGACATGGTCAATGTATTCGTACGGGAAGACACATTTTCGTGTTAATAATGTAAAATCATGCATCAGTAGGCCATGAAATTGTGAGCGTAAAATTTTCAGTTTGTCCGTCGTTAAAAATGATGCCAATTTTTCAAGACTTGTGGTTAGAAATTTATATGAATCGATGAAGCGTAATTTAATTTGGTTTTTTGTTTCTTCGGTAGTAGTTTGAACAGTTTTCGTGACGAAATATATTTTTCTTTTGTTATTGGAAGCACGTAAGTTTTTCCTTTGAAGGCGGTGGCTACTTCTTTGATTATAAAATGCGCATCATAGCCAGACAAATTGTGAAAAACTACCGGGATGAAAAATGATTGTTTGAAATTTAGATTGCAATTCGAATGGGCGGGGCCTCTGTAACGCCCAGTTAAATGACAATGATCGCGAACTCGTGTATCGGTTTGTGCAAAATCTTCTTCACATATGTGACACTTAATGGCGCTTCGAAATTCAAGCTCCTCGTCGGATGTTAACTGTGCCATGGGGATATTTGAAGATAAAATATCTTTTACATGCAAAGCTGCATTTTTTAGTTCTTCGACGAACCATGCAATGCAATCGCTACTACGGTGCGATTCATATCTGCATAACGATTGATCGCATGAACAATGTACGTAGTATGCGATACTAGAAACCTCGTGGTGTTGGTACATGTTTTGTTCATTCGTTTTCGCAAGAACGCACTTAAGATCGGCGTATATTACGAATGGAAGTCGCTCCTTATGATTGAAGTTTTCAAAAGTGAGCCACTTGTTCGCATCGTTCGGTAGACGAACGGCACAGTCGTTGATCTGGCCACAGTCCACAGTGTGCCCTTGCAATTTTTGCTCCGAATGAAAGTAGTGTAGACATCTGCGAAAACAAACAAAAAATCAGTTTCGAAGTAATTATTTTGATACATTAAATCATATCAAATCTACGTACCTATCACAGATATATTTCTGTCCATAGTGTTTGGTCAACTGTGAGCTCACGAGCCTTGATAAATTCTTGATCCACGCGAAATGTCCAACAATGTTTTGCTGCGGATCTTCCACGTAGAGCAAATTGACATGCTTTTCTCTCTTTTGCTCACTCATGCGAATTGGAAGAGTGCTGTCGTTCTCAATGGTGTACACATTGATTGAAATGTCATTACGAATTTCAAATTTTTTAATTTGATTCATTGTCACTGGAAACTCAATGTCTTGAACATTTAGCACTGTCGAGTAGTGCGGGTATGAAGATTCACGCGCACTATGACGTTGGGCTGGATAAAGAGCAGCGACTACGGACCATGCGAAACATGCTTGATCACTCGATTTCACATTAACAATTGCTCTTTTCAGCATTATCGACCGCGATAACATTATGTGGCAACCCGCACGCATTGGATTATATTTATTTATATTCATAGTCAAGTTATATATTCGTGACAATGCCCACCCGCTGTCGCGTTCCTGAAACTCTTCGAGTGATGTCGAAAGGGGCTCAATAACTCTTTGATCGTACCACTCGTGTAAATCAGACGTATTGAAAAGTTCATAGTTTTTACTATTAATGCTTTTATTTGCACGCTTGTCACCCGCCACAAATTCACCGTTAAAAACGGTATTAATTTTCACACTACCATGATTGTTGATAATGGTTTGAACGCGAGAAAGCACGACATCACTAGCGTCTTTGAGAAATTGTTGAGGTTCGATGTGGTTGTGATTTATGACTACACCAGTCAAGATACGACCCTCGAATGCCGTATCAATTTCTCGCCATATGAATCCATGATTGTCATGTCCCGCACCCGTGCGTATGAAACGCTGACGCACCGAATTCTTGAAGCAGTTCGCGCAATTTGGGCTACCAACGATTGACGATTTCCAATCGATAATCGCGGTCGTTTAATTCGACTTTGTTCTTCTAATGACTCGATATACTCGTCACATCGTTGTTCCCACACAATGTACTCTTCGACCGAACTAATTTGAGCCCCTTGCTCGCAAAGATTTTTTTCAATATTATCCGTCATGTCTCTGCGCGAGGCACTCTGCGATCTCCGAAATTCAAACATTGACTGCAAGTGTGTACCTCTCAATCACGATTTATATTCCATTTCTATAACAACTGCATCGTTGGTGCCGTGTGCATTTTTTCGCTATATATTTTTCTGCAGGCTTAACGATTTTGCTGACATGAACTTCTTCGACGGGATTCACGAAGCGCTCGCAGAATCAATCGCATAATTTTATTCTTGTGTGAATAGCTCAGGCATTTTGACCTTGAGATGACACGTGATGCTGAATCGACATTTTAACGGTGCTTTTTTCCTATGTACGCGAAAGTGTGTACCTCTCAATCACGATTTATATTCCATTTCTACAGGGTGCGCCAGAGAAACTTACTTATTTGAAAGGTCAATAAAAACAAAAGTACTTCAATTATTGTTTTAAATTTTTTTTTTATTTGAGAATACAATATCCCAATTTTTTTTTCATGCAGTCTTGAAAATGACATCGGATAAATGGCGACCCCCATTGCGCATACACTGATGAAGTCGATTTTTGAAATTCGTATCCACTCTTTGCAGCATATTAATCGGTATGTTGGCAATGGCGTCGCGAATGTTGTTCTTGAGGTGTGCTATGGTCCGTGGTCGATCGACATAAACCAGAGATTTCAAATAACCCCATAAAAAGAAATCGCATGGAGTCAAATCTGGAGAGCGTGCCGTGCATTTTGACGGGCAACAAAATCGCGTTCAGTTAATTATTGCACAACAGCCAATTTATAGGGATGAAATTGAAGGTCTTCATGGAGAATTCGTCGAACAGTGGTGTCAGAAATTCCCATAGCAGCTGCGTGTTTGCGAGCCGAACGCCGGGGAGAATGCACAACTGACTGCCTCACTCTTTCGACATTTTCCGGAGTTCTGATGGTCCGTTGAAGTCCATTTCTGGGTTTAGCGACACTTCCACACTCCCGAAATGAGTTAACCCACGACAGAATCGAATTACGGCCAGGAACGAGTCTGTGAGGAGGAATTTCAAAGCGAGCGCGGAAGGCACGTTGCGTAGCAACAAGTGAGCGACCGTTAGAAAAGTAGCTCTCGACTGCGAAGGCCCGCTGCTCTCTAGACCAGAGCATGATGGCAACTGACTGGAGGGAGAAACAAACTTGGGAACTTCCCCCTCCAGATGCGCCCCCTCTCGCCCCTCTACCCGCCCAACTAACCGCGCGGGAATTTTTTCAAATAAGTAAGTTTCTCTGGCGCATCCTGTATAACAGCTGCATCCTTGGTGCCGTTTGCATTTGTTTATTATATATTTTTCTACAGACTTTTAGATGTTTGTTGACATCAACTTTTTCGACGAGATCCGCGAAGCGCTTGCAATATCATTCGCATAATTTTGTTCTTTTGCGAATGTCCCAGGCATTTTGGCCTTGACATGCAATAGATGTTCGAAGACGTGCGCGGCGGTTTGTTTGGGATTTCACCCAAACAAACTCAATCGCTTTAATCGTTGAATGTCTAAAGTGTATATGTCTTTATACATGCAGATGAGTCGCTCCATCTCATATGCATGCGATGCGGTCGCTCCATCTCTCATTCTCGCTCTCTCTCTTATGCATACGTGTAATCCGATCGCTTCTCTCAGCGACACGGGTCAACCAACTTGGCTCTCTGGCGACAGTCGCTAGTTAATAAAATCCATGAAGTAAACAATATAAGACAAAATAAATCAACAATAAATTTTAAATATATAAAGATCAATAATCGATAATCGATATATACCCCCCTCCTCCGCTCCAATGATTTCCTCCTTCCCGCGTGATGTCAGCCGCTCCGCCGAGTCCCCCTACCCGCGTGACGTCGTACCCCGCCCCGCGTGAACCCCCCGCCCCGCACCCCCCCTCAGAGGACCGGGGTTAGAACTCTCATAGCTATACTACTCAAACGGATAATTGAAGTTAGTTTCAAGTTTGTCTTTTTGCTTTTTGTTGATGCTTATATTGAGAATATCACACATTCAACGTATGGAAAGTTCTCTTAACTTTATGCAGATGGAACTATGGATGGGAAATTGATATCGTCATATCCGGCTTGATTTATTATTAATTTATTCGGTAAAATTATTTTGTTATAACGTTACATTACACTGATACACTCATACATACATTACAGACACACACAATAATGATAGTCATGAAATGCTCGAAACTAACTACTTTCTCACAATATGCACAAGTGATGATAGCAGATTCACTGAGGATATTACACGTCTCTACTATTCAATTACGTTTTTTTTTTCAAGCATAGCTTACCTCATCGTCACTGTAATAAGCATCTGAAGATCGGCTTAATTGTTATAAGAGTATTTTGAACGCGCAACGTCAAGCTGGCGGAGCGTTACCCAAAATATTTTGCCTTGTAGTTGTGGCACAATCAATAGGTAACAGGGTTGCTACATGATAAGAGTATGTGGCTTCCGGATGGAGGCCGTGTTGAGGATCAGCGTTGTGCCGACGTTTCGGAAACGTTACAGTCTGCATCATCAGGGCTGAGAGCTCCGATACTGAAGCTCTCGTGTCTCAGGTATTCCTTATATAGTTGCAGTCATCGTTCCAGATCGCCGCACCAGCCAATCAGATGTTTTAATTGATCAGCTGGTCAATTAAAAAAAACTGATTGTATAAATATTTAATATACAATAAAAAACTAAAAAACATCTGATTGGCTGGTGCAGCGATCTGGAACGATGACTGCAACTATATAAGGAATACCTGAGACACGAGAGCTTCAGTATCGGAGCTCTCAGCCCTGATGATGCAGACTGTAACGTTTGCGAAACGTCAGCACAACGCTGATCCTCAATACGACCTCCAACAGGAAGCCACATACTCTTCTCATTACATAAAGTATGACCAGCAACCGGTATTGTTCATCGATGTTGAACAATATCAATAGCGGGGCGGGGAGAGAGAATGCTCGAAGCCAAGTGGTCCCTAGAGAGGCGATGACGGTTGTTGCAACGGGAATCGCGAGTTAAGCGGTGATGCTAGTGGCCAGGGTGACATCGCCGACGAGGGATAAGCGCGGAAAGCGGATGCTTATGATCAGTTCTCTGGCTGGAGGGGGGGGGGGGGAGATACAGGTGCATCTTATTTTCCTGACAATATCAACGAGTTAGTTTTAACCATACACACACGCATGTGAAAGCTAGCGTCTATGACACACGTTCGAAAAATTGAAACAATAGAAGAGCTAGCCGTCAAAAGCAGTCCTCTTGGCAACGCATAAAAGTTATTTTACGCAGTTGAAGTAACAAAGCGGCCCATTTGTCAATCAAATTTCGTTGCATATTGTCTTCATTCTAAAAAATGTCTTGTCTACATTCTAAAAAAAGGTCGAGATATTTGCCCGTGCGAGTATATATGCAGTTAATTCCATCAAGAACCCCTGGGACTTGGCGCTACAGAGACCTTGTTCTTACAATATTGAGGTCGACACATTTGCAAGCTGTGTAATCGTTTGCGGGCATATATAATATCCATATATAAAAATATGGTAAAATAATATCATATCTTCCATGCAACGAGCATTATTATTCACCAGAGGTGAAAGATAACGTTGATGGCCCCTCATCTCCGTATCGAAAGTTGGAAAAGGAGGAAGAAAATCTCACTTGAGAGAAAAAAGCTTCCCCAATACATGTGCAGCTGTGTTTGTGGGATTAAACGGCCAGGGACGGTTTATGTGTAAATAGGTTGCAAGTGCAAGCTTATACACTCTTGAGCCTTCATTGCGTTAGACCAATACACCACACCTCTGATACAGTACCTCCGACAAAAACTGGAAATCTTGCAAATAAAGTTTTGTGTCGCTGAAGATTGATTTCTCGAGCATTAACGAAATCAGCATCATGGTGGAATTCCTCGCAACAAGGGGGCTGTCAGAATTGAACGTTCAATCGGATCATCCGATCTCCAACATGAGGGCCGTGCAAAATAGATTCGGAAAGCGTTACATCATGAACAAGCTTGCAATCTTGTAGCCACCACGGCTCCCGAAGTTTTTTTTTATCGAGATACTTATGTTACTAGAAGTATCTCCAAGTTTTGTTCAATGTTATATATAACATTGAATATGACTCGTTGAAATGGCTCGCAATATTCAACTCGACATAAACTTGAAAAGGGCTCGACATAACGTTGCAAATGGTTCGCAATGATAGACTCGGCATGAACTTCTTGGGTGGAGAATAAAGTAGCATCAAGTTCAATCGACTGTGAGCACACTATCGGGCCGGGTGGAAAAGAGTAGTGCAACGGCTGTTGATACCACTATCATCGTACAGTCGTCATAATCATAAAGTATTCGGCTCGCTCGCCATGTAAACAATATGTGAAGGATAGTTTTCGTCGAGTATTGTAAAAAAGCGAAAAATTCGAGCGGAACTGTTTTCTGAGTCTCATGTAGATGGTGCATCAAAGGCCTGGGTCAGCGGTTCAGCATTCTTGTCGAGGAATTCAACCAATGATATCCCTTTAGGACAAATTCGTTGATGAGTCTCTTGAGTACATGGGCGTAGCCACGGGGGGCAGGAAGGGGCACTCGCCCCCCGGTTCATGTAGTCAAGCAAAAAATGAATGAAGATAAAATTACATAATTTCAATATTGACATTTCAAAATTAGGATAAAATTAATATTGAGTAGTATTTAAACTACGAGAGCGTAGTTTTACTTTCGAGCGTTTCAAATGAAACCATTTTAAACCGCCTTCAAACTGTTCGTCGGCTATGTATTTTTATTATTTTCTTAAATGTATTCACACCGATTAGGCCGTGTTGGCTGGTCTGATTTGAATAGTTGTTTCTTGGCTGTGTAAGGAAACGCAGCTGTGTGGTCCCATTGAAATGTGATGGAAATCTGCCAAGTACGTAATCGACAGGACACAAGACGTATTGACATTTCAAAATTAGTACAAGATTAATACAGAATAGTATTGAAATCACGAGTAGGTAAGTTTCCTTTCGCGCGTGTGTTTGGGGGTGTCGGGAACTCGATTGGACCGCTAGATTCGAATTGGTCGTAATCGATAGGACACAAGTCGTGAAAATTTACCTTTTTTTTTAATTTCTCACTAGAATTGATCAGACAGGCTGTTATTCGAAGTAAAATCGTTTGATAGTCACGAACTTTCGAGTCCCATACGCGTCCAGTCCTTATTCAGCTCAGGTGATGGATTTTTTAAATATAAACGTGTTCGGAATCAAGAGTTTTAGTCCGGCCGAGTTCTACCTGGGAAATTTGTAACCAGCGCATGATTTTGCATCGAAGAAGGGTTTGGGAAATCGATTGGACCGCGAAATTCGAATTGGTCGTAATCGATAGGATACAATACGTATTGACATTTCAAGATTAGTACAAAATTAATACAGAATGATACTGAAACTACGAGTAGGTAATTTAACTGTCGAGCGTTTTAAATAAAACCATTTTAAACCGGCTTCAAACTGTTCGTTAGCTATGTATTTTTATTACTTTTTTTTATGCATGTACACCGATTACGCCCTGTTGGCTGGTCCGATTTGAACAGTTGAATCTTTGCTGTGTAGGGAAATACAGCGATGTGGTCCCATAAAAATGTTATGCAAATCTGCCAAGTACGTTTTCCAAAATTCTGAAAAAACTTATAAACCTAGCCCAAGTAGAAATTGACCATCGGCCCAGCGCTGGCTGAGTACCAAACTTGCTTGGCCGATGCTCGGCAAAAATGCTTGGCCCAGGCCTGGAAATGTGACGCCTGGCTGACATTCGGCAGCCAAGTGTTGGCTACGATACCTGGACCGCGACTGGGCACATGTCGAAATTGACCATCGACCCAGCGCTGGCTGAGCATCGAACTTGCTTGGCAAACGCTCGGCAAAAGAGCTCGGTCCAGGCATGGAAATGTGACGCCTGGCTGACACTCGGCAGTCAAGCGTTGGCTACGATGCCTGGACCGCGACTGGGCCCATGTCGAAATTGACCATCGACCCAGCGCTGGCTGAGTACCGAACTTGCTTGGCCGACGCTTGGCAAAAATCCTTGGCCCAGGCCTGGCTGACACTCGGCAGCCGAGTGTTGGCTACGATGCCTGGACCGAGACTGGGCCCATGTCAAAATTGAACATCGACCCAGCGCTGGTTGAGCATCGAGCTTGCTTGGCAAACACTCGGCAAAAATGCTTGGCCGAGGCATAGAAATGCGACGCCTGGCTGACACTCGGCCGCTCAGCGTTGGCTAGGACCCCTGGACCATAACTGGGCCTATGTATGTAAAAATGTTTACATTAGGCATGTCATGAAAGTGTCTTCGATTTTATTAGAGTTCGGCCGAGCACTGGGATGCTATTTGAGCTAGCATGCTATTTGAGACACGATATTTAACCTTCCGGCATTACCGAATAACAGCCCATACATGATCGAATGGTGGCATTCAAAATGGAAGTATCTATGTAAAATTGTTCCGTCAACATTCTATCCAGCTTAGGCTATACATTGGGCAAATCTTAGCACATCACATCACTGTGATATAGGTTTATTATGAGTCTGCCCAGATCTGGGCCAGCATTAATCCTCGAAGATTGTAGCGGCAATTTTATTTCTAGGAAACTTGCTTGGCCTTTTTATAAAAAGTAATTTCAATTATTTTGTTCGTTTAAATGGAAAAAGTAATAATATAAAAAAACATGGTTTGAAATAAAACAAAAAATATATCAAAGTGAAGAAGAATTTTGTATATAGTGAAGGAGCCAATAATGTTCCGACGGGTCTTTTTTTATTACTTGGCGTTTTTCTTAGTTGTTAAAGTTTCTAGGGTTCCACTTTACTCTGAGTGCGGCCGTGCAGTTGCGGAAAGGAACGCATGGTTCTCAAGAATCAGTACAATATTAAATGAACTAAAATTTCTATTTTTTTATTCTAATAGGAATGGAATCCGTAGTTGTTCATACAACGCCAACCAACTTTATTATAACTATAAACATTCATTAATCAGTCTTTGTTGTCATCGTTACAGTCATTTTTATTATAAATGTGTAGTAACGAGTATGGCATAAAGGAAACTACAAAATATGGTGCGACAAGAAAATTGGTTTTTCTTTAATAACCCATATCAAATTATTGAGTCCCGCTTATTCGACCCAAAACTCTACATTTTCGCAACAAATAAATTATGTGATGCTGATACAAAATGGCTAATATTTTGAGGTTATGGTCTTGCCAGATGTCCAACCTTACGATATGACGTTTTACATCTGACAATTCCAACCATAACCTCCTGGTGGGCCCATCTTTTGATAAACGGCGGAGACTTATTTGTTCTCCCAATATTTAATGGTGACACCAATTTCATGTGACAACAGTAAGTTGATGTTTCAAAGTAAAAATAAAATAATACGCAAAATATCATCCCTAAGGTTTAACAATGTTGTTTACAAAACTTTTAGTAAACTTGCTTGGCTATTTTATGAAAAGTTCTTTCACTTTTTTGTACATTTGAATTAAAGATATATAATAAAACCATTGTTTAAATAAAAATTAAAAAATATTCTAAGATAAATCAAAATTTTTAACATGGTAAAACAAGCGATGTTTTCGAAAGAATGTTTTTGCTTGGCGTTCTTTTTTTTACTTTTTCAAATAATCTTCAACATGATTTAGCAATAGATGACGCGTTTCAATTTCGGAAGGTCATCCGAATGACTGCAGGTAGATCAGAAAAAATTATAGGATTGTTGGGTTCGAATAAAAACCACTCGATTCTTTGGCAATCATTGTCTTGTCCTCTTTTTGAATTTTATTGACGAATAGGAGATTCAAGCTTGCAGCAGTGAGCGGACGAACCTTGCGAAGAAAAAAGAGGGGCGGGGGGGAGGACATGTTCAAAGAGACGCAATGAACAATCGTCACCGTGTACGCCGATCTAAGGGGTCACACCACTGTAGATTTTTTTTTCAATTGATTTTTTTACTTGACTTAAGAGATGCTTTGAACCATCTCGAATAAGGGGAAAAAACATTGGTACCTGTAAAACAAGGTTCGCAGGCCTATGTGGGTCAGCGGTGGCAGTGGCTGGCCCGTGTGCAATACATCGACCGTTTTCCTCGAAACTCAATTTTTTAAAACGGCACGCAGCTTAACACCAACAATTTTCATTCTTTTCACTCCAAATTTTGAGTACATCTCTAAAATAACATTGCGAAGAGAAATACGTACGGGATTTTCCATGAGTTAATTATAACATTAGTTATTAACAAATGATTGTCCTTTTTTCCGTCGAAAATTAAGTTTTTGGTTAAACACTTGCCAATTACACAAAAATTAATATTTTCACAATCCTCTATGTATTTCTCTAGCTATACTCGTGTATATTAATAGAACTTTTAAATTTTTTTTCTAAAATCAAATTTGCGTCAGCCATATTGCATGCCGCAGAGCGTCTTAAACTCAACATGCCTCGCCAGAATGGCCCCAGCGTCACCATTTAGTATAATTTTTTTACATAAATTTATTTTTGTTCACTTGAAGATATAACTTATATCATCCGTGAATATTTGTATTCTCTTGTTTGTCCTTCTAACAAAAAAAAATCGCGAAATATCACTCAATTTTTGACGTTTACAGTAGTGTAAGCCCTTAAGGTAAAACGAGCGCGTGCTCTTGATTTCTATCGATTTTGTTCAAATTTTAACCAGACATTGTTTATATCATTATACATATTTAAGTGAAGTTTCACAACAGTTGACTATTAAGATTGGGAGATAATGGGTTTTTAAATAGCAACGGTTAACACTGCAGAGTCTGCATGGACTGAAAGTCAAGTCACATAATCCGTCGTACGATTCTATAGTTGAGCGAGACACGGCCTCAAGAAAACCGCTTCCGGGCGCCTGAAACTAGGCCGCCTGACCGACACCTCCCGCGCGCGACTCACGTACAGCCGCTAGTTCAGCCGCGAGCGCGCAGAGGGAGAGTGCGCCCGAGTCTTGCGCAACCTGAGCCCGACACGATCGGGAATAAAAGGAGCGCCGCGAGATCCCGAAGAGCAGCGACAAGCTGGCTAGAGCACGAGTATTATTACCAAGCTCAACCCACTCGGCAAGACAATCTTGCAGCTGTCCTCGCATTATTTTCCCTGACTGCATACCCATGCGTCAGACCAAATATAAACGCAACCAGCAGGAGGCGCAATCAACAACCGAGATAACTTGGAAGCTCCTGCCCCTGAAGGAGCCGAGCTCCAGTCAACGTGGGTTCCTCACCCGACCGCCGCGAGACTCCCTTACCATCTGGGACGTGCGGGTACGGCGGTACACTTCCCCTCGCTGGACAGCCGCGGGACCGCCACTGCTCTCCCCACTACCTAGCTCTCCGACAGGTACTGTGGGGACACAGACTTACCGGTGCCCACGAGTCCATAGAGGAATCCAGACCTCGGAAGCGCCCAGACCATCGCCGACCGACCAAGGAACGCAAACGTCTGCGGGCAGCGAGTGGGAAACTCCGATCCCGCCACCAGCGCCAGAGGGCGACCCCGTCGACGACAGAGCGAGAACTCCACCTCTCGCCCTTCTGCCGAGCATACGACGAACGATCACCCAGCCGTCACTCCTCTGGACCGAATCGCCAAACGCCCCAACTGCTGCTTATAATAACAACCCCACGATGGTGAAGCTGTACAATAAATAAATAGGAGTAAAATAGAGAATTCTTCGTATCGCCCACATTATTCCGCCGACCTACCCCAAGCGTGCGCAATCACCCGCTCCGACTGAGCGTCATCCCGAAACATTGGTCCTTCGAGCCGGATACAAGGAGACACCTCCTTCTTGAGCCACAGAATCCAACATGGTCTACACGTTCGATTCCCTGATCCAAGGCCAGGCCGAGCTACATGGCAGAGTAGCTCGGATCGTCGACAACTTCCGGAAGCTTGGCCAAGCAAACATCACCGAGGGAGCCGTAAAAACGCGCCATTTGGTTTTTCTGGTCTCTCTCCGTCAATTTTTTGCTGAGATATTCGACTTCGAATGAAAAAGGATCTGTTTGTCTTTGATCATCGACATCTCAGCAACCAATGATGGCACACGGAATTAAAGGGCAGCTTTGAAAACTTGAATAAATTTCCCACAAGGCCCTTTTTTATTTTTGAGAGAAAATAATGTTCACCCTTAATATTACTTTGAAAAAGGTACAAAAATCGATATTTTATGGTTTTTCAGTAAATCTACCACTACTTTACAAATATGAATTAAAATACTAATGTGACCAGGTTTTTATTCAGCTTAATGTACCCACAATAGCCCTGTAAATTTTCAACTTGATCCATCGAACCGTTTTTCCGGACCGACTGATCGAAGTTTTACAAAACAATGAACGGAACAAATGTATTGTTCCTAAACATCGTGTAATCATCATCAAAATGAAAAGACCAATATTTTTCGCCTCTTTTCAACTTTGCACTAGTCACTTGTTAAATTTGAGAAAATTAATTTCGAAATTAATTATTATTTTTTCAACAATTCAGGAAACTCATATTGGATACGATTCGGCCTTTGTCGACCATAATTTAACTCATCTTTAATTGCGTAAGTTAAAAGTTGATACCGCCAAGCTGTATTCATTACTTGATCTGAGAACATTTATGCGATTAGTTCTCGATATTTTCGGCGAAAATTAGTAGGGTTGCAGTTTTGTTCGGAAAACAAAAACCAAGAGTTTTTTTCGAAACTCATCTTTTTTTTTTGAAATTTTCAAACTTTTGGTAAAAAAATCAATGAAAAGTTTTTGTAAAGTAACTTTTTTTTTCAATTTTCGATCATGCCTAGGCAGCATTCATCGCTCGGTTAGTGACTCTTGTCGAAGAGGGTTCCCTACAATTATCGGGATGAAGGTAACTGGTTGGGCGTTAGCGTCATCAAAATCGTTCCAGAAATGTGCTAGTTTTGTTTTCTAAAACGTACAAATTTCCACAAAAAATTCAACATTTTTTTTTAAACGGTTTTTCGAATTTTTTTCTTAAATTTAACAAGTAGTTAGTGAAAAGTTGTGAAAAAATTTAAAAAATGACCTTTTCATTCTAATGATGATTACACGATGTTTAGGGACATTACATTTGTTCCTTTAATTATTTTGTAAACCTTTGATCAATCGATCCGGAAAATGGTTCGATGGATCAATTAAAAAATTTACAGGGTTATTGGAGGTACATTGAGCTGGATAAAGACCTGGCAACATCATTCATATTTGAAAAGTAGTGGTAGATTTACTGGAAAACCATAAAATATCATTTTTTGTACTTTTTTTCAAAGTAATGTTAAAGGTCAAAAATGTTTTCTCTCAAAAATGATCAAAAGGGCCTTGTAGGAAATTTATTCAAGTTTTCAAAGCTGTCCTTTAATTCCGTGTGCCATCATTGCTTGCTGAGATGTCGATGCTCAACGACAGAAGGATCCTTTTTCATTCGAAGCCGAATATCTCAGCAAAAAATTGACGTAGGGAGACCAGAAAAACCAAATTGAAGCTGAATCAACAAGCCAACTGACCTATATATTGATTTAACTGAAAACAAAATCCCGAGGGCGTGGAACCGTGAAAAAAACAAAAACATTTGGAAAAACTTTGTCTTGGCCTATTTCTTATGATTGCGCGATAATCGTAGCTAACAACATTTTTTTTGCCAACAGATCTCAAAACTAGAAAACTTGAAGCTTCACAATGCTTTTACAATACAGCGCTTAAAAAAAAACACTAAAAAATTTAAGATATTTTATGTTCCTTCAATTTTTTCGAGTGGTGTATAAGACACGTTTTTTCATCTGCGGAAAAACGTTTTTCAGGGGGGAAACGATCTCTAAAAAAGGCGGCTCAACCCTCAATATATTTTTTTTGAATTATGCTGTAGCGGATTTTTAATCGCTTTACATTAGAAGAATTTTGATTTCTGCTTTATTCAGATCGATGCTTGTGGGTGAGACTGCAAAACCACCCCCCCCCCCCCCCCGATACGCCATTCTTTGAGGGGTGGTTTCCGCCCTTAAAACCGTTTTCCCGAAGATACAAAAAAATACGTGTCTAATAGCTTCCAATGCTTTATGACACATATGAGTTTTAACCAAATTGACGGCGGACACTTAAACGATGTTCCTTGTAAGAATATTTCAACCTAAAATAAGATTAGCATTTCATTCGTTATCGACGGCAGTGGTTTCGTGCAAGTTCAACCGCCGCTTATTACACTGTTATAATGTTAATTCACAATGTTATGAGACAGAAATACTTGACCACGCAGGAGTAATTAGTATAGGTTGAAAATTTTCGCTATCGCTAGTTGCCCACAATGCTCCTCCTAAGGCACATTGTTTTAGCGATAGATCCGTATATCCTTGAAATAGCTTTATTTATGAGATATGTGTTTTGCTTCTGCATAGAGGCCCTGCCGCTTTGTTGTCATGAAATGAAAATTCCCGATTTTTAAGTCACTGATAAAAAGCGTCGAGAAACGTCAATTACAGGGCGTCTGAATGTGTATTCAGCACGCGAGAAATGTCGCAATATCGCACGGGAATTTTTTTACGCATACAAAGTACACTGGAAAAAAAATTATTTGTTATCATTAATATACTTTTATAGGAAGTTTTGATGCATAAACCAGTATATTTAATTTTATATACAAGTATGATGTAAAGTTCATAAATGTGCAATATAATTAATAAACATTCCTTAAATTAACACGCAATACTTATAACTAATACGAACGTACTTTAATATTCCTTCACAATTGTCTATAAAAATGAATATACCGGGGTATAGAACGAAGCATCCGATACAAGTGTACAAATTTCCTAATTATTTGTTATGGTGTAACATTGAATAATAACTGGCAGACCAGACATTTATCGAAGGAGCTATGTCAATCATAGTCGTTTGTACTACATTGTTTGTAATACATTGGTGTCAAATTCTAGCTCATTTAAACTATTTAACGTGATTTTAAAAAGTTACAAAAATAAATTATACACCGCGTCTTTCAAATCATTTTTTTCCAAATAAAGGTTTCTTTATATGCAAATTATTTAAATTCAAGGGGTTACGTGGGTTTCGAAGCCAAAAAGCATATTTTCTCTTTTTTCAAAATATAATATATAAATTATTGTCTATATTCAAAATGCTAAACATATAAAAGAGGAACATTTCAACAACTCAATAAAAAATTCTTCCAAAAATTTGGGAAATTCAGCCGGCGGGACCTGGTATCCGGAGACCCCTTAAAAAAACGGTGGACACGATTTCTCAAAAACTATCGCATCGATCTTATTGAAATTTTGCACACTTCTTCAAAATAGCATTGACTAGTGATTGAATAAAGCGTTTTTTTTTTAATTGAAATTTGGATTTTCGGCAGAGTTATATGCAAAATAGTTCAATTTTTGGTACAATTTACGCTTCGCATAGTCTTGTAAAGTTAGTTGTGATCGAAAAAAAAACCTTCGCTCAATCACTAATCAATGCTATTTTGAAGAAGTGTGCAAAATTTCAATAAGATTGGTGCATTAGTTTTCGAGAAATCGTGTCCGCCGTTTTTCCGAGAGGTCATCGGAATCCAGGTCCCACCGGCTGAATATCCCAAATTTTTTAATGACATTTAAAAAAATATTATTGTAATGTTGCTCTTTTATGTGCTTACCATTTAGAACAAAATCATTTATCAATTATATTTTCTTTAATAAAGAAAATATGCTTTTTGGCTTAAAAACCCACGTAACCCCTTAAAAATATTTTCGTCTAAATATTTACGTGTCGTCGTTGTTAGCAAAACGATGGAAGCTCAGCTTGGGACTCGTCTTAGGAACATTTCTGCATCCATTATAGGCACATCTGCTACACGATGGCATCGTTAACAATGTTGCAACTCACAAACAATTTTAAACAGCCAATTTTCCGTAGCCAAAGAATCTAACAGAAAAGCGCGAAATACACGAATACACGATTAATTAACTAGTTAGATTGATATTCAGTATTAATAATCATGAATACGTCCGAGGCCTGTCAAATTTCTGACAGATGTAAGCAAAGTAGCAACAGATTTCTGTACCGCGTAGCACGTTCCTTGGAAGAAATGGCTGAGAGCATGCTAAAAAGAGATGGAACGAGTGAGATGGAAAGAAGCGAGAGAGTAGGAGCGAAAACAGATCGACTTAAAGCCGGGGCTCCCCAGAAGAACGAGTACGTGCCTTAGACCGCTTGACCGTTGCTGCTGTTGACATTGGAATCTGCGAGAGCGAGCGAGACGCGAAATCACCTCAACCGTGGTTGGCTCGAGCGTAGGGAGAGGTGGAGCTGGGTGGAGCCAAGTGCGCCTGCGGATGTGTCCGTGCACATTGATACAGGCAGCGCTTTAGGTGGTTGGCGGAGTAACTACGAAACTCCCCCAAGAAATCTTGCCAAATCGTCCCATAAGCCGTGTTGTTCCATGTAATATCTGTTCTTTGGTTCCGATCAACGCAACTGCCCGGCGGTACGAGATAGCTGCGTGCGTATAAAAAGTTGCGGCGTGTTCGTAAGTCGGTCAGTGGCGTCGAGATCGGTGGCATCGATCAGTGGCGTCGAATTTTTATATTTTTCATTACTTGGCGTCGTGACGCTGCCGCGTCTCTTGATAATTAAAAATATTTCGAGTTTAATTTAATTTTGTAGATAGTGAAACAACCAAATGTTTTCAACTGTTGAACTGTTGAAACGTCGAAAAAAAAAAATTTCGACCGTTTTGACCGACTGTACGAGAATCTCAACGATTGCGAAATTTCGAAAAGCCCCAGCGTCGGTTCGGTCTTAGTGGCGAAGATTCCTTAGTAACCCAGTAAGAAATTTGGCGACAACACATTGGCAACACCACGCCAAGCAAGAGCAAGTTGTGACGGAAAAATGGCATCCTTTGCCGCCGCATTAAGCTGTGTTCTAGCAGCACAGCATTGCGCATCCTCGCGTGAATGCTGGTGTTAATATTGCAGTACGAAAATGCAGAATATTGGCGGTACATTTGGAGCACGTTCATTGCTGGATTATTGCAGCATTGCGACAGAAAAATTGGAGTGCGTTATTTCAGCAAGCTGAGGGCACATTGGAGGTGCGCTGTGACGCTCCATTGCCGGTAGAAACGAGGCACGTTATTATCGCGGCATTGAGACGGAAAATTTGGAATACGCTATTCGGCAAGGTGAGGGCACATTGGTGGCATGCTGTGACGTTCCATTGCCGATATATTTAGAACACACCGTAACGTTCCTTCGTCGGCATAAACGAGGCCCGCTATTGCGGCGTTGTAACCGGCTAAATGGGGTTCTGCATTACCGGTAGCTGGGCAGGTGGGAATAAAAACAGGGCAAAATAAATAATTTAATTGAATACAATCGTACACTCCAACCGATTCGTATGTGCGACGCCCGCGTATGACTGAGGGCCAGCGTCATGCCCCTAATTATTTTTTCCGAAAGTACAAGGCTGGGGGTCGAACCCGCAACTTCACGATGGGCTGGTTTAGAAGGCAAGCACGCTAACCACTCGACCATTCAACTGGTTCAACTTATATAACTAATTTTAGGATCATGACATTTGTCGTAGCGAATCTGCCTATGGTTATAACCACATACCTTGTTTTTGTCGGCAATGGAACGTCACAGCGTGCCGCCAAAGTGCCATAACCTTTCCGGAATAACGTATTCCAAATTTTCCGTCTCAATGCCGCGATAACTTGCCTCGTTTTTACCGGCAACGGAGCGTTACAGCGTGGTGCATTTATGACTGAAACGCGATATAAAGATGACATCACTCCAAATCTGGAGCTTGCTGCATCAGTACCGTTGTTGCAGCAGGTAATTGTTGCGTATATTCGCTGAAAACTTACCGTCTTGGCGTCACGCATTTATTTCGCCAAATCACGCACTGTGGCGCAAATTTGCAGCTTAATGCGGAAGCAAAAGACAGCATATTGGTGTCACGGTGTGCCGCCGTATGCTGTCCTCTTGCCGCTATAATGCTGACATGTGAATTTTCACAGCACGTTCGTCTATCGGGGAATGGAAGCCAAGCTTCGATATTGTATACTTTCCCAAACGTTGGCACATCGATGGCACAGAACAGATCCAACTATTGTTTGAAGGTTCTGAAAACCAACATTACTGATGCTCCACCATTTAACAGTCCAACTCAGCCCGGGCATAATTCGGCTATAGATTCAGCTTCGGCTATATCATTACAGAAAACATGCGCTAACCGTTGACCTAGGCTCGGCCGAACGTTAGGACGATTGTCGACGCCCAACCTTTTTTCCGTTAATGAGAAACACAACTTTATCGTCGGCGTTATTCCGGCCCATGGTCTAATTGACGGAAAAAAGGTTGGGTGTCGACGATCGTCCTAACGTTCGGCCGAGCCTAGGCCAACGATTGCCGCATGTTTTCTGTAATGATATAGCCGAAGCTGAATCTATAGTCGAATTATGCCTGGGCTGCGATGGCCCGTTAACTGGTGCAGCATCAGTAATGTTGGTTATTAGAACCTTCAAACAACAGTTGGGTCCGTTCTGTGCCATCGATGTGTCAACGTTTGGGAAAGTCTAGAATATCGAAGCTTGACTGCCATTAGTGGGCCAAGTCTCGGCAGACTGTCCACCATCGGCTGAGTATTGGAATTTCTACATGGGAATGGGCGACTTGACTTCCGCACACCAAGGAAAACATTTCAACGGAGAATAGAAAACGGTATCGGGAGTAGGCGTCGGCACCAGTTTGCAATGAAGTGGAGGTCGAATCGTCGATTTTTGTTCAGTATCCGTACATTCGTCAAAATAAGATGGCGCTTCGTAATCTTAATAGAAAGTGTTTTGCATAGTAGTAACCTAGTGAGTCAGTATTTGTAAGCTTTTTTGTATTGATGTAGTTTTAGGTTTTCATGGCATTTGCTTGTCGAAAGTAACGGGATTAAATATTATTAAAAATATATTTTGTCCTGTATTTCCCCGACTTCCGATATTTCTTTTTGTAATAAGAGAAAAATCATTATGTTTTAGCGAGAATACTCTTCGGACCCAATGGTTTATCCCAACTTTCCAAAAAATCATTTTGTCAAACTTTTTGAAGCCACTATCCGTATTAACAATGCGAACAAGTTTAAAAAAGAATGTTATGATGGTGGAAAGTGATCAACGAAACAATAACAAACGTGTTATCATGGAGGTATATTCCGTATTCAATTACGTCTTTAACAATGATAGTGCGTATTCTGTTGGTCGTACACAATTTTTGGCCTTTTCCTACAAATTAATGTATCGACATAGTTTGATCAGCCAGGCAATACGTTTTATGTTTATTATATTTTTGCTCCTCCATTCAACGATAGGTATAGATTCTCGATGCATGATTTAGTTGACTTCCAGGAGAAGTAGACAGACCGAGTACGATTTGCGAAGGATCTGGATGAGAAAAAAGTTGATTTTATAAAGAAGCTCATTCTTGATTGGGCTAAATAAGCCGACAATAGTAGATCATTGAATTAATAAAATTATGAATTTTCATTTACCACTGCTACGGTCGGCACAATAAGATCAACGATTCCGTAAGCGCTAAGTTGACATGCCATTTGGTTGTTTATTTGCATCATACTAAATAGTTTCTTCACGGGCCTGCTTCGCGCGTGCCAATTTTCGTGAAATGCATCGTTTGTCACCGATGTGCTCTAAACACGAAAAAATTGATACTGTGCAGACAGTTTTTTTTGGTCACTTTTGATATACATTTATTTATTTCCTGATGAACGAAATAGTTACCTCCTCAAACAATTCTTGAACGCAAGAACATATTAGATAAGTTTGCATCATACAAGCAATAGAGTACACCAAGTACGAAACCTTTTCAATGACAGCACTTCCGAACTGTAGCGAAAAGGGGAATAATTAATTAGCAATGTGACTTTGGAAAAGAACACGAAACTTTAGGGCGATACATTTTCGGAGTAGTCACAAAATAGATACGCGACAAAATAAAAAGTGGTTTATATTAACTTACCGTAATAATTCCGAATGCGAGGAAGCAGAATTTCAAAATATATCCAATATACGTTGTGCCGACATGAAATGCCAACATTTCAGAAAGATCTTGACCGATTCTGCAAGATATTTGTCCCATTCTTTATTGTTGATGCATCCGTGATATAAATAGCAGAATGTTTCTCATAAATGAGTCGCAGCGAAATAGATCGCTCGTTGGGAAGAAGATCGAACTATGGTGTATGTAAATTAGAATTCAAACACTCAACTCGAGTAGAATGCATTTAAATTGGGGATGTTTTGTTCTTTGCATTTTCTTCCACGCAGCTCAGGTAAGGTTTTCAACGCAATTCGTTCAACTCCGTGCATTGAGCCAGTCAACCATTATACAACTTTTTTCATTGCTTCTTGCGTATCTCTGGGATTAACTAGTCGTATATCGAAAACATTTTAATTCCATGTATATATCATAATGAAATACATTCCGTGTCGGGTTCCAAAAGTATCTGTAAAGTATGCTCATATTGGTGATTGAATAAGCAAAAACCGATTAAAAAAGGAAATTTAGATCATTATTATCCAATCCTAATCACCGAGAAAAGTACATGTAAAAGTCGACCGACCGAACGTTAGTTGACATAATAATGTCTACCGCTAACGTGAGAAAATGCACAACGCAAGTGCGAAAAAAAACGTGAGAACCGAGTATGCATTTATTTTTTCGAATTATTTATACAATGTTGAGAGGAAATTGCGATGGAGTTTGGAGGTCACAGCGTCCTGACAAGGGGGCATTCCTACTCCCCATCACCGATTTGCCTCAAATTTATAGGACATGCAGGGCTTGGTTAGAAACGAAAGTACCCAAGGTGGGAACTCCAGATGGCCAAGTGTTTAGAAAATAAACATGTTGACGCGGCTCTCGCACCGTTTAAGCCATTTATGTTAGCATCTTTACCAAGCAGCGGTTGGCGTAGCGGTAAGAGCTCGGACTAGTAATTCGATGGTCGTGGGTTCGACTCCCCGTGTGGAGACTTTTTTTTTTTTTTCTTTTTCTACCTTTTCCACAATTGTTATATTATTCATTTTCCAATTAAGCAAAGAGGTGAATAATTTCTTTTATTTATTTATTTATACGCAAAAGGCATAGAAAAGGGAATATTGGCGCGGATAATTGATGATGAACAATCGAATGTATTTTTATGCAGTCTTCTCGGGAAGTTATTTCTTTTTCTTGCTTGATGAGATAAGAGCAATTTTGTATTTTTTTAATAACATTTTTTAACCTGACGATAAAAATATACATCGCAGGGTTGCACCAGTGGAATACATTTAGGGGGAATTACTTTGATGCTACACGTTGGCAATGCTTCTTCATCTTGGAAGAGTTCGTCGTATAATTGCGGATTTGTTTATCCTCCCCACGAGTCAACCAGCAACTCTAAATTTTCTACGATTATGCGCTCATTATAAAATTACGTCCTATATGCCTTTTGCGCATAAATAAACGAATAAAATAAATTATTCACCTCTTTGCTTAATTGAAAAATGAATAATACAAAAATTGAGAAAAAGATAGAAAAAAAGTCTCCACACGGGGGTCGAACCGACGACCATCGAATTACTAGTCCGAGCTCTTACCGCTACGCCAACCGCTGCTTGGCAAACATACTAACGGAAATGGCTTATACGGTGCGAGAGCCGTGTCGACATTTTTATTTTCTAAATGCTTGGCCATCGGAAGTTCCCACTTCGGGTATTTTTATTTTTAGCCAAGCCCTGCATGTCCTGTAAATTTGAGCGAAATCGGTGATGGGGAGTAGGAAATGCCCCCTTGTGAGAGGCGTACAACGGCTCACTTGTCAACAAAATTATTATCGATTTTCATTAAAGTAACAACCAATAATAATATTTACTTCATTAAAGTAAAATAAAAAGGTTACAACCGGCTTAACTGAATAAAATTAATTAAAATAAAAATGGCTATATCAAAGTAAAAAGACGAACGTTAAACATGATCTAGTGAAGTATATGTACTCAATCACAGCGGTATGATACCGCACGCATTTCTGAAGTTCATCGATAACCAATTTCTCGCTCTCATCATCGTTTTCTTGTCTTATTGATAGTGCTTTAGCCGCCTGGGCGCGAACGAATTTATATTCAGCCGACAAGACCGCGATGACGTGACTGACATACACGGCGATACTAATTTTTCCAAAATTAATCAAACCGGCGCCGAGAATTTGCAAAAATACACCAGAGATAAAAACATTTGTTCCAAATGGTTCACCGGGTGAATAGGCTGGTACAGTGAAATCCACAAAAGTAAATTGATCATTATTCGGTAGTTTGGATATTGCTGCTGCTGACCACGCACAGACCGCAGTAAGACAGACATAGCTGTACCACTTTAAGCCTCGTTTGTAAGGCTCAACGGTATCGCGTACAAGCTTTCTCAGATCTTCGGAGTCAATGAGTATATCGTTGTACTTTCTTATCAAATTTCGCAAATCTTTGCGTCGCAAAATCAGATAAATCGTCGGAGTTATGAACTCGACGCACACTGCAGCTAATGCTCCTGATTTTTTAAAAGCCTCCTTTGGTGTTAGTTTCGCATAATGAAGCGACCCCAATAGTACTGACATAAATTATATAAACTTGATGAGCTACGCAAAAATTACCCACGTAAGTGCAACGAAGTTTGAATTGGTTTCATTATCGCTTAGGGGAATATTATTGCGATAACAAGTTCATAGCAATATTTAATTGATTCACGCTACGAAGACATCGAACTTTCTCCATGGTCTGGAGTTATCGATACTAAAAACGGGGCCACTCGGGCTTCCGGTTTTGTTTACTGTCCTGTAAGGCTACGGGTCTGGTTGCGGACTGACCGGAATGAAGTCTGACTGAAGGCAAAGGACCCTAACGTCGCATAATTAGCTATTCCGTCTGGAAAACGTTATTAGCTTTAAAATGTAGATATATGGACGGGCAGCTTCAGAGTATGGTGGGCGAAAAAAGGGAATAAAATATGAGTTGGCGTCAAATAGATGCTTGTTTCTTCTTTTATAGGAATTGTTCTTATATTCGTCGTTTTCTCATTTTGATATAGCGTACGTCGGGATGTACGACGAATCGATTATAAAAATTTCATCGTATGCGGCTTGTGGAAATCTTTTTTGTCAAATTGGATATGTTGCGGCAGTTGCCTATAATTATTTTTTTTTTTAATGCCCTGGAATCTTTCTGACGGTTTGCAATATTAATAAATAGTGTCCGACTTAACCCTGGTACACCAAGCACGGTGTTCAAGGGAAGTAGAAAAATGACAGGAGCGAGAGAGGGAATGAGCATACTTTGTGTTAGGAGTCGTATCATCGATTTTTACTCACAAGGAACATCCCTCAGGTGTCCGCCTCCGATTTTGTTGAAACTCATATATGTGATAGAGCATCGAAAACTTTGAGATACGTATTTTTTCTTATCGGCGGAAAAACGGATTTAAGGGGGGGAAACCGCCCCTCAAGGAAAGGCGTGTCAAGGGGTGATTTTGCAGTTTCACCCAGAGGCAATCCACCGATCTGAATGAAACAAAAACGAAAATTCTTCTAATGAAAAGCGATGAAAAATCCACTATGAAAATGTTAAGAAAAAATTAAATTAGGGGGTGAACCACCCCTCAATTTGCCTTTTTTCACCCCACACTTAAGAGGGTTTTATGCAAATTAATAAAACAGGTATCATTTTGAAGGGCAATTAAAATTAAAGTTGACGAGTTTTTGCGTTTTGGCAGCATAGCATATTTAAGGGGGTAAACCACCCCTAACATAAATTTATTTATCATGGTCGTTTTTTCTGTGTTTTAAGTATATCCGCTGATTTTAAATATTTCTATAAGCTACAATTTAATGTTTTATCATATTTCAAAATTATTACCTTCGTCTTAAGGGGTAACTACCCCTCTGACGAGAAACATCATTGAAGTATCCGCTTTCGATTTCGTTGAAACTCATATATGTGGTAAAGCATTGCAAACTATTAAACATTTTTTTTGTATCGGCAGAAAAATGGTGTGAGGGGATGAAACCACCCCTCAAAGTTTCTCCTACAAGCAGTCCACCGATCTGAATGAAACAAAATCGAAAATTCCTCTAATATTAAGCGATGAAAAATCCACTATAAGAGTGTAGATCAGAAATATAATTAAGGGGTAAACGACCCCTCCATTTGCCGGTTTTCACCCCACGCTTAAGAGGGTTGTATGAAAACTAATAAAACAGGTATCATTTTGAAGGGGAATCAAAATTCAAGTTGACGCGTTTTTTCGTTTCAGCGGGACACCAAATTTAAGGGGGTAAACCACCCCTAATATAAATTTGTTCATCACCGTCGTGTTTTCTGTGTTTAACATGTATCCGTGGATTCAAAATATTCTCCCGCGTTTTAAAATTATTACGTTTTTCAAGTTTTACATTTTAAGGGTAAACTACCCCCTCTAATTGCTTTTTGTTTGAAGTTTCGCGAAAGGTTTCACGAATTCCGTTAAAACTGTTTTCATTTCATCGGTGATATCAATTTTATGTTTGTGTGTGCAGGCACATTCGTTTTGAGTTTTAGGAGCGGTACTTTGGGAGTGGGGACGTGGGGCTACCCCTTACTCATAAGACTCATATTTTCGTGTCGAAAGGCTTCCGATTTTAATATGCACGTCCATTAAGCATCTCCATAGGAATAAACATACATTTCTACTATATCATTAATTATAATAAGTTCCAGAATAAGTTAAAAGGTTCACTTCGTATATTTCGGAACGATGATGCGCCTGGATCAAGCGATAATATAGCCAGCGACGTAGTTTCGTAGAGGAATGTATATTTATATTATTTTATCGTTTATTTAATTAAACTTATTAATGAGGGTTTTACAGAAGGTTAACGAACATGTTTTTAATATATTTTGCCATATTTCATTTGGGAATCATATCCGCTGATTTAATGAATAGTGCTTGTGAAAAGTATCGCAGTCATATGCCGTCAAATCATTTTCTCGTGACATATACTTTTTTTCATATGATAACTATCAACAATCATGGCTCATAATTCCTGCAATAATGATAGTCGTCAAAAAATGCTCATACAAATGCCCTTACTCATAAGACTCATATTTTCATATTGTCATAATTATATTTTCGTACCGAAATGTTTCTTCCTCTATTTCAAAAGTTTTTATGAAAGCATTTCCCATGCAAAGATGCAATGCAGTAACAAAAATATATTAACGATACTATTAATAAATTTCAAATGGTATATATAAATATTTGTTCGTTTGTTATAAGGTTTGTTCGTTTTTTTTATTCCGCGTAACAAAAATCATATGCAGATAAATGTGTACGCTTCGATTCTTAAATGCGTAATTATCCAGAATGCTCCCGTTCGGAAATCTTTTATCTCTGTGTATGAAGTTATACAATCAACTATACAAACAAAAGTTTTAATTGTAACGATCAGACCGATGTTTATTTGCCTACGTATCAACTTTTCTCGACTAACTGCAATAATTAATTCTTCCAGCGCGAATATTCTTATCGCGTCATGACGCGATAACGATATTTGCGCAAAATTGGTATTCTACGCAGAATATATACACTGCGCAAATATTAAACTGCAGGTTATTGTCATCTTGAACTGCAAGACGTTAATCATACATTACCATATAATGTGTTTACATTTTCGGGTAATGTGTGATTAGCTTCGGGCAGTTCAAGTTGTCAATAGCTCTGCAGTTTTATCGCTTGCTTTATAAGACGGTTAGCATTCGGATTCTTCCATTTCACGTTAAAGTGAGCCACAAACAGTATACTGTGTGTTGGAAAATACACATTTCATCAGACAAGAAAGTCAACCCAATAAACGTTATCAAACTTCTACTAGCTACATTTGAAGCTATGGATATTTAACAAACACCGGTTAACAATGCGGAAATTGAACTTGCGGACAGTTTTGAACAAATTTTGATCAGTTCCAGGCAACACTATAATGGAGTTGAAATGATAGAGGAAGAAACGCTCGCTTTTCAAGAACCATTTAAACAGTACGAAGCCAATGCTGTAGAAGATACCGTATGGCAAAAGGATACTGGTGATAGTGATTCTGACGACTGTTCCAGTAATGATGAGGTGAACTACGATTACAAAAATAAAGCAGTCTAATACTGGAGGTCTGGTAAGACAAAAAACTATAGCCTCAAAACCGTCCAACAGAAATACAAATCGGTCAAATCTGAAAGACAATTGCAGCGCTGGGCACATCAGCTGAATAAAGGCGATACTTACGAAGAAAAGCTAGCCCAAATTTCTGAATATACATTGAAGAATATGAAAACTGCTCTAGATGCTGGTGTCATTATACATGATATTGACCTACAGAAGTGGGCGCTACACGCCCAAAAAAGATAGGTTTCAATGATGTACGATCTAAGGCCTCTCATAATTGGCTATTGTCGCGTACGGCCCTGCGGCGTGTCTGACGCCGAGCATGCGCCAGTCGCGATAAGGCGCTCGTCCAGCGCGGTCTCACTAGCTCCGCAAAGTAAATTTAGAATGTGAAATAAAGCCAATATCGACATGCTCGTGTTCCCTTGCTTCCGCACTCAACAAATGGCGACGAGGAAAGAAACGAATCACAAATGTACATAGTGAAAAGTAAAAATTAAAATTGCAACGGGCTATGAGTGGAGAGTGGGCTGAAATCGAGGCGCACATGGCGACAGGAAAAACCTCGTGGATTTACGAACAGACAAAAGAGACATTAATCCAAATCTGTGACCATTATAATATCGAAGTAGAGCTGTCAACGAACATTGATGAATTACGGAAGATCTTGTCGGAATTTGTGAAAGTGCAAGCAAAGCAAACTAAAAAGAACGAGCCAGAGGAGAAGAGTAAAATTCAAAGGACAATCGGAGATACACTGGCTGACGTCATGGCACTAAATATAGGTAAACTTACCGAGTTCGAACCAGAAAAACAAACCTGGGCCGATATAGAACAAGTCGAATTCTATCTCGAGGCAAATAATATTACCACCGATTCGAAGAAACGGGCTACGGGCTACGCGGAAAATTACCAATGCATATCATGCTACGCGATCGTTTCGTGGCAGGAATACGGAACGAAGAGCTTCAAAGATACTTATGCCGACGGCACGAGGAATCGGTAACGACAACAAACCCGGACGGATTATCGCTAGATAAAGCCCTAGAATCAGCTTGTAACGCGCAATCGGCGGAACAACAACAAAAAATACTAAATCAACCGGACGCGGAAACGATTCAAAATATTTCGCAAAATAAAACATTCAAACTAAAAAAAAACACACAAATCAAAGACCGTCTCGTGAACCGTGTTACCGCTGCGGGTATTCGAACCAATCGCAAGATAAATGTTATCATAAAAATGAAAAATGTAGCTTTTGCTACAAGGTTGGGCATTTAATTAGGGTCTGCAAGGCCCGACAACGATCGATTGAGAAACAACCGACGCCAACAATGAAACCGACGCGAACTCACCCAGTAGAAGAAACCTCAAGCGACGATACGGACGATGACGATATTTACGCATGCAGCATTGCGGTGCAATCGATGCGAGGCAAGGAAAGTAATAACGAATATGTCGTAGAAATTCACATTAATTCAAAGCCGTGTCAATTCGAAGTCGATAATGGAGCTCAACAATCACTCATGAATAAACAAACTTACCAGAAAATCTGGCCGGAAAAGAAACCCTCCTGGCTAGAAAAGCGCGTCAAACTATACGGGTACGGAAAAAGACCAATCGACGTAATCGGAGTAACTAACGTAAGCGTGCGTCACCGAAACAAGGAACAAGTGTTTCCGATAGTAGTAACAAATGAAAGCCAAGGACCCAATCTACTGGGAAGAAATTGGTTCGACCAATTGGGTATAGCGATGATTGGAATCCACAGAGTATGCGAAGAGAAGAGCATATTAAAAAAAATTCCGTCCCTCACGTCGAAAACTCTCGAAGGGCATAATGGGACGCCGATACATATCGAGTTGAAAGAAAACGCTCACCCAAAATTTATTAAATCTAGAAGAATACCGTACGGACTTCAAGAAGCAGCGATGGACGCATTAAAATCCATGGTAAATCAAAAAATGCTGACACCCGTGGACCAGTCCGACTGGGCAACACCCGTTTTGTTCGTGAGAAAATCCAACGGCAAAATGAGAGTAGTCGGAGATTACAAATCGACGGTACACCCAGAGATCCGTGAATCTGAATATCCACTACCAAAAGTCGAGGAAGCGTTAGCAACACTCAACGGAGGAGAATATTTGTCGCAAGTGGATTTACGTGACGCGTATAAACAACTCCGCGTCGATGAAGAAACATCAAGAATTCTCACAATCAGCACGCTAGGAGGCTTGTTTAACGTCAACCGGTTGTTAGACGGCATTGCGGCAGCTCCACGAATTTTTCAAAAATTCATGGCAACGAAATTGTCAGGAATACCTGGCATTCAAATGTATCTGGAAAACATAAAGATACAAGGATGAGATTTGGGAGAACACGACCAACGGTTGACCGAAGTCCTGCATCGTCTACAACGATCGAACCTCCGGGTCAACGTCGAGAAATCGGTATTCGGTGTAAAATCAATGGACTTCTTGGGTCACCAAATTTCCACTGAGGGGGTCCAGCCACTGGAAAACGAGGTAACAGCTATAAAAAACATGAAAGGCCCAAAAGATAAGCCCAACTCCAAGTTTTCCTGGGGGGGGGGGGGGGGGGTAAAGTTTTATGCAAAATTTATTAAAAATCGGGCAACAATTGCTGAACCTCTGCATCGACTGTTAGACGACGATTCAAATTGGAATTGGGGAGAACAAGCACAAAAAGCTTTTGAAAAATTAAAAAGTCAACTAATCGGATCAGAGACTTTAGTACATTTCGACGACAAATTACCGATTGTGCTCTCCGCCGACGCCTCGCCGATTGGAATAGGAGCCGTACTCGCCCATAAACTGCCAGACGCGACAGAAAAACCAATAGCATATTTTTCAAAAACTCTGAACAAAACCCAACGAAAATATGCACAGATTGATCGAGAAGCGCTGCCGCTAAAAGAGGCAGTAACACATTTCCACCAATACGTATCAGGACGCTCGTTCGCTTTGATTACAGATCACCAACCACTCTTGGGAATCTTCGAGCCAAAAAATCGAAGTTCAGACCTAGTGTCGCCAAAACTAAAAAGATATAAAATAACGTTATCGGCCTACAACTACAAGTTGAGCTATCGGCCAGCAAGAAAACACGGAAATGCCGATTTTTTGTCAAGATTTCCTCTAGAAGAGGAAGTTGAAGAGGAAGAAAAAATCGGCGACGTTCTCATGCTAGAAGGCGTGACTCGAAACTCCGTGTCAGCAGCAGAAGTAGCTGACGAAACCGACAAGGACGAAACACTTAAGCTCATAAAGTTGTGGTTAAACACAGCATGGCCGCAGAAAGCAGAAAAACAACATCACGGGTTTTGGTCGAAAAGGAGTGAATTATCAATCGAAAACGGTTGTTTATTATGGGGTTCACGAATAATCGCCCCAAAAAAACTTCAACCTGAAATACTAAGATACCTACACGCAAACCATCCAGGAATCGTTGCAACAAAAGCGTACGCTCGTTCATACGCATGGTGGCCCGGCATAGATAGAGAGCTCGAAATAATGATTAAAAACTGCGATCAATGCCAAGAGACACGGCCAAGTCCGCCGAGAGCACCGATACAGCGCTGGGAAAGCCCGGGTAGGCCTCGGACCCGACTGCACATCGACTTAGCCGGTCCATTTCGAGGTCAAACGTTTCTCATCGTTGTGGATGCATACCCCAAATGGACAGAAGTATGCCGCATTCCCTCAACGACATCGACCAACGTCATTCGTGAACTCCGACAACTTTTCGCTTCGTTCGGTCTCTCCGAAACTATAGTATCAGATAATGACACATCATTCAGATCCGAAGAGATGCAGAAATTCTGCAAAAGAAATGGCATCGAATTCATTTTCATCGCACCTTATCATCCATCCTCGAACGGGCAAGCCGAGCGGGCCGTCCAAACGACAAAGCAGTCCTTGAAAGAACTGAAGGAAGGCGACTGGGAAACAAAAATCAGCAGACTGCTCCTAAAACAGCACACGGCACCGTCGAAGTCTACGGGAAGTTCACCAGCGGAAATGATGTTCAACAGAAAACTGCGGACTCCTTTGGATATACTATCGCCTCAACACACACACAGTCCAAAAATCATAAAGGATACGCCCGCGGGGGCTCGCACGCTACAAATCGGAGATTGTGTAAGGATGCGTACACACAGAAAAATGGGTCCAAATTGGACCAGGGCAACAGTTGAAAAGAAAACTGGGCCACTATCTTACGAAGTACGAGAAATAATCACAGGAAATTTACACAAACGACATATCGACCACCCACAACACGTTCCAAAGCTTATAGTGCGAGAAGAAAATGGAAAGAAGCAAATGAAACGATGACAGAGAAGAACGATGTACAGAAAAAACACAATTATAATCTACGCAGAAGAAATCACTGAAACACAGCGCCAAATAGTTTGAGATCTTTTGTTCAAATTAGTTTTTTCTCGATCATTCCTTATTATCTTTATTTTCTCTCTCTTTTCTATTTCTCCAATTTTTTATATTTCATGCAACAAGCGAGACATTTTTCGTTATATTTATTAAATCAAATCTAGAAGGGAGGGATGTCGCGTACGGCCCTTCGGCGTGTCTGACGCTGAGCACGCGCCAGTCGCGATAAGGCGCTCATCCAGCGCGGTCTCGCTAGCTCCGCAAAGTAAATGTAGAATGTGAAATAAAACCAATATCAACATACTCGTGTTCCCTTGATTCCGTACTCAACAGCTACGGAATTTTAAAAAACAGCATCGCATTGTATCCAGAAAAATCAATAAATTTGTAACGCGCAAAACTACGGGAGAAGAAGAACTTCTACGGAAAAATGCAGAAAAATTTGTCGCCGATGTTGCACCACTGATAAAAAAGTATGGAACGGAAAATGTGTATAATTCGGATCAAAGCGGTTTTCATGTGGAAATTCATTCGGCACGAACTCTTGCAACGGAAGGAGAAAAGAAAGTTGAATGCGTTGTACAGTCAGTTTCTTCAATAACTCACAGGTATACGATTCAGCCTACTATAAGCGCTGAGGGGAAATTACTTTCCCCACTTTTCATCGTTTTAAAGGAGACGAGGGGTGAATTCGGACCCCGAGTAGAGAAAGCGCCATTTCAAGTAGAAAACGTCTTTGTATTAGCATCCAAATCTGGAAAACTTACTTCTGGTACGTATGCTCACATATTATAATGAATGATTTTTTAAAAATATCAAATGTAATTGATGTCAACATTAGTATTTTTTAAAATATTGAATGTGTTTTGTGTTAACAGAGCATTTCAAAACCTGGTTCGAAAAGGTTTTCTTTCCTAACGTCGGGAGACATAGCGTTTTATTGATAGACTCCTGGAGTGGACACTGCCCTAAGGTTGTTCATGAAGCGACACCTCGTGATAAGAAGATAATCTCAATGATTATTCCAAAAGGTACAACTGGAAAAATTCAGCCGCTCGATGTATTTGGATTCAGAATGTGGAAAAATTTCGTCCGACAATTTTCAGACAGTATAATATTATTAAAATCTTATATGAATTTGCACTTGAGGAATAATATAATTAAACTGCAATCACTTACACACAATCAACTCTCATCACCGCGGTATTCTAATATTTTAAATATTCATGGTATAAAAAGTAATTATATATCTAAAAAACCAGAAGATTTTAAAAATCCTGTTAACTTTGGTTTTGGTGAATCAAACACACATTGTGAAATACCCGGTTGCAATAATTTGGCCATTATCAGATGTGCATGGTGCAAAAAGTCGTTGTGTTTAAAGCATTTTTTTGACGACTATCATTATTGCAGGAATTATGAGCCATGATTGTTGATAGTTATCATATGAAAAAAAGTATATGTCACGCGAAAATGATTTGACGGCATATGACTGCGATACTTTTCACAAGTACTATTAATTAAATTAGCTGATATGATTCCCAAATGAAATATGTCAAAATATATTAAAAACACGGGTCGAAGGTGGCGCCGATAGCAACAACACGTGTGTGTCGTGCGAGCATTCGAAAGTAAGAAGTGGGAGGGGTAAAAGAACACAGTGAACGAAAAAACAGTGGAAGTTGAGGAAAGAAAGGGCCGCGGAATCCAGAGAAATAATAGAAAAAGTGGAAATAAGGTGTGAAAGCACAGAAAAGGAGAGTAAAGGCAAGTGGGAAAGCGTGGTTAGAGTGAGGAGAAGAGTCACGAGGATGGACGAGATGGAAGGATGCACGCATAGCGGGAATTGGAATGAGGAGAGTGACATCTACGAGGAAGAAGGCAAAGTAGAGGAGGGCGAACTTCAGAGAGGTGCCGTAGGAACAGGAGGCGACGGACACAGCGGTGGGCGGAACCAGAAAGGAAGCGCTGGTAAAGTAGGACGCGCGGGTATCGACAGAGAAAGAAAAACAACGGGGTAGAGCGGAACGGAGTCGGTGTACCCAGAGGCGGTAGATGAGAACGGAGAAACCCCGAAAACGGCAGGATTGGAAGAAAAAGAGTCAACAGAAGAAATGACAATGACAAGAAAAAGAAGAAGAGGGAGACCGGCCGGGGCTTTGGGAGTGGAGAAAAGAAAACTGCGCTGTGCAAGATCGTTGCTAGACCACTGGGGAGGGGGAAGAAAGAAGGAAGAGCGGAGAGAAAGAACAGAGGGAAAAGGACATAGGGGGGGGGGGGGGCGGAAGAAGAAGGAAACGACTAGACAGGAAGAAGAGAGAGAGAGAGATATAACTGAGAAGTTCGAAGAGAAGTTATCAAGTGCAAAACAAATATGGGAGAAAGAATGGGAGAAGAAATCAAGGATAATGGTAATGGAAACCGTAAGAGAAGCGATGAGGCAAAAAGGCAGAGCCAGCAAGAGGATAGGGAGGTACAGGAAGAAACAATCGCAAAGAGCAAGGTAGAAGAGATGCTAATAGAAGAGCAGGAAAGATGGAATCGGAGATTCAAAGAACAAGAAGAATTGACAGAAAAGTTTGTACAAGAAAATAAGGAAATGAGCAAAGGAATTCAAAGTCTGGAGAGGGAGAACAGAAAGCAAGAAGAAACAAGAATAAAAGAAAATCAGTAGAGAAATCAGGGAATGAGATGGGACGAAAACCAGAATGAAGAGATACTAGGAGACCAGTACGAGAAAGAAGAAAGAGAAATACAAGAGCAAAGAGAAGGACGGAGAACGGAAGCAGAAGCATGGAGTGAAGTCACAAGAAGAAGAGGAAAGAGACAAGAAGAGTACGGAAGGAGGAAACAAACAGTAAGGGCAAGCCCAAGAGGACTGACCTAGGAAGAATGGGAGGAGGAAGGGCAAAAGAGGAGACAAAGGAAAAAGAACATAATTATATAAGGAATGGAAAAAACGGAAAACGGGCCGGTCTGGGACATAGAGAAAACGGTCTGGGAGAGGACGGGAATAAAGCCGAGAATACAAAGATGGAGAGAGATCAGAGAAGGCGTACTGGTACAGATGGTGTCAATGGAAGACAAAATCAGAATAACGAAACGGGTCGCGCAGAGAGTGACAGGTGTAGAGGAAGCAAAAATCAGGGAGGACACAACAGAAAGAGAGCGAGAGGTGCAAAGCTGGATAAGAGACTACGCGAGGACCCTGGAACAGGATGGCAGAAAAGTGAGGGTGGGGTACCTCAAGTTACAGATAGACGGGAACTGGAGAAGTTGGAACGAGAGATACGGCGAATTGGAAGAATCAAGCAGCAGCAGATGGACAGAGCGAATGGGAGAACCAGGACCGGGGTTTCGGCAGAGGTACCAACAACGGAAGAAGGTATGGTACGGCAAGGGATACGAGCCGTAACCTGGAACGTGGCAGGCGTGAGGAAGGTGTTCGAAGTATGGGACTGGTTGAAGGGAATGGACATTATCGCGATCCAGGAGACGTGGTTAGAAGAGGGCGGGGAAGAAAAAGTGCTCAGCAAATTAGATAGGGATTTCATATGGGTTACAAAAGCGGCAATGAGGGAAAAGAAGAGGGGCAGAGCGAAAGGAGGGCAATGAATAGGTATAAGGAAAATAATAATAGGGGAAGGGAAAATAGGGGAGTGGAAAGGGGGATTGGTAATAACGGGGATACAAATGGAAAGGGACAGACAAGAAAAAGGGACAATAGCTACAATTTATAACAAAAACCTAAGCGAGATTGAAAAAGGATTAGAAGAAATAGTAGAGGAGACAGAATTGAGGGGGGCGACGGATGATGATAATGGGAGACTTCAATGCAAGAGTCGGGGAGGAACAGGCAGAAAAAGGAGGTCAAGAAGAGCAGGGCAAGGAAAGAAGATCTAAGGACAAAAAGAAGAACGCAGAAGGGACAAAATTAATCAACTTCTGTAGAAGGAATGGATTGGAGATGGCAAACGGAAGATGGGAAGGGGATGGAGAGGGAAATTTAACATATATAGGGGAACAGGAAGGAGGAGGATCAGTAATCGATTATATAATAATAAACATGCAGGCTGAACGAATGGTGAGGAAGCTAGAGATACATCAAAGAACAGAATCGGATCACCTACCGATAGTGGTGACGATGGAGAGAAGATAACGGAAAAAACAAGAGGACCAAACGCAAAAGAAAACGGAAAGAACAAGGGGGGAAAGGAAAATAGTGTGGAAAGAAGAGCTGGGAGAATGCTACGCAGAAAAGTTCCAAGAGATATGGAGAATGAGAGAAAAGAAGAAAGAGGGGGATAGATGGGACAATCTGGTGGAAACCATAAGGGAATCAGCGGAAAAAGTAGGGATGTATAAATGGGTGGGAGGGGAGGGAGAAGAAAAAAGGGTAAGTAAAAATGTTCGAGAACAAAAAAGGGTGGTATGGAAAAGGTTGAAAGAATACTTGAAGAAAACAGGAGAAGAGGAAAGGAAAATGCTGAGAGAGGCGAGAAGAGCACTGAAGAAAATAAGAAAGGAGGAAATGGAGGAACGTTGGAAGCAAAAATGGGAGGCAGTAAATAAGAGCAAAAATCCGACCGAATTATGGAGGGCATTAAGGCCGTTTAGAGTCAGGAAAACGGGAAAAAGTAGTCAAAAAATACTGGAAAAGGGATGGATAAACCATTTTAGAAGACTGCTGGGAGGGGAGGAGATGGGAAGAGAAACACAAACCAACCAATGGGAGAAAGATACGGAAGAAGAAATGGAAAGGAAAGGAGGAACCAACGAGGTAAGAGAAAGAGAGAGACTGCTGGAGGAAACAGCGAATAGAGACATGGAGGTGGCAGAAATAGAAATAGTACTGAATAAAATGAAGAAAAGGAAGGCAGCGGGACAAGATGGACTCCCAACGGAACTGTTTCAAGAGCTACCGAGAGACGGAAGGGAGGAGCTGCACGAAATAATTAAGGAAACATGGAGGAGCGGGAAACTGGCAAGAGGATGGGAAACAGGCAGGATATACCCCATACATAAGGCGGAAGACGTAGCAAAAGCAAATAATTATAGGGGAATAACGCTAATGGATGTTGGATATAAGATATTGACGACCTTAGCCAACAAGAGACTGATATACTGGCTGGAAGGAAAAAGGATGCAGAAGGAAGGGCAAGCAGGCTTCAGGCAGGGAAGAGGAACGCGGGATCACATATTTGTTCTTAACGCCATAATTAACAACAGTTTGAAGAAGAAAAGAGGAAAGCTATACGCAGCATTCGTGGACCTCCGGACAGCCTTCGACTCGGTAGATAGGGGGATTTTAATACGAAAACTGATTGCGGCAGGGGTTAACGGGAAAATTTTGGGAATCATAAAAGGAATCTACAAGGAAACCCAGAACGAAGTGATAACGGGAGAAGGGGTGTCAGGAAAATTCAGAACGTGGAAAGGAGTAAGACAAGGTTGTGCACTGAGTCCAACGCTATTCAATTGGTACATCGACGACATGGAATTAGAATGGCAGCGAAAAAAGGAAGGAGGGACAGTAATAGGCGGAGAAAAGATATATGCACTAAAGTACGCAGACGATGTGGTACTAGTAGCAGATACAGGGGAAGGGTTAAGGGAAATGTTGAAGACTCCAGAGAAATACGTGGAAAAAAACAAGCTGGAGATCAACACGGAAAAAACGAAGGTAATGGTGTTTCGAAAAGAAGGAAGAGAAAAGAAGGAGAAAGGATGGGAAGTGAAGGGAAAAAGACTCGAGGTAGTACGGGAATACAAGTACCTGGGATTGTGGTTTTCGACGAGAAACACCTTTGAGAAACACATCAGACTGAGCGAAGAGAAGATCAGAAAGGCGATTAATGCGGCATGGGGAATCGCAAAAAGGGCAAGGATAGGAGACCTGAGGGAAAGACTGCGTATAACAGAGACAATAGCAAGGAGTGGACTGTTATACGGAGTCGAGGTGTGGGGGTGGAAAAGAAGAGAAAGGATAGAAAGGATGCAGGCAACATACACCAAAATGGCAATGGGACTAAGGAAAAGCACACCGGACTATATCTGGAAAATGAAAGCAGGATGCAAGGGAATAGGAATAATCATGAAGAAAAGGGCGGAGGATTATATAGGTACCATCATGGGAATGGAAGAGGAGAGATTGCCCAAGAAATGCTTGAAGGAAAAGGCGAGAGGGATCATAAACGGAAACGCGACGAAATGGGGAAGAGAAATGGAAGACGCCATGAATCAAGTGGGAGAGGGGCAAATAGGAGACACAATAAGAAGAAGCAACAGGAGGGAGTGGAAAACGAAGACAGGGAGAGCAGTGCAAAACTTGTCGGATCAAGAAACACAAAGAAATTGAGAAAAAATCGACAGATCAAGGTTTTGCGTTGAATATAAAGACATGAACACAGAAGTGAGGATGGAAGAGTATTGGAGGAAAGGAACAACGCGGGGGGAAATTAGAGAAACTTGGGCAAGGATAAGTTGTGGGAGTGTAGGGAAGGAGAAAGAAAAAGGATTAAAGGATACGAGATGCAGAGTGTGCAACAGTGACGAGGAAACGCTGAAGCACATAGAGGAATGCTAGGAGGCAAACGCGCAAATGGACGAAGAGGTGAAAAGGAAATATCAACGATGGGTGGAACAGCAGAAGGGAGAAATAGCAGCGGGATAGAGCAGAGCTCTAAAAGGAAAGGAAATAGTGGAAGAACTCTGCGAGGTAGTCCGGGAATATTATACGATAGGGAAAAGGAAGGGGGAGGAAACTGGGAGGGAAGTTCAGAGAGGAAAGTGGAGGAGAAATGTAAATAATAGAGATATGGCAAAAAAGAAAACGTATTGTAAAAAGAGAAACAGACGGGAGATTGTAAAAGCCCGCAAGGGTGTACATGTGAAAGAATAAAGAAAATACTATTAAACATATGTTCGTTAACCTACTGTAAAACCTTCAGTTTTATTAATATGTTTAATTAAATAAACGGTAAAATAGTATAAATACACATTCCTCCACAAAACTACGTCGCTGGCTATATTATCGCTTGATCCAGGCGCATCATCGTTCCGAAATATACGAAGTGAACCTTATAACTTATTTTGGAAATTATTATAATTAATGATATAGTAGAAGTGTATGTTTATTCCTATGGAGATGCTTAATGGACGTGCATATTAAAATCGGAAGCGTTTCGACACGAAAATATGAGTCTTATGAGTCAGGGGTAGCTCCACGTCCCCACTCCTAAAACTCAAAACGAATATGCCTGCACACACAAACATAAAATTGATATTACATGACGCTAAAGCTGGCAGACAGACCTAGCAGACGCGCGTCGCCCGCACCGAGTACATTTTTATCGTGACTGTACGCGCTCAATCCGCAGCGTAGCGAGGCAGCATAGGGCCTACCCCCACCACTTAGCCGCTCGTGAATGAGCCAGATATATCCGTCTGGCGGAAATAATGTTTTCTTTTGCTTAACAATAACCCTCACAGGGATGAATCATGAGTTGATCGTTTCGTCCACTCATATAGATTAAGCATGTAAATCGTCAAGTCGCAATTGTCATGCGTGTTGACGGCAGACGACTTTAAACAAAAATGTTGTTCGAATACGGAGACCCGAATGGCGGATAACTTTTTTTATTCTTAATTAACAAAAGCCGTCATCGGGATGAAACAAAGGGGTATCGATTAGGCGAAGTATATAGAATAAGCACGTAAGTAGAAAAAGTCGCTACTGTCATGCGTGTTAGCAGCAGACGGCCTTTTTTGAGATTTTTCGTGCGAGTGAGGCGGCGCGATTCGCGAATAACAATTTTTTAATTAACCTAACAAAGTCGGCACCGGGATAAATCATAGGTCAATCGATTCGCCTCATTATAAACAATAAGCAGCTGAATTTAAAAAGTAGCTGCTGTCATGCAGGTTGGCAGCAGACGACCTTTTGTGAATTTAATCGTGCAGCCAGCACCACTCTTTTCGCGAATAACAATTTATTTTTGTTAATGAACAAATGCCGTCACCGGGATTCAACACAGAGGGATCGATTCGGCTAATTATATAGAACAAGCACGTAAATATAAAAAGTCCCTACTGTCATGCGGGTTGGCAGCAGACGACCTTTCGTGAATTTAATCGTGCGGCCAGCACGACTCTTTTCGCGAATAACAATTTATTTTTGTTAATGAACAAATGTCGTCACCGGGATTCAACATAGGGGAATCGATTCGGCTAATGATATAGAGTAAGCAAGTAAATATAAAAAGTCCCTACTGTCATGCGGGTTGGCAGCAGACGACCCTTTTTGAGATTTTTCGTGCGAGTAAGGAGGCGCGATTGGCGAATAACAATTTTTTAGTTAACTTAACAAAGTCGGCCCCGGGATCAATCATAGGTCCATCGATTCGTCTCATTATAAACAATATGCAGCTGAATTTAAAGAGTAGCTGCTGTCATGCAGGTTGGCAGCAGACGACCTTTTGTGAATTTAATCGTGCGGCCGGCACGACTCTTTTCGAGAATAACAATTTATTTTTGTTAATCAACAAATGCCGTCATAGGGACGAAATATAGGGCGATCGATTCGGCCAAGTATATAGGATAGGCATGTAAATATAAAAAGTCGCTACTGTCATGCGGGTTGGCAGCAGTCGACCCTTTTTGAGATTTTTCGTGCGAGTAAGGAGGCACGATTCGCGAATAACAATTTTTTAATTAACTTAACAAAGTCGGCCTCGGGATAAATTATAGGTCAATCGATTTGTCTCATTATAAACAATATGCAGCTGCATTTAAAAAGTACCCATGCCGGTATTCCCGGTGCCGACTTTGTTAAGTTAATTAAAAAATTGTTATTCGCGAATCGCGCCTTCTTACTCGCACGAAAAATCTTTAAAAAAGGCCGTCTGCTTTCAACACGCATGACAGTAGCGACCTTTGCTATTTATGTGCTTATTCTATATAATTAGCCGAATCGATCCCCCTATGTTTCATCCCGGTGACGGCATTTGTTCATTAACAAAAATAAATTGTTTTTCGGGTAAAGAGTCGTGCTGGCCGCACGATTGAATTCACAAAAGGTCGTCTGCTGCCAACCTGCATGACAGCAGCTACTTTTTAAATTCAGCTGCTCATTGTTTATAATGAGACGAATCGATTGACCTATGATTTATCCCGGTGCCGACTTTGTTAAGTTAATTAAAAAAATTGTTATTCGCGAACCGCGCCTCCTTACTCGCACGAAAAATCTCAAAAAGGCCGTCCGCTGCTAACACGCATGACAGTAGCGACTTTTTATATTTACGTGCTTATTCTATATACTTCGCCGAATCGATCCCAATATGTTTCATCCCGGTGACGGCTTTTGTTAATTAAGAATTTAAAAAGTTTTCCGCCATTCGGGTCTCCGTACTCGAACACAATTTTTGTGTAAAGTCGTCTGCCGTTAACACGCTTGACAATTGCGACTTGACGATTTACAGGCTTAATCTATATGAATGGACGAAACGACCGACTCATGATTCATGCCGGTGACGGTTGTTGTTAAGCAAAAAAAAAATCATTATTTCCGCCAGACGGATTAAACACAGAAAACACGACGGTGATGAGCAAATTTATGTTAGGGGTGGTTTACCCCCTCAAATTTGCTGTCCCGCCGAAACGCAAAAATGCGTCAATTTGAATTTTGATTCCCCTTCAAAATAATACCTGTTTTATGAATTTTTATACAACCCTATTAAGCGTGGGGTGAAAAACGGCAAATGGAGGGGTGGTTTACCCCTTAATTATATTTCTAATCAACACTCTTGTAGTGGATTTTTCATCGCTTAATATTAGAGGAATTTTCGATTTTGTTTCATTCGGATCGGTCAACTGCTTGTGGGAGAAACTTTGAGGGGTGGTTTCATCCCCTAACACCGTTTTTCTGCCGACACAAAAAAAACATGTTTAATAGTTTGCAATGCTTTACCACATATATGAGTTTCAACGAAATCGAAAGTGGATACTTCAATTATGTTTCTCGTCAGAGGTTTAGTTACCCCTTAAGACGAATGTAATAATTTTGAAATATGATAAAACATTAAATTGTAGCTTATAGAAATATTTAAAATTAGCGGATATACTTTAAACACAGAAAAAACGACCATGATAAATAAATTTATGTTAGGGGTGGTTTAAACCCTTAAATTTGCTATGCCGCCAAAACGCAAAAACCCGTCAACTTTAATTTTAATTGCCCTTCAAAACGATACCTGTTTTATTCATTTGCATACAACCCTCTTAAGTGCGGGGTGAAAAAAGGCAAATTGACGGGTGGTTTACCCCCTAATTAAATTTTTTCTTAACATTTTTGTTCAGGAATCACGATCCGCTCGTAATTCCCGAATTGTTCATAATTTTCCGCGGGAATTAGACGAGCGGGTCACGCCGGGATACTCTCGCGGCTGTCGTCGATGGCGCCACTTTTCTGGGCATTTCCTCTCATCGATCGCGTGATCGCGCGGCTTTTCCCTCACTCACCCTCATTCTTCCCTCTTCAATCACAGAGACCACACGCGTCGTCTCACGGGTTGGTCAGCAAACAGGACATTTCCTCATCGAATTTTTCGGGGCCATAGTTCCTCGGAACGGCAGTATTCGGGACTCATTGAATAACTCGTAATTTCGGGCGATATTATTCGTTACAGGCGGATCGTCAAGATCTCGGTCGATCCGATCCTTCTCCCGCGTGTCGGGACGCGTCTCACGGCGGCGGCCATTGTCCGCCCTCGTTCGGGAAAGTTCTCATCAACACTTTAAAACCGGCCTTTCCTCACATTTACCGGGCTAATTTTCCACACGTGTACTGTAACATTGTATTATATCTTGTTAATATACTTTTTGACGATGAAGTCTTTGTCGCGGCGTACGGGAGAGCTGCGGGCGAAGTTGGGCGATTCCTTATCGCCTAGACCTAGACAAAGGCGAGAACAAGGGATCGACTGTTGCTTGGCTGCACGTCATCATCGGACGAGATGACGACGTGCAACAGCGGGGGCATTCGAACGCCAGATCTCGACGATGACGGAAGCATTTCCTCTAAAGGCCCACCTCATGGGCATAAATATAAAATAGTTCACCGAATCGTTATTCGGACATTATTGTATCAAACTTTCATACTACGTCTTCTACATACCTTACGCTTCGTGGGAAATAAATATTGTTAAAAATCTTTACTACGACAAATCAAAAGTGGGATACACTCGCGCTTTCCAACATCGCGAGTTGTATAGAATATTCAGTGACACTTAGTGCCTGTAGTGGATAATCCATCTCGATTCGTGAAGAAGAAACTTTCGGCTGGTTATCGCGAAAATGGGTCGCGCCAGTTCTGGTGAGACGAGCGACAGAAGGGATCGGACGAAGGCCAAACGGAGGGAAAAGCAACGCCCGACGGACAAAGGGACATCGGGGAGACGTGGCTCGAAGCGATCTCACGGAAGTCCGGAGAGCCCAACGAGGGCTAAGAAAACGAGCTCAGATCCAGGACGCAGTGTCTCGCCTGTGAAATCTACCGTAGGTGACACAAACTTTGCCCAGCTCACGGAGGTACTATCAGGTATCGTAAAAATGAACACTCAGAAGTCAGGCAGCAACTTCATAAACGAGAAATTCCTGCCTGAATTTGATCCGTCAGAAAAAAATCTGTCAGCAACGGATTGGTTGGACAAAGTGAATACGATCGCTGTATTGCATGGATGGGATGAAAAGTCCAAACTTTAGTTAGCGGTGTGCAAGCTTCTAGGCAACGCGAAAGTCTGGTATAACGAAATGCATGAGTTGCAACTATCGTGGCCGGTGTTTTCGCATGCTATTGTAAAACAATTCCCCGACGAACGTAGTTTTGGGAAATTGATGGAAGAAGCAGTTTTATACAAAAGTAAACCCGGTCTAGATCTTCAAACGTATAGCCTAAAAAAAGTAGGAAAGTTGAATAAGCTTAGATTCGACTTATCAGAAGACAAGGTTGTTGATTTCGTGACACGCGGAATCCATGACGATGGAATTCGCACTACGGCCTCAGCGACTCGTAAAACCCTTCACGAACTAAACGATTGCTTCAATATTTTCCGGGAACAAGATAATAGTAAAGCCAAAGAATAAAAAAAAATCAGTCGCGCTACAGCGCTTCAGGAAAGTTGAAAGTCCTTGAGGAAAAGGAAAGTACTTGCTACCAGTGTGGCGAGAAGGGCCATAAGAGATACAGATGTCCCGAAAAGGAAAATATCCCAGCAACGAAAGCTAGCGAGAACCCAAGATCGAATGAAAAAAAGGATGGTAAGACCACGTGCGGGTTCTGTAACAGGGCCGGTCACACAGAGAGCCAGTGCTACAGTAGACGCGGAAACAAGGAGGGGACAAAGACCCAATGACTAAGCCGTTCCGGGGGTACCTTAGAAGTCCGCGAAGTTAATAAACTCGAAGTACGCAAACCACTTAAAATGTGCCGCATAAACGATATCGAAAATGAATGTATCATCGATCTGGGGAGTGATTGCTCGATAATACGTGACTGCGCAGCAAGGGCACTCGGGTTGAAACTACTTCAAACAAAAGAAATCTTGTCAGCCTTCAATCAGGCGTTAGTGACGCCGATTGCCCGCGCTGAAACTCAAATCCTAATCGATGATATAGCTTTGGAGATAGAGATTCATATAGTCCCGGATGAGCAACTATCGAGAAAAATATTCATCGGGCGCGATATCCTAGCCAACCCAGGAGTAAAAGCAACTGTGGATGCGTCGGGAATAAAGTTAATAAAAGAGAGCGCTCGCGGCAAATCGGTGGGACCCCTGGAGATTAATAATGTCGAAATGAGTATAAGAGCGATAACTGAAAACGACGTTCGGTGCCCAACGAGCGATACTAAGGTCATGACTAAACTAGTAGCGCTCTTAAACAAATACCGCTGTCTGATACAATAAACGCTGATACAAATCGCTGATACAAACGCTGATACAAATAAACGAGTATCGCGTTGAACATGGGAGAATTGGGCAAGGCTAAGGGTACAACAATGAAAATTAGATTGTTAGATGAAGAACCAGTGCATTATCGACCGCGAAGACCATTATCGTATGCGGAACGTGAAAAGGTCAAAGAGATTATTGGGGATTTGGAGGTTAACGGTATTATTCGGGAAAGTAATTCGCCGTATGCGAGTCCCATTTTACTTGTATCGAAGAAAAACGGAGAAACTCGCATGTGCGTCGATTATCGAGCAGTTAACAAAAAAACGAAACCTGACCCACACCCTTTACCGCACATTGATGACCAAATAGATCGATTGTCAGGCAAAAAGTTCTTTATTTCTTTGGATCTCAAGTCAGGGTTTTATCAAATTCCCATGGACGAAGAGTCGATCGAAATTACTGCATTCGTGACTCCGGATGGTCAATATGAATTTCTGCGCGTACCTTTCGGTCTCAAAAATTCACCCGCGGTCTTTCAGAGAGCTATCAATCGGGCTCTGGGGGAATTGAGATTTTCCATTGCTCTAGTGTATGTGGACGATATCCTCATACCGGCGTCGAGCATTGATCAGGCGTTTCAAAACCTTGAGCTCGTTATCGAGGCCCTCAAGAAATATAATTACACGCTAAACTTGACCAAGTGTAAATTTATTGAAAAGACCATCGATTATCTAGGCAGAGAAATATCAGCAGAAGGGGTACGGCCGGGTAGATACAAAATTGAAGCAGTACTAAACGCGGCAAAACCGACGAATGTAAAAGAACTCCGGTGGTTCCTCGGTCTTGCCAACTATTTTAGGAAAGGGGGTAGCCGGTTAAGGGGGGTCTGACGGCCCCCACCGAGTTTGATCGAATCGACCCAAAAACCTGAAAGAGGGCTGAAAAACAAAATTTTAGAGATATTTTTTAACCCCCTAAACCCTTATGAAAACACCATAATCGCAAAAAATGCGTTTTTTTTATGTTTAATTTTTTTTCGAGCTTTCAAATGCATTTTAAAGCGGTTTTAACACAACCAAAATTTTGTTTCAGATGTGTAGACATGCCCTGAATTTTTCCAGATTTTTTCGTAAAGTTAAATCATGTGCAACATAATTTTAATGGCATAAAAACCGTAAAAAATCGTCATTTTTTGTATTTAATGCTATGGTTTTTATTGACGTATTAATGGTAAAAAATCGTGCACCATAGCATAGAAAGCTACTATCTTCCTCTACAAAATGACGCTAATTGGGCTCAATTCGGTCGTCTCTAGCGTCCGAAAATCAAACTTGAATAAATTCCGTTTTTATAATTTGAGCATTTTCAGTTACGAAAATGACACAAAATCATATTTTTCAATTATTTTACTTAATAAAAGTACATTTTGGGGTTTCTGAGGTCGCCGATTACAAATTTGATGTCAAACAGCTAACAAAAAAAAAAATTACACATGTCATCAAATGAAAATGGTATTTGCTATTTCGGTTTTTTCAATAATTAAAAGTCATTGTATTTTAAAAAATCTATTTATTTATAATAATATTACATACATTCATCTAATATATACATTAAACAGACACAAGTAATACATACATTGCAACATGATTGTTATGTTGTTAATCTTCGTCACTGTGTTCTTCAATAACAGGTTCGACATTATCAACGTGAAATAGATTCGTTAGAATTTGAGCTGGGCGGATGATTTTGGACAAATACCGGGCATGACTTAAAAAGTAAATGATTGTTGCAACGTGGGCACAGCAACCAACAGTTCTTAGCCCATTTGCACAATCACATACGTAGTTTTTTATACCGTTATATCCAATACTGTTAGGGTCGTACTGAACGTAACATCTGTATACTTTCTTGTTTATATGTCTTGATTTAACTTCACATTTCAAAATGGTATCGTCCTCCAACAAGTATTGCATATTCAAAAGTCCTTCTTCGGTATACATTTCAGCTAAGTATGAAACAGTTTGCGATAACTGGTACGAGCCAGTGAAAAGGATCTTCAAATCTTGCTCTGTCATTTCCGGAAAGTCTAATACGTCATTTGATGTTAACGGTTTGAAGATCCTTTTCTTCCTATTCCAGTTTTGTTCTTCCACAACTTTCGCTAAAGAATTGTCAACGTCTTTTCTTTTCAACATTTGCTCGGCAATTTGATCTTGTAAATCGGTATCGCAATTCAGTCTTTTTCCAAACTCATTAACCAAAAAATTCGCTACTTTGCAATAAAGCATCGCTGAATCCAACATGTTGTTGTTAAACTGATTATGCAAGAGTTTGAATTTACTACCGATTATACCGTGGACAGCCTCTACCACCCACCTCAATTTCGTAACAAATCGACTTTCGTTTGCTTCATTTGTTGGAAGTTGCTTTCTTTTGCCTTTCAACGCTGGCATCAACACAACGAACCCTTGAGATTCTAACCAATCTTTGACGTCTCTGAACCCCCTGTCAAGTATAAAAACATCCCCTTTTTTGAGGATTGATCTCAAGCCGTTCGGATCACTTAGTACATGTTGTAAGATTTTCGCATCATTCACAATTGCTTCGTACGGTCCGTAAACATCTATTACATATCCATCTGTGGCACAAACTGTGAAGGGTTTACAGAGTGGACACTTTTTCTGACCAGAGAAAGATTTTTTTTGGTAACAATTATTACTACTTTTTTGGTGTCGAAGGTATGAACCATCAGCAATCAAGAGCAGGCGATCTTCAAATCCGTGTAATTTTTTTACGTAAGGCGACGTGTGATTAGCAATTAAATCTTCGCGAGAACATGCCCGAGCTCCGAAACGAAGTGGAAAGACGTCTTTCGCGAATGAATCCAAAACCGATTTGCAATAAGCAGATACTAGTTGTTCAGATTTGATATCGAAAATTGACGCAGTGATTGTGTTGGAATTTCCAGTTCTTAATTTAAAAAGGAATATTAAAAGAGCTTGATTAATACTGCGATTTTGAGAATTTCGCAAAGTGACCAACATGTTTTTTAGAGTCTTGATTTCTGCAACTGTGTATCCAGTTAGCGATTTTATGCGCTCTGCCGATAAATTGTAATCATCTACTCTGTCTAAAATACTGTTGTCGCATTTTTTGGACAGTGCATCCAAAAATAATGCCAACTCTTGAGAACTGATAGTACAAGTATTCGAAAATATTTTCAAGTTTGAAATTTCGTCAACGTACATACGTTCACTGATAAGATGTACAGGACAACAGCGATTGCCTTTTGGAATGAAAATTCGTGAACTTATAAATACCTGTAACCTCGCTTTAAACGGAACAACCGGAGATGTCGTAATTGGAGTAAGACATACGCAACAACATTTGTGAGTCGCGGTAACTCTGTTGAAAGGCATCTCGATCATTTCATAGTCCGGTTCTCTTGGACGAAGAACGTAAGGAGGGTCCTTAGAAGATTGTGATGACTGTCCTGTGGAAGATCCAGACTCCGACCGTGACAATTGTTGCGAAGACTGTTCCGAAGATTTTTTGTGTCATCTGATACTGTCAAATTGGAGAGTGTTGATGAATGTCTCTCTACAGGATCGACAGAATTTTGTTCGCGATTAACATCTGGCAGAGGATTTTCCTCGGGATTGACGTTTGGCTGAGGATTTTCTTCGGGATTAAAATCCAACTGAAGATTTTCTTCAGGATCAGAATCACTGCTCGTCGATGGTGAAACCGTTCGGGATTTAGCGATTGCGGAACGACACAGATGACATAAAACGTCACCTTTCTCTACTCGTTTACCTAGTAGTTTAGTATATAAGTGTACGTCATCATCTGAAGAAATGGACTTCTGTTTTCCGGTATCATAACGCAACAATCTGTTGCATCTTATGCACCTTTCACCAGCCGTACATTTTCGTTTTTTCGGTGGCATCGCACAGTTTTTCCTAAAGAAAAAAAAGAACATTGTTATTTTTTTTATTATGATTAACAAATTATTTTTTTTTTTTGAAAAAAATGAAAAAAGTAACTGAAACCCGGAATAAAAAAAAACCATAATTAAAAAAACAAATAGAACAAAAGTAACGAAAATCGAAAGTACATTAAAAATTGTAAATCAAAACAAAAAAAATGTTGAAAACATCGGTAAACAAAACAGAAATAAATTATTGTATTCCAAATCATTTTTTTATTGAAATATCGTTTCGTCTTAGTTTTGTTTTTTTTTTGCTTTTTTTTAATTCTTTTCATGTGAGTGAACTAAACAACAACTTGAAGTTGACGGCCACCTTCTGTACGATTTCAAGTCGACTATGAGGCAAACGATTGTAGATTGAGGTTATGATTATAAATCAATTTTTATGTTGATTGATATTTAAATTGATATTCAAACTCACCTTAGAATACTGCTTCAATCACTTCGTGTTGAGATAGGCAGGTTAAACGATAAATTAAAAAAACGCTGTTAACAAAACAAATAGATTTGTTTAACGGAGCAGAGCGCGTCGCATGACGTGTGTACTGGACGGCGGCTGAACACAGAGAGAAAGAGAGACCGCGTGGAGCGGGGTTCTCGATGCGTCAGTGCGTAGTGGGCATGCGCAGTACCGTGCGGAAGGGCATACGAGCCTAAGGCCCACGTGGGTACGGTGGCCTTAGGCACTCGGGTACGTGGCTTAATAAGGTACAAGTTGGGATTTTCTCCGCCAGGTGACAGTTTAGTCGGGGAATTCCAAATTTTTTTTCTGAATAATACGTAATTTTTTGTTTGTTAATATAACTATTGACAGCTGTTACGATTAAAAATTCGTGTATAAGAATGAATTTATAATCAGCGACCTAAAAAATCCTTATTAATATCGTTCCCATAGCTTTTTTAAAAAATTTCAAAAATTAAAATATTTTTTCTTCGTTTTGACAGCTGTCATGTGACAAAACTAATTTTTGACATCAAATTTGTAATCGGCGACCTCAGAAACCCCAAAATGTACTTTTATTTAAAAAAATAATTGAAAAATATGATTTTGTGTCATTTTCGTAACTGAAAATGCTCAAATTATAAAAACGGAATTTATTCAAGTTTGATTTTCGGACGCTAGAGACGACCGAATTGAGCCCAATTAGCGTCATTTTGTAGAGGAAGATAGTAGCTTTCTATGCTATGGTGCACGATTTTTTACCATTAATACGTCAATAAAAACCATAGCATTAAATACAAAAAATGACGATTTTTTACGGTTTTTTTGCCATTAAAATTATGTTGCACATGATTTAACTTTACGAAAAAATCTGGAAAAATTCAGGGCATGTCTACACATCTGAAACAAAATTTTGGTTGTGTTAAAACCGCTTTAAAATGCATTTGAAAGCTCAAAAAAAAATTAAACATCAAAAAAACGCATTTTTTGCGATTATGGTGTTTTCATAAGGGTTTAGGGGGTTAAAAAATATCTCTAAAATTTTGTTTTTCAGCCCTCTTTCAGGTTTTTGGGTCGATTCGATCAAACTCGGTGGGGGCCGTCAGACCCCCCTTAACCGGCTACCCCCTTTATTCAGGCCTTTGCCGGGATAGTCGCCCCATTGACGAATTTACTTCGTAAAGTCGTTGAGTTCAAGTGGGGGGAAGAGCAGTCGGACGTGGTAAACAAGATAAAGAAAATACTTACGAACAGACCGATCCTAGCCATCTACGACCCCAAGCTCGAAACCGAGGTACATACGGACGCTAGCTCTATAGGGTTAGGGGCAATATTAATACAAAAGAATGACAACGAAAAACGGGTCGTCTCGTACTATAGTCGTAAAACCTTCACGGAAGAACGAAAATACCATTCCTATGACCTAGAGACGCTTGCAGTGGTCGAAGCCCTTAAGACGTATCGAGTTTATTTATTAGGGATAAAATTTACCACAGTTAACGATTGCACAGCGGTCCGAGCGACAGCCGTAAAAAAGGACATTCAACCCCGGGTCGCTAGATGGTGGGTTTATATGCAAGACTACGATTTCGGCATCGTATATCGACCAGGGGCCCAAGGAGCACATGTAGACTATTTAAGTCGTAACCCGGTTTGAAATGAATGGATTAAGATATCTCAAATGCGAGACCCTGACAGAGAAGTCATACGTAAAATACTTGAGTCCGGGATAGTTCAGCGAGATACGAAGCAATACTTTGAACGGTTTGACTTAAAGGGCGGAGTAATTTTCAGACGAACGGATACGGGAAACAAGTGGGTAGTACCACGCGCTTCACGCTTTCACATTGTTAAGGCGTGTCATGACGACCAAGGGCATTTCGCATTAGAAAAAATTCTTGAGAAGGTCAAGGAGCATTATTGGTTCAAAGGTATGCGGAGATTCGTTTCCAAATACGTTAAAGCGTGTGTGAATTGTTTGTATTACAAAACTACATCGGGACGTAAGCCGGGCTTGTTACACCCTATAGAGAAGGTCGCCATTCCATTCCATACTATACACATCGATCACGTGGGCCCCTTCGTGAAGAGTAAACGCAAGAACACCCACATATTGAACATAGTAGACGGCTTCACGAAGTTCTGTATTCTTGAACCTACACAAAATACGAAGACCAAGTGGGTCATAAAGACACTGGAGCAATTGTTTGCAATTTTTGGAGTACCCACGAGGATCATCAGCGATAGCGGGACTTGTTTTACGTCTCACTGTTTCGCTGCGTACTGTCGAGAATATGGTATCAAGCATGTGTTGAATGCCGTTGCAACTCCACGAGCAAACAGGCAAGTCGAACGTGTAAATGCGACGGTCCTCAATTCACTAGCCACCACCAGCGCTGGTGCACCAGAGGATAAATGGGACGAATACGTCAAGAAGGTGCAAAGCGGTATCAACTGTACTACCAATTGGACCACTCAACGGAGCCCCAACCAGGTCTTGTATGGTTACAAGCCTCGTAGTACGGCGGATGCAGCGCTACTTGCGTCGATACAAGAGACATTAGACCAGGTGGATCTGACGGAGTTGCGCAAGGAAGCCAAGTGTGCTACTGACGGGGAACAAGCGAGTCAAAAGGCTCGGTTCGATGCACGAATGTTCAAGCCACCGCGATATGCGGTGGGGGATATCGTCATGACAGCAGCTAATCCAGTGGCTACAGGACAAAGCAAGAAATTAATTGCGAAAGCCAAAGGTCCTTTCAGGGTCACCGCAGTACTTCCGCATGATCGCTATGAAGTTGAAGACCTGACGGAACTTAAGAAAACTCGAGGCCAAAGAACTGTGGTTGCGGTGGACAGTATGCGTAAATGGATCACGTTTGACGCCCTGGAGTAGTGTCAGGTGAGATACAATTTATTACTAACCTGTTCTTATCATTTAAGGTTCTGAAGTTAAGTCGGTAGACTTTAGAGGGCTTCAAACCGATAAGAGGCGCAGGTTATTGGAGGGGCACGTTTGAAGGCCAGGTCAGGTCAACCGGAGTTAGCTCAGTGATGCAGTCGGTGGGCTTCATGGAAGAAAGTTTTCCTGACGCACCGACGGTAGAGGCATTCACTAGCTGAAGTCTGATGGAGTACGGTGACGTACTTGGTACCCCTGGTCCTACAGCACGATGACGGTGCTGCTTGGATATTACAAGGTTATACCTTGGGCCGCAGTCAGAGGTACTCTGGCACGACCCTTGGTCAGGGTCGTGTGGATGGAGTCCTCGGGGCGAGGCCGGGACCATTTGGCCAAGTCAATTGAACTCTGGCACGATCCTTGGTCAAGGTCGTGTGGATGGCGTCATTTGGCGGAGGCCGGGACCATGAGCAGTCGGAGTCGGGACGGGCTTCTCGCCGAGATGGCTCGGTCGCCCTCTCGGCGTTATGGGGCACCTGGCAAGGCTGGCGACCAGTTGCGAGCTCGATTTCAAAATAATGAAGTGCACCTCCCATCCACTAAACCTCATCCTTGCGCACAAAGTAGTCATTGTGACATGTTTCGTGCATCCAGATGAACTTGATCACTTCATCAATGGACGGCAAGAATGGTGCTGCAAGGCCTACTGAGTCCGAAGTGTATGCTCGGTATACTGACGTCTAACGAAGGAAATGCGCAATTGACATTTCAGGTTGAACGCTGGACTCCTCCGGGGAAACCGTTGGACAAGCCGAGGGCGGCTTGGTGGTCAGGAAGGCCGAATGACGACGAAATCTTTGTCGCGGCGTACGGGAGAGTCGCGGGCGAAGTTGGGCGATTCCTTATCGCCTAGACCTAGACGAAGGCGAGAACAAGGGATCGAATGTTGCTTGGCTGCACGTCATCATCGGACGAGATGATGACGTGCAACAGCGGGGGCATTCGAACGCCGGATCTCGACGACGACGGAAGCATTTCCTCTAAAGGCCCACCTCATGGGCATAAATATAAAATAGTTCACCGAATCGTTATTCGGACATTATTGTATCGAACCTTTATACTACGTCTTCTACATACCTTACGCTTCGTGCGAATTAAATATTGTTAAAAATCTTTACTATGACATTTTATATTATTTTTCCGTACATCAAGAACTTGACGCCTTTTCTTTTTCCACCTACACCAGATCTTCCGGGTTCTTCTCAATCATTTTTGGTCCTTCGAGCCGGATCTGGCGGGAGATTACGTGCCAGTTCTTCGGGAAAAAGTGCAGTGAAACATGTGTGAGAAAATTCGGGACAATTTTCGGGACTTATATCTGGACGAATCGGGACTCAGTGAGTTTTTCGGGAGTGAAAATCGAAGCTCGCAAAAGTTTTGCTCAGCGAAGACGCCACACGACGCGTTTGCTCGAGTTCGAATTTTCAACGGCTTTGTTTCACGCGTCTAGTGCGCGCTCTCTCACTCTCATTCCGCCATACGCGGCGTCGCTCGGGTATATCACGCGTCGATAGTGCGCGCTCTCTCCTTCTTGGAGAGAAGTGCTCTCATTGGCTATCGCTCAGTCACGTTCAGACTTCGGACAGAGAAGATCGTGCGCGCTCTCTCGCGCTCGGATTCAGCCTTCTCATTGGCTCTCGCTCAGTATCTCGCGGGCTTCGTACCGTGTGGATCATGCGTTCTCTCTCAGATACACGTGACAGACACACAAGTGAGATTTTACGCGCAACGCTTGGGATTCTCTCATGGGCAATCATACGCGTCACATTTTTCGGGACATTTTTCTCAGAGAGGTGCTACGGTCGCGAGACACGTGCTCGGGTTAACGTGCCGGCCACTCATGGGACGTTTGGACTCAACAGGCCACGGGAGCTCGATCGGTACGTAAAGCAGCTTCATCGAACATTTGGTGAGTTTTTCTCAAGAAATCTCTTGGGTCGGTCTCAGTGTCGCGTAATTGACATTCGGGCGTTACGCGTGCACTTGGCCTGTGAATTGGGAATCCGTTTGGACAATTTTCGGTCATTTTCGGGGGTGCGTAGCGACATTGGACATTTTCGGTCGTCTTCGGGTGTGCGTAGCGACATTGGTCATTTTCGGTCATTTTCGGGTTCGCGCAGTGACTGGACATTTTCAGTCATTTTCGGGTGTGCGTAGCGACATTGGACATTTTCGGGTTCGCGCAGTGCCTTTGGACATTTTCAGTCACTATCGAGTGTGCGAGTGTCTTTGGAGATTTTCGGTCGTTTTCGGGTTCGCATAATGACGTACGGACATTTTGAGTCACTTTCGGGTTTGCGCAGTGATTTCGGACATTTTGGGTCACTTTCGGGTTTGCGCAGTGGTTTCGGACATTTTCGGGTTTGCGCAGTGATTTCCGACATTTTCGGTCACTTTCGGGTTTGCGCAGTGATTTCCGACATTTCCGGTTATTTTTGGGTTTGCGAAGTGATTCCGGACATTTTTCGGGAATTATATCTCACAAGAAATCGCACTCTCGCACGCGCTCAGCTCATCGAAGTTTTTGATCACTCACCGATCGGGTATCGGGAAATTTTGGACAGTTCTTGTTTCAAAGAATCGTTTTCGATCATTTTCGGGTTTTACACATCGAGTGGTTCCGGGAGTTTTTTGAACATTATATCAACTAATCGACTTCGAGATTTTTCGGGCGTTACTACAGTAGTACTTCGGAGATTTCGGACGGGTTCTTAGCACTATACTCGCGGGTGTTTCGTCTTTTCTCAGTGACGGGAACGCGTAAGCCTCGCGTTTGTTGTCCAGTTCGGATTACCTACGAGTAATTCGTGGACAATACATCGCACAGCGAGGAATTCGAATTTCCGAGTTTTTCTAACGAATCGGGCTCGGGCTCGTGAGAACGTAGAGACTTTCCGTTCTCAGAACAAGTCAACGGGCAAGGACTCATTATCGGGAACTTACGTCTCACGGGTATGCGCAGTCTCATCGGGGCCATCCATTTCGCGGCCTTCTACATCGGGACCAGCTTCATCGGGTGCATCCACATCATCATCCGGGTATGCATGTTCACACTGCAAGGGTGCTCACTTCATCGTGGCGTGCCCGAGCTTTCGGCAACTCTCAAACGAGGCTAGTCGGGAAGAAGTCATCCGTCAGCGCCTGTGTTTCAATTGTCTGGGGAAACACAGCGTAGCGGCGTGCCAGGGGACGACCAGATGCAAGGAGTGTGATCGTAAATATCACACGAAGATCCACACCGGGTGGTCAAAATCTGGGGACCAACGAGCCACGGGTACGGCTCGACGCAACCCACAGTCGTCCTCTGCGGGAACATCGAGCACATCGGGAGCTACTCGATCATCGGGCTCAACACAATGAGAGACGGGGGCATTAGCTTGCTCGGGTGCTAGCTCATCAACGCTTCCGGGATTTTCAACTCTGCTGGCCACGGGCTTGGCAGATCTCGAATTAGCATTCGGGGCAACTCACCGGGTACGAATGCTAATCGACAACGGATCGGAGCTCACCTTTGTTTCATAGAAGTTGGCGAGACAACTCAAGCTTCACCGGGAGAACGCAGCCATTCCTATCACTGGGATTGGCGGGACTCATTCGGCCTTGACACGAGGCGCAGTCACCTGCATTTTACATTCAGTAAACTCTAATCATGAAATAAATGTTCAAGCGTTCATTTTACCTACGCTAATGCCTATCCTTCCTTCCTTCTCAACATCCGGATTACATTGATCTTATTTGGACAGGTTGCAATTAGCAGACCCAGATTTTCTCTCACCAAGGGCGATTGATTTCGTTTTGGGAGCAGACTCATATTCTCAATTTATTCGTTCAGAAATTCGAAAAGGAGCAGACGGGACTCCTATGGCGCAGAATTCGATATTCGGGTGGTTCGTTCTTGGCCCAATCGCCAATCGGGCTTCATGTTCGGGATTGTCGCATCAAGTTTCGGTAGATCACAACTTCGAGAAAGTTCAGGATCTTCTCACTCGATTTTGGAAACAGGAAGAGGCTCTCAATCTACCTGCTCTTCAATTTACGCCTGAAGAACAGGAATGTGAGTCTCATTTTGTGCGGACTCACTTGCGGGATTGAACGGGACGGTATATCGTTCGATTGCCGATAATGTCGTCTGCGAGTCGACTCGGGGCCTCGTACGGTAGGACAGCCCAGAGCCTGCAAAGGCTATTACGACAACTATCATGGGATACCTCATATCAGAAACTATATTCAGAGTTTCTGCACGAATATGAGGAACAGTCTCACATGACACGGGCTTCACGTGCGCTTTCTAAAAAATCGCGGGTTTATTATCTTCCTCACCACGGGGTGTTGAAAGAATCGAGCACTACAACGAAATTGAGGGTTGTTTTTAACGGGTCAAGCGCTACGAGAACGGGAGTATCGCTCAACGACATTTTGCACACGGGTGCGAAATTGCAACGGGACATTTCAGACGTTCTATTATGGGTACGACGACATCGATACATCTTTGCAACGGATATTACGAAGATGTTTCGGCAAATTCAGGTTCATCGGGACGATTGGGATCTACAGCGGATATTGTGGGTCGATCAACGCGGGAACATAATTGTTTGTCGACTCACAACGGTCACATACGGAACGAGGCCAGCTCCGTGTCTCGCCGTTCGCGTTTTTTTTTTGCAGTTGGTGGAGGACGAGGGCGACAAGTATCCTGAAGCGGTCGCTCCTCTTACAATGGAGCGATAGGTGGACGATATTTACGGAGGAGCTGATCAGAGTTCGGATCTCATCACACAGGCACATGAACTCATCGGGATTTGCACGGCGGGTGGCTTTCCACTCGCCAAGTGGCAAAGCAATCATCCACAGCTTCTCACATCAATCGGGGTCGACATCAGCACAAAAAATTCTCACTCGTTTAAGGATTCCGAGACAAAGGTACTCGGACTTACATGGATTCCAGCCACGTATTTAAATTCACAACACTTCCACCCTCAACCGGGAACAAGATCACAAAGCGGGCTATTTTATCTGAGATTGCCCAGCTCTATGATCCTTTGGGATTTCTCGCACCAGTCGTGATTCGGGCGAAAATTCTCTTGCAAAATCTGTGGCTGGAGAAACTCGGTTGGGATGACGACGTCTCATCGCGAGTCCACGACTCTTGGCTTACGTTTCGTCGGGAATTAGCCGATCTGGGAAACATTTCGGTTCCGAGACGGATTCATCTCACTCCTTCGTCATCCATACAGATACACGGGTTTTCTGACGCTTCACAACTCGCAATGGGAGCGGTTGTTTACGTTCGGGTATCGGGACCAGAATCAGCAACATGGGTTACGATGGTTTGCGCAAAAACTAAGGTTGCGCCTATCAAACGTCTCACGATTCCACATCTGGAACTCTCAGCGGCTCTTCTCCTAGTAAAGTTAGTACGGTATGTGCAAGATACTCTCAAGCTCACTGATTCACAGGTTTTTCTGTGGACGGATTCATCCGTCACACTCACTTGGGTAACGAGTCATCTATCACGATGGAAAGATTTTGTTTGGAATCGGGTCTCATCGGCTCAAGAGCTCCTTCCTAGCGGACGATGGAAATTCATCCCGGGCCGGGACAATTCTGCGGATTGTGCATCACGAGAGTTAACCGTTTCTCAGCTCGAGCGACAGCCACTTTGGTGGGACGGGCCTCACTGGTTAACAAAATGTCACTTCCATTGGCCTTCTCACATCACCGGCGCGGATCTCACAGCGGCGCTTGAAGAGCGACCAGGCCTCACGCTCACTGTCTCAGCAGGCTCAACTTCACCGGTCTTATGGAACCTCATCCATCAATACTCATCTCTCACTCGGCTGTTGAGAATCACCTCACTCTGCTTCAAAGTATTTACGACACTTCGAAGACAAAACCAAGGGAGACCGGGCTCACAAATCTCCCCGGGCGACCTCGAACACGCACGGCTTTTTTGGGCTAAAGCCACACAAGGGACACACTTTTCATTGAAGCTCACACTTCTCTCATCGGGACAGGCACTTCCAAAATCGCATCCTCTCACGCGATTGACGGGATTTATAGACTCAGACGGGGTTCTGAGAGTAGGAGGGCGGTTACAGCACTCAGCCTTACAACCTGAGAGCAAACACGCCGTCATCCTACCTCGGGATTTGGCTCTCACACGACTTCTCATCACAGATGCTCATCATCGGACGTTTCACGGTGGGGCTCAGGTTACATTGGCATACCTGCGCACTCACTACTGGATCATCGGCGGGCGGGAACCAGTACGCTCATTCATCTTGAGATGCGTGAAATGCGCACGTCAAAAAGGGATAAAAGCTCAGCAACTGATGGGCCAGTTGCCTCTCAATCGGGCTACACCTTCACGGGCGTTTCTCTACACGGGAGTAGATTACGCCGGGCCAGTCTCTCTCAAACTCGGACGAGGGCGAGGCTTTCGATTTCACAAAGGCTGGCTGTGCATATTCGTATGCTTCTCAACCTCAGCGATTCATCTCGAAGTTGTTTCAGACTTGACTTCCGAGGCGTTCATCGCAGCGTTTCGGCGATTCACGGGAAGACGGGAAGAGATCTGTCACACTTTATACAGTGACAACGGGACGAACTTTCAAGGAGCCGACGCAGAACTGCGCAGACTCTTCATCAGCGGGACTCGGGAATCTGAAACAACTGCTCAGATATTGGCCAATGACGGCACGCATTGGGTGTTCAACCCTCCGGGAGCTCCTCACATGGGCGGGAAAACTCGAAGCTGCCGTCAAGTCGGTCAAATATCATCTTCGGAGGACGATCGGGGAGACGGCTCTCACGTATGAGGAATTTACGACTCTTCTTACACAAATTGAGGCCGTTCTTAACTCTCGTCCATTGGAACCTCTTACGGAAGATCCGGATGATCTCTCCGCGCTTACACCGGGACATTTCCTCATAGGGGAAGCGCTCACCGCAGTTCCAGAGCCATCGCTACGGGAAATTAATCCTGCTCGGCTCTCCAGGTGGCAGCTCATACAAGGGCGGCTGCAAGACTTTTGGGATCGTTGGTCAACGGGCTACCTACAATGGCAACAGCCATCACAAAATGGCATCATCCTTCTCACGAGATTCGGGTCGGGTCTTTGGCTCTGTTGACCGACGAGAGGACTTCACCTACTAAATGGCTTTTGGTACGGTCTTGGAACTGCATCCGGGACAGGATGGTCTCACACGGGTGGTCACTATCAAGACCGCCACCTCCACACTCAAGCGGCCTATTGCCAAATTGGCCCTACTTCCAATCTCATCCGGGTCTCAATAAATAGACAGCACTGCTGCCGATGGCGGGCGGAATGTTCAGGAATTACGATCCGCTCGTAATTCCCGAATTGTTCATAATTTTCCGCGGGAATTAGACGAGCGAGTCACGCCGGGATACTCTCGTGGCTGTCCTCGATGGCGCCACTTTTCGGGGCATTTCCTCTCGTCGATCACGTGATCGCACGGCTTTTCCCTCACTCACCCTCATTCTTTCCTCATCAATCACAGAGACCACACGCGTCGTCTCACGGGTTGGTCAGCAAACGGGAAATTTCCTCATCGAATTTTTCGGGGCCATAGTTCCTCGGAACGACAGTATTCGGGACTCATTGAATAACTCATAATTTCGGGCGATATTATTCGTTACGGGCGGATCGTCGAGATCTCAGTCGATCCGATCCTTCTCCCGCGTGTCGGGACGCGTCTCACGGCGGCGGCCATTGTCCTCCCTCGTTCAGAAAAGTTCTTATCAACGCCTTAAAACCGGGCTTTTCTCACATTTATCGGGCTAATTTTCCACACGTGTACTGGAACGTTGTATTACATCTTGTTAATATACTTTTATATTATTTTTCCGTACATCAAGAACTTGGCGCCTTTTCTTTTTCCACCTACACCAGATCTTCCGGGTCCTTCTCAGACAATTTTCATGGTGGATTTTTCATCGCTTTTCATTAGAAGTTTTTGTTTCATTCAGATCGGTGGATTGCTTCTGGGTGAAACTGCAAAATCACCCCTCGACACGCCTTTCTTTGAGGGGCGGTTTCCCCTCTTAAATCCGTTTTTCCGCCGAAAAAAAAATACGTGTCTCACAGTTTTCGATGCTCTATCACATATATGAGTTTCAACAAAATCGGAGACGGACACCTGAGGGATGTTCCTTGTCAGTATCGCTGCACTTGTCATAAGGTAATGAAGCGCTGGCCGTTTAGCTGTGATGCATAGAATGAAAGATTGCTCGAATAAAATATTGACCTAGCACATTTTCATCGTCAGCCGGGAGTACTGTTTGACCAATCACGTTCATTTCTTGCACATGTCCACAATATGTTGCTTTATGTGTATTAGACTAGTATCAACGGATATCCATTGTACCAAGATTGTTCCTTTAAAATTTAGAGTTATGGGGAAGGCTGAGCTTGTGTGGAAACGCACGATGTATTTATACAACGATGCTCGAGAAAGTGCAACTTTCTCCTACAAGAAATGCAAACAATTTTGGAAGCCTTACTTCAAGATTGAGATCAGTTATTTTTAATTTGTTAATAGGTGTGCAAGTAAAATAATATAAACATATATATTGTTTAAAAACATTTTTTTGCTCATACAACTAAACTGTCCACTTTTTCGGGGCCCGAAGCTCGAGAATCCAGGAAAGGAGTTGTGAACAGTTTATGCTCATTATTCGGATGTTTTTTTTTACTTAGTTTGTATCGTCATCGGAGTAAAAAAAATGATTTACTAACTTTTATTTGAAATTTTTGACACTGCAGATTGGCGAAAGCTTTGAACATACAATGTATTATAGTTATAATTCGAGATACAATTTCGATTTCGTGCTGCCTTATGACTACTGCATTGAAATATTTACGTTCTTAAAAAAACCACCCTCACCCCGTGTAGAAATTTCAGTCGGGAAAGAGTACTGCACCTGATCTGTCTTCCCTACATAATATCAGGCTCTGGTCGGCCCTACCACCCTGGAATTGGTTCACAATGTCACGGGTCTAAGGCTAGGTCCCAATCCACTGTTCCCTTTCTGGGGAACTGAGCAGGGACGGGCCGGTATACAAGCGGTAAATGACCAGGAAAGTTGTCGGGAATCGATCGGGATATAACTAGGAACAAACGAGGAAATAAAAAATGACGTTCCAGCGTTTTCGAAATCCTTGAGGAGGTAAAATCAGGAGTGTATTTAATTTAGTATTTCGACAACATATTGTTTGATGGTTATCTACTTGCCAAGGTAGTATATGAGTGTATACATACGCTTGCTGGGATTTCCTGATGAGCAAAGAGACAGAAAAAACGTACAGAGATTACTATCCGAGCGAAAACGGCGTAGAGTGCAAAGGGTTGTTTCGCAAGTATGGCAAAATCAAGCGTAAGTGCTTACACCGTAAAGCAGAGCACTGCTGTACGTGGTACAACTCACAGGACGAACTTTTATCCTCGTAGGATGGTACTTTGCTTACGCGAAGAGCTTCGCCACCTGGCGGATTATTGGCGAAATACATTCAGGTAATGGCTCCCGGGCAGAGCATTGATATTTCCCAACATGGCGACAAGGCGTTCAAAAACCACGAACGACCTGCTTTATTATTTTGCCTCATAAAATAATTTGACTATTCCAGTGATTTGGCGGTCGGGTGAACGGTCAAACGGTTCTCGATTCTCCAACCCTTAAAATACATCCGATGATCACAGCGGTCGGGTGAACGGCCATACGGTCCTTGATTCTCCGAGCACGGGTGAACGGCCGTACGGTCCTCGATTCTCCGATTCTTGATCATATACCTCTTACCAAAAAGGGACAGCAACAGGCGACGAATCCTCGGTAAAGGTCATCAATCGCAAATTAGAATACAATACGAAAAATCAAACGAAGGCTCAATACGAAATAACGCGCGAGGTCGCAATGGCACTAGCCAAACGGGCTTTCTGCCTTCTTATATATGCAAATTCACAACCGTCGAATCGTCGTGGGTTTTTATGCCACAAGGCTTTTCCCACAAGAACCAATAAACGTAGAAAATACGATGGTTCAAACGCTAATGTTTTTTCATTTCTTAAAAAACCTCAACCTTCATCCTTCATTCAAAAAATATATATCCAAAACGACGAGGCAAATTCGCAATGAAGGAGCTTCGATAATACACTCGTAATGTATCCCGGTCAGAAAATTGTCATTTCCAAACATAGAGGGTAAGCCGTCAAAAATGATTTTGCGGTCATCCCGGTTTGTTCTATGGGAGGTTCACGTAAATCCGCCAAGGCAAGTCTGGTCAGGGCCGAACACAAAGTAGGGAATGTCCGGTCACATTTTTGCACGGGACGTAGTAGGATAAAATAGGATGAAACGATAACCACCGCGACTTCACAGCTTCAAAGGTAAAGGCTTAATTTTTTTATTGTTTTTGACGCCGATTGACAAATAAGTAGCAGGTAACTGCACATGCTGAATGTATTTTTATTTTTTCTTTATTTTTTTACCATGTTGATTTGTATGCTGCATCAATATGTCATCAATGATTAATTCTGACGATCAATGGCAATATTTTGATGGAGATACTCCCTGTGCGTCCAATATACTTTGGAGGGAAAAATTATAAAATAATGTTTTTGAAAAATCGTAAACGATTATTCACTGTTATTGAACTAGATTTACCGTTTTTCTCCAAATAATTGTATGGAATGAAAAAATAAAAATCATTCAAAATACAGAATGTTATACTTTTAAATGTTACTTGCCTAAAACTATAGCAGGACTTCATCGTGCCATGCATTAATACCCAATCGTACAGCCTTAAAATGATAATTAATTTTATATTCAATATGTTTGTTCTCTTAAGTTTTACACATAGAATAAAAAGTCTATGAATACGCATATACTATTTACATACTCTTTAGAAAACACGCATGATTTCCATCATGTTCAAAGAGGAAGTCAATGGAGTCAGATTCACTCAGAATCTAAATAACAACAAGAAACATTGGTTTCATCAAAAAATTGTTTTGGGATGGATGGTCAATAAAAAGAAGATTAATTTTCCTTCCATTTTCCTTCATTAGAGGCAATGGTGGCATGACTACATCGATAATTCGGCTCACATGGCATTTTGTTTAGTTGCACAGTTGGATCATGTAAATGATTTTTAGTGCGGTGCGATTACGTGCATACTAATTTTCATGATGGGCTCCGTCCATTACTGATTGGATCTTAAACATTGCATGTCCAGGTTTCGATATTTCTCTCTTTTTCTCTCCCCTTCTCTCTCTCTCTCTCTCTCTCTCTCTCTCTCTCTCTCTCTCTCTCTCTCTCGCCCCTTGGCCCCAATACGGGCGTTGGTATCCGCGTGCCCAGAAAAAAAGACTGAACCTTGTTTGTATTATAAGTCATTTTGAGTGTGATAAATAAAAAATCCTATTCGGGTTGAGATCCCCTGGGATTAATTCACTCAGCACCTATAAAGACTCGCTATCGATCGTTCGGTCGCAAAACACCGAGTGCTTGTAATTAAATTGTAATGGTAAGTACCTATTCGTGTTTATAAATAATAGTTCTTGGACAAGTTAATGTAATTCAGATTCTTTATATTAACTATTTTATTTAACTGCCTATTTCAAACTTGACTTCTACGTTACCATAGGTACGTTAGTACTTTAGGTTTTTTCATTTGATTTCGCTTTGCGTTTTGAATTTTAAACAGTCATTGGTCTTAATCTCATATAGCCCAATGTGCAATGTGTTGGGTGTCACTTTGGAGAATATAGGATAAGAGCTCATGTGTACTACTACAATAAAAACGAGATCAGATTGATCATTATAGAAAGTAGTATAAAATTTATTTCGCATTAACCGTGGTTTCAGTTACCCATAGATCCTTCAGTTTCGAGACATACTGTAATGTATAAAAAGAGAAGAGAAAAACTGAGGAAATTATATTTATAAGCTGACATTATCGTATTACGATGTTTTCGACTTTCTTGGGGATCAAGACAATGCTCAAAGCTCACGGCGACGAAAATGAATCGGTGGTAAGTAAATAAAACATGTTACTTCGTAAAAAAATGTTTATTAAAATTCTTATACAATGTTAATAGTGTGTAGGAGTATTTATATTTATCTAATGTAATGAAAACTATTTGATAGGTGAGAAATTGCTTATCCTTGAACAAAATTATCTTACCATGGCACTTTGCCGTCACTTACAAAGTTATTTTCGAATTCAAGCCTTGTCCCTTTTGCATCACTCCTAATATTTCCTCGGCTTCGTCGTTATAAACCTTCCATGTTTGAACGAGTAGTATGATAGCCTATGATGATAATTCTCCGTTCTCATGATTTTTCTTCAATAAAACCCTTGCCGGGGCGCATACGAACTTGGTACGTGATTTATTTTATACTTGTGCAAGATGCATGTGGTCATCGCTATGCTTTCTATGTTCTCTGGCTCTACATTAATTTTGGTGTAGTATTTTAGAAATCGTGAATCCAAAATGCTAAACATTCTTTACGATACGTTTGACGCGGGATGAGCGATAGTTGAAAATCTTTTTTTTTCGTGTGCATCCAAATCTGCTTATCGATATGGCTATAGCATATCAATTCTCAATAGAAATGCGTCATCAATTACGAATATATACGGAAGAAACCTAGAACTGTTTTTGAGGATTATACTGTGTGGAAGTTTTTATTATTTGTTCTGTAGCTTTTCGCAAAACTTTGTATTCTGCAGGACACCTCTTCCAGAACTCTTTTTATTTATACCAAAAGCACCCTGACAGATCGTGACACCGTAATTTTTCCGTATTGAGTGTCACGTGTAGGGTGTCAAATTACAATTTTAACACCGAAAAAATTTGGTGTCGACACCTATCTGAACGAGGCTGTTTTGGGTGTTGACACCCAAAAAAACGGTGTCGCCACTGATTTGGGTGACGACACCCAAAAACGGTGTCGACACTGATTTGAGTGTCGACACCCAAAAACTGTGTCGACACTGATTTGAGTGTCGACACCCAAAAAACGGTGTCGACACTGATTCGGACCTAGGCAGTTCTGGGTGTCAACACCCAAAAAAACGGTGTAAACTCTGATTTAGGTGTCGACACGTAAAAAAACAGTGTCAACACTGATTTGAGTGTCGACACTGTGAGCGTGGTAATACAAAGAGTTGCAACAAATATATATACACAGTCACGGATCATTTCACCGAAATTTTATCAATAGTGTGCTTCATAAATGACGAAGGGCAAATAATAAATGGAGTATTTGTTCAACTTTACAAAGATAATGTTTTTTTGGGTTAAGCCAAACACATTCGGGAATTGAGGGCACATACAAGAGGATTCGTTCTCAAAAACGATATAATAGCTCCGGCTATAATAATAAGATTGGACAACATTGAATACGGTGTAAAAATAGCCAATCCTTGGAAAACGGACTAGTTAATACCATCGATTTTATAAAATGTAAAACATTATGTGCCATGAATGCATGTACGCGTATATTATAGTCTTAATAAAACTATAAATACTTGTAACATTAAAGAGTACAATAAAAAAGATCGGTAAATTGTACCGGTCTTCTAAACGTTCCAAGAATAATTTCAAATATTATTGCTCTTATAATCGTTAAACCTTCCAAAAACTCCCTCTTTTCATTAATTAATACCAATATCCTAGAATGAACTGAAAAGTAAGTTGGGCACACATATGCTTGTATTCATTGTATGTAGGAAGGAGTGTGCACTGTTATTTTGCAGAATTTCGGTGTTGACACTCAAAAAAGCCATAACGACACGAAATTCATGCACGTGCACGAATATGGTGTCAACACTAAATTATTTAGGTGTTGACACCGAAAACAGCCTCGGTCTAGATCAGGGATTTGGGTGTCGACACCCAAATCAGTGTTGACACCCAAAACAGCGTAGGTTCAGATCAGTGTCAACACCGTTTTTTTTTTGGTGTCGACATCCGAATTAGTGTCGACACCGTCTTCTTGGGTGTCCACACCCAAAACAGCCTCGGTCCAGATCAGTGTTAAAACCGTTTTTTTTTGGTGTCGAGACCCAAATCAGTGTTGACACCTTTTTTTTGGGTGTCGACATCCAAAACAGCGTGGGTCCAGATCAATGTCGACACCGTTTGTTTTGGGTATCGACACCCAAATTAGTGTCGACACCGTTTTTCTGGGTGTCGAATGGTCAATTGACACCCATCGCTTGGGTATTGCGATCTATCAGGGCAGCTGATAAAAATCGGTACCTTGCATTTACTGTTGCCATGAGAATCATGCTGTCTGGTTTTTAAAATTATAATAAGGTCCATTGTCAGCAGGTGGGACGATGTCAATATGCTGGCCACCAATTGTACCCATGCAATGAGGAACATTCCATCTCTCTTCAAATACATGCGCAATGTCTTTCCATTTTCGGACCAGTCCGGAAACTAAAAAGAAATATATGATTCATTATTGTTTCAGGAGAAATCTGCAGATATAGGTATTAATACAAATATCTATGGAATCAAGAACACTAGAGAAACGTCAGCGACTCTTAGCGAAAAAAAATCACAAATGACGCTCATTTCAAAGATGAAATGGGAAATCTGAACCTTGAAACTTACCGGAGGAGAAATAGGCCATAGTAACAGACGGTTATAGATATAATCCTAAACCAATACACATTCCGCCATCTACCTCATAAAGGCCAAGTTCTAGGCCGTCACGAATGCAACAACGTCAACCTTACTCACAAAACTCTTCAATGTACCCAACTTCACGTGGACTCATAGTAGAATTCTTTTGTCGTGAAGTTACTTTCAACATCATCCATAATGACTACTTCTACAATAGACGTACAGTAAGAACTTTACGACCTACGCAAAGTTCTGTACAGAAATACTGTATTCCAGAAAACAGCGACAAATTATTACTCTAGTTATGATTTTCAAACTTTGTGAAATTTTATGCCATTTTTTGTTGTTGTTAATACATAATTTAAGTAATAACTACAAGTGTTCAGCTACTGAATTTAGAACATATTGAAATTCCGAATAATTATTCGAACAATTTAACTTTTCTACTTGATTTAAATAAACCTGCTTTATTTATTACATACCTTCGAGTGATTCTTTTGTAAAGATTTATAAATTGAATTACATGTCGATCCCTTGAAAAGTCTACATTGAGGGATTGGTGAAGTCTTGACGCAGTCATCAATCACAGCATGTATACTCTCGTGCTCACGTCTGTTTTAATGCTTATGGTATTTAAGATATATTGTTTCACGCTCTCACGATAGATCAACAAGCCGGCCGCATTATTAGAAAAGCAAACACTTCGGTTCATTTTGAACATTACTCTTCGTTACCCCCATAGATTGTACAGCGGTTAACTTGTATGACTTACTCCCGCCCATCCCCAGACGTATTTTTGTATTAATGAATAGAACTCTCAGAAGAACTACGTTGATGAAATCGTCTTTTGATATTTTTCTATCGGCATCATCGTCTTAAGGGGGAAAATGCATGTACTGGCATAACAAAATTGTTTTTTTTTAACGTTAAATGTTAGTTAAACATCTCGAGAATACAATAATAAAGTTTTGAACCGAAATTCGTCGCCGTTCTGAAGTTATTGCTGGTGAGCCCGACTCACCTCACCGCTAACAATTAGCCGGAGCGCGACGCAGATACAAGGGGCCGTTCAGGGAAAGGAGTCCGATCCTCATAACTCCCGTTGTTTAAAATTCTTGTGCCGTTACTTTGTGCCCTGTATATCAGTGTTCATTACAGTGTTAGGGCCAGCATTCGAGTCAGTTTAGCTTCGATACCCGGTGCGTACACAACGGTTTCAGAAGCTGAAAATGAGTTCGGACCTAAAAGGGAGTTCGGATCATCTATCTCGAGCAACGAAGAAACGTAGAAATCAATTTACATAAAAAGATAGAGAACCTGAAGAATAAAGTACAAGTGACAGTGCTAATGCTAAGTGGTAAAATAAAAATTTCTAGTTTTCACAGTGAGGATGTTTCTTGGTGTCCAGTACACGGATATCGTTTTCTTGAATTTCCACGGTTTTTACTGCACTATTAGAGGTCATCGTTTGTTGTGCGTGTAAACGGAATATAATATTTGAGGAAACTAGGAATAGCAGTCTTGAATTTAAGCTTGTACTTCTATGCCGCTGTGGTCGTAGAGATATATCTTCAGTCCCTTTTTATCCGTAATGGTTATGAGGTGAATCAAAGAATCGTATTTGCTATGCGTCTTTTAGGCATTCGCTTGCGAGGGATCAAATTATTTTGTAATCTTATGGATATCTCCAATGGCTTCTCCGATAGTTCGTATGATACGTGACGTGGTATTTCAACCCGTCATAAAAATGCAGAGTGGCTAAAGCTCGGCGTCCAGGGACCCTCTCGAATGATTTCCCCGGGCCCAGGTTTGCGCAATTTATTTATTTTCTTAAAATTTTCGGTGTTGTTTTATTCTCTATTCCAACAGCGAACGGCGGGTTCCCGCCGGTACCGATCGACAAGAACCGAACGGCAACGCGGTTATCGGCCACGTCGCACACGCAGTCGCGACGAGTCGTCGCTCACCACATCGGACCAGCGAAACCCACCAACGAGGAGGGGGTTTCGCCTAATAACGGCCCTTCGTACCTCGCGTCAATGGCTACCGTTGGAAATCGATGAGGGAAAGCGGAAAGTCGCAAAGTCAAAGAATGGGTCGCCGACTCGAAGTCCCATTCCAAGTTGCGCGTCTCCCTCCGCAGCCTGCCGTCTTCCAGTTGAGTCCGCGACCCAATCAGGTCCTGTTTCGGGAGAATTAGGCATTTTCCGAGCTCGCTAATTATGAAAATGCGAACGTTATCGGCAAGGCTTATGGTACAGGAACCCAGAAGGCTGTGGTTAGGCGAGGGGTTGGGGTCGGGACCCAGGCCGCAGACAGGCTCTTCGCGAAAATATCGTTACTCTAGTTCAGGGGTTGAGCGCGGAGAGACGTATTTCCCGAGCCGTAGCCGTTCCCGCCACTCAAGAAAGCGACGACACCGAAATAATCAAGGATCGAGGTCGAGCATTTGCCGGATCCCGATCTGCTGAAACCGTAGCGGTGAGCCGTCGTTTCGCTCTTTCGTTTTGGTGAGGAATGGGCGCACTTAGGCCAATTGAAAAATATCATTTGGGAATTTTGAGTCAAGAGCGATATTGTCGTGGTGGCACGATTGCGCACGTGAAGGCCTTCCGTCTTTTACCGCGAGTTCCGTCTTTCGCGGGGCCCTCGCCAAATTAAAGAATAAAGTGGAACCGCCGAGAGCGGTTCCCATTTTGTACAACCCGGACTAGAGTAATTTAAAATAAGTTCTCGTAGGTTACAAGAAAATATAGCGTTCCGAAATTATAACATTGTTTTTTTTTATTTAATAATTAAGAGAGGGAGAGAGAAATAACCTGTATCTAGAAATAAATTTCTTCGGGAATTTGTGATTATCAAATTGTACAATACGCCGTTCCCGCCTTCCGCCAGGACGACTTTGAAAAATAAAGTTCCTTGTAATCCCGAAAACATCTGACAAGGAAAGGTTGCGAGGTCGATCTGTCCGATTTCGATGAAATTTGGCATGCTTGTAGAATGGGTAAAAATAGATAACACGTATTTTTTCATACCTGCGAACCCGATTTTGAAGGGTTAAACGCACCATCGAAAATAGGGTTTTTTTTTTCGTTTTTCGTCGATAACGTTATCGTTCCCATCTCCAATGTATAGTGAACGAAAAAGAAACATTGATGCAATTTGGATTTTTTTCATATCTCGTACCATTAAAACGTTATCGACGAAAAACGAAAAACACCCCAATTTCCGAGGGTGCGTTTTAATCATTAAAAATCGGGTTCCGCAGATTAAAAAAATACGTGTCACCTATTTTAAATGGAATCAGCAGCTGCAAGTAAGTAGAAAATCATTACGTAACACAAAATTAATAATAATAGTTTATGCGATAACAATAAACGAATCATTTGTCCGAAAATGAACGTAAGATTACAACGGAAAATTTTAAACACATAGAGAAAAGTTTATAAGTTCTATAGAGTTCTGCGACTTGACCGATCGCATGTTGTAGATGGAGCTATTATTGAATGGAAAAATGAAAAATTGCTGCCTCTAGTTGCCATTGTGTCATTGGTGCGAGTTGTTGCAATGTAGAACATAGTTTTCTGAATTTCGTACATTAACGACGCGGAAAGTTTTGCTCTTTTTCAAGAATTTGTCTGCGGTCTTCATTGTATTGAGTTCTATGATACTTAATTCACTTTTATAAATATCCTCAATTAATTTTCAAATAATATTTTGGAATAAACAATAGCAACACGGTTGAATATGGAATTATCCATCTATATAGATATTATATTTTCCAATTTTAGAATCTGTCGCTGATGAACGTGAAGCATGTGGCCTGACAAGAGAGGACATTTTTTCGCCATTGAAAGGTCATTTAAATGACCAAGCGACTGAAAAATATGCAGTGATTGAAAATTTCATCTCTGCTAAATTGCAACGCCTCTTTCCTCTATCAGACAATGCAAAACCTGTCCTCCGCAAGTGTTTGCATGACGTACATAAAAAGTGGCAGCAAATATCAAGAACTGAAGGCAAAGTTCTGCGCAAATATTCTGAATGGTTGAGCGTGTTTGTTTCTTTTGAAGAAACTAAACGATCTTCAGAAAAATCCCATAATCTGGATCGGCCTTCTTCAGAATTTGCAAAGTCCAGTGACCGGACAAAACAAAGGAGGACGGACGAATGACGCGCGAGACATAGTATGGACGAATTGAAGCATGCGACTCAAATGAGCTTTCGTTCATCTGGGAAATCGGATGCTGCGAAAATTGTCCGTGATACTTGAATTGGGGAGCCCATCTAAAGCTAAGAAGTACGAGGAGTCCATAGATGCGATTCAAGGAACGACTTCATCTGCCGATGCTGCTCTATCGCTCATAGTGAAACTAAAATGATCGCCATAACAATATTAGAGGCTTCGCAATAGAAGCAAAGAGAACAGCTGTAATTTATTTCAACCGTATAAATTGCCATATCAAGCCAAGCTCAAATGTTATCCGCCTAAGTAAAATATTTCTGTCAATGAATGTAGTGCTGAGGTAAAATTGCAGGCTTTGCTGAATCACACAGCTGATAGAATATTATTAACACCAATGGATGTTTTCAAAAGTTTGTCTCCTGAAAATGTTAGTAACTTGAATTTAATTTGTAAGTGGGGCTGCGATAGCACTTCTGGCCAAAGTACGTACAAGCAAAAGTCCACCAATGACGATGGAAGCAAGTCCGATGCTAATATTTTTTTCGCCTCAATCGTTTCACTGCAGCTTTTATCAGACGACCAAGAATCAAACGCTAGACTTGTTGTATGGAAAAATCCGAGGCCGTTATTTCGTCGCTTTTGTAGACCAATGAGGATCCAATTTTTTCACGAGAATCCTGAAGCCGCTCGTGAGAAAATGGATTATATTAAACAGCAAGATAACAATCGTGTCCCTTTCGAAAGATCCTACATTGAAAAGAAATAAGAGTTTCTTTTCGACTTGCCCTCACCATGGTAGACGGTAAAGTTTGTAATGCTATCACGCATAATATGTCTAGTCGACGATGCTAGTTATGCAAAGCAACTTCAAAAGACTTTAACAATATCGATGCAATTCTAGAAAAGGAAGTATTTGAAGATCATTTACAGTTTGGATTATTAACTTTGCATGCATGGATACGGTTTTTCGGATGTTGTTTTCATGTAGCATATAAGCTTGAAATAAAAAAGTGGCAAGCGCGTAGTCATAAAGAAAAGGAACAAATGAGAATACGAAAAACAAATATTCAGAAGGGTTTCCGTATCGAATTGGGTCTAATAGTCGATCAACCAAAGCCGCGTTTCGGTAGCTCGAATGATGGAAATACCGCTCGACGATTTTCCGAAAACTCAATCATTTCTGCTGCTATTACAGGGGTTGATAAGGAATTGATTCAGCGTTTCCATGTCAGATTGCAGACAGTTTCGAGTGGCCATGAAATCGATATCATAAAATTTTAAGATTATGCCTTACAGACAGCTCGCTACTTTGTGCAATTACATCCGTTGTTCTACATGCCAACTTTGGTACATAAAGTATTAATTCATGGCGCAGAAGTGATAAACTCATCGGTATTGCCGATAGGACAAATGTTTGAAGACGCTCAAGAGTCTACTAATAAATACATTAAAAAGTTTCATGAAGATTTTGCAAGAAAGTGTTCCCTAGCCAAAACAATGGAGAACATTATTTCACGCTCATTATTGATATCCGATCCATTTATTTCAAGTTTGCGCAAATTTCCTCGGAAAAACTTAAAGTCGTTGCTCGCCGAAGCAGTTCTATTGTTAGTTGCCCCACGTATGCCAGCAAGTACAGGAAGCGATTTGAAAGTTGAATCAACTGATTGTAAATCAAATTATTCTTCGGATGGGGATGCGTGAATTTTAAATCAAGCGATTGTATGTTTTATCGTATTATAGAACATATGTATCTATTTTGTACTTTCTCTATAAACGTGGTTCATGTCAAATCCGCCATTTTGTTTGTATTTCAAATTTTGACTTCGGATTCAAAGTCGACGACCCCGTAAACCCCCGCGTACTGACTTTCAGCCGAATTTATAACGTTTTCGAGTTTTGGCCAGCTTTTTGGGAAAATTGAAAAGATCCAAAATGAAAAGCACGAGAGGCCGATTCTAAATTTCAAAGTTTTCGGCAACAGTTCATGGAAAAGCCGAGGTCTCAAATCTTTATACGGAGTTATAACGCTTATATGCTACTACAGCGGCAAAATGATTGATTTACTGTTTAAGGGGTGAGATGCAGTCAGAGGCGTGCAAAAACAAGCATTTTCAATAATTTTTTTTAATAGTAATTGAGTTTGTTTTACAAAAGTGGTTACACAGACTTTTTATGTTATATTTCAACTTGACTTGTACAAATTTTCAAACAAAAAAAATGGATTATTTATAACAATATCGCCATCTTTGTCGGACCCCCTTCGGCATGAAGTGCTTTGCGGTGACCATCATAAAATTTCACTGGATCATCGGAAATAAAAAACCAATAAAAAATCATTAGTTTAATAATAAATCTAGTCCTTAATCGAAGCTTTTTTTTAATCAACAAAATGGCGGCTTCCGATAGATAACTTTCGATTTTCGGGCAAAAAATCGCTCGTTTATTGTTTTTAAAAAATAGAAATTTTCAACAAAAATGAAACCCTTCGATTAAGGACTAGTTTTTAATGGTATCAATAAGCACACAAAAGTTCATCAAAATCCATCGAGTGGAGTTTGAATTATAGTGGTCACCGACTAGAAAAACATGTTTTCGAGAAAAACGCGTTTAAAGTTTTTTTTATGTGGATACGGTATTATATGGTCGTAAAATTTTGAGCTCAATGAATTAAGCTAAACTTTTTTAAATGTATTTCGATCCGAATATCACATTTTTGCCGAAAAGTCGAGCATTCAATTGTTTATAGCCAATTGTTAAAACAATTTTTAAAAAAATTGAAGTTTTTCGGGATGAATTATTTTTTATAGCATTTTGGTCAATTTTAAACCGAAAGTATTCTTTATAAAAATTTTGTAAAATGCATAGTTTTTGAGTAATATATTTTTGAAAATTTCCGAAAGAGTTTTCTAATTTGACACTTGATTTATGTATAGAAATACTAATAAAAAGTTACTTACATCGAATCATCAATTCCTGGCCGATACAATAGGGCTTCTGCCGATGTGGAAGCTTCCAAAATATCAATTTCTTGTTGTGTTCGAAGCATTTTGCCTTCCCGGGTATTATCGTTTGCGCGTTTGTCAGCCACGTTTGTACGTTGAGAATCAATTCTTTCTGTGTACCGGTGAGAATTGGGTTCACAATTAATGCCAAGTGTATTCATGATCAGTAACAATGTGTGTGAACCTTGATTGAATACACAAGCAGCAACATATGCAGCAATGTCTACAATAGTACTGCTACTACACACTGTTTTTGGGATTATTTTCCAAATTAGGTGATTGAAGCTTTCGTCATTGTTTTGATTGAAGCCACCGATACACCTAGAGAGTAAATTATTATTACGCAGATCTTCATGCATTCGTTTTATGGCATCCATAACAATTGGAGGTAAAGGACGATAATCTTGCTCGTAAGAATCGAGTTGCTTGCAGCTGCCGTCTGCTACCTGGCACGGGGACACGACGCCCCTTCACTAATTGTGGGATATCCCGGAAACTATTCATCGGATTGACTTAAAATTTTTAGGGAATATTTTCGAAACATCGTACTTCAAGAAAATGTTAAAAAATCTATTTTGTTAAAATTCTGACTGCATCTCACTCCTTAAAAGTAGTTACTGATGTAGCTATTAGTAGCTGTTAAAAGAGCTTGTACATTCTGGAAACACTAAAAGAATACTCCCGAATATCTCCAGTGGTATGAAAAGAATGAGAAAGAGTGCGTAAAAAATCACGAATGCTCCGCGGGGAAAATGGCAGTGGACCCAATCAAAGAGGTATTCATAAAACAACAGCAAAAATATGCAGAAAATTTGAAACTTTTGGATCATCCCGCACCACTTCATCCGCACGTGCAAAAGCATATTCTTCCTATTTATGAAGACCTGCCCCACGATAATGTACTCAAGAAATGCGAACAAAAACTTTATTCGACCGTCCGGCGCTTTGCCCCAAAGCATCTGCATTTCGACCTTACCATTGTTGAAATTGCTGCATATTTAGCCGTCGGACTGTTTGATGACGGGTATAATTCGATTTTTCGCACCATCAGTACTTTGGATATTAAAATTGGGCAGTAAACCAAAAGGCATGCTGCCAATATGGATCAGTATCGAGTGACTCGTCAGGAGGGGCGTAGCTTATCATCCACGAAAGAAGCTCGTAAAGCCCGAAAAGAGCAGCTGCATGAACAAAATCGGCTTTATGGAAAAGCTGAAGGACTATTGTATGACCCTAAAATCGCTGATTAGGCAGTGAGTTACTAAAATGATTGAGTTTTTGTAGTTTAAAACTTTAAATACCGTTTTGTCGAAACTACTTTTTTACGTTTTCGGAGATAACTTTGAACACAATGATCGATCATGTCAAAATTGTACACACAACTCAATAACAATCTTACCTTGAACTGATACCTACTTGTTTATGAAAATTGAACGATTAAACGAACTTACCTGTAAGTGATGTTTGATCGTAATTGTATGTAGCGTCTCTTCCGAAAGATCATCGTGTAGTACCCCTATTCGTTGCCAGAGTAACCATGTATTCAAAGTTTGTTATTAGTAGGCAATAAACCCGTCCGCTCCCTCTGTTTCTTCATTTCTTTAAAGTAGCCACAACCACACCGGGATATCATCCGAATGGAGATGGTTATGCACAAAAGCTTCTTGTAGATAATTCGGGAGGGACTCTAATCTTTCGGAAGAGGCGCTACATACAATTACGGTTAAACATCACTTACAGGTAAGTTCGTTTAATCGTTCGATTGTATTTTGGGCCTCTTCGTCAAGATCATGGTGTAGATGTTTAAAGTTGTTGCAGCATTTTATTTTATCTGCGTCTATTAAACAGTTTTGCCATAGACATGAATTAGGAAATAAACGTAATTTTGTCAATTTTCAAGGATTGCCCTTGCATAAGAATTGTTATCTTGTGTTATAGGGCGATCGTAAAATCTTGCAAAAGTTTCTGATTTATGAGACCAGCCAACCGTTCCCCTAATAACGTCAATAACGTCTCCTTTTGCTTTAGCAGTAGATGAGGACGTATGTCTGGTGCTATGAGCCGTAACGACCTGTGTATCAATTCCACTTTCACCAAGCACCTTCTTTACCCATCTACTCAGAGTCTGAGATCCAACACGTTTATGCGGTCTTTTTGCCGTGATAAAAAGTAATTGGTAAGTTTCTCTATTTCCTTTAGTTCGATCGATGTAGCTCTGTACGGTTGTAACTGGACAAATGGTTTTTTCATCTCCGAATACTGGTAATTTCAAAAGGGGTTGTTTCTCATTTAGTCCCGATGTTTTGATTTTATCTGGAATCTCAATCCATAGTGCCTCCCCTTGCCATTTTATATTTTCCAGGTAGATTAAGGCCAATGTTTGCATTCTTTAACCTGTGACCAACGCAAGCAGTGTGACGGTCTTCATTGCCAATTTTCCAAAGGCATGTCTTCGTTATTTCCCAGACTCTTCAAAAAGTTCAGCACTACGTGTGGTTCCCACGTACGATTATATTTAGATTTTGGTGGACGAGTCTAAGCTATTCCTTTAAATAATCTTCGAATGTTGTAGTTCTGGCCAAGATATTGCCCGACAATCAAAGATATGGCCGATCGAAGAGTATTACGGCTGCTGTAGGCAGCTCCTCTTTTAAATTCCTCTGCTAATGCCTTCAAAACATCCGTAGTCGATGGCTCATATGGATCGATCTTTTCTTTGACACAGAATTTCCACCATTTTCGTAGGGCACTATCATATTGCTTTAGCGACGACTCTCGTATCGAGTTGATCATAATGTCCCTAGCTTTTTCTGGAATATTGCCTATTTCAAACGCTTTCCGCAAACAACCCCGGCCACCGGAGTAAGCTGTTTCCACAGTGGATGAGGGTCCCTGTTGAGTGACCGGAGTAGTGATTCCTTAGGACTAACCTTGATTATTTTACCGGTAACAAGAGAGTGAAACCGTGGATACCACGGTTGGGACGGCCAATCCGGTACGACCATGATACCCCTTGCTCCTTCCTCTTTCACTTTCCTCAACACTTGAAGTATGAGTGCAAACGGTGGAAATGCGTAGAAAAGAGAGAACTGCGACCAATCGATCGTGAACGCATCTACCGCTTCGCTCTGTGGATCTCGAATCCTCGACACGTATCGATTGCATTTTCTATTTACCCGTTAAGCAAATAAATCGATATCTGGTTGCTATAAATCGATGTCTGGTTCTCACATTGTTCAAATATTTTCCAATTATTAGGATACCATCCAAGTAAACTACCAAAATGAGGCCCTTCTTACGTAGCTTCGCTACGATAGGTTTGAGGATCTTAGTGAACGTGTAAGGTGCAGTAGCTAGACCGAATGGTAAGCATATAAACTCATATAGCTGATGGTTACAATAAAATCTCCGGACTGGTCGATCTGTTTCGATCTGGTTCTGCGATCGAGATCGTGTAATACGCATGATGCAGATCCACCGTTGCAAGAAAGGAGCCTTCTTCGATGAGATTCATAGCCGTTTATCTGTCTTCCAGTTTAAAATGAATCGTCGTGACAAATCTGTTCAGTTTTTTAAGATTTAAAATGAAACGTTTCGTTCCATCTGGTTTTGGAATAAAAAAAATATCAGAAATAAATTGTCCTGATGATTTGCCACGCGGACGGATAGCCCCTTTCCTTTTTAGTTCATCTATTAGCTTAGATTGTATCTACTACACTTTCCCCGATTTTTGAGGCTCCGAAATTTTTTTCTGCTAAGGATTGGACTCAAATGGAATTCGATATCCTTCTATCCATGATAGAATCAATCGATCGATTGTAAATTCTCTCCATCTATGCTTAAATAATCGCAAGCAACCCGGAATTAAACTCACATTCCCTTCTACCATCTCCGACGCGACTAATCCTCTCGTTTCGGAAATGGACGATCCTCTCGCCGTCGGTTCCTCGAGGTGTTGGGAGAATTCCGAAAACGTTTCAGTGTTGTCAGTCTTTTCCCGCCCTGATCCGACGCCTCTTGGTGTTGTCCACCTGGAGTGCGACGCGGCGGGGCTCGGAATTTTTTTTGAGTTTTTGTTGGTCGACGTCATTTGCAGAATCCTTAATTCCTTTGACGTATTTTGAAGAGTCTTTGCAGCCTTGACTCTATCTTCAATCTGCTTTCCGAATAGCCATTCATCCGGTAGAGAAGCATTGAGAACTTCCTTAAACGATGTATTAATATTTGCGAGGATTAGGCTTCGGCGTATCAAGGATTCGTCTCGTTGTAAATCCGTGAGGATGCGTCCTGCGTCGCTGAGTTTCTCAAAAATATTTAGTTCGTCTTTTCCGCCACTAATGATTTCACGAAAGACGCTGCTATGGCTGCTGCGACCTTTCTTTGCTTAATGACAATTCTTTCATCCCTTTTGGCTGTCTTTTCAGCAAGGGTTGCCTTGACTGTCAGATTAATAACTGGCTGGTCTATGAAAATAGCATTTTCCGGAGGCGGATATTTCTTACTAGATTTTCTCGCTCCTCTGTCGGCAATCCATTTTTCAAAGTTTCTTCCTAACGAACCATTAGTTCATTAGGGATTTTTGCCGCGAATTGACGATCCTCCGTTATCCACTTTCCTAAAATCTCAACGATGCGTGGATCGAGATCTTCCTCTTCCGGATTTTCTGTTTCGGGTGCCTGCGCCTGTTCGATCGATATTGGGTTTTCCTCTGGTTCCTCTTACAGGTAGATGTCATGAAAGGATCCTTCCTTCTGAGGCGAGGGTTCCCTGTGAGCGGTGTTTACTCTCGAAGAAGCTACACCAGCGTGGTCTTCATCGTGATAACTTGAGTTTGAACGTTTCTCTCTGTTGTCGCTTGAATCCGCTGATTCAGAATCGGTCCCGTAATGGTGACCTGTTGTGAGCGAAATAATCCTTATCAGCTGATGGAGAGCGACGTTTCCAGGTAAGAGCCTGTGTGAACGACGCTCTTTTAATTTACACGGGCTACGCCTTTCCTCAGTCGGGTTAGACCTTCCTGAGTTTTGATTTGATGCATCCAAGCAGGTTCCGTTTCTCGAGATACTTCTTAAGTTAGAGCCTAACCAAGCGCTCTAATTCATCCGCGGGAAGAGTTTTATTGTGTGTCGTAACGGGTTAGAGCCTGTACGAGAACTTTTTTTTCCGAGAGAGAGCACGTATATTTTTTGAGAGCTTTGACAGGTTGGAGCCTGTACAAATACTTTTTTCCGACTTCCGACGGGCGAGAATATAAGTCGAATGTTTAGCAGGTTAGAGCCAGTGCAGCCATATCGCGCGTAAAAGTTACCCCCTCTCTAGTCTCTCACGCGCCCATCACACAATCATAGTAGCGCGTGTCCGTGAGCGAGCGACGCTCGGACATCTTCGGAACGAGCCGAGCGCGGTCGAAGTTTCCCGACCGCGCCTTCGGCAGCTACACCAATATATGGACGCTGAGCACGTTCATGTGCGGCCAAGCCGAAACGAAGGCTTCGAGGGAAAAAGCAATCTGAGCATGACTCGCGCGTAACATGACCCGGCGGCACGCGCGAGGCTTTTAGATGATGTCAATGCTCATTTAGCTCTTGATTCTCTGCGTTATTAATGTACACAAAAAAAACGTATCGCGCACTCTGATCGCTTATTTTTTTAGTTTATACGTTAATTTAAATATAATAATTAATCTAAATTATAACTTATTTATCTTCTAAAAAATTGTTCACGCTTTACTCACACCCGTCTTAATGCCAAATAAATTATAATTCATAAAAGTAAGCGGAAATATATTTATATTCGTATTATTATATTAATTCTCATACTTTCATCAAGCGATAAAGCATTATCCCCAAAAACAAGCCAATCATCCATCCGGCCGCGAATCGTAAGTACCAGAAAGTGCACTTATACTACAAGCGATGAGATGGTCCCGTTGGTAGCGTTCCTGAATTCGGTCACCGAATAAATAAATAAAATTTAAAAAAACCACTGAGCGCGGGGAACGATCCCGCGCCCCTGCGGACTGAAATCAGGCACGCTACCAACGGGACCATCTCATCGCTTGTAGTATATGTGCATTTTCTGGTAATTACGATTCGCGGCCGGATGGATGATTGGCTTGTTTTTGGGGATAATGCTTTATCGCTTGATGAAAGTATATGAGAATGAATATAATAATTCGAATATAAATATATTTCCGCTTACTTTTATGAATTACAATTTATTTGGCATAGGGACGGATGCGAGTAAAGCGCAAACAATTTTTTAGAAGATAAATGAAGTGTAATTTAGATTTATTATTATATGTAAACTAACGTACAAACTAATAAAATAAGCGGTCAGAGTGCGCGATACATTTTTCGACACTAAAAGATAATAAAAACTAATAAAAATAATAATGATAACTAATAAAAATAACTATTCAAATAAGAATTAATAGTAATAATAATTTTTAAAAAAGCATTGAATGCGGGGAACGATCCCGCGCCCCTGCGGACCGAAGCCAGGAACACTACCAACGGGACCATCTCATCGCTTGTAGAATATGTGCACTTTCTGGTACTTACGATTCGCGGCCGGATGAATGATTGGCTTGTTTTTGGGGATAATGCTTTATCGCTTCATGAAAGTATGAGAATTAATATAATAATACGAATATAATTATATTTCCGCTTACTTTTATGAATTTTAATCTATTTGGCATAAATACGGGTGTGAGTAAAGCGTGAACAATTTTTTAGAAGATAAATAAGTTATAATTTAGATTTATTATTATATTAAAATCAACGAATAAACTAAAAAAATAAGCGATCAGAGTGCGCGATTAATTTTTTTGTATTCGTCAATAACGCAGAGAATCAAGAGCTGAATAAGCATTGAAATCGTCTAAAAGCCTCGCGCGTGCCGTCGGGTGACGTCACGCGCGAGTCGTGCTCTGATTGCTTTTTCCCTCGAAGCCTTCGTTTCGGCTTGGCCGCACATGAACGTGCTCAGCGTCCATGTATTGGTGTAGCTGCCGAAAGCGCGGTCGGGAAACTTCGACCGCGCTCGGCTCTTACCGAAGATGTCCGAGCGTCGCTCGCTCACGGACACGCGCTACTATGATTGTGTGATGGGCGCGTAAGAGACTAGAGAGGGGGTAACTTTTGCGCGCGATCTGGCTGCACTGTTGTAGTTACTTTAAAATTCACCCGGGGCCAGTTGTGAACTTAGTGCTTCTCAAAATGTCCTCGTACCTAACAGGTTCTCATGCAACGCCCAAGCGACCTCCACGGAAGAGAACATTTTTCCGAAACCAACATATTAATTGTTATATGGAAAATAACGGAGGGCAAAGTGCCAGTGCCAAAACACTTCTTAATGCGAGCTCTGATGAAGTGTGTTAGAATCCACTGTTGACTTGTCGGTTCATTGAATTTCGAGTCGGAAAGCCTAGAGAGCAGCAGCAGCAGGAAAATCGGTTTTACGGGGAAGCCGAAGGCGCTGTATGGTGCTGAAATGCAGCCTGAATGGCGCTGAAATGCAGCCTGTATGGCGCTGAAATTGCGGTAAGACATCAAAATAATTAAGTATTCCATTGTTGAAACTTTAAGAGCGATTTTCTCAAAACTGTATTTTTCCCAACTGCTGGAGTGATTACTCAAAAACTGTTCAACCGATTTTAATAAAATTTGTAGCACATCTTCCTTACACCATCAGTTTGTCGGTGAACCTAAATAATATTTTAATGCCCAAAATAGAACGTACTTTTGCACTTAAATATAACAAAAATTTCACGAAGAATCACAAAATTGAATTTATTAAGCTGCTATTGCGTAAATATTGCATATATTTCCAAAATCTGACTTCACCGACAGCGTATGAGTGTCTCCTTTAAGAATCATTTTGAATTTTTTGTTTCAGAAAATTATAGCGTGCGGGAGAACTCCAGCAGTGCGGAGACTTTTTGAGCGACTTCCTCTGAACATCGATGAACGCGACTGGCAATTGGCATTTTAAAAAAATAATAAAATATTTGTGCATACTTAAAATATCAAATAAAAAAACACACGAAGTCACAAATTTCCATGAGCATTCTCTACATGAAAAAAAATTATAAAAAAACCCGAATTTTTTACCTTCTAAATGGTCTTTTCCCTTAATTCAAAGAATAGTTTTATTATATTTTTCAATTCAAACGTACAAAAAGATGAAACAAACTTTTATTAAAGGAGCCAAGCAAATTTACTAGAAACGTTGTACATAACATTTTCAAACCGTTCACTTGGTGCAATGTATAGGGTTCTTAACCGTATTTTAACCATATTTTATATTTCCCTGAGGGGACAATAATATTTTAAGGCCATAGTTACGGCCAACACTATAGTACTGCTTATTGATATTTTAGCAGTTGCATGAATTATGCACTGTGTAAACCGCAACCACCAATCTTACACAGATGCGATTATTCTATTTCTTATAGTAGGTTTTCATCAAATGGATATTCCCCGATACTATCAAAATTTTACTTCTCCAAAATTCTAATAGAGAACTGAAATATATATACATTGATTGAAAATGTTACCTGTGATTTGCGACGATGTTTATCGTGTTTTGTACCATATCATAAGATACGACCTGCTATATGCGTATTTGGTACGTTATTCAAATGTAGATACAAGGAATCAATGCTCGTCTACGAGATGGATAGAATATTTCATAAATTCAAAATAAAACACGCAACTGCGAATTCTACCTCTATATTTTTTTTTAATTATAATTCGCCATTCCCTAAACTCCTGTAATGATTAATTCCGAAGAAAATATTTCGCCTAATCGGTATCGAACCTAGAACGTAAGTGCTTACCTTCTGCCTGTCCTGCGAACGCTGCCACTACGCTACGGAGTATTTTTGGCGTCTTTAGCACAGATATGGCATAAGAGACAAAAGTAATTCCTGTTTCACTTATTCCGAATAGCTGTTACCTGCGATTTAGGTGAAATTTTACACAGATATATTTTTTTAAGTCAGTGTTTCAATGTATTTTTGGCGCTTTGCAGTAGTTTTGTACCATATAATAGTGATTTATACCATATGATGTGACAGGACCTGCTAAATACATAGCAGTGTGTGTCTTGCAGGGACAGAAGGTGAACCACAAGAAGAAGTGTTGAACTGATATCCTATTTTTGCAATGCAACAAACATACTATGTAACAGTTTGTGAGACACGAGTAGTTCTTAAAACTATTGAGATACGGTTGCTCGAACTGCAAATGTTTTACATCTTCGCTATAAGTAAACTTTCCGAATTTTTTTCTTCGAATAGTCATTTTTCATAAGGTCTTCTAACAAATTATACTCGAAAAACGTAAATGTTAACCATATGAATCGTACAAACTTGAAAAGAATAGTAGAAGTCTGACTGAATAAAACTTAACGTACAGTAAACAACATTAATATTTGTACGCCATGGACTTTTCTCTCAGAGTAGGGATAATATTTTTCCAAAGAGTTTATTTTTATTTAAAAAATCAAATTACTATTATAACATAAAATTAATATTGCCATTGTATAGCAGTACAACGTATGTACCACACAAGTACACTGGAAATGATGTGTAACGACTTGGAGTGCATGTTTAAGAAACAAAGTTCGGAAAGATATACAATTTTTCGTTCCTACTGCCCGCATACATAACATTCAAGACAATATATTATATCAGTTTTAATTGTAACAGCGCATCAATTGCCAGGATTATTAGCAGGGCAACATTGATAAATAGTAATGAAGTCGTCGATTTTTGTTCAGTATCTGTGCGTTCGTCGGATGAAGGTGGTGGTTAATAATTTTACTAGAAAATGATTTGCAAAGTCATAATAATCTGGTGAGTCAGTATCAGCACATTTTTCGTATTGATGTTATTTTCAGGTATGATTGCATTTGCATGTCGAAAGTAAGGACATAAAATATTATCAAAAATATAATTCTTTCTGTATTCCTCCTACTCCTGTTTTTTTTTCCGTAATGAGGAAAAAATCATTACATTTTAGCGCGAATTCTCTTTGGAACCAATCTTGTTTTTTCCAGTTGAAAAGAACAATGGTATGAAAGTTTTCAAAGCCACTATCTACATTAACAATACTGACAAATTTTAAGAAGAATGTTACGACGGTCGAAAGTGATTAATGCAACAATACCGAACGTGTTATCATGTAAGTATATGCCGAATACATTTACTTCATTATGAATGGTAGTACCTACTGCGATTGTCGTACACAATTTTTGCCCTTTCCGTACAAATTAATGTATCGACATAGTTTGTTTAGCCAGGCAATAAGTTTGTTTACTATATTTTAGCTCCTCCATTTAACCGTAGGTATACATTCTCACTGCATGATTCAGTTGACTTCGAGGAGAAGTAAACAAACTGAGTACGATTTGCGAAGCATCTGGAGAAGAGAAATGTTCATTTTATAATGAGGTTGATTCTGAACGGGGACTGAATAAGCCGAAAATAGTACATCTTTAAATTCATACAATTCTGCATTTTTATTTACCACTGCTAACGTCGGCATATTAAGATGAACGATTCCATAAGCGGTGAGTCGACATGCCATTTGGTTGCTCGTTTGCATAATAGAAAATATTTTCTTCACGGCAATGCTGTGCGCGGGCCAATTTTTGTGAAATGCATCTTGGGTTACCGATGTACTCTACGCACGATAAAATTAATACTATGTAAACCGTTTTTCGTCACTTTTGGTTTTCATGTATTCATTTCTCTATGAACGGAATGGTTACCTCGTCCAACAATTCTTGAACACTAGAACATATCAGATGAGTTTGTATCATACAACCAGAAAAGTGGATCACGTATGAAACCTTTTCAATGACAGCACTTCCAAACTGCAGCGAAGAAAGGAATAATTAATTAGCAATGTGACTTTTGAAAAAGTATAAGAAACCTAGATGCGATACATTTTCAGAGTATTCGCAAAATAGATTAGAGACAACATTAAGAGTAGTTTGTATTAACTTACTGTATTAATTCCGAATGCGAGGAAACAGAATCGCAGTATATACGCGATATACGTTGTGCCGACATGAAATGCCAACATATCGGTAAGCTCTTCACCGGTTCTACAATGATAGTTGTCCCATTCTTTATTGCTCATGCATCCATGACATAAATAACAATGTTTCTTATAAATGATTCGTAGCGGAATAGATCGCTCGTTGGGAAGAAAATCGAAATATAACATTTTTTAAATTAGAATTTAAACCCTAAGCTCGCGTAGAATGCATTCAAATTGGGGATGTTTTGGTCTTTACATTTTCTTCCACGCAGATCAGGTGAGGTTTTCAATTCGATCGCTTTAACTCCTTGCACTAAGCCAGTTATAATTGTTATACAACTTTTTTTCATTGCTTCTTGTGTATCTATGAGATTAACTAGTTGTATATCGAAAGCATTTAAATTCCATGTATATATCATAAATAAATCCTTCACATGTTAGGTATCAAAAGTATCTGTAATGTATGCTCATATTGATGATCGAATAAACAAGAACCGATTAGAAAAACGGAAATCCTGGATCATAACTAAGATAGTCGGCACAGTGGTCATCAGGATCCTAGTAACCATCATGTTTACACATTAAATAAGTATTTTAAGATAAAAATCAGTCTTTCGCGCAGATTTGTGATATATTAGCTCCCAGGAGGTATGATGGAGGTATGAGGTATGACAATGTTCTATTATAGATCACTGGGAAATCTCTCTAACAAGGAACATCACTTTGGTGTCCTCCTCCGTTTTTGTTGAAACTTTTTTTTGTGGATGAGTATCAAAAAGTAAGAGACACGTGCTTTTTTTATAGGTGGACAAACGTTTTTAAGGTGAAACGCACCCTCAAAAATGGGGATGTTTTTCAATTTTCGTCGATAAGGTTTTAACGGTACAAATATTTAAAAAAATCAAATTGCAACAACCTTTATTTTTCGGCGTACTATGCATTGGAGATGAGAACGAAAACGTTATCGACGAAAAACGAAATATATCCCCATTTTTTAGGGTGCGTTTCACCCCATAAAACCGTTTTTCCGCCGTTAAAAAGAAATACGTGTCTCTTAGATTTTTATACTCTTCCACATAAAAAGTTTCAATAAAATCGGACGAAGACACCAAAGTAGTGTTCCTTGTAAGAAGCTACAGTTGAAATTTGAAGTCAATCGGTCGAAAAATGTAGCACCTACGAGATCGCCCGATTTGGAAAACATTGCTTCACGAAAAACGCGTTAAAATTTGTTTAACTATTTTTCTACATGTCTTAAAAAATGTTTCCACTTAAAATAACTTTTGTATATGATTTTTGGGATGTTTATACATCATTTGAGTCAATAATAAACGATTTGTTTTCGAAAGTGGATGAGGCCTCGAAGTAGTTTTAACCCATTTGCCGATTAGTTGGACGTTCAGATGGCGATTACTAGAGCATCTATCATGGCGGCATGATGATGACCCGTACCATAGCGTCTTACAACATTTACCAAATATTTTCTCGAATACTGTACAAGGCACGGGAATTTTACACTGACGTTTTTCTTCGTAACACAAAACGTATTAAGAATCACTCAAAATAACTTCTACTCACTTTCCAACTTGAGCTACATAAATTTGCAAAGTCGAGCGATTTGCTTAAGGTGATGATTACTGGGCCAACTACCTTATCCAATCCTAATCACCGAGAAAAGTACATGTAAAAGTCGACCGACGGAACGTTTATTGACATAATAATGTCTATCGTTAACATAAAAAGGCATAACGAAAATTCTGAAAAAACGTAACGTAAGATTAAGTATGCATTTGTTTCTTCGACCGAAGAAATGATAATTTGAATTATCTATGCAATATTCAGAGGAAATTGTGTTCGCGTTTGGAGGTGGCACCGTTTTGAGAGGCGCCCAACGGCTTACTTGTCAATAAATTTATGATCGGTCTTCATTAAAGTAAAAACCAATAATAACGTTTACTTCATTTACTTCCAAAATAATATAATAGACTAATAATAATGTTTACTTCATTTAAGTAAAATAATAAGGAAAATAGAAAGTTGGCCTCAGTCTCAAAGTGGTGAAATTAAAAAATAAAAAGGTCTACATTGAAGTGAAATAAAAAAATGTTAAACATAATCTAGTGAAGTATAAGTACTCAATCACGGCGGCGTGATGATGCACGCATTTCTGTAGTGCAGCGATAACTGATTCCTCGCTCTTCCGATCTTTTTCTTGACCTACTGTTAGTGCTTCGGCCGCCTGTGCGCGGATAAATTTATATTCAGCAGACAAAACCGCGATGAAGTGAATGACATATACGTCGATACTAATGTTCCCAATATTAATGAACGGTAGCGCTCATGATTTGCAAGAATACGCCAGAGATAAAAAAATTTGTTCAAAATGGTTCACCGGCCAAATAGGCTGGTACAGTGAAATCGACATAGGTGAAATTATCATTATTTGGTACTTTGTATAATGCTGCTGCTGACCATACATAAGCCGCAGTAAGACAGATATAGGTGTACCACTTGAAGCCTTTTTGGAAAGGCTCACCGGTAGCGCGTACAATTTTTTTTCAGATCTTCAGAGTCAATGAGTATATCGTTGTACGTGCTAATCAAATTTCGTAAATTGCTGCGTCGCAAATTCAAATAAATCGTCGGAGTTAAGAACTCGATCCATAGTGCAGCTAATACTCCTGATTGTTAATATGCCTCCTCTGGTGTTAGTTTCGCAAAATAAGAGATCCCAATACTACTGACGTAAAATATAGCAACTTGATGGCCCACGCGAAAATGATCCATGCAAGTGAAACGAAGTTCGAAACGGTTTTATCATCGCTAAGAGGAAATCTATTGCAGTAGAATAGCTGTAGCGGTTCTAACGCAAGGGGACGTGGTGTGTCAAGAGTGGTGAAGCCAAGGTGGCGCCACCATCGAGGGGAGGTCGCCGGGCGCGTGTGACGTCAGAGAGGCCTATGTGGTGGGGTCATGTGGTCCGTGCAGCGACTGGCGGGGGGGGGGGGCGTCGATGAGTGTTTTGTGTGTATGTGCATGCCTGCGTGCGTGCGTGCGTGCGTGCGTGTAGGGAAGCCAAGGTGGCGCTACGGTCGTGGGGAGGTCGGCGTGTGTGCGTGCGTGCGTGCGTGTATGGAAGCCAAGGTGGCGCTACGGAAGTGGGGAGGTCGGCGTGTGTGCGTGCGTGCGTGCGTGTGTGTTGTGTGTGTGTGTGTGTGACGTTGTCTCTTAAGAAGTTACGTAGAGGGCTAAGAAAAGGTGCATGAATTTATCCAGATGTTCTTTTTTTCAACTATCTCGACGGAGGCTCATGTCCGAGAAACTGTTATACACGGCAGGGTGTCAACTCTGCACCGTGCAAGTCGCCCCTGTGTCAACTCGCCCGTTCAACTTGCCGTCTGTTCAACTTGCCCCGCGGGCAACTCGCCACCGACCCAAGTGGACACCGTAGCAGCCTGCCATTTCCCCGACGCTCGCGTATCCCCACTCGTCAGATTCGGGCCGGGCATTTTTTGCTACCGTTTGAACTCGCACGGTGTCTCAACTCGCCACGCGTAGTGTGCTCAACTTACATTGCCTAGCGGCTGTACTTTTTTTGAATCACCCATACCCGGGAACGAGAAATATACAAGCAAAATGTTTTCACATGTACCGACTACCCGCTTTGTCAGTTCTCTAGTTTATCGACTGATTTTGAATGGAAATTTCACGAGCGGCATTTTGTTATAGCTTTATTCTTTAATAATGCCACGAACATATATGTAGTCTCCTAAAATTTTAATTCTTCCATAAATCGCGGAAAAAAAGCGTCATTTTTGAGTACTTGAGAATAACGATAAGCAATACTAAGAGAACTGAAAACTCATATAATAATCGTGTGAAAGAAAAACTGGTGGCCTCGTACAGTTGGACAGATTTTCGTTGCCGTTGAAGAGGATGTTTAATTTTGTTCTGAATTTCATTTCTTGTGGCTCTTGATTTATTCTTAAAAATCATTGTGCACAGTCTACATTTTATAATCAACTTTTTAATCATCAAAAATATCGATGAAAAAATCACATGCATTTACAAGAAATTAATATCATGAAAAGATTCCGTCCATTACAGATTGAAACGTCCACATTGTTATTAACCATGTTGTTCATATACTTAATGCCAAAGAACAGTCGGATATATTTATTATTCATTAATGTGTAACATATCGTCTACTATGTATGAAAAAATTGAATCATCGTATAACATGAATACGCTGTATTGAAAAGCGCAGAATCATTAAGGGGGGGGGGGGGGGTAAGGACAATTTGCTATAAAAAAAGCATATTTTCGATATTTTTTTGTTGACGACACCGTTTATATATATTTATTTATATAATTAGTATGAAATAAAAGGACATTTGAAGAGTATTCTGTGAAATTTTCGTTAATAATTGTGCAGAAATGAGCCAGTGACAGCAAATCTTCTCAGACGTTAAGAGTTTTTATTTTTTTTTGTTTTCAATTTTTAGTCACACCTAGACTATAAAATAGCGAATTGAAATGATGAAAACAAAAACTCGACAGCGTTACCTCAAGAAACTTATTAACTAACACAATCTTCTTGGATTTTTTTTCTCGGATGATCCAATGATGAGTTATGCAGTTCACTGCAATTTTTTGGAGGTGTCTGCAAAGATGTGCTGTTAATGGCTCATTTCCGCATAATTGTTAATGACAATATTACAGAATATTCTTCAAATGTCCTTTTATTATATGCTTCTTACACAAATAAATATATATCAACTGTGTCGTAAAAAAAATTATCGTAAATATGCTTTTTTATGCTTTTTTTCGTAGCGAAATAACCTTACCGCCCCCCCCCCGCCCCCTTAACACGTCGGGCCACCCTGGCCACTCGAAAAATGGGTATTATTTTTTAAAAGTCATAAACTCAACAGTGAAAACAATATATGTTATTTTTTTAACCTAAGCTAAGAAACAGCTTTGAAAACGCCGCAAATAAATTTTATTTTGAAGTATTATAAGACGAATATTATTAAAAGATGAATTTCCGTTCCAGGCAAACAACGATAAAGCATCATCGTTGACAGAATCATGAAAAAAAAAGTTTTTTTTTCATGTTGCCAAGTAACGAAGTAACTTGGCTCGGATCAGTACAGTAAATACTGAAGCGAAGGAACGGATTTATAAATAAAAGGATCATTGTCGAATTTTTGTCAATACTTGTGGTTTTATTTATTTAATTCTTTAAAAGAATGCACAGCCGTTTGAGATTTTTTTATGCTATGATTCACATCCTACATCAATAACTGTTCATATAAACATCTGTATAACTATTTGCAGTTCTGTGACAATTGAAAAATATTATATATTAGATTCCTTTTTATCACATCACATTATTTATCACATGTTAGATACATTGATTACATATTCGCAGTCATTCAAGTGTACATATTTTTACAACTAATTAATATTATCAACCATCCTGTACATATTGGTGCATTTATATTTAGATACATTTTTTTGGGTAAGTATTGCACAGTAATTTAACGCGCTGTCCGCCGAGTAACAAAGGCCATAGCCGGGTAAATAGGGAAAAATTGCCCTCGCATTTTTTCCAGCGAAATTTGGAGTATATTCTGAGGTATAAAAAAACAAGTTTTCTGAAAATGTCATCCCCGTCAACGCAATGGTTTTAGAAAAATGATTTTTTTTTTAATATAAAAAAATTCCGGAAACGGTTCAGTGGATCGATTTGATTTTTTTTATACTTTTTCCAATCAAACGTGTTACGAAATAAAATTATAGAACATCTTGCGAAAGATTAAGGTTTGAAAAAAATGTTCCTTGTTTCATTTTTTTTTACTATAATCCACTTGGGGTACAATAACTAATTTGTTTTCATATAATCATTGGGCCCCTTATTAGATTATATATTTTTTTCAAAATGATCCGTTTGGTACGCCACAGTGAAAAAAAAGAAACACACTTTATTGATATATTTTCGTTATATATCTATATAACTAAAACATATCAATAAAGTGTGTTTCTTTTCGTCACTGTGACGTACTAAACCGATCATTTAGTCACATATCTATAATGTGTGTTTCTTTTTTTTTCACTGTGGCGTACGAAACCGATCATTTTGAAAAAATTATATAATCCAATAAGGTGCCCAAAGATTATATGAAAAAATTTTGTTATTGTACCCCAAGTGGATTATAGTAAAAAATAATAAAACAAGGAACATTACTTTTTTTCAAATCTTAATCCTTCGCAAGATGTTCTATAATTTTATTTCGTAACACGTTTGATGAGAACATGTACCAAAAAAAATCAAATCAATCCACTGAACCGTTTCCGGAATTTTTTATAATTAAAAAAAATTCATTTCTCTAAAACCATTACGTTGATGGGGATGAAAGGCCATAGCCGGGTAAGTAGGGGAAAATTGCCCTCGCCTTTTTTCCAGCGCAATTCGGAGTATATTCTGAGGTATAAAAAAACACAAATTTTCTGAAAATGTCATCTCCGTCAACGCAATGGTTTTAGAAAAATGATTTATTTCTAATTATAAAAAATTCCGGAAACGGTTCTGTGGATTGATTTGATTTTTTTTTGGCACATGTTTCAATCAAACGTGTTACGAAATAAAATTATAAAACATCTTGCGAAAGATTAAGATTTGAAAAAAACAATAATGTTCCTTGTTTTATTATTTTTTACTATAATCCACTTGGGGTACAATAACGAAATTTTTTTTATATAATCTTTTGGCACCTTATTGGATTATAAGTTTTTTTCAAAACGATCGGTTTCGTACGCTACAGTGAAAAAAAAGAAACACACTTTATTGATATATTTTAGTTATATAGATATATAACTAAAATATGTCAATAAAGTCTGATTTGTGACTATATGATCGGTTTGGTACGCCACAGTGAAAAAAAAGAAACACACTGTATTAATATATTTTAGTTATATAGATATATAACGAAAATATATCAATAAAGTCTGTTTCTTTTTTTTTCACTGTGGCGTACCTAACGGATCATTTTGAAAAAGTTATATAATCTAATAAGATGCCCAAAGATTATATGAAAAAATTTCGTCATTGTACCCCAAGTGGATTATAGTAAAAAATAATAAAACATGGACAATGGTTTTAGAAAAATGATTTTTTTTTAAATATAGAAAATATAGAAAAAGAAAATAATAATAATAATAACAATAATGTTTCAAACGGGAGATATATAAAGGCCATAGCCGGGTAAGTAGGGAGAAGTTGCCCCCGAATTTTTTCCACCGAAATTTGGAGTATATTCTAAGGTATCAAAAAACACAAATTTTCTGAAAATGTCATCCCCGTCAGCGCAATGGTTTTAGAAAAATGAATTTTTTTTAAATATAAAAAAATTCCGCAAACGGTTCAGTGGATCGATTTGAATTTTTTTTTGATACTTGTTACGATCAAACGTGTTACGAAATAAAATTATAGAACATCTTGCGAAAGATTAAGGTTAAAGAAAAGTAATGTTCTATTTTTTATATTTTTTACTATAATCCACTTGGGATACAATAACGAAATTTTTTTCATATAATCTTTGGGCACCTTGTAAGATTGTATATTTTTTTCAAAATGATCGGTTACCTACACAGTGAAAAAAAAAGAAACACACTGTTTCTTTTTTTTTCACTGTGGCGTACCAAACCGATCATTTTGAAAAAATTATATAATCTAATAAGGTGCCCAATGATTATATGAAAACAAATTCGTTATTGTACCCCAAGTGGATTATAGTTTAAAAAAATGAAACAAGGAACATTTTTTTCAAACCTTAATCTTTCGCAAGATGTTCTATAATTTTATTTCGTAACACGTTTGATTGGAAAAAGTATTAAAAAAAAATCAAATCGATCCACTGAACCGTTTCCGGAATTTTTTTATATTAAAAAAAAAATCATTTTTCTAAAACCATTGCGTTGACGGGGATGACATTTTCAGAAAACTTGTTTTTTTATACCTCAGAATATACTCCAAATTTCGCTGGAAAAAATGCGAGGGCAATTTTTCCCTATTTACCCGGCTACGGCCTTTGTTACTCGGCGGACAGCGCGTTAAATTACTGTGCAATACTTACCCAAAAAAATGTATCTAAATATAAATGCACCAATATGTACAGGAACGTTGATAATATTAATTAGTTGTAAACATATGTACACTTGAATGACTGCGAATATGTAAAAACAATGTATCTAACATGTGATAAATAATGGGATGTGATAAAAAGGAATCTAATATATAATATTTTTCAATTGTCACAGAACTGCAAATAGTTATACAGATGTTTATATGAACAGTTATTGATGTAGGATGTGAATCGTAGCATAAAAAAATCTCAAACGGCTGTGCATTCTTTTAAAGAATTAAATAAATAAAACCACAAGTATTGACAAAAATTCGACAATGATCCTTTTATTTATAAATCCATTCCTTCGCTTCAGTATTTACTGTACTGATCCGAGCCAAGTTACTTCGTTACTTGGCAACATGAAAAAAAAACTTTTTTTTTCATGATTCTGTCAACGATGATGCTTTATCGTTGTTTGCCTGGAACGGAAATTCATCTTTTAATAATATTCGTCTTATAATACTTTAAAATAAAATTTATTTGCGGCGTTTTCAAAGCTGTTTCTTAGCTTAGGTTAAAAAATTAACATATATTGTTTTTACTGTTGAGTTTATGACTTTTAAAAAATAATACCCATTTTTCGAGTGGCCAGGGTGGCCCGACGTGTTAAGGGGACCCGACGTGTTAAGGGGGGTAAGGTTATTTCGCTACGAAAAAAGCATAAAAAAGCATTTTTACGATAATTTTTTTTTACGACACAGTTGATATATATTTATTTGTGTAAGAAGCATATAATAAAAGGACATTTGAAGAATATTCTGTAATATTGTCATTAACAATTATGCGGAAATGAGCCATTAACAGCACATCTTTGCAGACACCTCCAAAAAATTGCAGTGAACTGCATAACTCATCATTGGATCATCCGAGAAAAAAAATCCAAGAAGATTGTGTTAGTTAATAAGTTTCTTGAGCTAACGCTGTCGAGTTTTTGTTTTCATCATTTCAATTCGCTATTTTATAGTCTAGGTGTGACTAAAAATTGAAAACAAAAAAAAATAAAAATAAAAACTCTTAACGTCTGAGAAGATTTGCTGTCACTGGCTCATTTCTGCACAATTATTAACGAAAATTTCACAGAATACTCTTCAAATGTCCTTTTATTTCATACTAATTATATAAATAAATATATATAAACAGTGTCGTCAACAAAAAATATCGAAAATATGCTTTTTTATAGCAAATTATCCGTACCCCCCCCCCCCCCCCCCCTTAATGATTCTGCGCTTTTCAACACAGCGTATTCATGTTATACGATGATTCAATTTTTTCATACATAGTAGACGATATGTTACACATTAATGAATAATAAATATATCCGACATGCACTGTTCTTTGGCATTAAGTATATGAACAACATGGTTAATAATAATGTGGACGTTTCAATCTGTAATGGAAGGAATCTTTTCATGATATTAATTTCTTGTAAATGCATGTGATTTTTTCATCGATATTTTTGATGATTAAAAAGTTGATTATAAAATGTAGACTGTGCACAATGATTTTTAAGAATAAATCAAGAGCCACAAGAAATGAAATTCAGAACAAAATTAAACATCCTCTTCAACGGTAACGAAAATCTGTCCAACTGTACGAGGCCACCAGTTTTTCTTTCACACGATTATTATATGAGTTTTCAGTTCTCTTAGTATTGCTTATCGTTATTCTCAAGTACTCAAAAATGACGCTTTTTTTCCGCGAATTATGGAAGAATTAAAATTTTAGGAGACTACATATATGTTCGTGGCATTATTAAAGAATAAAGCTATAACAAAATGCCGCTCGTGAAATTTCCATTCAAAATCAGTCGATATACTAGAGAACTGACAGAGCGGGTAGTCGGTACACGTGAAAACATTTTGCTTGTATATTTCTCGTTCCCGGGTATGGGTGATTCAAAAAAAAGTACAGCCGCTAGGCAATGTAAGTTGAGCACACTACGCGTGGCGAGTTGAGACACCGTGCGAGTTCAAACGGTAGCAAAAAATGCCCGGCCCGAATCTGAAGAGTGGGGATACGCGAGCGTCGGAGAAATGGCAGGCTGCTACGGTGTCCACTTGGGTCGGTGGCGAGTTGCCCGCGGGGCAAGTTGAACAGACGGCAAGTTGAACGGGCGAGTTGACACAGGGGCGACTTGCACGGTGCAGAGTTGACACCCTGCCTTATACACTGCAACGTTTCAACCACCTCGTCCAAAAGTCTCCAATTTTACGACTCTTTTTTTTTCTTACGTCGAGCGCCAGGGACCGTCATACCCTATCGCTTCGCATGTGCAACTCGAGCCTCATCATTCCATAGGTCCACACTTGAAAACCCATAAAATTTTACGACAGCATGCGACGAAGACAGTGATCCGGGGAAAAAAATGCATTTCCATTTTACAGGGCTTTAGTCTTTCATCTCTGAATGATAATATTTACAGAGAGTGCAACGTCAAGCCTTGATGCCGACACTTGAAATCATGCAGGTCTGAACAAGTTAGCCCCATGGTTAAGGATTTTTTCGGCGTTAACACCACTCTCCAAGCTATTAGATTTTTTTTTATTGCTTCGCTATTCCCCGCATATATATGATAACGGGGTGTTTATTTTGAAAAACTATAAACTTTCGGAGATCTATGGATAAAGACCCTTTTTAGGCTTCAACCGTGGACCACTTGAGCACCGATGGAGAGCCTATGAATTTTTTTTTTCACTACACGCATCTCGACTGAGATGCTCTTTTATTTTTCCCGGCAATCCAATGCGATATTAGAAAATTCTCGTGGGTTGGTGATTTCTTCCGAGATGGTAGGGAAAGACGAAAATGTCTAAAGGGGAAAACCATTTTTAATGATCTGCTGCGCTCAAAAGTGTTCGCACTTTGGATCGAGCAGTCAGTTAGTGAACATAATCTCTTTTGCGAAGCCTCGTTTCATCAAGTATGGAGGGCAACGCGGAGAAGTCAGAACAAATCTTGCACGATCAAGCGGCGCTTCTAAGTTCATACGAAGATTTTGCTGTGTGGGAACAACGGTGCGTTGAGTTTATCGAAGAATTGGAAACGCAAAGCCGGATTAAGCGCCCGCGACTATCGATTGGACTTCAACAGTCATTGATAGCCCAAATAGCGCGGCTGGAAGGGTTGAGGAATTCTGTGCGTAATCATTTTATACACACGGCTGCAGGACACGGTCATCATGGGCTAATCTGGCGAGAGATTGACACATCCTTCAATAGTCGACTATTGACCGGTTCCGTAATCAATCGCAACCACATCGAACCACGGCAATTTCTTAACGATGCTCGCGACCTAGTGCTTCAACATGTGCAAAATACTATCTGCAAACACAACAGCATCAAAATCAATACAGTGTTTAATGGTGAATTCGCGAGTGGTGACAAACATGCGAATAAAAGTATCAACACGCGGAACTGCGAACTATTTAGCACAAGCGATTTGAATGAGTGGTACCAGCAACGCGTTATGGAGCCCACTTTAACCTTACTCGATGAATTTCAAGAACGTGATAGTGGCTGGGCTCTGCAGAAAATACTAAACCTCACGATAAATGTGAATAAGTATAATCCGATGCGTGCCGGGTGCTCCATATCATTACCGCGGGAAATAATGGTGAAGAGAGCTGTGGTTAACGTCAAATCCGACGATAACGCATGTTTCGCATGGGCAGTTGTCGCTGCTCTATACCCAGCCGAACGAGATAGCGCCCGTCCAATTTCTTACCCTCATTATTCGACAGTACTGAATCTCCAGGATATCGAATTTCCGGTGACGATACATCAAATAAAGAAATTTGAAGCTCATAACAATGTATCGATCAACGTGTATACTACCACCACCAAAAAGGACATTGTTCCAATACGCGTGACTCAAAATAAGAAGGATAAGCACATCAATTTGCTGTACATGCAAGATACTGAGGACAACAATGTGGGGCACTTCGTATGGATCAAGAACCTGTCGAGACTCGTGAGGGCACAACTGACCAAAATGGAGCATAAAAAATATATCTGTGATCGGTATGTAGTTAACATAATATACATGTTTGTGATTATATATGCTAGACGAAATAAACAAAACAATCTTCTTTTTTTTTGCAGGTGTTTGCACTACTTCGGTTCAGAGGAAGAATTACGATCACATGAGGTCGATTGTGGAGTGATAAACGACTGTGCAATTCGACTACCAAACGACACCAATAAGTGGCTCCAGTTCAGCAACTTTAGCCGGAAAGAGCGACATCCCTTCATTGTGTATGCTGATTTAGAGTGTATCCTGGCAAAGACCGATGGGGAGAACCTAGCGAAAGATATGTATCAACACCATGAAGTATTTAGTATCGGATATTACGTGTGTTGTTCATATGACGATTCATTATCTTCGTATCATTCACGCCGCAGTGCAGATTGCGTATCATGGATTGTCGAAGAACTAAAAAATCTAGCACTACGGATGAAAAAAACTTTCTGTGATAATGTATCAATGGTGCATTTAACACCGAGTGAGTGGGCTAGTTTTCGAGCAGCGACTCAATGTCACATATGTGAGAAACCATTTACGCAAGAAGATGTACGCGTTCGAGATCATTGCCATCTGACTGGGCGCTATAGAGGCCCTGCCCATTCCAACTGCAACCTAAATTACAAGCAGTCATTTTTCATTCCAGTAGTTTTCCACAATTTATCCGGTTACGATGCGCATTTTATAATCAAGGAAGTAGCCACAGCGTTCGAAGGAAAAACCGATGTGCTTCCAATCACAAAGGAGAAATACATCTCCTTCACAAAGCATATTGAAATTGAAGACGATTCAAAACACAAGATCCAATTGCGCTTTATCGACTCTTACAAATTCCTCAACACGAGTCTCGACAAATTAGCATCATTCTTGACCGACGAAAAACTCAAAATTTTACGCACACAATTCCTAACTCTCTCGACAGACGATTTCAAGTTGTTGACGGGAAAAGGGGTCTTCCCTTATGAATATATCGATGACGTGACGAAGCTAGACGACACTTGCCTACCACCACGTGACGCATTTTACAGTTCCCTGACAGATGCTACAATATCGGAGAGCGAGTACGCACATGCTGAGAAAGTTTGGAAGCGGTTCTCCATTCGAGCGCTGGGTGACTATAGCGATTTGTACTTGAAGACAGATGTCTTGTTATTAGCCGATATTTTCGAAAACTTTCGGAATCCGTGCATTGAGAGCTATGGCCTAGATCCCGCGTATTACTACACATTGCCGGGGTATACCTGGGATGCAATGTTGAAACACTCGAATGTCAAGTTTGAATTACTAACTGACATCGACATGGTTTTATTCGTTGAGCGGGGTATACGCGGTGGTCTCAGTCAATGCTCAAACCGATATGCACACGCTAATAATAAGTACATGGAGTCGTTTGATCCATCGAAAGCATCATCATACTTGATGTATTTTGACGTCAACAATTTGTATGGATGGGCAATGTGTCAACCCTTGCCATATGCAGATTTTCGATGGGTCAACGACGTGTCCAAGTTTGATCCATTATCCATCGCGCTAGACTCACCTATAGGCTACATCCTTGAGGTCGACTTGGAATATCCCCAATCTCTACATGATGCGCACAAAGACCTACCGTTTTGCCCAATACACGAAAAACCACCGGGTATGCAGCAGGAAAAGCTGCTAGCAACCGTCTGCGATAAAAAACGCTACATCATACACTACAGAAATTTACAACAATGTTTACGTCATGGACTTTGCCTCACGAAAATCCATAGGGTATTACAATTCACACAATCCCCATGGCTACGTTCATATATCGAGTTAAATACTCAGTTTCGAACGCTGGCCAAAAACGATTTTGAAAAGAATTTGTTCAAATTGATGAATAACGCTGTGTTTGGCAAAACGATGGAGAATGTACGCAATCATGTAGATGTAAAGCTTTTAACAAAATGGGAGGGCAGGTATGGCGCGGAGGCAATGATTGCGAAGCCAAACTTCCACAGCCGAAGCGTTTTTTCCGAAAACCTCGTCGCCATAGAATTGCGTAATCTCGAGATGAAATTCAACAAGCCGATATATGTGGGTATGTGCATACTCGACATATCCAAAACGTGCTTGTATGGATTTCATCATGAGTATATGGTACCTCTGTATCGAGATAAATGTAAAGTCATGTATACCGATACAGATAGCCTCATATATGCCATTGAGAGCGAAGATGTATATGCAGACATGAAGTGCGACATTGAAAAATTTGATACGAGCGACTATTCAGCGGACAATAGGTATGATATGCCGCTTGTCAACAAAAAGGTACCCGGTCTCATGAAAGACGAATACAATGGTGCAATTATGACCGAATTCATTGGACTTCGATGGAAAATGTACGCGACACGTGTCGAGGGTAAGAAGGACACGAAAAAAGTTAAAGGCGTCAAGAGTAGCGTTGTGGCGAGGACAATCACGTTTGACGATTATGCCCGATGCTTGAATGAAGAAGTTGAAATGGAGCGTAGTCAAACGTGCATTCGATCAAAGTTACACCAAGTCTACACCATTCGCGAGACGAAAATTGCTCTGAGTCCACATGATGATAAGCGGTATATCATACCTGGGACCTCTGATACCCCACCATGGGGACATTGCAGAATACAGTCGTGAAAAGTTTTGTAATTTTTTTTCCACAATCTTGATGTAAAATTGTGTACATTTTTTATGAATATCGATGTATAAATCTCGTGAAAATTATGTATATATTTTGTTGACTCGATGTTAAAATTATGTTTGTTGTATATATTGTGCAAGAATGGATTTTATTATTTTCCGTAAATAAAGAAGCGGACTTTTTATAATCACATGTGTTTATTCACTCTATCCATCTCCTCACGTTCCATGAAAAAAGGGCGACGGCGAGACGGGGGAGAAGCAAGCCTGCTGCGGAGTCGGTCAGAGGCCTTGGAGGGATGCGGGGACGACCAGCAGGTCAAGAGTCATAAAACATACATATTTTTCCATTTTCTTTATTATCGACTACAAATCGGATTTACTTATCCAACTATTGTGGCTATTGTCGAAACCTAACCACTTTACAAACATTCGATTACCGCGCTTCTTCAATACTGCTTCAATGAGATAGATATCGGGGTGCTTGACACTGAGAAGCTCTTGTTCGTAGAAACCACCGGCGATCGGTTCATCTTTATGGTCCTTCAAGTGGTACGTCACGGGATTAATTTTTTTTACACGATATATTGTAAATATTTCCGTTGTCCAGTTTGGGGTGTAACCCTTTTCGAAAACAGTCTCAAGTTTGCTGATTCGCACTTCATCACCAACAGTGAATTTCGGCGATCTTTTCATTGGAGTATATTTGAAAACTTGCTGCCATTGCTTCTCATTTTCCGCATTGACATTTCTCGGCTTCATCTTAATGGTGCGGTGTACAGAATCGTTGTACTCGGCTACTAGATTATCAAGAATATCGATCCACTTATAATTACCACGAAGACTAAATTGCATCCACATCTTGTTCTTTAATGTACGATTGAAACGCTCGCAAATGGATGCCTTCAAGTTGCTATATGTTGAATACATGTGAATATTGTACTTTTTCATGATGGCCTTAAAGTCACAATTGTGGAATTCTTTTCCCCGATCAACGTGTAAGTTCTGCGGTATGCGTCCCTTAACGAGGATCGACTTCATTGCTGCTGCTGCATCTTCGCCATTCTTACTCAGCATTGGCACGGCCCAGGCGAACTTTGAGAAGTTATCGATGACGGTGAGGAGAAATTTGTGTTTGGAGTTGTGACGCGCATATGATGACATATCGACAAGATTAGCTTGCCAGGTCTCGTCCAAGCCACGGATGTCCACATGTCGACGCGGATAGTTTCGTCGAGCAGGCTTATGTAGCTCCAGCACGAGAGCGCTCCTTCTTTCGTTCATTTTCCAGTCCACTCAGTCGTGCGTCCAATTCAGCAATGACGTTCGAATTACGAATCACCAAATCTTGTAGAGCTTTGACATCGGCCTCGAGTGTCCTCGCAATGTCTCGTATCGTAGCTTCAAGTCCATTAACCAACAAGTGACTACTCTCATTCATTTCTTTGCGTATGTTCTTAATGATAGTTCGAGATTTTTTTTGTAACGCACTTAGAGTGATGGCGTCACCTTCTCCTTCCGGATTTGCAATGTTACACAATCGTTTCTGTCCCAAGTCATAATGACCATCTGCGGTAATTCTAAAGCCAATCCCGGGTCGACCTGGAGGACCTTGCTTACTGTGGAGTACACTCCTACTTGAATGACGTCCAAACACATCGACACTCATGATGAGAATGTGTAAATTCTCCGATGTCGAGTTAATAAATGATTTCAGCTTCGCGCAATTCCTCAATAATCGATATAATTTCATTCGCATGTGATGAATTTCCGGCGGCTTGGGATGCCAGAAGTAAGCGAAGACGATCCACTAGCTCGTTCGGATTATCCCAATAAATATAGTCCAATTGGGTGTTTTTTATAGCTAGCTTATACTTTGACGTACCCTGTCCCACATGATGATCGACTATATTTGCGATATATGTGTTAAATTTGTGGCTGGTGTTACGTTGTATAGCCTCACTAGGCTTATACAATTTTTTGTGCGCATTCGTCGAGATTACAATCTTTTCGTAGTTTTTCAAATCGTCCGGTGTGAGAGTTTCAACATTAGGCACTTTTTTAAACAAGAGCTCCGTTAATCCAACAGTTTTCGCATAACTCGCATCTCCCACACGAATATGTTCAGAGTCGAAAATTATCGGAGAATTGCCAATCATTAATTTGTTGTTAGCGAGATTTCGTACACCATATAATACATCCAAGCCCGCCTTTATATTTGTTTGTAATAGCAGGAGATATTCGCTGATCAGCTCATCGACATTTTGCGAGTCATCATCATCATCCTCATATATCAATTTAAACGAATCTTGTGTTTCACTCTTCAAGGAATCATGTGCCGCATTTTGCTGTTTCACACTATTTAACGCATCTTTTTTTTCTTCTTCAACATTATCTCCCACTTTTTCATCCTTAATTTCCTCCTTCACCGCCACCACCTCACCGTTTTTATACGACACCAATTTCTCCAATGGCTCCACTATAGGCTTAAAGACATCCTGCATTCTCTGCTGATCGTTATCTTTCCCAATTTTCATCATTCGATGCTTTCGTCTGATTGCATCGCTCGCCTTGGCAATTTCACGCAACACATCCTTTTCACGCAACAATTGTTCGCTCTTCATGTTGTCACTACCACGGCATGCGTAAGACTGTCTCGTCAACTACCAGCGATGAGTCATTTATCAATAGTGAGAAAATAATCAAAACCTTGTCTATATCGACCTCCGTTAATATCGCTATCCTTGTCAATCGTGATAAATGCATACTTGTCAGAATTCCAGCATTTCACGCACATGTTTTTAAAGCACGTATAAGTCATATCCGTATTAACATGGTCATTGTACACGTGTTTGAGATTCATATCATCCTGCTTGAAAAGCACCACGAAATTTGCATTATCCCTCACGAGATGTTTGGGAATACGAGTGTACGTCTGACAAAGATAAAAACTGTCAACAATCTCGTGTCGTCCCATGGAAAAGAAGGCCCGAACATTATCCTGCTTTTCGCATGCTATGTCATCAAAGGTGAATATAGAGTTGGATCGTGCATCACTTGGTGCTATCACGTGTTCATGCGCCTCGAATGGATGATATTCAACTCCACTCACAGGTTCGAGTAGGTGTTCGAGCAACTTATACTTTGGCTGCTTGAGCGATTTGGAATACAAGTAAATATTCTCAAATCTCAAACCATTCGGATGGATGATGAGGGTGAGCAAAGCGTTGGTTTTCCCACAATTCGATGGACCGCAAAACAGTGCACGTATGCTATCCGGCAATAAATTCCCATGGCGTTTTTGTTTCTTTTTCCCTCCACGGTCTTCGACAAACTCGTCGAAATTTATCACGGGAAGTCCGCCTCCGATCGTTTGCTTCCTGGATGTCATCTCACACACGACTAACGGCGAAATCATATAAATAGGCTTCTTATAGGGATTATCCATCAGTCGCGTATTGTCTTTAGACATGATTGTGCATAGGAAGAGTGGTAAAGGTTTGGTCAACCGCCTAATCAACAAACTCCCCGTTGAACTACATTTGCCTGGCTATCAGTATTGTGGACCAGGCACAAAGTTGGCCAAGCGCCTTGCTCGTGGTGATCCGGGCATTAATCCATTGGATACGGCTTGCAAACAACATGATATTGCGTATTCGAAAAATCCGGATAATCTTGAGGCGAGACATTTGGCGGATAAAGTGTTGGCTGAACAGGCTAGGCAACGTGTTACCGCGAGAGACGCTAGTATCGGTGAAAAAGCCAGTGCTTGGGGTGTGGCAAATATTATGAAAACAAAGAGAAAATTTGGCATGGGAATGAAGGCCCGCAAGGGTGGCGTTTGTTTGAAAAAGATAATTGGCGCTGCAAAGAAGACAATGATTCAAAGTAATGATCCGCATAAGATTATCAAATCAGCTCTAAACGGTGCTCGTGCAGCGGTAAAGTTGCAAGGTGGTAAAGTGCGCACACCTCGCGTTCTACCTGTACCCCATAAAATTGGTGGTTCATTACCCTTCCTCGTGCCCATTTTTGCGGGTCTTAGCGCTGCGGGTGCTTTGTCGGGTGGTGCGGCTAGTATAGTTAAAGCTGTAAATGCTGCTCAAGCAGCTAAGCGTGAATTGGATGAAAGTAAGCGCCATAATCGAACAATTGAAGCAATTGCATTAGGTCGGGGTCTACATCTGAAACCATATAAGCAGGGATTGGGCCTACATATTAAGCCAAAAAACTAGAAGTAACGCTACCACACCAACCCCTCACCGACCGCGACCTACTCAAATATGCAAAAATCCTAAAGATTCCACATTTTCGTGGAGTTTACATGCGCGATACGTTGCCACCGAGCGGACCTCTCAAATGTGAAGCAGCAATTGTAAATTTGGATGAAAATGTCGGTCCTGGAACACACTGGGTCGCTTACAAAAAGACCGGATCGAAAGTCATGTACTTTGATACTTTCGGCAATGTTCTACCACCATCCGAGCTCATGAGATATTTCCGTGTCGGTAGCGTTCATTATAATTATACTAGATATCAGGAATATGATACGATTGAATGTGGACATTTGTGCCTCAAGTTTCTTTGTCGGCAGCTGCAGCACAAAGACAAATATACACTATATATAGGAGGGAAATGACGTGGAGAATTCAGTTGTGAATTTACCAGCATCATGGATGATAGTTTAACATTGACCATATCTGGCTCATCGTCCATATTTGAGGCGCAATACTTTCCCCCCATCGAACTCTCGCCACACAAAAATTATACCCTCGGTCTCGTGGAATTGTTAACCTTCAACTCTATTCCCAATATCGACGTTGATCACGATAAACTTTACGTGGGAGATGAGGTGTTAACGATACCTACGGGCAGTTATGAAATAGAGGATATTGAGACGTTTGTACAAGCAGAGCTCGCGCGTAAAAACATCAGCATCAGCATTAAACCCAACAATAACACGCTACGCAGTGAGATCGAGTGTGATCGTGATGTCAATTTTGAGCCAAAAGATTCTATTGGTCATCTACTAGGCTTCACCGCACGCAAATTGGAAGCCAATAAAAGACACGAATCCGATCTTCCAGTAGCCATTCTCAAAGTGAACGCCTTACGCGTTGAGTGCAACATTACCGCTGGCGCCTATACTAACGGACAAAAAGTACACACAATTCACGAATTTTTTCCATCTGTGCCACCGGGCTATAAGATCATTGAAGTTCCCTCCCACGTAATTTATCTGCCAATCACGAGCCGAACGATTGACACAATACAGCTTCGCATAGTGGATCAAGACGGTGATTTGGTAAATTTCCGCGGTGAAGTAATCACCATACGCCTGCATATAAAGTCGTGATGGGCATTGTTTTCAACAGATCTTCCAATAACAATAAACGGTCATGGATAAAAACAATCAGTCGTCGGCCAGCGCCCAAAGTGCTAACACCTCAAAACGTGCTACTCTTGAAGAGTTTGGGTCTCAAAGTGCGTGGCGAAAGCGTGTAAAAAATTATTTAGTGTGTGCTCTGTGCATCTGTTGCGTGAAATGGAAGAAGAAATTGTAAACATTCAAACGCCTGTGGTCTTTGATGAATCCATCATCCATTGTGAGATTCACGCTCATCAGCCATATGCATCTTCAACCTTCAATAACAGCGATGGAATCCGTATTGCCATCCAACATCAAGACCTCTCTATCCTGCCAAGCAAGAGTTCGCTACACATATGTGGAAAATTATCCAAGCGTGATGGGGCGCCAACCACTGCTACAAGTCTCGTCAACAATGCCATTTGTCATTTGTTTGAGGAAGTGCGATATGAGCTGAATGCCATAGAAATCGATCGTAATAAGAATGTCGGCATTACGAGTGTAATTAAGGGATATTCATCTCTCTCACCGGCCAAAAGTTCTATGCTCGAGAACACTGGATGGCTCGATGTCGAAGAGACCAAGCAGATTGTAGATGTATCGGGAAACTTTGATGTATGCATTCCGCTCAGCATGCTCCTCGGATTTGCCGAAGATTATCGGAAAATTGTCGTAAATGCCAAGCACGAGTTGATTCTCACGAGATCAAAGACCGACGACAATGCCATTGTACAAACAGCGCCCGAAGACTACAAACTCGTATTGCATAAAATAGAATGGCTCGTGCCGTATGTGACAGTCTCGGATCAGCGAAAAATTCAACTGTTAAAGTTTCTCGCCAAAGACGCACCAATCTCCATGAGTTTCCGAACATGGGAACTGTATGAATATCCATTGCTGCCTGCCACCTCCAAGCACATGTGGTCTGTGAAAACTGCGAATCAGCTGGAGAAGCCACGATATGTCATACTCGCTTTACAAACGGAACGGAAAAATAAGAAACAACACAATGCGAGCCACTTTGATCATTGTAACCTGAGCGACGTCAAACTATACCTCAACTCGCAATGTTATCCATATGGAAATTTGAATTTGAACATTGATCAAAATCAATATGCTCTTCTCTACGAGATGTATGCAAACTTTCAACCGACCTATTACAACAAAGAGGCTGAACCATGGCTGAGTAGGATGGAATTTTTAGAAAAAGCCCCCCTCGTTGTCATTGACTGCTCAAAACAAAACGATTCGCTCAAGTCCGGTCCTGTTGATGTGCGCCTTAAGTTTGAATTGAAAAACAATATTCCACCACAAACTTCAGCGTACTGCATGATCCTCCATGATCGTATTGTCGAGTACAATCCAATCAGTGGTGGGGTTAAAAAATTGGTATAAAATCATGCCAATGATCCGCGCCCACTTCAGTCAACATGGAGCTTATCGTCGACGTGCAAGGGTTTAAGAGACCCGTCAACGAATTTGTGCTAAAGGAGATGTCCATCGTCAAACTCCATGAGAAGAACGCTGAACCGCTGACATTCTTCTTCGATGCACCATTCGCCTGGGTCGCTTTACCGGCCAAGTACAAAATGACAAACAAGTGGCTGGAACGCAATTATCATGGAATACGATGGGAACACAGCGGCATACCATACGAGGCAGCTAGACCGACAATTCGAGGAATCTTGGAAGGAGCTCCTACGATCTATGCCAAGGGATTCGAGAAGTGCTCATGGCTATCGAGATTCGCGGATTCAGCAACAAAAGTCATCGATCTGGAGACTCTGGACTTTCCATCGCTGCAGAAGTTGCCGAAAATCGCAAACGTTAAATGTCCCCATAATTCCTTCAATACAAAATACAATTGCGCCAAAGCGAATGTAAAGTCGTTGAAAAGCTGGCTCTCTGTGTATGAAGCGTGAACGGGGGATTTTTTAAAAATGAATAAAAACATTTTGAACAGATATCGTTCTCCATTTATTTCCTATATCTACAGCGAATAAAGTTTGACATTTTTTTTTTACATTATACTCGATGAAAAAGTTTTTTCGTACATTTTTACATAGCACCAAGCATTGAAAACTCTACGATGATGACTGTGATGCAAACAGTCGTTGCACTCTACGATGGTGACGATGCCAGCTGCCGCTGAACTCGTTGTTTCCACCGCGCCATCACGAGCGTTCTTTTCCACCTTACTCAGACTCGAGCGTCGAAAACTCTACGATGATGATGACTGTGATGCAAACAGTCCTTGCACTCTACGATGGTGATGATGCTGGCTGCTGTTGAAATCGTTGTTTCCACCGGGCCTTCACGAGCGTTCTTTTCCACCATACTCAGACTCGATGGAACTCGACGCTGTTGTATTTTCCACCAATGTACTTCATGTAGAGTTGACCATTGCGCGCCAGTTGCAGCATACTCTCGAACATTTTCAGACCTTGATCGAAGGCCTTTACCAGCCGCGCTGGCAAGAAGACGGCAAACTCATTTGCAACGTCCACGATATAGCGTTTTCCAAATTTCGTTTGTACGGCCCTCATGTCGGAGATTAGTCGTTCCGACTTAACGGGGAGTTCTTCGTTGGGAAGAATTCCGCCATCCGGCTGACTTTGTTGATACTCGAGAGATCCATTTTCCGCGCACTTTCAAAGTTCTTTTTAGATGTTGATGGTGCAGTAGAATAGTGCAATCTGAGCTTGGTCCATGAAATTATAAGCTCCCTCGTAAGCCCCCCCCCGCCGCTCCCCCTTTCTAATCGTGAAAAACAGGTTTAAACACGTTCGAAGAAGCGTGGAGAGCGCAAGAGTGCAGCTGCGCTCAAGTAGTCCATCTGCGGTCCCTTTGATCCCTAAAGATTTTTCCCGAGAAACCTGTCAGGATCTGTCTCGAGTGTCGGCAAGCTTTGAGACGCCCTTCATGTGGCGCCTAGCGTTGTCATATTACCGAAAATTTTCCGACCCATATATGGTTCTCACACACACACGCACGCACGCACGCCGACCTCCCCACGACCGTAGCGCCACCTTGGCTTCCCTACACGCATGCACGCACGCACGCATGCACCCTCGCACGCACGCACGCATGCACGCACGCACTCACGCCGACCTCCCCACGACCGTAGCGCCACCTTGGCTTCCATACACGCACGAACGCACGCATGCACATACACACAAAACACTCATCGACGCCCCCCCCCCGCCAGTCACTGCACGGACCACATGACCCCTCCACATAGGCCTCTCTGTGACGTCACACGCGCCCGGCGACCTGCCCTCGACGGTGGCGCCACTTTGGCTTCACCACTCTTGACACACCACCTCCCCTTGCGTTAGAACCGCTACAGTTATTCTACTTATTGCCCGATAAAAAGTTCGAAATAATATTAAATTGATTTGCGCTATAAAGGTATCGAACTCTCTCCATGGTCTGGAGTTATCGTCCTGGAAACTGGGGCACTCGGGCCACTTTTCTTTAATGTACTGTAAGGGTACAGGTCTGGTTGCGGACTGACCAGAATGAACTCTGACCGACGTAAACGAACCCTAGCGTAGCATAATTAGACATTCCCTCTGTAACCGCCATTAGCCTGCAAATTTATATACAGGGTGACTTTTATAAGGTGGGCATGCGTTTTTTAAAGGCCTTGCGCGGTGATTTTGCGACTGAAAAAAAATGCTTTTTAATGGCTTTTCAAGCTCCCTTTGAAAAAAATATATCGTATTTTTGTCATGAACAGTATATGCCAGAGAAAATAGCGTATTCTGGAAGAAAAAGAAAATTCCATTCCGCGTGCAGGAGAATGAAGCCTGGAAAATTCCGAATACGGAACGCTCTCGAAAAACTTGATTTAAGCCGTGGAGAAAGAATGAAAACATACGATTTAAAGTCGATAGATCGGAATTTAATCAGTGGAACAAATGCGCTAAATCAGACACGGGCGCACTATAGGAAGTGCTAATCTGGTGACGTCACAGCTGCAACTTCCGAATGTTCGGCTGTCACAGGAAGTTGATCCTATGACACGCGGTCGAACAGAGGGACCTGAATGTGTTCCTATCCGAGAACCTTATTGAAAAGAATGTCAATTTCGAAAATGTTCGAAGATTCGTTAACAACTTTGAGAATAAATAATTCTAGCAATACATGTTGAAAGTAATTTGGCGTGAAGTTATTACTTTTTTACCAAATACTACGAGTATTTTTGTTTTTTAATGTTACATAAATAATCTGAACATTCTGCAGTTACGTAATTTATGAATCTTAAATTCTAAATATAAAAATATTTTACATAATTCTAAATATAAAAATAAATATCGTAAAATTGTGTAGTTACAGAATTTTAAGATAATTTATGAAGCAATAAAAAAACAAAAATACTCGTAGGATTTGGTAAAAACTAATAATTTCAAGCAAAATTAATTTAAAATGTAATGTCAGGATTACTTCAATTTTATCTTTGTTTAATAAACAATGCTCCTACCGTCGTTTTCGCAGCATCGACTTCTCGTCCCAAACTGACCGGAAGTAAGATAAAATCGGAGACGAACTCGGGGCAGTAATATCGGGAATGTCCGATTGAGGCCCCGAGAACCATTCCGAGCACCGATTTCATCTTTGTTAAATAAACAATGCTCCCACCGTCGTTTTCGCACCATCGTCAGACTTCCTTGCCCAATCTGACCAGAAGTGAGATGAAATCGGAGACGCATGCGGGGTAGTAGTATCGGGAATGTCCGATCGAGGCCCCGAGAACCATTCCGAGCACCGATGTTATCTTTGTTAAATAAACAATGCTCCTATCGTCATTTTCGCAGCATCGTCAGACTTCTCGACCCAATCTGACCGGAAGTAAGATGAAATCGGAGACAAACTCGGGGTAGTAATATCGGGAATGTCCGATCGAGGCCCCAAGAACCATTCCGAGGACCGATTTTATCTTCGTTAAATTAATGAAGCTCCTACCGTCGTTCCCGCAGCATCGTCAGACTTCTCGACACGATCTGACCGGAAGTAAGATAAAATCGGAGACAAATTCGGGGCAGTATTATCGGGAATGTCCGATCGAGGCCCCGAGAACCATTCCGAGCACCGATATTATCTTTGTTAAATAAACAAAGCTACTACCGTCGTTCTCGCAGCATCGTCAGACTCCTCGACTCAATCTGACCGGAAATAAGATAAAATCGGAGACGAATTCGGGGCAGTAATATTGGAAATGTCCGATCGAGGCCCCGGGAACCATTCCGACAACCAATGTTATCTTTGTTAAATAAACAATGCCCCTACCGTCCTTTTCTCTGCATCGTCAGACTTCCTGACGCAATCTGGCCGAAAGTAAGATAAAATCGGAGACGGATCCTGGGCAGTAATATCGGGAATGTCCCATCGAGGTCCCGGGAACCATTCCGAGCACCGATTTTATCTTTGATAAATAGCCAATGCTCCTACCGTCGTTTTCGCAGCATTGTCGGACTTCTCGACCCAATGTGACCGGAAGTAAGATAATATGGGAGACAAGTAATATCGGGAATGTCCAATCGAGGCCCCGGGAACCATTCCGATCAACGATTTTATCTTTATTAAATTAAGAATGCTCGTACCGTCGTGTTCGCAGCATCGTCACACTTCTCAACCGAATCCGACCGGAAGTAAGATAAAATCGGAGACGAATTCGGGGCAGTAATATCGGGAATGTTCGACCGAAGCTCCGAGAACCATTCCGAGCACCGATTTTATCTTTGTTAAATAAACAAAGCTCCTACCGTCATTTTCGCAGCATCGTCAGACTTCCTTACCCAATCTGACCGGAAGTAAAATAAATTCGGAGACCAATTCGGGGTAGTAATGTCGGGAATGTGCGATCGAGGGCCCGAACACCATTCCGAGGACCGATTTTATCTTTGTTGAATAAACAAAGCTCCTACCGTCGTTTTCGCAGCATCGTCAGACTTCTCGACCCAATCTGACCGGAAGTAAGATGACATCGAAGATGAATTCGGGGCAGTAATATTAGGAATGTCCGACCAAGGCCCCGAGAACCATTCCGAGCACCGATTTTATATTTGTTAAATAAACAAAGCTCCTACCGTCGTTCTCGCAGCATCGTTAGACTTCTCGACTCAATCTGACCGGAAGTACGATAAAATCGGAGACGAATTCGGGCCAGTTATATCGGGAATGTCCGATCGAGGCCACGGGAACCATTCCGAGCACCGATTCTATCTTTGTTAAATAAACAATGCTTCTACCAGCGGTTTGGCAGCATCGTCAGACTTTCTTACCCAATCTGACTGGAAGTAAGATAAAATCGGATACAAATTCGGAGCAGTAATATCGGGAACGTCCGACCGAGACCCGTAGAACCATTCCGAGTACTAATTTTGTCTTTGTTAAATAAACAATGCTCCTACCGTCGTTTCCGCAGCATCGTCAAACTTCTCAACCCAATCTGACCGGAAGTAAGATAAAATCGGAGACGGATTCGAGGTAGTAATATCGGGAATGTCCGATCGAGGCCCCGAGAACCATTCCGAGTACTAATTTTATCTTTGTTAAATAAACAATGCTCCTACCGTCGTTCTCGCAGCATCGTCAGACTTCTCAATCCAATTTGACCGGAAGTAAGATAAAATCGGAGACGAATTCGGGGCAGTAATATCGGGAATGTCCGACCGAGGCCCCGAGAACCATTCTGAGCACCGATTTTATCTTTGTTAAATGAACAAAGCTCCTACCGTCGTTCTTGCAGCACCGTTAGATTTCCTTACCCAATCTGACCGGAAGTAAGATAAAATCGGAGACGAATTCTGGGCGGTAATATCGGGAATGTCCAATCGAGGCTACGGGAACCATTCCGACAACCGATTTTATCTTTGTTAACTAAACAATGCTCCTACCGTCGTTTTCGCAGCATCGTCGGACTTCTCGACCCAATGTGACCGGAAGTAAGATAATATGGGAGACAAGTAATATCGGGAATGTCCAATCGAGGCCCCGGGAACCATTCCGATCAACGATTTTATCTTTATTAAATTAACAATGCTCGTACCGTCGTGTTCGCAGCATCGTCACACTTCTCAACCGAATCCGACCGGAAGTAAGATAAAATCGGAGACGAATTCGGGGCAGTAATATCGGGAATGTTCGACCGAAGCCCCGAGAACCATTCCGAGCACCGATTCTATCTTTGTTAAATAAACAAAGCTCCTACCGTCATTTTCGCAGCATCGTCAGACTTCCTTACCCAATCTGACCGGAAGTAAAATAAATTCGGAGACCAATTCGGGGTAGTAATGTCGGGAATGTGCGATCGAGGCCCCGAACACCATTCCGAGGACCGATTTTATCTTTGTTGAATAAACAAAGCTCCTACCGTCGTTTTCGCAGCATTGTCAGACTTCTCGACCCAATCTGACCGGAAGTAAGATAACATCGAAGATGAATTCGGGGCAGTAATATCGGGAATGTCCGACCAAGGTCCCGAGAACCATTCCGAGCACCGATTTTATCTTTGTTAAATAAACAAAGCTCCTACCGTCGTTCTCGCAGCATCGTTAGACTTCTCGACTCAATCTGACCGGAAGTACGATAAAATCGGAGACGAATTCGGGCCAGTTATATCGGGAATGTCCGATCGAGGCCACGGGAACCATTCCGAGCACCGATTCTATCTTTGTTAAATAAACAGTGCTTCTACCATCGGTTTGGCAGCATGGTCAGACTTTCTTACCCAATCTGACTGGAAGTAAGATAAAATCGGATACAAATTCGGGGCAGTAATATCGGGAACGTCCGACCGAGACCCGTAGAACCATTCCGAGTACTAATTTTATCTTTGTTAAATAAACAATGCTCCTACCGTCGTTTTCGCAGCATCGTCAAACTTCTCAACCCAATCTGACCGGAAGTAAGATAAAATCGGAGACGGATTCGGGGTAGTAATATCGGGAATGTGCGATCGAGGCCCCGAGAACCATTCCAAGTACTAATTTTATCTTTGTTAAATAAACAATGCTCCTACCGTCGTTCTCGCAGCATCGTCAGACTTCTCAACCCAATTTGACCGAAAGTAAGATAAAATCGAAGACGAATTCGGGGCAGTAATATCGGGAATGTCCGACCGAGGCCCCGAGAACCATTCTGAGCACCGATTTTATCTTTGTTAAATGAACAAAGCTCCTACCGTCGTTCTCGCAGCACCGTTAGACTTCCTTACCCAATCTGACCGGAAGTAAGATAAAATCGGAGACGAATTCTGGGCGGTAATATCGGGAATGTCCAATCGAGGCTACGGGAACCATTCCGAGCACCGATTTTATCATTGTTAAATAAACAATGCTCCTGCCGTCGTTCTCGCACCATCGTCAGGACTTCTCGACCCAATCTGACCGGAAGTAAAATAGTATCGGAGACGAATTCGGGGCAGTAACATCGGGAATGTCCGATCGAGGCCCCGGGAACCATTCCGTTCACCGATTTTATCTTTGTTAAATAAACAATGCTCCTACCGTCGTTTTCGCAGCATCGTCAGACTCCCTTACCCAATCTTACCGGAAGTAAGATAAAATCGGATACAAATTCGGGACAGTAATATCGGGAACGTCCGACCGAGACCCCGATAACCATTCCGAGCACCGATTTTATCTGTGTTCAATAAACAAAGCTCCTACCGTCGTTCTCGCAGCATCGTTAGACTTCTCTACTCAATCTCACCGGAAGTACGATAAAATCGGAGACGAATTGGGGGCAGTAATATCGGGAATGTCCGATCGAGGCCACGGAAACCATTCCGAGCACCGATTTTATCTTTGTTAAATAAACAATGCTCCTACCGTCGATTTCGCAGCATCGACTTCTCAACTCAATCTCACCGGTAGTACGATAAAATCGGAGACGAATTCGGGGCAGTAATATCGGGAATGTCCGACCGAGGCCCCGAGAACCATTCCGAGCACTGATTTTATCTTTGTTAAATAAACAATGCTCCTCCCATCGTTTTCGCAGCATCGTCAGGCTTCCTTACCCAATCTGACCGGAAGTAAGATAACATCGGAGACGAGTTCGGGGCAGTAATATCGGGAATGTCCGACCGAGGCCCCGAGAACCATTCCGAGCACCGATTTTATCTTTGTTAAATGAACAACGCTCCTACCGTGGTTTTCGGGGCATTGTCAGACTTCTCGTACCCAGTCTGACCGGGAGTAAGATAAAATCGCAGACAAATTCGGAGCAGTAATATCGGGAATGTGCGATCGAGGCCGCGGGCACCATTCCGATCACCGATTTTATTTTTGTTAAATAAGCAATGCTCCTACCGTCGTTTTCTCTGCATCGTCAGACTCCTCGACTCAATCTGACCGGAAGTAAGATAAAATCGGAGACGAATTCGGGGCAGTAATATCGGGAATGTCCGATCGAGGCCCCGGGAACCATTCCGACAACCGATTTTATCTTTGTTAAATAAACAATGCTCCTACCGTCGTTTTCGCAGCATCGTCAGACTTCCTTACCCAATCTGACCGGAGATAGGATAAAATCGGAGATAGATCCAGGGCAGTAATATCGGGAATGTCCAATCGAGGCCCCGAGAACCATTCCGAGCACCGATGTTATCTTTGTTAAATAAACAATGCTCCTATCGTCATTTTTGCAGCATCGTCAGACTTCTCGACCCAATCTGACCGGAAGTAAGATGAAATCGGAGACAAACTTGGGGCAGTAATATCGGGAATGTCCGATGGAGGCCTCGAGAACCATTCCGAGTACTAATTTTATCTTTGTTAAATAAACAATGCTCCTACCATCGTTTTCACAGCATTGTCAGACTTCCTTACCGAATCTGACCGAAAGTAAGATAGAATCGGAGACAAATTCGGGGTAGTAATATCGGGAATGTCCGATCGAGGCCCCGAGAACCATTCCGAGGACCGATTTTATCTTCGTTAAATTAATAAAGCTCCTACCGTCGATCCCGCAGCATCGTCAGACTTCTCGACCCGATCTGACCGGAAGTAAAATCGGAGACAAATTCGGGGCAGTATTATCGGGAATGTCCGATCGAGGCCCCGAGAACCATTCCGAGCACCGATTTTATCTTTGTTAAATAAACAAAGCTACTACCGTCGTTCTCACAGCATCGTCAGACTCCTCGACTCAATCTGACCGGAAATAAGATAAAATCGGAGACGAATTCGGGGCAGTAATATCGGAAATGTCCGATCGAGGCCCCGGGAACCATTCCGACAACCGATTTTATCTTTGTTAAATAAACAATGCTCCTACCGTCCTTTTCTCTGCATCGTCAGACTTCCTTACCCAATCTGGCCGGAAGTAAGATAAAATCGGAGACGGATCCTGGGCAGTAATATCGGGAATGTCCCATCGAGGCCACGGGAACTATTCCGAGCACCGATTTTATCTTTGATAAATAAACAATGCTCCTACCGTCGTTTTCGCAGCATCGTCGGACTTCTCGACCCAATGTGACCGGAAGTAAGATAATATGGGAGACAAGTAATATCGGGAATGTCCAATCGAGGCCCCGGGAACCATTCCGATCAACGATTTTATCTTTATTAAATTAACAATGCTCGTACCGTCGTGTTCGCAGCATCGTCACACTTCTCAACCGAATCCGACCGGAAGTAAGATAAAATCGGAGACGAATTCGGGGCAGTAATATCGGGAATGTTCGACCGAAGCCCCGAGAACCATTCCGAGCACCGATTTTATCTTTGTTAAATAAACAAAGCTCCTACCGTCATTTTCGCAGCATCGTCAGACTTCCTTACCCAATCTGACCGGAAGTAAAATAAATTCGGAGACCAATTCGGGGTAGTAATGTCGGGAATGTGCGATCGAGGCCCCGAACACCATTCCGAGGACCGATTTTATCTTTGTTGAATAAACAAAGCTCCTACCGTCGTTTTCGCAGCATCGTCAGACTTCTCGACCCAATCTGACCGGAAATAAGATAACATCGGAGATGAATTCGGGGCAGTAATATCGGGAATGTCCGACCAAGGCCCCGAAAACCATTCCGAGCACCGATTTTATCTTTGTTAAATAAACAAAGCTCCTACCGTCGTTCTCGCAGCATGGTTAGACTTCTCGACTCAATCTGGCCGGAAGTACGATAAAATCGGAGACGAATTCGGGCCAGTTATATCGGGAATGTCCGATCGAGGCCACGGGAACCATTCCGAGCACCGATTCTATCTTTGTTAAATAAACAATGCTTCTACCATCGGTTTGGCAGCATCGTCAGACTTTCTTACCCAATCTGACTGGAAGTAGGATAAAATCGAATACAAATTCGGGGCTGTAATATCGGGAACGTCCGACCGAGACCCGTAGAACCATTCCGAGTACTAATTTTATCTTTGTTAAATAAACAATGCTCCTACCGTCGTTCTCGCAGCATCGTCAGACTTCTCAACCCAATTTGACTGGAAGTAAGATAAAATCGGAGACGAATTCGGGGCAGTAATATCGGGAATGTCCGACCGAGGCCCCGAGAACCATTCTGAGCACCGATTTTATCTTTGTTAAATGAACAAAGCTCCTACCGTCGTGCTCGCAGCACCGTTAGACTTCCTTACCCAATCTGACCGGAAGTAAGATAAAATCGGAGACGAATTCTGGGCAGTAATATCGAGAATGTCCAATCGAGGCTACGGGAACCATTCCGAGCACCGATTTTATCATTGTTAAATAAACAATGCTCCTGCCGTCGTTCTCGCACCATCGTCAGGACTTCGCGACCCAATCTGACCGGAAGTAAAATAGTATCAGAGACGAATTCGGGGCAGTAACATCGGGAATGTCCGATCGAGGCCCCGGGAACCATTCCGTTCACCGATTTTATCTTTGTTAAATAAACAATGCTCCTACCGTCGTTTTCGCAGCATCGTCAGACTCCCTTACCCAATCTCACCGGAAGTAAGATAAAATCGGATACAAATTCGGGACAGTAATATCGGGAACGTCCGACCGAGACCCCGAGAACCATTCCGAGCACCGACTTTATCTGTGTTCAGTAAACAAAGCTCCTACCGTCGTTCTCGCAGCATCGTTAGACTTCTCTACTCAATCTCACCGGAAGTACGATAAAATCGGAGACGAATTCGGGGCAGTAATTTCGGGAATGTCCGATCGAGGCCACGGAAACCATTCCGAGCACCGATTTTATCTTTGTTAAATAAACAATGCTCCTACCGTCGATTTCGCAGCATGGACTTCTCGTCTCAATCTCACCGGTAGTAAGATAAAATCGTCGACGACTTCGGGGCAGTAATATCGGGAATGTCCAATCGAGGCTACGGGAACCATTCCGAGCACCGATTTTATCATTGTTAAATAAACAATGCTCCTGCCGTCGTTCTCGCATCATCGTTAGACTTCTCGACCCGTTCTGAGCGGAAGTAAAGTAAAATCGGAGACGAATTCGGGGGAGTAATATCGGGAATGTCCGACCGAGGCCCCGAGAACCATTCCGAGCACCGATTTTATCTTTGTCAAATAAACAAAGCTCCTACCGTCGTTCTCGCGGAATCGTCAGACTTCTCGACCCACTCTTACCGGCAGTAAGAGTAAATCGGAGCCGAATTCGGGGCAGTATTATCGGGAATGTCCGATCGAGGCCACGGGAGCCATTTCGAGCACCGATTTTATCTTTGATAAATAAACAATGTTCCCACCGACGTCCTCGCACCGTCGTCAGACTTCTCGATCCAATCTGACCGGAAGTAAGATAAAATCGAAAACGAATTCTCGATCCAATCTGACCGATTGAGAAGGGAATTTTAACCCGCATTTCGCGAAACTGGGTCGTTTTCGTCCTACCCAAGATCATTTTCTCCGCAGGTTGCTTAATATTTAATAAAAAAAATATTAAACATAAGAAAGAAAAGAACCCCATTTTCCCTTGAGAAGTACGGCCTAAAGATTGACCATACATTTTTTCAGTTTTTTTTTTTTCATTGACAATTGTTGGTTCGGTAGTGCATGAACGAAAACGACCCAGGTTCACGGCATTAAGAGGGAATGATACCCAAGCAAACGTTCGACGCAGCCCTGGCTCGAGTCGGTAGGGCAGCGCTGGCACGAGCTACTGCTGCTCCCTACCGCTAGATGTCACAGCGCGCGTTCACTCCGAACGCGTGTTCGTTCCGAACGCACGCTGCGACGGGGCCTCGGGCCTCCTTGCGTCGAGGCATAACAATGTATGCTTCGACGCACCGTGTGTGTGCGCGGGTGTCTGTGTGCGTTCGTCACGTCGGGCGCACGCGGTTGAAGATTGTTGTCTTCCCGCATGCTGTCCCTTCGCAGGGCGTACACACTTCGTGTGGGGATATACACGTATATACCCACACGCTGACCCACGGTCGGTGTGGACAAAGAATTTTGTTTTCTTCGTCAACGCCGACTACGCACGAAATTCGAGATCATCGAGAATCTCAATTTCGCAGCAAGAGTTCTTGCTGGCGGCTCGCGCTGTTCTGCAGCGAGATAATTGTTAAGAGTTAATTATTTTTAACAATTGACACATTAACAAATGTGCGGTACTTTCTGTACCTCTCAGCAGATATGATTGCTGCTTACGCGCTGCAAAAACAACGCTGCAAAAAACAACAAATAATTGTTTAAACAGTTATTTTTGTACCTTTCTTTCTGTACCTCTCAGCAAATATATATTGCTGCTTACGCGCTGCGAAAAACAACGGTGTAAAAATTACGCAAAAATAATTATTTAAATAATTATTTTTGCATTTATTCTCGCCCACAGATATGGTCGGTAGATACGGTACTTTCTGTGCCTCTTAGCAAATATAGATTGCTGCTTACGCGCTGCAAAACACAACGGTGTAAACATTTCGCAAAAATAATCATTTAAACAATTATTTTTGCATTTATTCTCTATCATGGGTATGATCGGTCGATACGGTACTTTCTGTACCTCTCAGCAAATATACATTGCTGCTTACGCGCTGCGAAAACAACGGTAAAAATTACGCAAAAGTAATTATTAAAAAATATATTTTTGCATTTATTCTCGATCTCGGGTATGATCGGTAGATACGGTACTTTCTGTACCTCTCAGCAAATATAGATTGCTGCTTACGCGCTGCGAAAAAAACGGTAAAAATTACGCAAAAATAATTGTTAAAAACAATATTTTTGCATTAATTATCGATTTCGGGTATGATCGGTAGATACGGTACTCTCTGTACCTCTCAGAAAATAAAGATTGCTGCTTACGCGCTGCAAAAAACAACGGGGTAAAAATTTCGCAAAAATAATCATTTAACCAATTATTTTTGCATTTATTCTCGATCACGGGAATGATCAGTAGATACGGTATTTTCTATACCTCTCAGAAAATATAATTGCTGCATACGCGTTGCAAAAAAATCGGTAAAAATTACGGAAAAATAATTGTTACAAAAAATATTTTCGCATTTATTCTCGATCTCGGGTACGATCGGTAGATACGGTACTTTCTGTACCTCTCAGCAAATATAGATTGCTGCTTACGCGCTGCGAAAACAACGGTGCAAAAATTTCGGAAAAATAATTATTTAAACAATTATTTTAGCATTTACTCTCAATCACGGGTATGAACGGTAGATACGGTACTTTCTAAACCTCTCAGCAAATATGATTGCTGCTTACGCGCTGCGAAAAACAACGGTGTAAAAATTACGCAAAAATACTTATTCGAATAATTATTTTTGCATTTATTCTCGATCTCGGGTATGATCGGTAGTTACGGTACTTTCTGTACCTCTCAACAAATATAGATTGCTGCTTACGCGCTGCAAAAAACAACGGTGTAAACATTTCGCAAAAATAATCATTTAAACAATTATTTTTGCATTTATTCTCGATCATAGGTATGATCGGTAGATACGGTACTTTCTGTACCTCTCAGCAAATATACATTGCTGCTTACGCGCTGCGAAAACAACGGTGCAAAAATTTCGCAAAAATAATTATTTAAAAACGACTGTGTAAAAATTTCGCAAAAATAATAATTTAAACAATTATTTTTACATTTATGCTCGATCACGGGTATGATCGGTAGGTATACGGTACTTTCTATACCTCTCAGCAAACATGATTGCTGCTTACGCACTGCGAAAAACCACGGTAAAAATTACGTAAAAATAATTGTTGAAAAAAGTATTTTTTGCATTTATTCTCGATCTCAGGTATGATCGGTAGATACGGTACTTTCTGTACCTCTCAGCAAATATCAATTGCTGCTTACGCGCTGCAAAAAACAACGGTGTAAACATTTCGCAAAAATAATCATTTAAACAATTATTTTTGCATTTATTCTCGATCATAGGTATGATCGGTAGATACGGTACTTTCTGTACCTCTCAGCAAATATGATTGCTGCTTACGCGCTACAAAAAACAACGGAAAAAAAATACATAAAAATAATTGTTTAAACAATTATTTTTGCATTTATTCTCGATCACGGGTACTATCGGTAGATACGGTACATTCTGTACCTCTCAGTAAATAAAGATTGCTGCTTACGAGCTACAAAAAATAATGGTGTAGTAAACATTTCGCAAAAATAATTATTTAAACAATTGTTTTTGCAGTTGATCTCGACCACGCTTGTGATCGGTAGGTGCGAAGAGTTTCGCACCGCTCAGCAAGTCTTTGCTGGTAACCCGCTGCGAACGACAGCGCTCATATGAAGATATTAGCGCTTCCGTTCGATCTAGTTTTACATTACACATTCAATTATCTAAATAATTGATTGCATTTTCTTCTCGAGTATAGCGCGTCGCCAAATATTGACATAAATCATGACACACCGTGAGTGTTCGCCGACGGCAGGCAGAAAAATGCAGTGACGAAATTTGCAATCAACCATATAAACAATAAACTCTTTTTTCGACCACGCTTGTGATCGGTAGGTGCGAAGAGCTTCGCACCGCTCAGCAAGACTTTGCTGGTGACGCGCTGCGAATGACAGCGCTCATATGAAGATATTAGCGCTTCCGTTCGATCTAGTTTTACATTACACATTCAATTATCTAAATAATTGATTGCATTTTCTTTTCGAGTATAGTGCGTCGCCAAATATTGACATAAATCATGACACACCGTGAGTGTTCGCCGACGGCAGGCAGAAAAATGCAGTGACGAAATTTGCAATCAACCATATAAACAATAAACTCTTTTCTCGACCACGCTTGTGATCGGTAGGTGCGAAGAGCTTCGCACCGCTCAGCAAGACTTTGCTGGTGACGCGCTGCGAATGACAGCGCTCATATGAAGATATTAGCGCTTCCGTTCGATCTAGTTTTACATTACACATTCAATTATCTAAATAATTAATTGCATTTTCTTCTCGCGTATAGCGCGTCGCCAAATATTGACGTAAATCATGACACACCGTGAGTGTTCGCCGGCGGCTGGCAGAAAAATGCAGTGACGATATTTGCAATCAATCATTTAAACAATGGACTCTTTTCTCGACCACGCTTGTGATCGGTAGGTGCGAAGAGCTTCGCACCGCTCAGCAAGTCTTTGCTGGTGACGCGCTGCGAACGACAGCGCTCATATCAAGATATTAGCGCTTCCGTTCGATCTAGTTTTACATTACACATTTAATTATCTAAATAATTGATTGCATTTTCTTCTCGAGTATAGCCCGTCGCCAAATATTGACGTAAATCATGACACACCGTGAGTGTTCGCCCGCGGCTGGCAGAAAAATGCAGTGACGAAATTTTCATTCAATCATTTAAACAATGGACTCTTTTCTCGACCACGCTTGTGATCGGTAGGTGCGAAGAGCTTCGCACCGCTCAGCAAGTCGTTGCTGGTGACGCGCAGCGAACGACAGCGGCCAAATCAAGATATTAGCGCTTCCGTTCGATCTAGTTTTAGATTACACATTCAATTATCTAAATAATTAATTGCATTTTCTTCTCGAGTATAGCCCGTTGCTAAATATTGACGTAAATCGTGACACACCGTGAGTGTTCGCCGGCGGCTCACAGAAAAATGCAGTGACGAAATTTGCAATCAATCATTTAAACAATGGACTCTTTTTTCGACCAAGCTTGTGATCGGTAGGTGCGAAGAGCTTCGCACCGCTCAGCAAGTCGTTGCTGGTGACGCGCTGCGAACGACAGCGGTCATATCAAGATATTAGCGCTTCCGTTCGATCTAGTTTTACATTCCACATTCAATTATCTAAATAATTGATTGCATTTTCTTCTCGAGTATAGCCCGTCGCCAAATATTGACGACCATCATGACACACCGTGAGTGTCCGCCGGCGGCTCACAGAAAAATGCAGTGACGAAATTTGCAATCAATCATTTAAACAATGGACTCTTTTCTCGACCACGCTTGTGATCGGTAGGTGCAAAGAGCTTCGCACCGCTCAGCAAGTCTTTGCTGGTGACGCGCTGCGAACGACAGCGCTCATATCAAGATATTAGCGCTTCCGTTCGATCTAGTTTTACATTACACATTTAATTATCTAAATAATTGATTGCATTTTCTTCTCGAGTATAGCCCGTCGCCAAATATTGACGTAAATCATGACACACCGTGAGTATTCGCCGGCGGCTGGCAGAAAAATGCAGTGACGAAATTTTCAATCAATCATTTAAACAATGGACTCTTTTCTCGACCACGCTTGTGATCGGTAGGTGCGAAGAGCTTCGCACCGCTCAGCAAGTCTTTGCTGGTGACGCGCTGCGAACGACAGCGCTCATATCAAGATATTAGCGCTTCCATTCGATCTACTTTTACATTACACATTCAATTATCTAAATAATTGATTGCATTTTCTTCTCGAGTATAGCCCGTCGCCAAATATTGACGTAAATCATGAGACACCGCGAGTGTTCGCCGGCGGCTGGTACAAAAATGCAGTGACGAAATTTGCAATCAATCATTTGAATAATGGACTCTTTTCTCGACCACGCTTGTGATCGGTAGGTGCGAAGAGCTTCTCTTGCTTTATATATCTATTTTCGTCGCTATGCAAGGCGAACTGCTTGCTAGGATTGAGGCTATCATATATCATGATGTTTAGTCCATCATAATAAATGCAACACCAATGTCTTGATGTATTGCCGCCAATGATTTGCACATCCTTATTCCCTGCATTACACGGCTTCATCAAATGATAATACGCCGTGTAGCATGCGGGTTGAAATTCAAAGTTCGTATATTTTAAAAAATGGCGTCATTTGTTCTTGATTAAGAAAGACATATCGTTATTTAATTGCAAAAACAGATCATTTTGAATGGGTTTGAATGAGTTTTTGAGACACCCTGTTTAGGAATGCAGAAAGAGATAAAAGAAAAGTACAAAATGCGAAGGTGACGAAGCAAGAAAAGAAGTAGAAGAGGCAATGACGCAGGTCGGTAAGGTACAGATAGGGGATATATTAAGTCGTGGGAACAAAAAGAAATCAGAATTGAGAACCACAAAGGCGTTGGAAATGATGGCAGACCGAGAACCCCAGAAAAATTGCGGTAAATCATAAGTTCGTGATATTATTCAGAGTTTAATGGATATGCATAACGTGGACGTTTAAAAATTCGACCGATTCTCAAATTTTTTTTTTTTCGTCTCAGGTATTGGCATGATAAGGTTGATCTTTCACACACAAATAGTACACAGTTTTGACATCCCACCATTTTTTTAAATTGCAAAATATATAAGGAATTCCAAGGGTTTCGAACGGCCTAAAAGCCTGACCTTAAATCTTTTTCGAAGTTGGTGATATTTTTGTATCATTTATTTAGAGTACGTGGCATTTTTTCTGATTTTTATCGGCTCGCTAACTCGGCTCACTCGGAGGTAAGATTTTACACGTGATACAATTTTAAATAGTCGTATCGTAGTGATTTTCTCGTTGTACCAAAAAATGTCCTCTACAAAAAAAGTTGCGTTTGTTAAAACTATTTTTAAAAAAATTCAAAATTTATCAAGTACTACAACTCAAAAAAAAAGAAAAATCCTTCATTTTTTAATTTTTTTACCCCAATCACTAGGTTGATCTTGCTGAAATGTACACTGAATTTCCTTTTATTACTGTAAAACAACATGTGTAAGTTTCATTCTGGGCTGGGCTCACGTTCAGTTAATATCGACTCAAATTTAATGGAAAATTATTATTGTTGAAGAACTCGGCGATTTACAATTTTTAAGTAAAAATGGTAATGACTAAACTTGTAGGAAATCGAGCGCTTTACAACTTTGGTCATTACACTTTTTTCTCTACCATCGATATTTTTTCGAATTAAACCTGAAAATAAAGCTGCTGTTGCATTATCTCGTTTATTTTTTTTACTTTAGGGCATAAACGAACATGAACAAACTTTTAGAGAATTTATGCAATTTAAAAAATTGCATAAATACTGTTTTTGAAGAAAAGGTCGATTTTCGACCAAAAATAACGACTTTAAACGTTTATTATAAACAAACGGACGAACATATAAAAAAATCATCCCGTCAGTCGATTGAATATGTTATAAAATATGTCTAATCCAAATTTAAAGTAATTCGAACGATTAGATTCTGAGATATGACGTGCGCCATATTGCAAAGTATACTTTCAAGATAAACGTAAGCGAAGAAAACGTCCTAAATCCACTTTTTCCGTATACCATTAGCGTATAAATGTTTAGGTCTGCTCAATATCTTCGGTGGTCCGTTATGGTTTCGGGTACGGGCAATACGAATAGGACATTTATTTTGTTCTAGAATCGTTTTTTTCCCGTTATAAACAATTTAATCGTTATAATGACGATTGTGACGAAAAGTGCATTTTGTAGAAAAAAGTATGAAATAAAAGATGTTTCTTTTTGGATTGACAATAAAAAAAAGTCAATCTATTTTTTTTTCGCAACCTCCATTGGTAATGGAGATATGAGCAAGGAACGTTTTTATGGAAAAGACGGAACGATGAGTAAACGGGACGAAACGTTGAGTGAGAGGTGATGTGATTAATTTTCTTCGCATATATCCCCTTTGTTAATAGAGCTAGTAACAAAATTAAACACCTTTTATTAAATATGTCTACCTATGAAATGCACTCTTTCGTCCCAATCGTTATTTGAAAAAATGAATCGTAAGAAAATGCCTTGGTGTAGGGACTACTTGAGTGCGATAAAATCACAATGATTTTTCGTACCTTCAATCTGCAATTCCTGCACCGTACAACAATCAAACAGCCAGATTGGACAAAGTCATATCAATGCCCTTAGAAACCATACAATGGACCGCGCAGCGCTAGAGCCGTAACGCAACGGGACGTTCTGACCTGCTTCACTAAAATCGTCATAACTCGGGCAATTTTTGGAATTCTTGCAAAATCTTTGAACCATATCAAAATCAAGACTCTACCTAATAAGAAAATAAAATAAACCAAAAATAGATTTTTTGAAATTCCAAGGTTATGCATCTCCCTTAAAGACATAAAGAAAGAAGTGGCGATGGAGGAATACTAGGCAAACAGAAAGATGAGGGGAGAAATTATCGAAAATTGTCTCCCAATCTAAATAGTCGACTGTTCTGAAATTTCACTCAAACATGCATAATGATATGAATAATGTCTGGTTAAAATTTGAACAAAATCTATAGAAATCAAGATTGCGCGCTCGTACTACCTTAAAAAACCCTTTTTCGATCTTTACAGGCACATTTGTGCCTGCCAAGATCTTTCTTCTGGTGCAATACGCTTGCCATGATCTTATGGTCTTGATGTTTTCATTTTTGGAACGCAACGAAAATTTGTTTTCGTATTTTTATTTTCTCTTTTTTATTTTTTTACAATTTTTTCTCATATTCTAATTTTAGAACAATAAATTCTACAAAATCAAACCCGAAAAACCTGAAAATGAGGGAAGGACAAGAGAAAACGAAATTTCGTTGCATTTGTACGATGCACACTTCACGACCATACGATCTTACACACACGTGTGGATGAAGATCTTGTTTATGTTTTCTTTCCAAACTACAGCTTGCTCTGCAATGTGCCCACGAAGATCTAGCTGCGAAGCACAAGTATATTGCATAACCTATGTAACTGTGGTTCGCAGAGAGCAAGCTGCGAGAGAGCGAGCGGTCGTAGATGCATCTTCGCAAGCACTATAGACAGAAAACTTTGGTTCGAAGGAGCCATTGATGCAATATCATTTGAAGCTCATTTCTATCCCTTCGTGCCTGCGAAGATTTTCTTTTCGGTGCAATATGCCTGCGACAATCGTGCATGGCCCATGTACATGGGCTTTACAGCAAGATCTTCCGGAGCATCTTCGAGGAAGATCTTCGCAAGCATATTGGACAGGAAACTGTGGTCAGCAAAGGGCAACGAAGACAATATCATTGCAAGCTCATTCGCAGCCCTTCGTGCCTGCGAAGATTTTCTTTTCGATGCAATATGCCTGCGACAATCCAGCACAAAGATGCTTGCGGAGACATTGTGTCTTTTCGCGGACCGTAGCGTTCTCTGCGCTGTTCCTGTCAATATCTTGCTGCGAAGCACAAGTACCATAGCAGGCATACTGCATCGGAAGGAAAATCTTCGCAAGACAAAGCGATATAAGTACCGCTGCGATGATATTGCCTCCGTTGCTTTGTACAAACCAAACCGTATGCAATGGGCCTGCGAGGATTCTGCTGCGAAGCACAAGTACATTGTATTGTGCATGATACTGTGCTTCGCAGAGAGCAAGCATGGTCTCTTGCAGCAAATTTTACTTTGCTGCAAGAGCTATGCTCATGTGCATATGCACAGGGCCATTGCAGGCTTTTCTTGTACGAGAACACGTTTTCACTTACCTTGGATTACTGCAACATTCTTCACCTTATGAAATTTGTTGCGCTGGGCTTCGACGTAGCTCTGAATGACTGCGTCTGTGGTTCTTCGATGTTCCTCCGCAGTCCTTCGCCAATGGAATCCACTTTTTTCCTGTCCATCATCATCATAAGGTTCGATGGCATGAACAAAAATGACATGCAGAATCTGAAAAAAGTTACAATTTATTGCTTAAAGTTTTCTCTCTCGCCGTACTTCGGAGAAAGTATATCTTAACCTCACATTCATTTATGAGATTTCGCACATTCTTTCTCGCGAGTAGAATTACCGTTAAAAAAACGTAAACAAAAAAAATAAATAAAAAGACGGGAAGAACAAATAGATGTAGAGGCATTGCACGAAATAATTCTCCGAAAAACAGTAAGAGTAAAATCAGTACATACCTCCACGTCGCTCGCAGTTCACCCGGTAAATGGCACGATACATTTTTTTTTTGTAATATTGTCGCACGCAATACATCACAAAACTTGTTTCTAACACTTTGCTGCTTCGAAAAGCAACAATTAGATTTTGGAGCGAGTTCGCACATCGCCATATTTGAACTGTCAAATTCTCGGTGCACGCCAATCGGCCATGGCGGAATTCACGGGAACTCAGTTCCCAAATGTCGAGCGAGATTTCCTCGGAATCGTCAACAATCACCTACTATTTACAACTTTCCACGGATTTCCTGAATTATGCGGAGGAATGAAATGATTGAGGTGCCAAAATACGTGTTTTCAACGTGGCTACACGGCTCTACTTCTTTCCAAGTCGTGGCTTTAGCCAAACTTTTTATTTTTCATCATTTCCATCACGAGTTCAGCATGGTAATACAATCTACGTTTTTTTTCTTCGATTCAAGAAATCTAATGAAAAGACAGCCGTTCGTTTATCAATTTGACATTGTCTGGTCAAATTTCATGAGATTCTGAAGAGCCGTTTCGGAAATCCGTGGGTATCTACTATCGCGATCTGCCATACCGACCGCGATGAGGTACCATTCCCTCTTAAGGTGCCTCAAATACCTTCTCGGATTGAGGGTTAAGATAACCGATTTAACTTAATAGATAGATTGTGAACTTTATTGAAAATAATGTCCATTTCGAATATGTTCGAGGATTTCGTGCTCCGCAAATAATATTTTATATCATATGCGATTCGCCAACAACTTTTGGAATAAATAATCCCGACATTACATTTTAAATTAATTTCGCTTGAAATTATTAGTTTTTACCAAATCCTACGAGTATTTTTGTTTTTTTACTGCTTCATAAATTATCTTAAAATTCTGTAACTACACAATTTTACGATATTTATTTTTATATTTAGAATTATGTAGAATGTTTTTATATTTAGAATTTAAGATTTAAAAATTATGTAACTACAGAATGTTGAGATTATTTATGTAACATTAAACAACATAAATACTCGTAGTATTTGGTAAAAAAATAATAATTTCACGCCAAATCACTTTAACATGTATTGCTAGAATTATTTATTCTCAAAGTTGTTAACGAATCTTCGAACATTTTCGAAATTGACATTCTTTTCAATAAGGTTCTCGGATAGGAACACATTCAGGTCCCTCTGTTCGACCGCGTGTCATAGGATCAACTTCCTGTGACAGCCGAACATTCGGAAGTTGCAGCTGTGACGTCAGCAGACCAGCACTTCCTATAGCGCGCCCGTGTCTGATTTAGCTCATTTAGTCCACTGATTAAATTCCGATCTATCGACTTTAAATCGTATGTTTGATAATGTTTTCTCCACGACGGGGGGCGTAAATAAAGTTTTTCGGGAGTGTTCCGTATTCGGATTTTCCCAAGCTTCATTCTCCTGCACGCGGAATGAAATTTTCATTTTCTTCCAGAATACGCTACTTTCTCCGGCATTTACTGTTCATGACAAAAATACGATATATTTTTTTCAAAGGGAGCTTGAAAAACCATTAAAAAGCATATTTTTTTCAGTCGCAACATCACCGCGCAAGGCCCTTAAAAAACGCATGCCCACCTTATAAAAGTCACCCTGTGTATGGCGAAGTACACCTTCCAATAACGGTGGGCGAAAAAAGGGAATAAAATATTAGTTGGGGTCAAACGGATGCTCGTTTTTCATTTTATAAGAATTGTTGTTATATTCGTTCTTACTCATATTTCTATAGTGTGGGTCGGGATGTACGATGAATCGATCAGAAACATTTCATTGTAGGCGGCTTATGGAAATCGTTTTTGTCAAAGTATCTCCTTGGATATGTTGCGGCAGTTGGCTCTAATTCAATTTTTTAGAAGGTCGTGGAAACTTTCTGACGGTTTACAATATTAATGAAGAGTATCCGACTCAACCCTCGTACACCGAGCACGGTGTTCAAGGGGAGTAGAAAAATGACAGTAGCGAGAGAGGGAACGATCAGACTTCATATTAGGAGTGGTATCATTGGTTTATTTCTCAGTATTGCTGGGTTTCTCATAAGGCAATCCTGGGCTGGCAGTTCGAATAAAAAATTGATCTAGGACATTTTCATCCTCAGCCAGATGTACTGTTCGACCAGTCACTTTCATCTGTAGCACATATCCACAAAATTTGCTGTGTATATTAAACTAGTATCACGCTCGAGTTCAGTTCTTCGTTTTCACGAAATATGCACTATTCAACGAATGTCCTTCGCACCGAAATTTTTATTTTTAAATGTTGCCTCATGGCGGAGACTGAGCTTATCTCGGAACGCACGATGTGTTTATATGACGTTGCTCGTTAAATTGCAACTGTGACTGAGAAGAGTTACAAATTTTTGAAGCTTTGCTTTAAGATTGAGAGGAGATATTTTTAATTTATTAATAGTCCGGCAAGTAAAAGAATGTAAATAAAAATAAGAAAAAAATGTCTTGCTCATGCAACTAAACTGTCAATTTTTCGGGGCCCAAAACTCAAGAATTTAGAGAAGAAGTTGTGAACGGTTAATAGGCCTCATTCGGGAGTTTTTTTTACTTCGTTTATATCTTCATTGGAGTCAAAAACGAAATTATTTATTACTTTTTATTATTTGGAATTATAGTTATACTTTGAGACACAATTTCGATTCTCTATTGTCTTAGGACTACTGTATAGAAATATTTACGTCCTTAAAAAATCACCATCAGGTAGTAGGATGAAAGAGGATGAATTCATCTGTGAATAACAAGAATAACCACAGCGACTTCACAGCTTCAAAGGCAAAGGTGTTTTTGTTTTAACTGTTCTGACGCCGATTTACATACGGCAGATAACTGCAAATCCTGAAAGTATAAATTTGTTTTCTTTATCTTTTCCACCACGTTGATCTGTACGCTGCGGCTATTAAACGTACGACATTTCAAATCTATAAATATGTTATCAATTATTTATTATGAGGATCAATTGTGATATTTCAATCAACAATCTCCCTGTGTGTCATGTGTTTTTGAATTTTTTTTTATATTTGATTTTATTACCCCACAGACCTTTCTGAATACGTCTGTCAAAACCCGTCAATGATACTCATAAAATCCGCTGAGTTATAGAAATTATAAGGAGTACCCTTGGGGAGCGCTGTTGAGACGCAGCTGCGCGCTCCCGTCGAGAAGGGAAATCCAAATTCTCTGCTAAATCTCAGTCCTGGATTCGCCAAAGGCCGTATCGGCAGCTGCCTAGAGGCGGCAGACTTTAGGGGACGGCGGAATTCAGAGGCACCTAAAAAGCCCTAGGTAAATATAAGTGATTACGGCAGGAGGGGCGGTACAAAGTCAAGTGGCCTATACTTAATAAAAGTATGATTCTGCACTGCTGAGTTTAGTTTCATTCCAACCGCTGGACGGAGTAGACACAAATACGGATGCAACATGAGCAGTGGGAAAGATACGACAATGAATATTTCTCGCGAGTGTCGGCGTTCACCCGTGCAGAAATGTGACTGGGCATTTCCTACTTTGTGTTGGCCCCTGGCTAGGCTTGCCTTGTCTGATTCACGTTATTGGGCCCTCTTATGGTATAGACCGGAAAGTTCACAATATCATTTAATACGGCTACACTCTATGTTTGGAAATTCCAATGTTCTGGCTGGAATACATCCTATGGCTGGGCTTCGATCCTTAGGATTCTTATTTTATTTTTTTAAGCTTCACTAAATATATCAATGATCGTCTCCGTAAAATTTCAAGGTCGGTTATCGACCTAATTACAGAAAGAAAAAAAATAAAAATTGCGTATTCTTGTGAAGGAATTCCGAGACGACATACGAAAACCCAATTTCCGGTCATTACAGAAGTGTATATAATAATCAGAATCCGTCAGATTCTTCAAAACAATCAGATTTACATAAGTAACACTTGAAGTAATCCAATGCCCTCAGAAAAAATTACGCTTATTAACCAAATTTTTATGTAATATCAAGTCTAATTTGAACTTCCGGTATTGGATTTATTACCACGTGCTACGGCAAAGAGACGTGACAGCAAGGCAACAGCTGACTGTAGTCCTAACCTCATCTCACTCATTCGAATTTCTACCCATATTTAATTTTCAACGGAGATATTTCGCCGAAACAAATTTTCCACGCTTTTTGACAATCGTGGCCCGAATACAATGCTTTAAATTTCCGGCACCTGACATTGTTTTGACAGATCGACGTTGAAAAGCATGTAGGTTAAACTCGCCTGGTAGAGTAAAGAGACGGCGATAGAACCAATGTCGCCCAATATCAAACTTACAAGGAACATCCCTCAGGTGGCCGCCTCCGATTTTAGTGAAACTCATATATGTGATAGAGCATCGAAAACTTTGAGACACTTATTTTTTTTATCGGCGGAAAAATGGATTGAAGGGGGAAAACCGCCCCTCAAAGAAAGGCGTGTCGAGGGGGGATTTTGCTGTTTCACCGAGAATCAATCCACCGATCTGAATGAAAGAAAAACGAAAATTCTTCTAATGAAAAGCAATGAAAAATCCACTATGAAAATGTTAAGAAAAAATTAAATTAGGGGGTAAACCTCCCCTCAATTTGCCAATTTTTACCCCACACTTAAGAGGGTTGTATGCAAATTAATAAAACAGGTATCATTTTGAAGGGCAATTAAAATTTAAGTTGACGGGTTTTTACGTTTTGGCGGCATAGCAAATTTAAGGGCGTAAGCCACCCCTAACATAAATTTATTTATCATGGTCGTTTTTTCTGTGTTTAAAGTATATCCGCTGATTTTAAATATTTCTATAAGCTACAATTCTTAAGGGGTAACTACCCCTCTGACGAGAAACATCATTGAAATATCCGCTTTCGATTTCGTTAAAACTCATATATGTGGTAAAGCATTGCAAACTATTAAACATTTTTTTGTATCGGCAGAAAAACGGTGTTAAGGGATGAAACCACCCCTCAAAGTTTCTCCCACAAGCAGTCCACCGATCTGAATGAAACAAAATCGAAAATTTCTCTAATATTAAACGATCGTAAATCCACTACAAGAGTGTCCATTAGAAATATAATTAAGGGGTAAACCACCCCTCCATTTGCCGTTTTTCACCCCACGCTTAAGAGGGTTGTATGAAAATTAATAAAACGGGTATCATTTTGAAGGGGAATCAAAATTCAAGTTGACGCGTTTTTGCGTTTCAGCGGGATAGCAAATTTAAGGGGGTAAACCACCCCTAGCATAAATTCGTTCATCACCGTCGTGTTTTCTGTGTTTAACATGTATCCGCGGATTCAAAATATTCTCCCGCGTTTTTAAATTATTACGTTTTAAAATTTTTACATTTTAAGGGTAAAGTACCCCCTCATATTACTTTTCGTTTGAAGTTTCGCGAAAGGTTTCACGAATTTCGTTAAAACTGTTCTCATTTCATCGGTAATATCAATTTTATGTTTGTGTGTGCAGGCATATTCGATTTGAGTTTTAGGAGCGGTAATTTGGGAGTGGGGACGTGGGGCTACCCCTTACTCATAAGACTCATATTTTCATATTGTCATAATTATATTTTCGTACCGAAATGTTTCTTGCTCTAATTCAAAAGTTTTGATGAAAGCATCTCCCATGCAAACATGCAAAGCAGTAACAAAAATATATTAACGATACTATTAATAAAATTCAAATGATATACATCAATATATTTGATTGTTCGTTTTTTTTATTCCGCGTAAAAAAAAATCATATGCAGATAAATGTTTACGCTTCGATTCTTAAATGCGTAATTATCCAGAATGCTCCCGTTCGGAAATCTTTTATCTCTGTGTGTGAAGTTATACAATCAACAAACAGACCGATGTTTATTTGCCTACGTATCAACTTTTCTCGACTAACTGCAATAATTAATTCTTCCAGCGCGAATATTCTTATCGCGTCATGACGCGATAACGATATTTGCGCAAAATTTGTATTCTACGCAGAATTTTTACACTGCCCAAATATTAAACTGCAAGCTATTGTCATCTTGAACTGCAAGACGTTAATCATACATTACCCGATAATGTGTTTACATTTTCGGGTAATGTGTGATTAGCCTCTGGCAGTTCAAGTTGTCAATAGCTTGCAGTTTTATCGCTTGCTTTATAAGACGGTTAGCATTCGGATTCTTCCATTTCACGTTAAAGTGAGCCACAAACAGTATACTGTGTGTTGTAAAATACAAATTTCATCAGCCATGAAAGTCAACCCAATAAACGTTATCAAACTTCTACTAGCTACATTTGAAGCTATGGATATTTCACAAACGCCGGTTAACAACGCGGAATTGAATTGACTTATGGTACGTATGCTCACATTAGTATTTTTTTCAAATATAGAATGTGATTTGTGTTAACAGAGCATTTCAAAACCTGGTTGGAAAAGGTTTTCTTTCCTAACGTCGGGAGACATAGCGTATAATTGATAGACTCCTGGAGTGGACACTGCCCTACGGTTGTTCATGAAGCGACACCTCGTGATAAGAAGATAATCCCAATGATTATTCCAAAAAGTACAACTGGAAAAATTCAGCCGCTCGATGTATTTGGATTCAGAGTGTGGAAAAATTTCGTCCGACATATTTCAGACAGTGTAATATTATTAAAATCTGATATGAATTTGCACTTGAGGAATAATATAATTAAACTGCAATCACTTACACACAATCAACTCTCATCACCGCGGTATTCTAATCTTTTTAAATATTCATGGTATCAAAGTAATTATATATCTGAATACCGGAAGATTTTGAAAATCCTGTTACCTTTGGTTTTGGTGAATCGAACACACATTGTGCAATACCCGGTTGCAATAATTTGGCCATTATCAGATGTGCATGGTGCAAAAAGTCGTTGTTTTTAAAGCACTTTTTTGACGACTATCATTATTGCAGGAATTATGAGCCATGATTGTTGATAGTTATCATATGAAAAAAAGTATATGTCACGAAAAAATGATTTGACGGCATATGACTGCGATATTTTTCACAAGGACTATTAATTAAATCAGCTGGTATGATTCCCGAATGAAATATGTCAAAATATATTAAAAACATGTCCGTTGACCTACTGTAAAACCCTCAGTTTCATTAATATGTTTAATTAAATAAACGGTAGAATAATAAAAATATACATTCCTCCACAAAACTAGGTCGCTGTCTATATTATCGCTTGATTCAGGCGCATCATCGTTCCGAAATATACGAAGTGAGCCTTACAACTTATTCTGGAAATTATTATAATTAATGATATAGTAGAAGTGTATGTTTATTACTATGGAAATGCTTAATGTACGTGCATATTAAAATCGGAAGCGTTTCGACACGAAAATATGAGTCTTATGAGTAAGGGGTCGCCCCACGTCCCCACTCCCAAAGTACCGCTCCTAAAACTCAAAACGAATATGCCTGCACACATAAACATAAAATTGATATTACCGATGAAATGAAAACAGTTTTAACGAAATTCGTGAAACCTTTCGCGAAACTTCAAACAAAAAGTAATTTGAGGGGGTAGTTTACCCTTAAAATGTAAAAATTTTTAAACGTAATAATTTTAAAACGCGGGAGAGAATTTTGAATCCGCGGATACATGTTAAACACAGAAAACACGACGGCGATGACTAAACTTATGTTAGGGGTGGTTTACCCCCTTGAATTTGCTGTCCCGCTGAAACGCAAAAACGCCTCAACTTGAATTTTGATTCCCCTTCAAAATGATACCTGTTTTATTAATTTTCATAGAACTCTCTTAAGCGTGGGATGAAAAACGGAAAATAGAGAGGTGGTTTACGTCTTAATTATATTTCTAATGGACACTCTTGTAGTGGATTTACGATCGCTTAATATTAGAGGAATTTTCGATTCTGTTTCATTCAGATCGGTGGACTGCTTGTGGGAGAAACTTTGAGGGGTGGTTTCATCCCCAACACCGTTTTTCTGCCGATACAAAAAAAAAAGTTTAATAGTTTGCAATGCTTTACCACATATATGAGTTTCAACGAAATCGAAAGCGGGTACTTCAATGATGTTTCTCGTCAGAGGGGTAGTTACCCCTTAAGACGAATGTAATAATTTTGGAATATGATAAAACATTAAATTGTAGCTTATAGAAATATTTAAAATCAGCGGATATACTTAAAACACAGAAAAAACGACCATGATAAATAAATTTATGTTAGGGGTGGTTTACCCCCTTAAATATGCTATGCCGTCAAAACGCAAAAAACCCGTCAACTTTAATTTTAATTGCCCTTCAAAATGATACCTGTTTCATTCATTTGCATACAACCCTCTTAAGTGTGGGGTGAAAAAAGGCAAATTGAGGGGTGGTTTACCCCCTAATTTAATTTTTTCTGAACATTTTCACAGTGCATTTTTCATCGCTTTTCATAAGAAGAATTTTCGTTTTTGTTTCATTCAGATCGGTGGATTGCTTCTGGGTGAAACTGCAAAATCACCCCTCGACACGCCTTTCTTTGAGGGGCGGTTGCCCCCCTTAAATCCGTTTTTCCGCCGATAACAAAAAATACGTGTCTCAAAGTTTTCGATGGTCTATCACATATATGAGTTTCAACAAAATCGGAGGCGGACACCTGAGGGATGTTCCTTGTTAGAAATACTGCGCAAATCGTTGCAATAACTATTTTATCATTTTTCTAATTAAATGTGAAAGTTCATTAAACAGTTTACACATGGACAATTTTATTTATTAAATTTTTTTTCCATAGTTAAAAATATAAATTGTACAAGTCTCGAGTATGATCATTGGTATGACTAGTGTGAAGCGATAGGATTACCTTAATGAGACAAAAAAGTAAACCAGATAGTACGTGGTTTTCAAAACCGAGGTCACCTTGTCAGGAAATATCAATGTTTTGGTCGGGAGGACATTACCTGAGAATGTATTTCACCAACAATTCGCCAGGTGGCTTCAGGCGAAGCTCGTGTAACGGAGGTACGATCGTACGAAGATAAACCTTCGACCCGTTGTTGTATCACGTACAGAAGTGCTATGCTTACATCGTGCACTTACGCTTGTGATATACTATCTATTTTACTCGGGTATGTCCCCAAAAGCCCTAGTACCTAATCGTTTCCTTGTCCATTCGCCGGTTTATTTCCCATGCAGAGCCCTGGCAGTGCATTATCACGTTCCTCCCTATTTTTTGGCCCTTTCCGGATTCCGTTCTTCGGCAGTTTCCAGTTATTTTCCGATCTATTCTCTATAACTTTCTTGGCCATTTGCCGCTTTTTTTCTGACCAGTTCCTGATCAGTTCCCCACAAAACGATTGGTGGATCGGGCCCTATCGTAAAATTTGTTACATGGCGAACCTGATACACGCTGGAAGGCCTGACCATGGCCTGATATTATGTAGGGAAGGCAGATAAGGGGCAGTACTTTTTCCCGACTCGAATTTCTACACGAACAGTGACGAAAAAAGAAAAACTCGAGGCAATTAACGTACTCTGGAAACGAGTAAAAAAGTTAACAAGTGCATCAGCAGCGAAGTTGCGGAAAACTGATGACACTGACATTCCGCTTTATATACAGCACGGTTATTGTATATCAAATGTTTACACTGTATTTGCTGCAATTGGGGCGTCTTATGTTTGCAAAACTTGTAAAAACGATGGTTCCTTTACCAAAACCGGCCGTCGTGAATGTTTGGGAGCGAAGACTCAAAACAATAATCAATCTCTCAATTCATTGATTTGGGCTTTTGCTTTTGAACGCATTCACGCTGGAACCGCTATGATTCAAATCGTCACTTTCTAGGCTACTTGCATTTTTAACAAAGGGTTTTCAACAAAGTTGAAGATTTTGTTAAACACGATGGTTGTTAAAATCGGACGTCAAGCAAACGCATGTATAGCGTTGCTTGAGAAAAATAAATTTGACCGTTCCAAAAAACGCCCCCCCCCCCCCCGGAAAAAGCCAGGCCTGCTAGAAGAGAAACACTATCTGACGAAAATCAATTCTGCGGAAGAGAGGAAGGAGCAATTCATGAATCTGAGTTGGTTGTTTAACCAGTGAGTATCAATAACTTGATTTAACCCCTTGCCGTAAAATTTAGCTCGACGAAATCCGAGGTCAAGCGGTAGGAGACGACGAAATATGTTACAATAGATGACAAAAAATAGTTTCAAATCGTTATTCCACGAGTCTGGCGCGTGATATTTATGTTTCGTACAAAATCCAAACAAAGTTTGTACCACGAGTCAGGCTACTCAAAGTACGGCAAGGGGTTTGAACTCATCACAGAGTGTAAACACTGTAAACGTGGTCTTCAGGAAACTATGTTTTTCAAATCCGCAACCACGATATCTCGATAACTAATTGGCCGATTGAGCTCAGATTTGGCATACCTTCAGTAGAATGTTCAGTAGTAGACTATTTTTCACCGTTGGTAGTAGAATTGAGTCAAAATGTTTTTTTTCTATAGGTCGAACAATAGGCAAAAGTATAGGAAAAACTTGATAGTCAAAGTTGAGCATGCTGCCATTTAGTACAATTTTTTTAAATCTGGTGCTAAACATCACATCACTCATACAGATTAAGAATATACTTGTTTTTTCTTTTATTCATACAACGTCCACACCACTGGTCGCCAATTGGGAGCGCTTTCCGCGCAGGGATGTGAACAAACGTACATAAGTACATGATAGCAATTTTTATTACTTGTACACATTTTTAAAGGATCAGTAAAACAGGTGCAAGACATTTCTGAAAGAAATTTGAACATTTCAAACGTTACTCCATCCTGAAAATCACCTCCAAAACAGCGCTCTAGACAACAATATTGCCTGAATGTTGTTTAGATGACCTACTGCTAAGAGACTACGCGATGTTCTCGTTTGAGAACACCTTTGTATGAAAACATCAAATGATTTGAAAATATCATGGATGGTTTTGATATGAAACTTTTCCATTTGCGGCAAAATAGCGTGAAAAGGACTCCTCCCCACCAATTGGCACGCGGACTGGGCATCATCATCGGTAACGAAAGCGTCGATTCTAATTCGGGCTCCACTGGGTTCTTATAGCTTAACTGACGAACGTTGATAGTAGGGATGTTCGGTCAGAACTGGCACCATTATACTACTCAAGTATTATTCTCAGCATTTTATTTAACTTACGAGGCTTCTTTGGGAGAAAGCGTGAAGAATAAGATTACGAGAGTAGAATGCGTCACTTCTAACTGGCACGCTTGTTTTTATACTAATTCGAAACCTTATTTATTCGCCGACCGGTCCTATTTATGAGAACGGATATTCCTTCCGCACGGGACCGGTCGGCCTTTCCCTTGCGCGTTATCGTGGGAAGTGAAATAGTGAAATTATATTATTCGTTTAGCTAATACTTCTTGTCGCGTACGTGTGTGGTTCGTATGTGTGGATTCCTCCGCGTGGAATCACATATCTATGATATTGTTTAGTTTGATTCCGATGCTATTTGCTTATAGTTAATAGTAATAAAATATGATAAGGTAATAAGTACTGGATCGTGGCGGCATGGTATCGAACGCACTGATGGAGAGCAGCGACAACCGATAATTCATCCTTTTCGCTGTTCTCGTCGCTTAGAGCACGGCTTAGCTCTTCGCCTACGAATTTGTACTGAGCTGCCAAAACAGCTATGAAGTGAATTACGTAGAGGTCCACGCTGATTTTGCCAAAGTGCATCGTGCAACTGCCGAAAATTTGGAGAACTACACCGGCGATAAACACATTTTTACCGAATGGTTCCCCGGGCATGTAAGCGGGCACAGTAAAATCCGCGTATGTAAAGCGATCGGTGGTAAACATTTTGAAAATCGGTGCCGCCGACCATACAGAAGTCGCGCCGAAAGTCGCGAACATGTAAAACTTTAAGCCCTTTCTGTAAGGTTCTAGAGTATCGTGTACGCATCGTCTTAAGTGATCGGAATCGATGAGAACAAGATTGTACTCGTTTATCAGTTTGCTGAATGCTTTTCGTCGTAAGTGCAAATAGACCGTTGGAATTATAACGTCCACTGACAGTACACCCATTGCTCCCGATTTTTTAAAAATCTCCTCCGTTGTTAAGTTGGCAAAGTACAACGAGCCCAGCAGCCCTGTCCAGAAATATGTGAGTTTAACCCCCCACATACAGATTATCCATAGAATGGCAAGGAAGCTTAGGCTCCTATCCCGATCGCCAAGAGGAAACAGATTTCCTGACAAAAGATTTACTATAACATTGAGCTGATTCGAACTACGGAAATACCGAGTTCTTTCCATGATTCCGAGTCCACGGGGATAATAACTGTAAACTCTGGCACTCGGGCTGTTGCGTTCTCTTTAGTATTCCGTTCGGGTCGCAGTCTCGATGATGACTGATCGACATGACGCCCGACTGACGCCAAATAATGTTGACGTCGCACCATTAGTTATTCTCTATGTGCATGCTAATGGAGAATCGAAGTCGATATTTAAAGGAATAAACTCAAAGTTTGCCGTACACAAAAAGAGGCATCAAAGGATCACGGATCACGGGGTTGAGGGCTGGGTCTTTACCGCCTTTGGCGAGAGTTGATATTCCATTGTTTCTCTTCGCTTTTTTTGCCGAGTACGTCGCCGATCGTCGCAATTTCGCTTTGATGTATCAGTAGCTTTTTTATTCCATCGCTCGACAGTACGGTTACGATGTTTTTTTTCCCCGCAGATTCCGGAATGGTCGTTGGCCCACAGTAGGAAAGAATCCTACAATTACTTTTCTTTAGAACGTACGACTATACATCGCCTCTTCAAAGCTTTAAACTTGAATGAGTGTGCAGCAGCGTGTAGCCTGACCCTCGCGTATCGAGCAAAAAATGTTACAGGGGGTGTGCAAAGATAACTCGATAGTAGGAATAAGGGGCTGCCTGGCGATATAGTGAAGGCCTCGACTTCTATTCAGTACTGCTCTGTCCATCGAAGTGTGGTGGCTATTATGCTTAGTAGGCAATGATTTTCACGATGAGAACCCGTAAATTACTGCAAGTACCTTCTGTGTTACTGGTGTTACGTCCCGGAGGAAGAATTAGGTGGGACTCGCGGGGTTGCCTAGTTAGAGCGCGAAGTTTGAATTGATTGAGATTGCGCAGTGAATCTTTATTTGGCTTCCGCGTGAGTCCCGAATACAATTTAATAACAATTTGGATTGAGATAGATATGACGTGATTCTGGTTCTCGAAATTTTTTCGCCCAATGCATTATTGATCGATCGAATGAAATTTAAGACGTGTGAATTTGGTCTTCATTCCCACGTTTAACTTTATTAAGTTACAAACTCTTACAAACTTGTAATTCGGTACAAATGACAATACGCGCACAGTTGTTTAAATATCGCTAGACGGCAACGCGGGCCGATTGTTTCATTTGGTGAGTCGACTAATTCGATTCGGATACCAATGACAGAGTGAAATTTCTTCGTCTTACAAAAAACAGAGAGAAAGTGTCGTTTGTGAGAGAAAGGCGCTTTTGAGGGAATGCATTTGCCGTGATGCGTTTTGTAGGGTTTGGGTGATCGGTAGATAGGATTGGATAAATTCGCATGATTGGCTGGTGTAATGAGGAAGAGTAATGAGGAACAGTCTAAATTCATTATTGGTCGGGCCAATGATAAACGCGGTCGCAGTTCGCATTCCGAGAATTGGCTTTAGCACAAGTGTTCTCCTAGATTCCGTGAAGGCCCAGTTTTACGATCGTGTGGTGCCTCGCTTCATTTTGCTTTGGAGCTCTGTTTTGGATCTTAGGATGTGGGATTATCTCTCCTTGGGTCCTACGTTATTCTGTTCGAGTGTTCCGTGAGTGGAGTTTCTCTTTCGAGACTGCATGTACGCTGGCTCGTAAACTTTATTTACCGATGACTGAATTTACGCGTGGGAACGTACACGCGATGTTTTCCTTCTTAGATGTTATGTTATATTTCAACAGTCACGTGCATACATTTTACAAAACATAGGTTTTTGTCGATGAATGAGGGTGCCGCTATCATGCATGTTTGCGTTGATAGTTTTCAAACAAACTCATATATATATATATATATATATATAATTCCTCTCACTCCACCTTCTCTACCCCCACGCCACTTTGATATGAGTATTGCAATAAAGACGGACCATTAGTTCAATCAGATAGAAAAATGGGTAACTCTACGAAACTTCTATTTAAGGTAAATTTAAAAAAATTAACTATATCCAATCAGTGAACTTGACTAAATTGTTTTTTGAAGAGATGAAAATGTTGAGCTGATGAAACCTAATCACAGATTTATTAGGATCAAATAAAATATTTAGTTGTTGGACGATATTAAATAGATTGAGTTGAATAAATAAACATATTTGAAATCAATAATTTTAATAATGGAATTCAATAGGGAAAATTTGGTTCTACGAAAAATCTAGTTAAGTCAAATAAAAAAGAATTAAATAGACGCGGTTAGTCATAATATTCAGCGGAAATAAATAAAAATATGCTTCATACATACACGTGGAAATATTTTTTTATTTTCGGCGTGCTAAAAATGAATACAAAGAAAAATCAAACATTTTATTTGAAATCGACGGTAGTCGGCCATCGCCATTTATTGACTCATTGTTGAATGAACAAAATTAAACAAAAAGAACAAAAACAAAAGGAAAAAAACAATCAAAAAAATCGACTGAGGTTGAATTCAAAACCGACAATTTCCGAAAATTTACCGAAAAAAAGATAACCAAATTTACGGAACGCCGTTTTAAAGGGAACAAATTCAGCTTTATTTTGCTTTTTTGAAATATTTTTTATGATTTTCTTTTCCACCCGGTACGCACTTTTGTACGTGACTGTTTTTCGGCTTTTTTCGACCATCAAGAATTAGGCGACTTATGTACAAAAAAAATTGTCACGTTTATTCATGATAAACTTGAACAGGGTAGCAGAAGCTCCATTTTCGTTTTTTATAAATTTTCGTACAATTTTTTTTCGCAATGTTATTTCATTTCTTGCTAAAAAAGACTAATTCTAGATAATGCAATGTAACTCAAGAACTAGAGGGTTTAAGAAGAAATGTCAAGGATGTAAAAAGTCGCGTAATATTATACTGGATAGCCTGGCATTTTTAAAGAATTTTCCTGTGAGATTTTTTCTGACAGGAAAATTCGTGACGCCCATTAATCCGATAGAATTGGAGTCAGACTGTATATACGAGCATACTTTTTTGAATCGCCTATAAAATAATAATAAATCGATATTGAGCAAATTTGATTGTTTTCGCATATTAATATTGCACTAATAGTTTGATAAGGCGACAAGGTATTTTTATGAATTGTGTAGTATTTATTCATCATCGCCTAATGCATATTTACCTGGACCCTTCTTCGGGTGAAAATCAGGGAAAACGTATTATTTTCGTCATCGAACGAGTTACCGATCAGTCCACAATGAAGTGATGATGGAGGAGATATCGAATTTGGGCCGAAAGCAGGTTAGGTGGGTCGAGGCAACGGTTTGAGATTGAAAGCAGGTTAAGGAAGCCTGTGTTCTGTACTTTTCACTGAAACTGGGGGTCGAAAGAAGGTTTGGGAGGTCTAACAGAGGCTACACTGGACCAAGAGGAGGCCTCTTCATAGCATTGAACTCGACGAATGGGGTTTCGTCGGTGCAACGGAGGCTGGCGGTTTATGTATTACAAAAGAAATGGGTCCTGCGAGGGTTCAGAGGAGGCTAAAGATTTTGACTCGGGTTGTAACATCACCGTCTTATACACGACCGAATAATAGGCTATATATATGACTTACACGCGATCGAGTGTACATAAATGTGAAATTTGGTGTCATTTTACATATGAAAACATCTCGAGCATTCTCAAAAAGCCGAAAACTGGTTCAATTTTCGTGCAACGATGTGTGAAAGTGGATTTGTGAAGGGAAATTCGAGTAATTTGCTAACGGTGTATATTTTTATGGTGACAGAGTTTCTGAGCAACGATTTCAGGTTTGGAGAGGCTTGATCAATTGTGTCAGGTATTGTCGCTACGTATCATAAGCATACATAGAAATACGTAGTTAAAAATAAAAGTTTTCCCTACAGTTTATGCTATAACACATTTACACTCACATCACAGTGGTCTTCGCAGCAAAAATAAGTGATCGATGATTTCGGATAGGCACGTCGTGTTGCATCGAACTACAAATTTTGACGTTTTAAGTCTTATGGCACATTCAGAAATACCTTATTAGGGGCATTTTTCGTTGTATTTACACAGAGAGGAACGAAATACGTCCTGTACGATTTTGTCGTTGCCATCGTTGACAGCAAGGAGACTATAGGGAAGGAGTCCAATCTTCGTATGGTGAATGGGTATAAGAAACGTCCGTAAATTTGATTCAAGAGCGTAGTGTTAAATATGGCCTGTAGGCGTCGTCCGTACAGTGGCGTAGCGTGGATTTATGCCTCCCGGGGCTAACCCTAAATTTGCCGCCCCCCTCCCTATTTTTGCAACTAAGTGCCGCTCGCCGCCGCCGCCGCCGCCGCCGCCCTACATCTGCGCCACCCGGGGCCATGGCCACCCTCTGCCCCCCCCCCCCCGCCCGCGGTACGCCACTGCGTCCGTCATCTTCAGTGTATCAAAAATATAGTAATACAGGGTAAAACTGACTGTTATGGCGGCTAATTATTGACGCTTGTCAAAAAAACACCTATCGTCCACTAAGATTGTTTGTTCGCGACGGCGACTTTAAAAGAGTGTCGGACGAGGGAGTATCGAAAAAATTACTTTTTAATTACAAATCTCATGTGATATTTTTTTCCAAGTTTTTCTGTTTAGGTTTTAGGTTACACGTGGAACTTATTTTTGAAATCCGCGGACCTCGCGATTATTCAAGGTAATATATTTATTTTTCCCTTCTGCCCGTTATGCACGGACAGAGAAAATAGATCTATGTTCCTGGCACTGATGATCAGTCTTTGTACGTTCTGAAGCTTTTCTCGAAATCGAGAATTTAAATGAATTTGAAATACAATAAACCCCACCTTTAATGTTTATTTTTAATATTTCAAAATATCTTGAGATTAGTCAATTCAATACATGTCTATTTTTATTTCAGAAAGATGGGGAGAACGTGTGCAGTGCCAGGATGCCACAGTGGCCTTGCCAAAGATAACGCACAGCAAAAAAGATTAGGGCAGCACTGCTGTATTCTGTTTTTCATTCCGAAGGTAACAGAATTATTTAATGTGTTAATCTATACTCCGCATGTTCGCTTTTATGTAAAATATTGACAGTACAGCACTGTCCATACACTTCTAGAGTTTTTGGAACCTCGGATGTTTCGTAGCCACGTAAAATATTTTCCAATGCTCACGTACGACTTGTAAGACATATTGCTGTTGTTTTCCATCTCTTCTACCATGTAATTGAATGCTGATAATAATCAAACACTATGACATCTATGTCGAGCGACTAAGTTCGAGCTCCATTCGTACCCGGATCGTTTGCTCGCGGGGAGTTGAACTCGTTAACCTCGGGCACGAGAGAACGATAACGAGATCCTCGAGTTTGCGAAGAACACCCAAACGTTTGACCACACTTATTCATGAACAGTGGTCAGAATTATTTTAAAAAACAGTTCTAAGCATCAAGTGCGAGAGATAAGCTCGGAGAAATTGTACACGCGCATAGTCTGGAGTATCAGATCTTCGATTAATATTTATTTCTCGTGTTATTCGCAGGCATTAACACAATGTCAAGCTTCAATATCCGGAAGCCGACGTCCAACCATTTTTGATCCCAGTGATATTAATGCCCAGTGTAACAACCATTATACGACAGGTGAGGGACACCAAATTGTACAATCAGGCTCTCGCCAACAAGAGGCGTGAACAACTAATACTTTTTCTCTTGAAACAGGCATCGCGACAGAAACCCCAAGTACTACGATCAAGAAAGATGCCGTGGATCCCATTCAGAGTCCAGAGAAATTGAGGGCGCTCGAGGCTCAATATCGAACCACCGTCTCGAATAAATTTAGGCGTGAAAGGAAAAAGGTGCGTTTACACTGCTACACAGGCGAGATATTGAATGTTTGATTAATTAATGTTGAGTGGGCGTAGCTTGTGCGTACTTCGGAGGGGCTGACCATCTCCGATACGTCTCGTGTGTACACGAGAGACAGATGTACAAATTATGAACTCGAGTTCCATTCAGCCGCAGTTTAAACTAATCAATTTTCAAGATAAGCATTGTGGCACTTTCGAAAATATTTATTTGAGAGAAAAAAAAAGTATCCTTGGAGTAAAGGATAAATATACCATTTTTTTATCGGCTAGTAGATATTGCGTAGATATTTACTGTTAGTCTGGTTTTTAAACCATTTTTATCAGCAAGCAAATATTGTTCGATCTTCCTTGTATTCTTCTTCACTCGAGAGACACATCGAGGATTTTTCAAAACTCGCCACATTAATTTTTTGAATCAATTGAAGATGAAGAAACGATCAACACCGAATCTTCGTTACTGACTTTATCGCAATTAAGCCAAACACATTTATTCGAAGACTCCAACTCACCTTGACGATCCTTGCGATAATTTTTTTTTCTTCAATAATCAGCGTTCGCGATCTCACAGCGTGTAATCAATTTGATTCATGCTGCTAGAATAAAAATATTAATGCATGGAAAAAAACAGGCAACACGAACGAGAATAATGAGGCTCAGCGCAAGAAGTTCGAGCCTCGCTCGCGAAATCGGCGAAACACTTTTTGCAATGTTTAATTTCTGAATTTTGATACCCTTCATGTACGCACGCAGATATTGTAGAATAATTCATTGAAAACAAAAAAGAATTCATTATCAAAATGTAGTTGATATACGCGGTTGAGAATTTCTTGTATCCAGCAAAAGTCAGATGGCTATAAAAAGTTCAACGAACCGCTAGCGAACCTCCAGCCTGTCCTGCGCTACATCAAAGTATGGGCTGCTCCACACCATCGCGAAATATTTTTAAAAATATATAATTTCATGAAATACAAGTCGTGTTCATTTTTGTGAAAAACAAATCAACGAACTACAAATGATTAATTATACAACTAACCATGTATATGTACAATCTAATCGGGAAGATGTACACATTATTTAATCCCACAACATCTCTGCCACCTTCGTATCTGTTTTTTGAGCATTTTGTGAACATTTGATGGGCGTGTCAGAAACAAAATATCGGTGGTCCCGAAATTAACGTTTATTATTCATTCATCGTCAGTATTTTTGTTTTGCGAGAGTTTTCGTCTATAATTGGCGGTCCATAATTTCCATTCAGTTTTTTTTTTAATTACTTACATTTAGGAGCAAAAATAAAACTGATTTTTTCATTTCGACACTTAGTTTATGAGCAATATTTATTGCGAAAAAAACTTTCCCGACGAGGGTGTGATCCCGGGCTCTGGCGCACGTTACTCCAGCGTGCTAACCATTGAGCTATCACTTGCATCACTAGAATAAGTAGTTTTTTAAATATTTAAGCAGTTCCCCCGGATGAAGTTTAGTTTCGGTTTGGATTGTTGGTTGGTTTGAGGTTTAATGTAAATTCTATATTGTTTTGTTTTCTTTTGTCGTGACTTGAAAAAACATTTTTCTTTGAAATCGAATAAGCAATTAGGATTTGGTTGAGTTGCATTAGGGGTTAGGTTGCGTTATGGTTATTTAGAGATTCATGTCACCGAATAAAAATAAAACATTTTCAGTATCGATCCACTTCAAGTCGACAAATGACTGCTATATTGACATTTCATAACTATGAACAAAAGCATATCAATATAACTCATCAATTTTATTTTAAAAAGATGTACGACAAACTATTTCGAATCACCGCGTTTCCCCGCGTTTCCCAGCGTTTCCGGTATCGGCGCAGTAGAGGCGCCGCCACGCGGTAGGTGGTGTAAGTCGGTGCCGTCATCGCTTTTTCCATGGAGGCTAGAGCGGGAGGAGGCCGATCTGTGCATTTTAAAGTGGCTACAAAAATGTGGTCAAAAAGGGATGGCGCCACTATCTCTAAGACCTCGAGAAGTAAGCTGAGTATCGATGTCGTGTAAGAGGGATGGAAGAGGATCGAATACGCATCCCAGCAAGCAGTGCAGCGAGATCACGCGCAAAAGTTACCCCCTCTCTAGTCTCTTACGCGCCCATCACACAATCATATTAGCGCGTGTCCGTGAGCGAGCGACGCTCGGACATCTTCGGAAAGCACCGAGCGCGCCGAAGTTTCCCGACCGCGCCTTCGGCAGCTACACCAAACATGGACGCTGAGCACGTTCATGTGCGGCCAGCCCCCTGACACTGGCCTACTATTCCTATACGATAAAGGAAAACGCGTTTTGTCCGGGCTTTTTAGTTCTTGAAAGCGCCACTACATAGCGTTGGCTGTTACGTGACAGGCTTCGGCCCTAAATACTCCGAACAGCTGAACGATTCGATACTTTCGTTACGCGCTGTTATCGTTATTGCGATAACAGCACGTACTGTTACAGCGATAACAGGATCCATCATACACGCGAATAATGGTTTTCGTAAAGTTATCTACACTAGACTGTTGTTCATGTAAAATATTCGAAACACCGGTGAAACATACATATATATGCATGCCTGTCACACGACTACCAGCGCCACAGTGCGGTAAGGACATTTTGCGAACAGCATTTATCTACCAGTGTCAGCCCCCTGTGTGCGGCCAAGCCGAAACGAAGGCTTCGAGCAGGGAGACTAGAGAGAAGGAGTGGACACGGCATAGGCCAATACGTAGTTCCAGCGTCTTGAAAAGTCCGACCTTCAATAGTTCCAGATCGTGCCACGAGCAGCTCTCCTGACGATATCGTCTCAAATAATTATAATAGTCCAAACTTGACGCATGCGCACAAATAATAAAAGAATTCCATTTCGATGTGTTTGTGTGCTCTGCTTTGAGGCTCATTTTTAATCACATCGTTCCGATTCCTCACACCAAACTCGGGCCCAACCATTTGTAACGGAATAGCAACATTGTACGCTGCAGCAAGCTGATCGGCGCGTGGTCTGGGAACTCAAAGCGTGTTTTTTTCCCGAGTTCTAGTAATTCTGAGACGGATGTGAAATACATTTATTCTGCAAACAAATTTAATTTGTTCAATTTATGCATGTATTTGCGTTTGTTACAGCGAATACAATTTAAACTGTCAGCAAGATGTTGGAAATTCACGATCCGACGTCCTTCGACAGTGAATTTTTGTTGCTGATCGTTGAGGTTATGATTATTCTCATCGCGTTTATCCGCATTTGCTTGACACATGGCTGCCACAGCTTTCAGTCTTTTAGCAAGCGCCCCTTTTCTTGTAAACTTTCCTTTGAATCGCATTTCGGTTGACATTTTCACGCTTTTAAAAAATTTATATAAAATATTACGCCAAAGACGGATCGTAGGAAGCTCAGCGCCGCTCTCTATACGATTATGACACCTATATTTGCATGAGTCGCCAATGTGTGGGACATATAGAGGGTACAAGCTCTGTCAAAAATGTACAACCAACAGCGTCACATAGGCATTGGATGTTACTATACGCTTCGACCGAAACTTTTGGCTCATACGTGTACCTACATTGTTGGTTCACCGCTTAATTCAATTAATTATTAGTTGATATTATGAGTTTGAAACGATAAGAAAGACAGCGAAATAGGAGAGGTAGACGCAACAGTTAGGTCCCCCATCACGAATGTGCTGTCAACAGCAACTGAGAGCACGCCAAGAGCAGCCCCCTGACACTGGGTACAATTCCTATGGCAATAAATTATTCGCGTGTTGTCCGGGATGTTTGATTGCGCTACAGTCCACTTCGTGGCGCTTGTAGTCATCTGCTCGGTTTCTTTTACGCATGCGCGTTCCATGCTCGATATAATAACATTTTCGGAGTATCTGTTTATCTGATGAGTTATTTTAAGTTGCGTTTTCCGTTTTCGTCTGAAGCACTACACTTGACGCAGTGGTATGTGAGGTTGCAATTTACAACCGCATGTCCCAGTCGCTGACACTTTCTACGTACTTTACACACTATAATCTCGACGACCTGATCAGATTTGAATGGAATTTATATTTACGTCGGACATAAATTGTTATGGTTTTTGGTTTTTTTTTCATAATTAGGCGGGTTATTGCACTACGACTTAAATGTAGAAACATCGTGAGGCACTATTACAGCTACACGAAATTTATATATAAAATGAATTAAGGTTGAGAAAATTAACATTTTTAGCTTACGTGACAGCTAATAACAACACAGGCAGCTGATAAAAACCAGCCCCCTGACCTGGCCCACTATTCCTATACGATAAACAAAAACGCGTTTTGTCCCGGCTTTTTAGTTCTTGAAATCGCCACTGCCTAGCGTCGGCTGTTGTGTGACAGCCTTGGGCTCTAAAGACTTCGATCAGCTGAACGATTCGATACTTTCGTGGCTTTCGGCTGTCATCGTTATGGCAACGTTATTTATTGTGTCAAATGAATAATCATTAGACCGGAAAATCATTCCAAATATATCAACAGTTTTTTATTCATGTAAGATATTCTAAACACCGGCGCAACATACGTATTTATGCATGCCTATCACACGACTACTAGCGCCACAGTGCGGCTAGGATATTTTGCGAACAGCATTTATCTACCAGTGTCAGGGACCTCGTCAAAGTTAGCCCCCCCACTTTGACTAATCGAACTTTTTTTTTACGAATCGTTTGGTGGTCACTTGGTAGCGTTTGGTAAACCATTCAAATCGTTTGGTAATTCTCCGTTTTTCGAAAAATCGATAATAAAAAATTGGGCAGTAAGTTGGCCCACCCCCACTTTGACTAAACGAACTTTTTACGAATCGTTTGGTGGTCGTTTGGTAGCGTTTGGTAAGCCATTCAAATCATTTGGTAGTGTTTCGTTCTTTCGGAAAATAAAAAAGAAAATTTCAATCCATAAGATAGCACGATGAGCAGCGGAGAAATACTCGACAACCAACGCCATCTATCGCAAAAACGTCGTATGTTATCGCGACCAATCGCAGCTGGAATATGTAAATCTCGTAGGATAACTTTATTTGGTACACAAGGTAGAGGAGAGGATTCGTTACACCGTCTTGACTGTTTTCGCCATGGAGACTAGAGGTAAAGGAGCCCGAACGCAGTGTTGGAGAATTGGTCTGAAAAAGCGATGACGGCAACGACTTACACCACCTACCGCGGGGCGGCGCCTCTACTGCGGCGCTACCGGAAACGCCGGGAATCGCGGGGAAACGCGGTGAATCGAAATATTTTGTCGTACATTTTTTCTCTAAAATTGATGAGTTATATTGATAGGCTTTTGTTCATAGTTACGAATTGTCAATATATCAGTCATTTGTCGACTTGGAGCCGATCCATACTGCAAATGTTTTACTTTTATTCGTTGACATGAACGATTAAATAACCATAACGCAACCTAACCCCTAATGCAACCCAACCAAATCCTAATTGCTTATTCGATTTCAAAAGAGAAATATTTTTTTTAAGTCACGACAAACAAAAATAAAACAATATGGAATTTACATTAAACCTCAAACCAACCAACAATCCAAACCGAATCTAAACTCTATCCGGGGGGAACTGCTTAAATATTAAAAAACTACTTATTCGAGTGATGCAAGTGATACCTTGTTTTCAATGAATTAATCTACAATATCTGCGTGCGTACATGAAGAGTATCAAAATTCAGAAATTAACCATTGCAAAAAGTGTTTCGCCGATTTCGCGAGCGAGGCTCGAACTTCTTGCGCTGAGCCTCATTATTCTCGTTCGTGTTGCCTGTTTTTTTTCGTGCATTAATATTTTTATTCTAGCAGCACGAATCAAATTAATTACACGCTGTGAGATCGCGAACGCTTATTATTGAAGAAAAAAAATATATCGCAAGGATCGTCAAGGTGAGTTGGAGTCTTCGAATAAATGTGTTTGGCTTAATTGCGATAAAGCCAGTAATGAACATTCGGTGTTGATCGTTTCTGCATCTTTAATTGATAAAAAAAAACAAATGTGGCGAGTCACGAAAAATCCTCGATGTGTCTCTCCAGTGAAGAAGAATACAAGGACGATCGAACCATATTTGCTTGCTGATAAAAATGGTTTAAAAACCAGACTAACAATAAATATATACGCAATATTTACTGGCCGATTAAAAAAAATTGTATATTTATCATTTACTCCAAGGATCCATCTTTTTCTCTCAAATAAATATTTTCTAAAGTGCCACAATGCTTATCTTGAAAGTTGATTAGTTTAAACTGCGGCTGAATGGAACTCGAGTTCATAATTTGTACATCTGTCCCTCGTGTACACACAAGACGTATCGGGGATGGTCAGCCCCTCCGAAGTACGCACAAGCTACGCCCACTTAACATTAATTAATCAAACATTCAATATCTCGGCTGTGTAGCAGTGTACACGCACTTTTTCCCTTTCACGCCTAAATTTATTCGAGACGGTGGTTCGATATTGAGCCTCGAGCGCTCTTAATTTCTCTGGACTCTGAATGGGATCCATGGCATCTTTCTTGACCGCAGTACTTGGGGTTTCTGTCGCGATACCTGTTTCAAGAGAAAAAGTATCAGTTTTTCATGCCTCTTATTGGCGAGAGTCTGATTGTACAATTTGGTGTCCCTCACCTGTCGTATAATGGTCGTTACACTGGACATTAATATTATTCCGACTGCTTCTTGCCTGATGTATGTCCTTGAGACCTTGCTGTTTGAAGTCCTGAAAGTATTGGTGTGACTCGACCAAAAATGGTTGGACGTCGGCTTCCGGATATTGAAGCTTGACACTGTGTTAATGCCTGCGAATAACACGAGAAATAAATATTAATCGAAGATCTGATACTCCAGAGTATGCACGTGTACAATTTCTTCGAGCTTATCGCTTGAACTTGATGCTTAGAACTGTTTTTTTAAATAATTCTGACCACTCTTCATGAAAAAGTGTGGTCAAACGTTTGGGTATTCTTCGCAAGCTCGAGGATCTCGTTATCGTTCTCTCGTGCGCGAGGTTAACGATTTCAACTCCCCGCGAGCAAACGATCCGGGTATGAATGGAGCTCGAAGTCGTTTGCATTATTTATTTGTTTTTGGTTAGACCGTGGAGCAAAATGTTTATCGTACGAAGCGGCGTATTGTTTGTTCTCCTGTCGCAAAAAACAATTATTGATTATTGCATTCAAGAAGGAGAGAAAGGTGTTGCAAAAAAATTGAACGAGAAACGAAAAGGAAATAAAGAGAAGAGAAACAAAAACAATGTAAAATGTAAGCAGAATTGCAAGGCAAATAAAAAGGCGACAAAAAATAACCCGCAAAGGATGCAATACAGATTATACGGGGTGACCCACGATAGAATGTCATCCGTGAAATGCGGAGTTGGGGGTGAAATTCCGAGATGATTGGTATAAGCATGTATGGGTCCCAGAACAGCCCCTGAATCGTTATTAATTTTTCAAGGCAGCCATTCAGGCGCGCCCGTTGAGCGGGACTACGTCGGTGAACCAATCCGCCGGGCACTACCACATGTGCGTGTCGCTCACCGACGTAGGCCCGCTCAACGGGCGCGCCTGATTGACTGCCTAGAAAAATTAATAACAATTCAGGGGTTGATCTGGGACCCATACATGCTTATATCAATCGTCTCGGAAATTCACCCCCGTCCCCCCATTTCACGGATGACATTCTATCGTGGGACACCCGTATAACATAAAATATTACTAAGAAGAGTATTTGGCTTCCGGATGGAGGCCGTGTTGAGGATCAGCGTTGTGCCGACGTTTCGCAAACGTTACAGTCTGCATCATCAGGGCTGAGAGCTCCGATACTGAAGCTCTCGTGTCTCAGGTATTCCTTATATAGATGCAGTCATCGTTCCAGATCGCTGCACCAGCCAATCAGATCTTTTAATTGATCAGCTGGTCAATTAAAAAATATACTACGCTTATGAAACTCGCATAAGCGAGTTTCATAAGCATAGTATATTTTTGGTCGTGGCGGACAAAATGGCGGTCGTTTGAACATAAATAGTTATTTTTGGGCTAAAAATTAGTTAATATTTTGCCTATAAAAAAAACTAAGTAACGGAAAAAAAATCTATGACAAGTACTAGATAATGGTGTATAGAATAACCACAAAAAAACCTCAAGGCAATCGGTTCAATGGTTTTCGAGAAATTTTGGGTACCGCTTTGAAAGTCGTGGTTCTGAGAAAAAAGCGTTTGAAAATTTGGGAATGAATAAATCATGAAATTTGTCAACGTACATGGAATCATCGATACCAGGTCCATAGTGTAGGTCTTCTAAGATCGAGGGAACGTTCATGGCTTCTAAATCGTCGACCTCGACCATCTAGGTGTATATCTCTCCTTAATTAAGCTACCCATCACTAGCAAACGATTATCTTCCGTATGAGACTTATTGGAACAAGATCGGTGAAAAAAAACATAAAGAAATAGATATTTCATTGCTCCGTATTCCGTTGGATCCTGCAGCACCCAACTACAGCCCTCTATCTCTTCATCTAAACATAGATGATTTTTCGATTGGCGTAATTAAGGAATTAAATACCAAACATTATAATTAAGCTACCAATAACTACCAAACGATTATCTTCCGTATGAGACTTATTGGACCGAGATCGGTGACGAAAAACATCATGAAATTTAAATATCACTACTCCGTTTTCCGTTAGATCCTTCAGCAGCCAATTACAGCCCTCTATGACCTGCGTCCTCGGGTAGATAATTTTTTGATCGGCGTAATTAAGGAATTAACTACCAAACATTATAATTAAGCTACCAATTACTACCAAACGATTACTTTCCGTATGAGACTTATTGGAACGAGATCGGTGAAGAAAAATATGAAGAAATTAAAATATCACTGCTTCGTATTCCGTTAGATCCTTCAGCAGCAAACTACAGCCCTCTATCGCCTGCGTCTAACCGTAAATGGTTTTTCGATCAGCGTAATCGAGGAATTATCTACCAAACATTTTAATCAAGCTACCAATCAGTACCAAACGATTATCTTCCGTATACTTATTGAAACGAGATCGGTGAAGAAAAACAAAAAGAAATTGAAATATCACTTCGCCGTATTCCGTTGGATCTATAAATCACCAATTACTGTCCTCCATCGTATGCGCCTAGACGTAGATTGTTTTTCGACCGGGATAACTAATGAATTAACTACTAAACGCTGGGATTTGCATATTTGTGACCACCAAACGACTCTGCATCGATTCGGCGTGGCATTTTATGAATTGCCTGATAAATAAAAAAAGGTCTCGCCGACTTTACGGAAAAAAGTCTCATTTAATTATAACGAAACCGTTGACCACCAAACCTTCGTATTAGGCTACCAATCACCACCAAACGACCACCAAACGATTAGGAATGAAAAACCCTTGAGAAGTTGAAGTTGTTCGGCTAAGTTTATGGTGGTATCCGGGCGGCCCATCGTTGGGTCATCTCTCTTCTATGACTTTCTGTTGAGTTCCTTTGATTTGATTCTTTATTAGTAATAAGTTTTCGCACACTTCAATTAAATAATTATTTCCAAATAAGGTCACGAATGGAAAAAATGTTACGCCTCGGCTATGACGGATCAGGATCCAAAGTCATAACCGAAAATTTTGCAAAATTGTAAAACACGGATGCACTCGCTATCTCTTGTCTGATTTCCCTTCGATGAGTCTTGATTTATAGAAAAACTCCCGAAAGCGTTTGGTATTCAATTTGGAACGATTAGTAGTCGATCACTAGATTGCGCCAACGAGAAATACACGTCTATCATTAACGGCGAGCTGTGATTGGTCGCCAGAAGCCGCAGCGGAAAAAGGAATTTCTAACAAAAAGTCACCCATTATTTTGTGGCTAATTCATTGTGATGAGACTTAATCGATAGCAAAATAAATCGTAGTGTTTGGTATTCTATTCAGGTCGTTTGGTAGTCGATCAATCAATAATGGCGTCTGCACACTGCGCGCGATTTGCGACGAGCGATGGGCGATATCCAATGGGAGCTTCACTTTCTCAGGGGGTTTCTGGAATATCTGAGCTCCCATTGGATATCGCTCATCGCTCATTGCAAATCGCGCGCAGTGTGCAGAGGCCATAACGCCAACGCAAAATACAGCGGATCGGGAATGGAGCGCTGGGGATGGTCGCCAGAAGCCGCACTGGCAGAATTATTTAGTAGCGTAGATTTACTCGTTATTTCTAGTCCGATTACGTTCTAATGGGCCGCGATCGATAGAAAAACATCGAGTAGCGTTTAGTATGCTATTCGGGACGCTTGGCAGTCGATCATTCAAATACGATAACACAAAATACGTGCGTATCAGGAATAGAGAGCTGTGATTGGTCACCAGAAGCCGCAGGGGCAGATCGATGTGACATTTTCATAATTAGATTTGTTAATAAACTCCGACCGAACCGAAAGAAATTACGCGTATCCGAAACGGAAGGCTGCGATTGGTCGCGATAATATACGACGTTTTTGCGATAGATGGCGTTGGTTGTCGAGTATTTTTCCGCTGCTCATCGTCCTATCTTATGGATTGAAATTTTCCCTCCGATTTTCCGAAAGAACGGGAAACTACCAAACGATTTGAATGGTTTACCAAACGCTACCAAACGACCACCAAACGATTCGTAAAAAAAAAGTTCGTTTAGTCAAAGTGGGGGGGGAGGGGCAACTTACTGCCCAATCTTTTATTGTCGATTTTTCGAAAAACGGAGAACTACCCAACGATTTGAATGGTTTACCAAATGTTACCAAACGACCACCAAACGATTCGTAAAAAAAAAGTTCGATGAGTCAAAGTGGGGGATTCAACTTACTGCCCAATATTTGATTATCGACTTTTCGAAAAACAGAGGACTACCAAACGATTTGAATGGTTTACCAAACCCTACCAAACGACAACCAAACGAATCGTAAAAAAAAAAGTTCGATTAGTCAAAGTGGCGCGGCTAACATTGACGAGGTGTGTCAGTGGGCTGATAAAAACGCATGTGCGAAACCTACATGTATTGTAACGGGTCGGAATATCGTTACAATATTTTTATTTGTTCGAGACTCGATCAGGGAATAAATTAATTAAGACTCAGGTATTTGGGTGGTAATTTACAATAAAAAAAATTGTTTATTCAATTTTATGGATGCGATACAATATTATTTAGTGCCGTGTATGAGTGTAATGTGTTGTTGGTGTTGTTTTGTGTAATTCGTCCCTTAACTAAGGCGTCGGTCGATAAAGATTCGCGAAGCTATCCGAGTGGTAACGTTCTCGAGCGCGGCCGGTATCGATTACCATGCGTCGGTAACCGTAACCCCTTCCTTGCCGACGCTTGAGGCGCGATGGATCGTGACGCGATAGATCGCGGCGCGCTGACTCGTCACGGTCGCTGCCCGCCCTTTGTTTACAATGTGGCGCACGCGTGCCTTCTGATGTCGCTCGCCCGAGTCCGTTTTTTTTTTGTTTATTTCTTGCCTTTTATAATTGGATTATAATAATTGGAATATCGGTGTGTTCGCGGATGTGTGTGTGGGTGTGTGTGTGTGTGTGTGTGTGTGTGTGTGTGTGTGTGTGTGTGTGTGTGATTTCGCACCTCCTGTTACCTCCTGTCCCTTTATATTCTCTCGATACTATTTGTCTATTTAAATTTCAATAAATCGCTCCCTTTTGTCACTAATTAATTATACAATAATTCCTTTTAATTTACTTCTTTTTTCTTAATCCACGGGTCGGTATTCGCGAGAGGTTCCCTATTTTTACCTAACTAATTATCTTCTTGTATGCTTTTCCCTACTATTCCTCTCGTGCTCCCTCTCCCTTGAACCAATAATCGTGCGAAGTTTTGTAAATGAATTATTTCTTTTCTTTCTAGCGCTTCCTCTGATTTGATAATTTTGGCTCCTCTCAGGTTCCCTTTCTTTTTCTTTCCTCTTAAACACTTTCCCTACCCTTGGGGTTAGTAATCGTGTCACAGAGTAATCGTCCAATTCGCGGAATATGAAAGTGCCTTTTGTAAGGTGACGCCTCCACTCGTTCTGTTGTCTCGGTTTTCCTCAGTAACACTTTCTCTATCCTTAAAGGCTGATATTCGCGTCACTTCGTACTTCCCGATTCTTCAGAGCCAGAAGAGGAGGAGTGATTTTCCTCCAAAATTCACGTCCTTATATACCCATACTTTGCCGCCTTTTCTTACCCCTTCTCTTACGTATTCCCTAATTGCCTTTATTGTTAACTTTTTCTGCTTCCTTAAATAAATTTTACTTCTCTCCTGTTTTTGTGTGGTTTCCTTTGTTTTCTTTTCTCTGTCTTCCTCTTTGCTTGCTGTTCTGCCTTTGACTTTCCCCTTCCCTTACCCTTTGTTATTGTTAACCTTCTTTAATTAAATTAGCTTCCTTGTACTATTTTCTTGTTTTTCTATTAACTGTTTTTACTTGCTTATGGTTTTGTTTATTTTCTGTTTCGGTTGTCCGTTATTTCCCCCTCCCCTACTCCTATCCTGAAGTCGGTTGGCTTCTCACTGCATGGTGGGGGTTGTTTATTTGTGAGACGGACCTGTACGTCTCAGTATATATAGCACATAATGACTAACTTCCGCAGCGCTGCTTAGGCGGAACCTAATTTTGTCCCACTTTTACAGACGCGCCAGAACGTGGCCAGAATACGGAGATTGGACGTCTTCCTTATAGGCTCCTTGGGCCAAAATACCAAAGGCGGGTCTTCAAGTTTACACTGCTGTCGAATGTGCCCTCAGAAGGACGTCCGGCGCCCTCCTTAAATCAGTCATTTTTCAATCCTAAGCTATATAATTAGCGTGTTTCCGAATGGCGAAAAAGCTTTGGACATAATTGACGTAAAATGGCACCGACGATACAAACAAACGCAAATTCCGACCGAGATAAGCGTACTACAAGACCCGTAGAGAAGAGGTTATACCAATGAATTTCTTAAGCCCTCACAGCAATTACGTTTCCAAAAGTACCTTCATACATGTGCTTTTTTCAGATCGGAATTGATATGTCGGGTGAAATATTGTAACACACTCCCCGACATTCCCTTCGATCCAAAGTTCATAACCTATCCCTTTGATTCAACGAGGTGAGATACTTTCTTTATGAACATTTGACGTGAGAATGAAACTTATTGCTTTAAGATTGTGCAGTTTTGCTGAAAGTAATACTTTTTATCAGGCTGTGTCCCATGATCAAACAATCTAAATTCACCGTTAGCATTAATCGTGCATTGTCCGTGTATTGTTTTCATTGGTACTCCTGTTAATTACCATGACTTCAAAATATGTGTACATACCCTGAGCGAATTTTTTAATTACCTTAATCCATAGGTTTATACAGTACAATCCGACATCGCTGGAGCGCAACTACAAGTATGAAGTACTCACGGAGCATGATTTGGGAGTTGAGATCGATCTGATAAATAGGGAGACGTACGCTGGTGATTGTAACGCGCAATTAGACCCCGCCGATGAGAAACTCCTTGAGGAAGATATTCTCACGCCGCAAGACTCCAAGAGATCTAGACATCATGCTCGAAGTGTGTCGTGGCTCAGGCGCACCGAGTACATTTCAACCGAACAAACACGATTTCAGCCGCAAATTGTTGACAAAGTCGAGGCTAAAGTTGGATACAGCATCAAGAAGAACTTTAAGGTAAATCTAATACTACCGTTTCGTGAGTTTACGAGAATAATAAGTAACCATCACCTTTGAGATAAGACCGGATAGGGGAAGCATTCTGTTAAAACTGCACTCGCGGCAAGTGGGAAAATTGTCGTATATAACTGCGGTGTTGAGACAGCCCGATGGTATTCAATGTGACTCATTGTCGAAAACGTTTCGAGCCCAAGCCAAACCCTCCGCAGGATTTACTGAATTATGTAAATTAATGTTGGAGGCATGCAAGACAGTTGTATTGAAACTGCCCGGAGCTGGTTTCCCAGTTGAAGGGTGAGCTTGTACTGCAAACGATGTTGCTACTCCGCGCAATAAGACATTGCGTTAAATCGATTCTGACGAGGGGCACACGTTGATAGCGAAACGTTTGCGCAGGATATATTTATTTGTACTTTGAATACCCGGCTGTTCCATTAGCCCCATTCGATTCAACAGCTTCTGCCACCGACTGCAGCTCTATAAAGATGTTCAAATATCTATTTTTCGTAAACATATGTATTATGTGAATAATCTTCTCCGTGTCTTTGAGTTATCTTGATAATTCATAACTATTTTTCTAGGCACACAGAACTGACTGCAGCTTTTTCAGCGATTCCATTTCAAAAGTAATATATATTTTTTTTAGGAGGAAACATTGTACATGGATCGCGATAGTCAAATTAAAGCTATTGAAAAAACGTTCGACGACAACAAGATAGCGATTGAAAAGCATTACAGCAAGCCAAATGTTGTACCTGTAGAGATTTTACCCGTATATCCCGATTTCAAGGTAACTTATCACTGAAATATGAAAAAGAGTCGATCAATGGAGTTTTCCACGTCTAAAGATATATTTATTACTTGGATGGTTTTAGCTGTGGAAATATCCATGTGCTCAAGTTATTTTCGATTCGGATCCTGCACCAACGGGACGTTCCGTACCGGCGCAGATAGAAGAAATGTCCCAAGCCATGATTCGGTAAGCACTTACAACTCTTTCCGTTAATTATTTTTGTGCAAAAATGATAAACGTTTATTGAATCCGAGACTGTATAAGATGCTCACGTTCCTCAATAACTTCACGTTTTACGACTATTTTGTAACTTTCTAATAAGAAAAATAACAAGCGCACAGTCACTTGGAATGATTCGGCCAATATGAAACGGTGTTCCATACGTGTCATTTTCCAGCGGTGTTATGGACGAAAGTGGTGAACAATTCGTCGCTTACTTCTTACCGCTCGACGAAACCATGGAGAAACGAAAACGCGACTTTACCGCAGGCATCGATTATGCGGACGAGGAAGAGTACGATTACAAAATGGCACGTGAATACAACTGGAATGTTAAGAGTAAAGCCTCGAAGGGCTACGAGGAGAATTATTTCCTGGTTATGCGCCAAGACGGCGTTTATTACAACGAATTGGAAACTCGCGTGCGTCTCAGCAAGCGTCGTCAAAAAAGTGGTCAACAACCTAACAACACGAGACTCGTCGTGCGACACAGACCACTCAATGCAAATGAATTCAGAATGCAACGCTATCGTGAAAAACAGCTGGAGCCACCGAACGAAGATGACGAGGAGGAGGAAGAGGACGAAGAGGAAGACGAAGAGGATGAGGGAGAACAGACTAAAGTCGAAGCAGAGAAAAGTAATGAGAAAGGTACGCAAAAAGTGTTATTTGTATCAGCGACTCTCCGTCCGTAGATATCATTGCGCCACACGTCTCATCATTGTCGTAACTCATACATTTGACTCGGAGTGATGTATTTTTAATAATGCCAAATATTATGTTTTGCTATTTCGCGGAGGGTACTGAAAAAAGTATAATATCCCACGCGGGTCATTTGAAGAAAGCAAGTCGGATAACCAGAACTGTCTTTTTTTCAGCTGGCTCTGGGAATGAAGCTGGTACTCGTGCGTCATCGCGCGCATCATCGCGAGCGTCGAGCAAAAAATCGCGCTCACGGTCTCAATCTCGCTCCCTATCCGGATCACGGTCCAAGTCACGCTCGCGATCTCGTTCAAGGTCAAAGTCTCAAACGCCAGATCGTGCAAGCAAATCCCGTTCGCGTTCGGGTTCACCACACTCCAGATCATCATCGAAATCGGGTTCGCGCTCCGCGTCCCCGGCAAAATCTCGTTCGCAATCGAGATCACGCTCCCCTTCTAGATCTCGTTCAAGATCCAAATCACACTCAAGATCGCGATCCCGGTCCCGATCGGCGAGCGGAAGTGCCAGTGAAAGTGGAGGTGCCAACGCCAGCAGCGACAGTGGTTCGGACAGCGAGTGAATCCCGTATTTCTACGCCATTTTGTTCACTCGAGGGACACGGCTTGTACCGGACTACCGCGCATCTTTGTGTATATCAGGAAATATTTCAACATATTGATTTCTTTTAAACGTTTCACAAGCGACCCATTTCTTTTCTCACGTTTGTTAAATTTAGTGGAAAAAAATGGATTCGCGCTAAGGATAGAAGTGCGAAAACAATTCTGTCAAGTTTTTATTCGGAGAGATATCAACTCCGGGCTTTCGGCATTTTTTCACTGGTTGCTTCATTAATTTGTTTATATTTACGACGGACGTCGCGAAATAGATGCAATGAAAAAAGCATAAGAACGCTGGCGGCATCAGCGTGTATAAATGTGGATTGTGATGACCGAAAATATTGACGTGTTTGCGTTGAAAGTCCGAGCGAGGTTCCTCGGACTGTGTGCGGTTTATAATAGGAATGGGAGTGCAAATTTCATTTCAAATTATGTTTTCGTCATTACTGAACATCTCAAGTATTTTCATTTATATTATTTTTATTCTCATGCTCTGTAAATTCTTTTGAACATTATTTGATTATGAAAATACCCCAAGTCCGCTTTAGTAGAGTTGATTATGCTCCAAATTCTTTTATAGCTCTCTTCCATGTTATAAGATTAACATTTCAGTGGTGAAAAAATGGGCGGCGTCATTCAATCTATGGAATATCTAAAGGTATAACAATAGGTAATCGGAAAATCTTGGGTACTTTTGAATCACGCTGATAAGAATGCTCTAAAAGAGATTAATGCAATCGTCAATGACTGCAAGATTTGACATGAGTGCAGCCCCGGATCTACGATTTTTCCGCGCCGGGGCAAAAATTTGACATTGGCGCCCCTCCCCTCCAGCATTTGAGATTAAGGGGGGAGATCTCTTTAGACGCCCGAAAATAAGTCATTTTTCATGATTTAAAAAAAAATGTGATAGGATAAACGCATCATTTTAAAATTTTGACATTATCTTATTACAACTTTCACGTGGTAAACCTTTTTTTTCTCTTTCAAACAAAACAAAATAGCGGCGTTATAAGGTATTCCTTTAGGGGTCTTTTGAAAAACTGCTCATGGTATAGCTCAAAAAGTTATTGATCGATCTGGATGAAATTTTGGTCGGTTTCTCACTATAACATTATTGGAAAGATATACCTATAAAAATATTAAAAGGTATAAAATTGAAAATTAAAGAGGCTTTGTAATCAAATGTTTATATTTTTTACCATTTTCTCGACAATTTTTACCCCGAAAAAGTAATTTATTTACGCGATAACCTTGAAACGTTAGGTATATCCTTCCAATAGTCTTATAGTGAGAAATCTGGCAAAATATCAGCTAGATCGATCAATAACTTTTTGAGCTATAACACGAGCAGTTTTTCAAAAGACGCCTAAAGGAATACCTCATCAGAGTTCGTCTCCTAGGCAGTTTTATTTTCGATAGCTAGGATCACGACGCCATTGAAACTCACCAAAGCGCCCTGGATGTTAGGCGCTTTAGTGAAACACGTTTTTCCAAACACGAGAATCTGGCGCCCCCTTAAATTGCCGCCCGGGGCAGGTACCCCGGTTTGCCCCCCCTTAGAACCGGGGCTGCATGAGTGTACAGATGAAGAAATCGACTGAGGTACAGTGTATATTTACATTGTTGATAACATTTGCAAACGTGAACAAACAAAAATCGACTGAGTACATTCATCAGTTATCTTAATTGAAAAAGCTCCATACATTTGGTCGATCGAAACATTCGCACTAACGCACTCTAGAATGTTTAACAATCAAGAAGTAAACAATTACTATAAACTATTTACTCAAGTTCCAAGTTTTAAATAAATGGATCAATGAATCCAAAATATGCTGACCAGTATATGCCTTTAACCTTTATATTCGAAGAAAAATATTATTTTATTAAACGTCATCAAACAATGTAACACAAAAAGTAATTATTTTCAACATCCCGGCGCAAACAATTTGTCGCACCGGAAAAAATGAATCATTTATAATTGATCAACGTGCTCTGTTTCCGACCGACCAATCATTTGAACTATGCACAAGTCTATAGCGAAATTCCAACAGATATCCTTCGCAATTGTCTCTCTGCTCGCCCATGTGTCAACTATAATTGTGCCCACTTTTAGAAAAGTATCCATCTAGATCCGTAACGTATAGGAAGATTAATTATATTTTAAACATTGAAGGGAAAAACGTTTATTTTCTATGCACTTCGCTTTATTATTTCCGAAAAGGCAAGAACGCCTCGCAAAAACAAAAAAATATGCCGTAAGCGAATGTGTGTGGCGGAGGTGGTTTGCAAAATTCCATTATGGAGATGTTTATCTCCAGGATGCTCCTCGCTCCGGTCGGTCAGTCTTACTTCTTCTTTCCTCTGCTTTGGGCTGGCTCCGGCTGTCGCGCGTTGCGGTGCGACGTTGTATACGGTAATGTAGCTACGTGTGTTTTCTGAACATGTCACATCCGGAAGGGATGAGAGCATAATATTTTCGTTTCCCTCTTTGTTGCCTACGCCTAGCGCAATAGCACGGGATGAGGGTAAAAAGGGGTAGTGCGTGGGAAAGAGTAGAATTAAGGAATTGACACGATGTTTCGAAATTGAGGGATAATTCGACAGACTTGGTGTACGATTGGCACTATGTTGTTTATTGTACGACGGTTTGAAGCGATCAGGTTTACGATGAATGATACAAAAAGAAAAGGTAAAGTTAGCTTACATTCGTTGTGTTTGACACTCGGTCGTTCGCTCGCTCGCGTGGATGTTTGTTGTCGCTCGCGTTACAAGGGCCTTCGGTCTTGGCCTGGTGCGCTCGCTGGTACAATTGCTGGTAAGACGCTCGCAGGATTTTAGGCTGGTCGTGTGTATACTCGACGTGTTTACTACGACGGCACTACGCGTAGATAGAAATATGAACGGCGCGCAAGGTCGATGAATTGAGATTGATATTCACGGACCGATGATAGAAATTATACAAGTGTAAAATAAAACTTTTGTAACTCGAAAAATGAAGACGGTTCGTATGAAAGATAATAGGAGATATTCGTTAGGCTTCTGGGGTAAGACTTGATACAAGGAGTGATTCGGTTGACGGAAATATTGGTTGACTGGAGACTGAGATTGAACTTGATGAAGATTATCGGGAGACTGAGATTTAGACTTGATAGAAGAACTTGAGTCGATGGTAGTTGACGGGCGACTGCTTCGACCTTTTGCACACTGACCCTTCTTGGTTCGCATGCGAATTTTTCGAGTGAGTGGGAGACAAACTTTGGGTTCTCTTCTTAGAAATAATGGCGCTGATGGAAGGGGAAATTTCGCTTTGTTAACGGAACGTGCATGAGGTGTGTGGTCGAAATTCGCGCTAAGTCGTTCGCGATAGCGCGGTGACCGTTTGATTCGGACGGCCGGATGTTTTCATACTCCACTCTGGTTACCGGGTCGAATCATGCAGACTTCTCTTTGTCCCCATGCGGATGGCTAGCGTAAAGTTTTTGGAGTGAGTGCCTGTTTGATTTTTTTGAGCTGCGGCTTTTCGTGGAATATTTGCCTGAGATCATGTTCTTGTTGAAAGCCATTGTGATAGAAAAAGTCAATGACTGTGGCGGTACTGCTATCGTGTATATATCGCTATTATTTGAATATGCTCGCGGAACGTACGCAAGTTCCGTTTAACGCTTAGATTTATACATTCAATACGCCTCTGACGGCAAATGAGGATATTGGGAATAACCGAGATGAAAAAATCTAGATGAGAGAAGGGACATTCGCTAGGATGTAACAAACATGAGACGTCTTTTTTCGCTTTGGGGCCTGAACGAAAGGGACGTTTTTACCTGACCTCTGGATATCCGTGTCGGCCAATCTACTAATCGTACTAATCTGCTAGTACGTTTGAGTGCTAGCTTAAATAGCGGACAACTTGAACGGTGGCGACATATCTCGGCATCTTTTCATTTGTTGATTAAAGTTTCATTGTTTTTTTCTTTCTTTTTCCGGGATTCCAAATTGGACCTCTTTTATTTTTAAATGCATTTATCACTTGACTTAATTGCGTTATTAAAGTTTATTTATCTATATACGCTTATATATATATATATATATATATATATATATATATATATATATATATATATATATATATATATATATATATATTGTAACGGGTCGGAATTTGTTACGATTAAATTTATTTGTTCGGGACTCGATCAGTGAGGAAATTAATTGAGACTCTCTTGTTTTGTGGTAGTTTATAATAAAATGTTATTTATTCAATTTTATGACTCGATATAATATAAAAGATTCATATATACAAGTGTTGTGTGTTTCGTGTGTGGCACTGTGTGTGTATTTTGTGTGATTATTTGCGCCACTTCTCCGTCGGTAAAATACTCGGCTCGCGGATTGACTCAGACGGTAAGGATATTTGAGTGCGGTCGCTCTATCATCACTATCATGGAGGCTAGAGTGGGAGGAGGCCAATCTGTGCATTTAAAAGTGGCGACAAAAATGTGGTCATACCGGGATGGCGCCACTATCTCTAAGACCTCGAGAAGTAAGCTGAGTATCGATGTCGTGTAAGAGGGATGGAAGAGGATTGAATAGGCATCCAAGCAAGCAGTGCAGCGAGATCGCGCACAAAAGTTACCCCCTCTCTAGTCTCTCACGCGCCCATCACACAATCATAGTAGCGCGTGTCCGTGAGCGGGCGACGCTCGGACATCTTCGGAAAGCGCCGAGCGCGCCGAAGTTTCCCGACCGCGCCTTCGGCAGCTACACCAATACATCGACGCTGAGCACGTTCATGTGCGACCAAGCCGAAACCAAGGCTTCGAGGGAAAAAGCAATCGGAGCACGACTCGCGCGTGATGTCACCCGACAGAATGCGCTAAGCTTTTATATGATTTCAATGCTTATTTAGCTCTTGATTCTCTGCGTTATCAATGTATACAAGAAAATGTATCGCGCACCCTGATCGCTTATTTTTTTAGTTTATACGTTAATTTAAATATAATTATGAATCCAAATTACAACTTATTTATCTTCTAAAAAATTTTTTACGCTTTACTCATACCCGTCCTTATGCCAAATAAATTATAATTAATAAAAGTAAGCGGAAATATATTTATATTCGTATTATTACATTAATTGTCATACTTTCATCAAGCGATAAAGCATTATCCCCAAAAACAAGCCAATCAACCATCCGGCCGCGAATCGTCAGTACCAGAAAGTGCATATTCTACAAGCGATGGGATGGTCCCGTTGGTAGCGTTCCTGGCTTCGGTCCGCAGGGGCGCAGGATCGTTCCCCGCGCTCAGTGCTTTTTTAAAATTATTATTACTATTAATTCTTGTTTGATTACTTATTTTTATTAGTTATCATTATTCTTTTAATTAGTTATCTTTTAGAGTCGAAAAATTTATCGCGCACTCCGACCGCTTATTTGATTAGTTTGTAGGTTAATTTAAATGTAATAAAAAATGTAAATTACAACTTATTTATCTTCTAAAAAATTGTTTGCGCTTTACTCACACCCGTCCCTATGCCAAATAAATTGTAATTCATAAAAGTAAGCGAAAATATATTTATAGTCGTATTATTATCTTCATTCTCGTAAGTTACGATTCGCGGCCGCCTGGATGATTGGCTTGTTTTTGGGGATAATTTTATGGCTTTATGGCTTGATGATAGTATATGAGAATGAATATAATAATGCGAATATAAATATATTTCCGCTCACTTTTATGAATTACAATTTATTTGGCATAGGGACGGGTGTGAGTAAACCGCAAACAATTTTTTAGAAGATAAATAAGCTGTAATTTAGATTTATTATTACATTTAAATTAACGTACAAACTAATAAAATAAGCGGTCGGAGTGCGCGATAAAATTTTGGACATTAAAAGATAACTAATTAAAATAATAATGATAACGAATAAAAATAACTAATCAAATAAGAATTAATGTTAATAATAATTTAAAAAAAAACACTGAGCGCGTAGAATATGCACTTTCTGATACTGACGATTGGCCGCCGGATGGATGATTGGCTAGTTTTTGGGGATAATGCTTTATCGCTTGATGAAAGTATGAGAATTAATATAATAATACGAATATAAATATATTTCCGCTTACTTTTATGAATTATAATTCATTTGGCATAAGGACTGGTGTGAGTAAAGCGTAAACAATTTTTTTGAAGATAAATAAGTTGTAATTTGGATTTATTATTGTATTTAAATCAACGTATAAACTAAAAAAAAATAAGCGATCAGGGTGCGCGATACATTTTTTTGTATACATTGATAACGCAGAGAATCAAGAGCTAAATAAGTATTGAAATCATCTAAAAGCCTCGCGCGTTCCGTCGGGTGACGTCACGCGCGAGTCCTGCTCAGATTGCTTTTTCCCTCGAAGCCTTGGTTTCGGCTTGGTTGCACATGAACGTGCTCAGCGTCCATGTATTGGTGTAGCTGCCGAAGGCGCGGTCGGGAAACTTCGGCGCGCTCGGCTCTTTCCGAAGATGTCCGAGCGTCGCTCACTCACGGACACGCGCTACTATGATTGTGTGATGGGCGCGTAAGAGGCTAGAGAGGTGGTAACTTTTGCGCGCGATCTGGCTATATATCATTTTGCATTTCTTTCGCACGCAGCCTACTCCTCAAGTATCATGCTGCAAGTATTAATTTTTTGAGCTATTGCGATAACGCGAAAGAATTCATCCCAGCTGTAGGCGAACGATTAATAGTCACACTCTTAAAGAGTAAATGCAAAGGAATCGCTTGCGATAGTCTCGAAAGATTTACAATAACAACAATCGATGAGTTCACAGACATCCTAAAACGAAAATTCATCCCTTCCAAACCCCTTCTCACCAGGATCACGGAAATGAGCACATTTTCCCAAAAAGATAAAGAAACGGTACTCAGCTTCTACAGTAGACTAAACACTCACTTGAAAAAGACAAACCAAGCCATCGAGAATTCGAACTTACGTTCCATCGAAGGAGCGAACATTTTCGCGGAAGACATAGCGACTGAACAATTTCGAAGAGGTCTTAACGCCGCCTATCGCCCCCATATAGCATGCAAACGGTACCCAAATCTCGAAAGCATTTTCAAACAAGCAACGGATATCGAAAAAATGTTAGGACCAATCGACCCTGAAAATACACAATCGACTTGCCTTCCAATTCAACTTTTCAACAAATCAAATAGTCAAAACGAAAACAAACCCGGAAGCTCAACCTTTCGTGCAAACTCGAGCAAATTCTGCAATTATTGCAAAAAGACAAACCACACAACAAATGATTGCTACCTTCTGGCAAAAGACAACTCACCAAAAGGTGCTACAAACAGAAGTAACATATCATGCAAATATTGTAAAAAACGGGGCCACTTCATAAATCAATGCCGTAAACGAGCATATAATAACGGGAGAAAAGACGAAGACGGCTCAAGCCGGAAAACAGCCGGGAAACGAGTCAACGACCCCTCGACCAGGCGTCTCGACAGGCCCAAACACCCAAGGACGCCAGACACAGTAAAATCGGAAACGAAACAAAAAATCCTCCGAGCCTCTTGTAACCTGACCACACGAACGAATAACTACCACTCACCCACAATTAGCATTGAATCGAAAGATCTCAAGAAAACGCAAACATTATTTCTCGCAGATTCAGGCTCACAATTAAATTTGATCAAGATCGAAAATATTCGTCACCCAAATCTCATAAACAATCTCATAATTTACGAATTATACCGAATTTCGATCATCGATAGACCCAGGACACTCGGACAAATTAACATCGCAATTCATGACCAGTCCGTAACATTCAATGTTGTCCCGGACGACTTCCCTGTTGAATTCGACGCACCCTCGGTCATGAAACAATCGGAGAAAGTAAAGGTAGAATCGACTGGGAAGGACGATACGTACGAGTCAATAATGTGGGCATCCCATTTACAAACACAGAATCATTTCTCCTGCGGGCCAGACAGAAAACGATTATGTTCATTTGAGTCGGAAACCCACTAGAGACAGGTTACGTACCCCGTATACCACTTCGAGATGGCATCTTTGCAGGCGAAGCATTGGTTAAAAATACCAATGGCAAAGCATACATGTACGCTATCAATACCTTGAACGAGGACGTCAGAGTAGAGGTTCCTGTAATTTCACTCTATCCTTTCGATATGAGTACAGACGAGAACGATCAAGAGGATGACCACACCGCGAATACACAGACCCTAGAGCACAAAAACCCTCGGACGCGAGAAAACCGTGCCAACGGAGTAATGAGCCTTTTGCGGCTTAATCACCTCAATGACGAAGAGCGTTATGCGGTATCTACACTCGTAGAAGAATACGTAGACCTCTTTCATCTACCGGGTGAACCCCTCCGATCAACAAAAAAATGCAAACATCGAATTCCCACTGTAGACGCTCGACCGGTCAATACAAGGCAATTCAGACATCCGCCATTCCAAAGACCGGAAATAGAAAAACAAATTAACGATCTGCTACAATTAAATATCATTGAACCCTCGAAGTCTCGAGTTCACGAATTCACTAGTTTGGATAGTTCCGAAAAAAGCAGACTCAAAAGGCAGTAAACGATGGAGACTCGTAATCGATTTCAGAAAATTAAACGATGTCACAATAGGAGATGCTTACCCCCTGCCATTAATAACAGACATCCTTGACCAACTCGGCGGTGCGAAGTACTTCACCATTTTTTACCTAGCATCTGGCTTTCATCAGATAGAAATGGATCCGAAAGACAAACACAAAACAGCCTTTACGACCCCTCACGGTTATTACGAATTCAATAGAATGCCATTCGGATTAAAAAATGCACCAGCCACATTCCAACGATTGATGGACCTTGTTCTAAAAGGGTTACAGGGTAACGATTTATTCGTATATCTAGACGACATAGTAATCTACGCACGATCAATCGAGGAACACGAAAGCAAATTTAGAAAACTTGCGGAAAGATTACGTAACGCAAATCTAACTCTCCAAACGGATGAATGCGAATTCTTAAGAACTGAAGTAAGATATCTGGGACATCAAATCTCTGCAGATGGATTAAAACCCGACCCAAAAAACATCGAAGCTGTGAGAGAATTCAAAATACCAAAAACTCCAAAGAACGTAAAATAATTCCTAGGTCTAGCTGGATACTATCGCCGCTTCATAAAAAAATTCGCAGCAATTGCAAAACCCCTTTCGGATCTCACTAGCAAAAGTGTTAAATTTCATTGGACATCTCAACATCAATTAGCATTCGGAACATTGCGAGACAAGCTATGCTCAACACCGATTCTCCAATACCCAAATTTCTCGGAACCTTTCATCGTAATAACCGACGCATCCAACTACGCCGTCGGCGCAATCCTTTCGCAAGGAAAAGTCGGAGAAGACCCCATGGTCGCAGCCGCTTCAAGGGTCCTTAACAAGACCGAAAGAAATTATTCCACTTTGGAAAAGAAATGGTCGCTGTGGTGTTTGCCTTAAAAACCTTCTGACCCTATCTTTATGGCAGGCCATTCACCCTACTGACCGACCACCGGCCACTCGTCTGGGTAAACTCTATGAACGACCCGACGTCACGCGTACTGAGATGGAGAGAAAGATTAAAAGAGTTCGATTTCAAAATCCAGTACAAGCCAGGAAGAGTTAATACAAACGCCGATGCACTTTCTCGAAATCCAATAACTCTCCCTATTAAATTCAAATGGCGTACTAACGACACCCCATACGGAGGAAAAACTCTATATCCAAACCCAGGCATCGCAAGACCATATTCGTCATCGGATCCAAGCGCCAATAATAAGAAACTCAAAAAATAAAAAACTACTTCGGAGGATGACATCACGAATGCTTCCCCACTAAATCATTCAATATCTATTCCTCGAGCAACCGACTTCACAGATACGGCAATTCCGAGAGAAACGTATGTAAGCCCGCTTGCCAAAGCATCAAATCTAACTCAAGGTGACCGGCCGGATCAACCGATCATCAAAGACCTCAACAAGCCACGTAATAAATCAAATTCTTCAGAGCATCAAGAATCAAATTCCTCAGAGCATCAAAAATGAAATTCTCCAAAACACCAAAAAACAAACTCTTCAGAGCATCCAAGACCAAGTTCTTCAAAGCAACAATCATCAAATTCCTCAGAGCACCAAAACTCGAATTCCTCGGAAAACCAGGATTCGTATTCACCAGAATATCGAAGAAAAAAAATCAAAGTACTAGTTAAACGAAGAAGCCACACACGTCGGCATCTCCCCTTCGGGAACCGTTCAAAACCCGAATCGACATCGTCTTCGGGAGACGAGGAAGACATTACCCACATGGCGCCGAGTAACTTCGCCACGCTCGGAACATCTTCATCTTCAGAGCAAGAATCGAGCGACAATAGCCTAAGCAATATTGCCATAAATTTCGAAAAGCGCGCTCACAAAACACTAGGACTCACTCCATCACCCACTGGACGTACCAAAAGGAAATTCCACCAAATGCCTAACCGTCCAGATAGTCATGGAAGCACGAGTGAAGAAGCTCTTAGAGAGGATGAATTGTTTCCTCTTAACGAAAAGAAAAGTCTCACGGACAATCACATCACTGAACCTATGGACGTAGGCTTTTCAAACGAAGATAGAAAATCAACAGATGAAAGTCATAAAAGTCAAGCCACGAGACCCCCAACTACCAACGTAGAACAGCGCACGGACGATGTAACAGCCATCGCCAAAAAAGGGGAATGAGTCCTTTTAGCCACTCGTAAATCCTCCAGACCACGGAAACCCAAAAAATGTTTTTGCTGACCTGATGCAAGCGATCACGCACACACTAGTGCCCCACGTGCACAAGCAGCGAAGAGTAAAAAAAGGCCACCCAGGAGTACTTCACATGCAAAAATAATCAGGAATTCTCCGGGCCAAGAACAGCCCCCACCCACTCTTCCAAACGTTGCAAACGCCAACAGCTCCGAAAACGAATCTTTTCATTAACAAGAAAATGCTCCCTCCCCGACACCATTCAATAATCCCCCCCCCCCCCCTACGATAGAAAATGGAAACGACAATAGCAGAACAAATACCACTGAAGAGGAGCTAATAAACAACAACGAGCAACGAATGGAATTCATTAACGTCATTGAAACAAGAGACAACATCGAAATGACAAAAAACAATTACATTTGTTTCATTTCTGCAGATGGTACAGTCTCGAACGATATCGGCAAACGATTAATCGAGATGGGCTTGCTAAAAATGTATCCCCAACTAACACCTTCGAAATCGGACAAGTCCTCATATCGGGAACACCAAAGAAACGAGTGTTTGCCCTAGTATCACAGGAAAACTCCACATCATCCTTAACGAAAGAAAATCTTACCAAATCCCTCCGAAATCTGAAAACAACGATGGTAGAATTGAACGTCAAATCAGCAGCATTTTCTCAGAAGCGCAGTAACCTTAACGACTCAGCATGGGCAAAAATAAAAGGCATCATTCGAGAAATTTTCGCGGTTACCGAAATCCAAATAAAAATCTGCCGCGACGAAATTACTGTCCCACCAAAGCAAGACAGGCTCGACATCATAAAAGAATGCCACGAATCTCCAATAGCAGGTCATAAGGGCGTAACCAAAACATACAACAGAATCCGACAACAATATTTTTGGGACAATCTCAAAAAACAGGTAGAAGATTACATTCGTCAATGCGCCAGTTGCCAGAGGAAAACGTTGGTGAGAATTAAAACCAAACAACCCATGGTAATTACAGATACTCCGATCAGCGTATTCGACAACATTGCAATGGATATAGTCGGACCGATAACCCCAGAATCGGAACTTGGTCACCGCTTCATATTAACAATTCAGGACAACCTCTCGAAATTTTCATTTGCAATTCCGCTAAAAAGTGCGACCGCGCACGAAATCGCTTACGCACAAGTCACGGAATTCATATGCTTATTCGGATGTCCTAAAGTAATATTGACAGACCAAGGTGCAGCTTTCATCGGCCGTGTAATGAAACAATTAACGAGGATCCTAAAAATCAAGCAAATTAAAACGACAGCATTCCATCCACAATCGAACGGATCGCTCGAACGAAGTCATCAAGTGCTCACGGATTACCTGAAACATTACACCAATAAAAAAGATTAGCATAAGTGGTTACGGCTGGCAACTTTCGCATACAACACAAGCGTACACGAAGGCACGAAATATACACCATTCCAGGTAGTCCTAGGCAAGGTAGCACGACTAGCCTCACAATTTTCATATCTCGACGAAATCTTAACGTACGACGAGCACGTGAGAAATCTTGCGCATCATTTACAAGAAGTTCGACAATTAGCTCGCAACGACCTCGAAAATGCCAAACAAAAATCCAAAAGTCACTACGATAAAAAGATCGACCCCGTCAAATTCCAAATCGGAGATTAAATCTACCTGATTAAAAATCAGCGAATAGGAAAATTTGACGACGACTACTTAGGTCCTTATGAGATAACACAAACTTTCCCAGACCAAAACGTCATCGAAATCGCACTAGTAAACAATAAGCCAAAAATCATCCACTGCGATCGGGCTAAACTAGCACACTAATGAATCAATCTCACAGACCCGAAGCCCGATGCACTCACACCTGCACAACTCCTTCCACATTATCTAAGCTCATCTATCGCGCCCCACCGAACTCGACTTCCACAAACTAGGTTAAAACATGCGACTATTACTTGAAACATATTTTAGCAAATAAGATAAAAAATCATACGACTATTACTTGAAGACATACGTTAACAATGTGTAGAATAAAATAAGAACATATACATACCTTTTCTTCTTCGTTTACCCTGGTGGATGAACACCAGATAGAATCTAAGAATAAAATTAATCAAAGCGAAATGTAACTTCTCGCAAACATTATGGTACTGCATCATGTTACTGTATCAAATAACAAAACAATACCTATCTCCCAATATACTTAAGCTACATTGTAAATCGATCAATGACGATGCCAGCTCACAAATCGTGCGACCATACCTTTCGATCACAATTATAATTGAATATAATTGAGCGAGACGCTCAATCTTGAAGGAGGGAGGTGTTACGTCCCAGCCTTCACCTTTTTTCTCTCTCTTTTTGAAACCACGATGGTAAATACGCACGATAGCAGCACCCTCACTCATCGACCAAAAACCTATATTTCTTTAACGCTAAGCGAGCGATAACTGAAACGTACCACAAGACCAAAAGCGGCACCGTTGCACGTACGTCCCCACGCATAAACATAGCCAACGACAGACGAATTTACGAGAGGAGCGTACTCGCAGCCTCGGAAGAGAAACCCTACGCCTAGAGCACTCGAACAAAATGCAGGGACCGAACTACGCCACAATCCTACCTTGTCCTTAGACCCAAACAATCCCACGAGGAAAACTCGCTTGCGTCAGAACACGCCACCCGGTCATATCGCAAGACCCACGAAACCTCGGTCGCTGAACCCGATCCTCGGACATAGAACAATGGCCGCATTCACCATAGCGATGACCTAATAAGTAGATAAACAAAACTATTCTCACGCATGACGCCGACCTATCACGTAAGTCAGCGTACATTCTTACGATTGATTAACCAATCACTAAGAAGCTCTGATCCGAAAATGCATTCCCCTAAAAAAGCTCCTCCCCTACAACCAGACTTTCCTAATTTTCATATCACGAAGGAGCAGACACTCGGTATTCGAACTCCGAACTGAACAGTCGACTTACAAGGCTAAACCCTTTCGCTCTGCGTTTCCGTGTAATCATTGTACGCGTAAATATCTTTGTACCAAAATTGTAAGAGTTGAACGTAATAAACGTGAACTACGTGAATTAAGACAAACTCTACGCGCCTGAACATTTATTTGATCAACGATCAATCCATCAGGCGGATCCAACTCTCTTGTCAGAATCACGCACCTCAAATTCGTCTCAATCCAAATTGTTATTAAACTGTGTTCGGAACTCACGCGGAAGCCAAACAAAGACTCACTGCGCAATCTAATTCAATTCGAACTTTCGCGTTCTAAATCGGCAACCTCGCGAGTCCCACCTCAATCTCCCTCCGGGACGTAACACCACCACCGGAAATTTGGAGGAGTTTCAAGACCTGTATCTAAGACCGCGATCATGACTCGCGCGGCTACAAGAGAATCTGCAACCTCGACAGCGGCAATGATCACAAAATTCTATTCCCGAACTCGCTGCCGTGATTTAGCGCGATTCCCGAGGCAAGCCGAAAACGAGAGCGCCGTACACCTCCCTACTAATATGTGGCATTAGAGTTTCCAGACCTGTGTGTAAGTCCGTGGTATCCCCTTGGATTCGGTCATGCAATAGCGGTGCACGCAGTGAAACCACTAATTACTAATATCCCGAGTATCACGGACGATTATGCATCGGGATCGCCGCAGACGTTTGTCTTCCTTACTTCTAGTCTTCTTAGTCAACGGGCTAATTTTTGGGAGGTCTGTTGTTCCTTTCGCATAGAACATCGGTCGATTACAGTGACTCTAGCGGATGACTTCGACAAGAGAACCATTCGCCATTACTAGAGTTGTAAGATCGGCATGTGAGAACTGTGACCGTGACCGTGGTCATAATGTCGTAATCTGTTGCTACTCATTTCTGTTGTCAGAATAATAATGCAGCTGTAAAAATGACTTGGTATTTAAAAACAAGGATTCAGGCCCGGTTCCACAACTCTCGTTCAACCGAGTTAACCGAAGATTAAGGTCGAGTGGACCAATCAGAATCACGCTTGGTCGGCTAAACTCGGGTAAACTCGGTTAACCGAGAGTTGTGAAACCGAGCCTCAATATTGCACCCAAATTTCATACAATTCGTTAAAATCGGCTGTACAATCATGGAGACTAGATACAGGAGCCTAAACTCGGCATTTTAAGTGATGCCCGAAATTGAAGGCAATAGGTATGGTGTTACAATCGCGCGAAGAATTGCGGTGCTAGCTTCACTCGACAACGGACCGAACGCGAATTTGACGTCACATTGAATTTTGTTTTCGTAATTTTCATGTGGAAAATACTCTAATCATAATATAATAATACTAATGACAATGTTTGTGTGTGTGTGTGTGCGTGTGTGTAGTTTTCAATTAAGTTTCAAATCTATAAGTTGTAGAAAACAACCCTATGTGATTTTTTTATCCTAGAGCCTTTGAAAGTTGGTAGAAAAATTAAATTTGCAAAAATACTCACGGACTTAATTTTTTATTTGAAAACTTTTCCGCTCACGTGCGAAAGTAGTATTTCGGTACATTAGGCCCACTATTATACTCCGTAAAAAAAAATCACGGGAGTAGACTTAATCATTAAATTTTATTTATGAACTGTCGTATAAAATTAGTATCCTAAAAAAATCCACAGAAATCAAAATAACGTTTAAACCACTGAAAATCGCATAACATACTTGGGGGTCCAATCGATAGGTATTGAGGTCCCCCATGCTTATGCGTCGTTTTCTTCTCCCCCCTCGCCTTACACTCTGTATATTGCTGGGCTCGTCCATCTCACTACTATGCTGTAGTAGTGAGAAGGCTTCGTACTCTATGCTACCATACGAATTAATGAGATATCAAACATGGTCGGGTAAACGCGAAAGGTAAAGAACTTTAAAAACTTGTAGGAACATGTGAAGGAATATTGGCAATTATAATAAATGAAGATTGAACTTTTAAAAGTCAACAATACTTATTTATTAAGAATACAATAACCATCGAGTTATTGACCGCTCTCAATTTCGCCATTTTTCCGCGGTCTTTTCGTTCGCTCTAGTAACGTGTCAAACTCGCGTTCGGTCTGTGTCGAGTGAAGCTAGCACCTCAATACTTCGCGCGATCGCAGCGCCATCCCTGTTGCCTTCATTTTTGGGCAAGCTGTTTTTATCGTTTCCTCATTGGAGTTTAGGCTCCTGTATCTAGTTTCTTGCTCCATGTGTACAATGATTACGTGCTAGCATGCTACTTCGGCGAACTTCTCAACTGAAGTAAGTTGCCAACTTCGTAACAGAACTTGGGGGCTGACTTCAGTTGAAAAGGAAGACGCCGAGTAGTTTAATGAAGCGGGCTTCCGTCCTACGACGCTATTTCACTTTGCGACGTTAGAGCGTCAGGCATTCTTCATCTTTTCCATTTCGTCGTCTCATCCTCAGGCTTGGTGAGTGGGATAAGTAACATAATATAATCAGCTATATATTTGTTACGTGCTAGCATGCTACTTCGGCCAACTTCTCAACTGAAGTAAGTTGCCAACTTCGCAACAGAACATGGCGGCTGACTTCAGTTGAAAAGGAAGACGCCGAGTAGTTTAATGAAGCGGGCTTCCGTCCATCGACGCTATTTCACTTTGCGACGTTAGAGCGTCAGGCATTCTTCATCTTTTCCATTTCGTCGTCTCATCCTCAGGCTTGGTGAGTGGGATAAGTAATATAATATAATCAGCTATATATTTGTAAGTTAAGAATAGATTCGGGTGCGTTATTGATCCAATCGAAAGGGCGCCATGAGGTGTTTCATGCGTAGACGCCAACCTTTGAGTAGACGCTCCAAAGTTGATTCTTAATTGCAGTCCATAAAATATGCAACGATTCTAGCAGCACACGAGTACAAATATAATGGTTGTAACTGGAATGGCTTTATGATGTCTTTAAGATCGAATTCATGGATTAGGAGTTGGATTGTTTGAGGGATGTGTTTTTAGATTTCACTCGCAACTTATTGATAATTTGTTAGATAATATTGAGCACTGAAATGGATAAAAATGTACATTTTTAATCAAACTGTTGATATTCTGCATAATTTTTAATCAAACTGTTGATATTCTGCATAATTTTTAATCAAACTGTTGATATTCTGCATAATTTATGAGAATGAAAGGTTTAAAATTTTTATACCATCAGTGTTTGTGCCATATGCAGATTACAACGGAAAACTTACCTTTGTCTATTATTGTTTCAGATTCATCATGGTGCGCGGTGGTAGAGGGGGAATAGTAAGAGGAGCCCGAGGTGGTATGGGCAGAGGAATGGGCTTTCCGAGAAAACAATTTCTTCCTCGTCATCCCTTTGACTATACGTTGTGCGAAGCTGCCTTTCCACCTGTAAAGCCAGTTTCCGACGAACCTGACTTTACCATGGCACTTATGAAAAAGAATACCGACATGTGTCCAACACCAAAAGAGCAATCCTCTATACTCGATCTTGTTGTCAAACTACAAGCGGTACTTGATAATCTCATCGTAGCACCTGGATCTTTCGAATCCTGTGTAAGTTTATTCACAACTAGTCATTCCCTATGAAGACACTGTATTTCTCATTGTAGGCTCTCTAACTTTGCCTCCTACATTTAATTCTAATTGTATCCAATTTTGTTTCGGAATCTTTATTCATTTGCATTATTGTAGTATGATCTGGCTCATGATGGACATTTTTTTCAGTTCATTATCAATGATTGATGTCTACGCCGATCTTAATGCTTATCTAACTAATATGGACTGCAATACACTTGTATTAAGGTTTATTGAAATAAGTCATATTTTTCAAATGTTTTTACATATCGTTAAAATTGCTCTAAATAAGGTACTTTTTTCAACTTGAGAAATTGAATGTTTCAGAGTTGAATATAGACAAAGGAATGTACTTTTGCTCTGTGAAGTTTCATAGTTACTTACTATTACTTTGATACAGGCATGACCATAATTTACTTTTTAACATTAATGTTACTAATCATAACTGCAAAGTGTATTTTTTCAATGATGCATTTAATATAATCTAAACATTTCAACTTTCACCTTTATAGGCGTTGGGAGAATATATATAGTATTGGGATTACAAATAAGTCTCCTCTGTTTGAAGAAAGATGCCCCCACCAGGAGGTTATGGTTGAAATTATCAGATGTAAAACGTCGTATCGTAAGGTTTACGTAACTTTTCCTGTGAAAATGTACATTTTTTAGCCGAATAAGCGTCATTTGCCGGAACTCGTGTGTTTGGCACGGATCTCCTTCCGATAATGCTTCCAATTCCGCGTCTTTGTACACTTCGTTCCCGCGCACATACACACACACACACACAAACACATATATATGCAGATATCAGTCTATATGTATAGATTAGCTTTGCGAGCAATACATCGGGTATTATTTGCCACCCCTGCCATAAGATCTTAACCGACTATGGTCGGAAAACCCAAACGAAACTCGTAAAACAAAAAAATGTTCGCTTTTCTCGAGAGAAAATATTTTTTAACCGAGTCTATCTTAGAAGTTCTTAACTTTGATGATTGGGTCAATACGTAAACTGATTTGTCGACTAATTGGCTATCGACGTTTAAGAAGCGATCGAAATACGACTTTTTTATTCGGTGTTATGATTGAAAATCTGAATGGGGTCCCACAAACCCAAGTGTGGCAAGTATGTCCTGAAAAAATTAGTGTGACATGCTAGGGTTGAGGGTTAGGGTTCAGGGTTAGGGGGAATAAATAAAAACGCTTATGCTGATTTTATCGCAATATTTCATTAAAGCACCGATAACCATAATGACTCTGATGTAAAAGTGGCCCTTGCAAGTATCAAGTCCAGATTGTCACCATGGATTGACATATATGTGCCTAGAAGTCCAGAAAATATCGATCTTAAAACTGCTTTTCTGCAGGGGTTTTTGCAGGGAGAGGAAGCAAAATGAAAAGTGGCTTTGCACAAAAACGATCCTAATTTAAAAAATATATGTTACGAACATCGACGATACTATTTTGACACCTTGTTTCAATTCTCACAAAAAAAAATTGTTGGACAGTTTTCCTAATTTTTTAAAGTTAAGTTTACGCTTCACAGTTACAACTCTAATCTTTTTCTTTAACAACTTTGGGATGTCTTCTGAAAACATATATTTTTTCTCAAATTGTTCATAGAAGGTAGTCATAGGATAGAATTATGAGAATCATGCATGCAGCTTTGCACTGTGTTCTTACGGAACACTAGTTCCAGGTGCGTACTTTGCATACTCTAGTCTGTTTTTTATGCTGGGTTCTCGAATTATTTCACAGTAAAGATAGTAAAAATCTTCGATTCAGTTTCACGTGTATATGACATGTACATGTTCTATGCACCCTTATGAAAAGTTGAGTTGTAGTGAAATTACGATTTCTGTAACAATGTACGATGAAATAATTGATAATCTGAGACAAGGAAAACAGTTTAAAAAGCGTGTTAACCTTTATGTACCTACAGTAATGAAATATGTATTAACATAAACAGTCTGCCGTTATTGGGAAAACTAATTTCTAATAGTTCATGTTAGAATATTGTAGTACAGTTTTTAATTGCTTATTGGCGTATTTGTGTATTTATAGTGCGAGTCCTTCGCCTCTCACAAAATAAGGTGCTTATTGGCTGGTGAGCTCCATTTTCATAACACTGGATGCTCCATTTGCAAGTCTCACTATTTCTGAGAAAGCAGGTTAATTTGTGAGTGTCAGTCGCCTCCCGTCTTACGAAACGAGAGACTTTTTTTTATTCAACATTTTATACAGAAAATGTCATTGAAAACTGTTAATCACTGCAAAGGCTAAGAAACATCATCGGCTTCATTGGCATTAGACAAATTTTATTTTTCAAAACGAAAAAAGCTCACTTCCAAAAGAGTTCTTTCTATGAGGAATCCAAAACTTACTGGAGAATATCAAATGAATGGAAAAGAGCAGCTTCATGACTGCTCGATACAATGTTTGTTCAATAATAAAAATATTATTGAGCAAGGACCTTTGCCTTGCGTGTGATTTCTGTGATTATTTGAGAGTGACCAGTTGTTATCGAGTAAGTTGCAACTTGCGTTTGTTCAAATGATGTTCTCCGTTTTTCTTTGTCTTCCACGTATATAATGTTGTATGTTCTTCATCTTGAGAAAGTTTGATCATTGTTTATTCGGACCCTGGTTGGATTTTAATAGCGACAAAATTATCGGTTCTGATAAGAACAGCCACAGGTACAGAATTAGACATTTTAAAGGGAAGAAAACTTTTTTTATCCATGATCCAATCAATGAACAGTTGTTTCAAGTTTTTTAACCAAACGGAATCAGTGGATGAGACTTCGTAATTATCATATCCCCATTATTTTATCATCCAGCAACTGGAAGAAGTGAGAAAAGTTGGCAGCTTTAAAAAAGGAACGATGATAAAAGGTCACAACATCGCAGATATTGTCGTCATGTTAAAAACTCTACCGACGAAAACGGCTGTCGAGGCACTGGGTACAAAAGTTCACGCAGATCTTAAAACGGCTAATTCAAAGGAAATTTTCAAGTTGGTTCAAACGGAACGCGGTTTTGACATATCGAGCAACGAGGCAACAGTAAGAGTTCTTATTACCACGTTGCACCAGAATCTTCGAAAATTGGAATCTGACCAACACCTCGACGTCAAGATTTGTCAAGGTACTGTAAAGAATTTATAGAGAAACAAAAGGTGTTAATTATAGGCGCATTCTAATAACTGCAGTACCTATTCAAAATAACTTTACCTTTAGACAGTTTCTTCTACCAGGTAGTTTTTGTAAATTTAAATGAAAAAAATTCTGATTGTCTGCAATAATTGGGGGCTCACACCGTGTACATTTCGATTGGATTATGTACTGTAACTACTCTGTTACATTACATTTGCGTTCTCTCGTATTATATTTTACGTTTATATTATCAGGTTTCCCTAAAAAATTACATTGCCGCGATTTGAGTATTTAAACTACGCAGCTTTTGATCATGTCTTCGATCGATTCTCGCACAACGCCACATAAATTGTCCTACTAACTACATTCAGTTACAAAGTTATGAACAGCATGTTTCCGTTTGAAACCTGACTATTAGTTTTTTTAGGCTTCCTGCCTACATGAGACCAAACCTTGCTTAACAACATTTTATTTCAGCAGGCAAATTAAGTTTGGTCGCTCAGAGTTTTGGTTCAGTTACGTCATCAATTAATCATATTTTAGAAGGATTTTCATTAAATATGCTTGTTCCGCTCCTGGCTAGAATCCAAGTACGGAAATTTGTACAAAATTCAGTGCAAAAAGCACATAAAACATTATAATGAAGTTCGCGTCGTTCCGATCCAATGAAATGGAAATATATTTTTTCGAACATTTGGGTAAATGGAAAAGATTTTGAAAATATATGATTTTGAACAATACGCAATAGAAAAAAACCAATCGTTACATTTCACTGTATCAAACTTGCCCATCATCCTGAAGACGTGTTAACTTACTCCACCGTTCACGTTAATTAACGTTTTGCTATTGTCACCGTCTTGACCAAATTTTGTCACAATTCGTTCCAATATTTCAATTTTCTTCCATTTACAAATCCTTTCAATAAACTGAATTTGTACATTATATTTTGATGTATATTATAGGATATATGAAGAGAAAAAAATGTATTTTCCTGTATGGCCGCAGCATTTTATGAATTTTCACCTAAATAATCAGACAATCGCTCGTCCTAAGAGTAAACGTATGCCTCTCAACCTGATAAAATACAACGTGGAAAATAATGGGGTGGTTCAATTTTACAATTTATACGGTGCTTGCCCCAACATATATAAGTATGCCAATAGACTTTTAGGCCAATTTATTGTAGTGTCTGAGAACTTCGAAATTGCGATTTCTTAAAAAATGACAACCAATCGGAACTACATTTGCCGCACAGAATTGTGATAATTTGGTGATAATTGAGGCTTGATGATAATTGAGGCTAATGAATTGATTTTTGTGGTATGATCTTTTTGGAATCAACGTCAATTGAATTCTGTGGTTACATCTTCGAAAGTTGTTATTAATTTGCTTAAAAACTCAGGTCACTTGGCTGCGATCCGACACTCTCGCTGGTTCGAAGAAAACGCTCATCATTCGTGCATCAAAATCCTTATTCGTTTGCTACGCGATTTGCGAAGTAGATTCGAAGGATTTGAACCTATGTCACCATGGATGTTGGATCTGTTGGCTCACAACGCTATAATGAATAATCCAGGAAGACAAGCTCTGCCGATTAATCAAGCATATAGGAGAGTGCTCCAGTTATTAGCATCGGGCCTATTTCTACCGGGATCGGCAGGTCAGTATTGATCAGTATTCCCAATTAAAAGCGATTTGCTGCCAAGGCTTTACTCTTTTATGGCGAATAAAAACCCCGATCGATATCAATCGCCCGTTCTGAAATGTTGAAAATTTAACGTGAAGTCGATTGTTTGTTTAACCACAGTAAGATTGCGATCGTATTTTTAACGACACTTTTGTTATTGAATTGCGGCTCAAGCTTTTCAATGCCCTTCTTTGCACCTCAATACACGTTCAGTCGATGCGAGAATATCATTAGCGTTTTCGTCAAGATCTGAGAGAATATAAATCTCGTAAACTGTAAACTGCAGATTTCCAGCCAGCTGGAAGAAACTGCGGTAGTACGCATGTATCTGTGTCAATGCGGCTACTATATTTGTGCTTTGTACACATTCGTCTTTAATAGCAATGTACCTGAAAATTGGTAGTTGGTTTATTGGGGTCGATAGTTTATTCTATATTTTGGGGAAAGCTCAAAATTTCGAATACTAAATTTGACGATCGGCTCTTGCAAACTTGTAAGGAGTTGAACAAAATCGTATGCTTTTTCGATTTGACCGAAAATTTTAGAATTATAGAAAGAATAAAAAAAGTGTTTGTGACACCGGTGTGCTGGTCTAAGGGTTAGCTTGCTTGCTTTGAACCAGTACGTCGGGAAGTCGTGGGTTCGAATCGCAGTCTCGTAGTCTCGGAGAAAAATAAATACGGCCGTGACGTAGCTCCAGTTCTACACGGCTGTCACGCACACGGACCGGTACGTGTGTGCGTGTCGTGTGTGTATGACTATAGCCTGTGATTTATTTCTCGCCGAAACGCAACTAGCTCCGAAACTTGGATCGGCTGTACTAGTACAGGTTTTCCGCAGTTTCCCTATACCCATGGAAAAAATGTCATGCTGAATGCGATACAGAGGGGGAAGTCGGCTGCGGCCGCTAGGTGGGAATGTGAAGTGGAATATGGTGGGGAATGTAATAAGAGGACCCTGTACAAATCGAAGCTACAAAAAAAAAAGAAAAAAAAATGTTTGTACCTACTCATTATCGCGTTTATTATTAAAAGTGCACAATAAGAACTCATTTAATGAATATGAACAAACGTAAAGAGTATAAGAAAGGGAAACAGAATACTTCACAGTAAATGAAGCAACGAGAAGTGAACAATATTTTGTCTTTGGGCGGTACCAATAGATTGTTACTTGCGCCGGCTTCGTTCAATGTTTGATATTTTATTAATGAGGTTTCAAACATAACGCGACAAAGTTATTTGTACAGTCTTTCGGTGGAGTTTGCTTGCAGTCAACTTAGCGACAACTTACAAGGAACATCACTAACGTGTCCGCCTCCCATTTTGTCGAAACTCATATATGCGATAAAGCATTGAAAACTGTTAAACACGTATTTTTTTTATCTGCGGAAAAACGTTTTTAAGGGGAGAAACGACTTCTCAAAGCGAAGCGTGTCACCCCTTGATTTCATTTTTCTTCTCAATTCGATAGTGGATCTTTCATCGCTTTACATTAGAAGATTTTTGGTTTTTGTTTCATTTAGACCGGTGGACTGCTCGTGGGTGAAACTGCAAAACCGCCCCTCTACATGCCTTTCTTTAAGGGGTTGTTTCTTACATTAAAACCGTTTTCCCGCAGATAGAACAAAATACGTGTCTAAGAGTTTTCAATGCTTTTTATTATCGCATATATGAGTTTCAACAAAATCGACGGCGGAAACTTAAGTAATGTTCCTTGTTAGTTGTACCTATTTCTTGAATCACTCAAGTAGGTTAACTGAAATAATTTCGATTGAAAATTCAAATCATATGCTAAAACTATTTTTATAGTTTTAATAGTATAATGATTATTCAACCGTCATCCCCTCATCGCGTAGTTCAGTGCCATGTTGAGTCCACCATTTTAAATATTCGAATTTTACCATTACTTTTGTAATCAACGACCCAAAAGCTCTTCGCATTACAAATTTCATAAGAATTAAGGAACATTTTTCCCTTCAATCTGTGATACTTTTAATTTCTGCGAATGCTTGAAACACGAGTTAACATTTTATGACTATGCAGATCAGAAATCGAAATATTTATAAAATCTCCGAACGTTTACATTTTAGCAGGCAATCGTGATGCTCTGTACATATACTGACGACGAGATCCTATTGCATCGCATTCCGAGAGGTGTGCTAAGCAAGAAATTACAAATGACTTGTTTGACATTGCATACAGTACTGAGAGTATTTTTTTATTTTTAATCTGGTACATGATCCCTTCCATAAATGCAGCTTGAATTAACCGAACAATGAAAACGCGCGAGGGGCCCCTCTCCGATGTTCGTAAAATTCAACATATTTGTAGAGCGGGTGAAAATAGTATTTTTTTTACATTGGTGGAACCCCGTGGATATATGAAGATATTTCAAATGTCAATAATGTTTCATTTTTCGAGTACTATATATTGGTGATGATAACGGTACAGATAACAACAAAACTTCACTGTTTACTGCGAAAATGTGATTTTTGAAAATGCGTACCTACATATTTTTCTATCTGATTGGGATGTAAATTTGTACACCTGGATAAGATGGCAAAGTAGCGGATACGTGTTTTTTGTTTTTATTTGATATCTTGCAATAGGGGATGAGACAAGCGTTTGATTATTTGGCCAATATCGACGTATAATTAAACGATCAAACGAACTTACTTAACTAAGTGAGGTTCAATCGTCAATATAGGTAGAGTTTTGTTCGAGATGATTACATTGTCGTATGGCCCACTCACACACGTTGGTGTACAGCATTTTCAGACCTCAGACAAAAAGGACCGCCTCCGTTGTCCGGTGCTGCGGCTGTGTGTATTATATGTATGCAGTACAACGCATAGTAGCCACAGCATATCATGGCGTAACGTTGAAAAATCCGTATCGTCGAAATTTTACGTTGTGCTATGCTAACGGAACTAGGGACAGCGAGCGACAGGAACTAGGGACAAGCGAGCAACGGCGTCTGGCGTCACAGCAGTAAACCCGATCACACACGTGTTTGCATAGCATAACAAAGCATAATAAGACTCTTAGCGGTTTTCGTACCGCCAAATATTTTTCTAACGTCCTCTTGATGCGAAGGGTCGGCTTTTCTCGAAAATACGGCAACAGTACCAGAGGCAGCAAAGCCCCTGGGAGTGACGTCTTGACAGTGTGTAAGATTTTTATTTCGCAACCTTCCAAGGAGCGTAAAATATTCTTTATTTTTATGAGTGCAATTTCTGTACTCTATGTGCTGTTCCCAAAGCTAACGAGAGGATAGACACTAACGTGTCTGAGCTCTCTAGCTCTCTAAGTACTCCAAGTTCTTTAAGTAAGCTCTCTAAGTACTATCAGAGAGGGTAAAGGTTCGAAATGAATGTAATGATTATCCTTACATCTCACGTTACATTTTATCTAGGTCTGAAGAGTCCGAGTCGAAATATGCCCTCGTAAAATTCGACTAATCAGTGGATCGTTGGTAACATCGTTAACTGAGATCAAATAGGTAGCTGGATGCGTTGAGTGTACTGTGCCATGAGATACCCCTGCATAACATCTTTAGTGCTGACAGTCGAGAATACGATTCGCGCCTGCTCTGCAGATGCCCGTGTTTTTTTTGTCTCTTGACAGCAAACATGCCCATAATTTGATGGGTATTGTTTCTAAGTGCTCTCGGCGAGAGAGGACAACAATATTTAGATTACGGGGTCTGAAAACTTTTCCCTACGGTAGCAACTCTAGAGATCTCTCTAGAAGGTTTCGGAGATACTATACATCTCGCCTAATCAGTCGATTCAACAAATCATACGATTTATCCATCAGACCCTGCTGGCGTATACAGTCGAGGGTGCGGCTATACTTGGATCCGATCTGCATAAAATCATATGATCCTCAGTGGAGATTTTAACTTAAATTTTGCTGCAGATTGCCCGCTACCGTTGATTGATTTTCTGTGCCAGAAATGAACTTTAACTACTATTGATGCAGTTTTCTCACGTCATTCACCCACATTGGAATAAAGACTCTTTATAGCATATTTCAGTTATATTAAACCTATTTAATCGTTTTTAGAATTTCATGATCCGGAAAGCACCGAGTAATATAACCAACCATATGATAATGTGTATATAAATATGTATTATGCTAAATATAACTAACATATGGCCTCTCTCATCAAACAGGGAACTGTTTGACGAAGTGTTTCACGTCACTTCTCTCGCGCGGACCATCCACACATGCCAGTTTTTTTTTATTACTCACACTTTTCATACCTGAAAATATACATTTTTTTTCTTACCTATATTCAATGCAAGGCATGTGTTCGCCGTTTTAGTCTAAAGTATGATCTCAATGAACTGCTGGCTGTCCTATACCCAATTGAGGAGAATTTTCTGAGTTTCGAAAATGAGATCGAAAAGAATTTATGTCAAATTCACGTTTGGCCCTAAAAAGGGCCGGTTGTTTTAGCCACAGAAATGCTGTTACTATGACTGGAGATTAGAGCTATCACAACATATTATACTATATGTATATACAGTAGGCAAGATAGCAGCCAGCTGTAAATGCGTTGCTCTTCGCTCTGTTAAACGATTTGTTAATCAACCCGCAAAGGGGTATATATTCTATGTTTCCGACATGAAGGGTTCAATTTTTTCGATTTAACTGAACTGCGATTGTAGACCAACTTTTTTTGGGGAAAAAAATCGGTCGGAAATGCGGCCGAAAATTATGAGATCTCGAGATTGAGTGGACGGATGAAAAAATTAATCTGACCCAAACGACGTTTTCGCGTGGCGTTGATTCAAATAAAAAAACGGCAAATAAAATCCCATCTTAGCGTATAATCTATGTTGTCTATTATCGCACACACTCTGCTACAGACAACCCGGTTGCAAAATAATACAAATGGACATTGAAGTGTTTGATTATTCAACTTGAAAATAACAATAAAAATGATGTACTTGTTTTGTACTTTTATCGAATCAGTCTGTACTAAGAAGGACGCGGATTTCGAACCACGGAACGTCTTGTAAAGTTTCCGGTGATAACAAAATTTAGATATTTTGGCTCGTCACCTGGTTCTTTCCATAGAAAACGGTGTAGAACTCCGATCGGATAACTTTTATTACCGCTCTCATCCAGTGAGTTTGATAGATGATTTCGGATCGTCTCGAAAGTTCGTATTTTTGTTGTTTCGGTGGAAAATAAGAATAGCGAGATATATAATTACTTTTCTCCACAAACAATTATATACTTTTACAAAATAAAAGTACGATCATACATGACATCACATTGCCCGAATGCCAATATAAAAAATAGGTATATCTCTGTTTTTCATACTCGCAACATAAGACGAATTGTGAAATTGGGATTCACTCGTCAGTTGAATTTATTGCGCGAGAAACTGAAAATTGAGAAAGCTTGTTTACCGTCAGGTCTTGTGACTAGACTAATCTAACGAAAGAGCATTTATCACTATGCATTGAAAAAGTCATTATGGAAACGCTATAATTGTTTGGCAACAATCATCTAAGAGCTATGTATTGTTTCGAGTAATTTTCGTTGAATTGATAATGTATCCTGAAAGGTCGTATAATTGATACACTTATAATTGACAACCATCAAACTAACGGTTACCACATACTTTGCACAAACGCCGACCAGTTCTTGACTGATTTTTTCTTCAATTCCTTTTCTAAGCATACCGTACATATTTTATGCACTTTTTTCCAGGTATTTCGGACCCTTGCGAAGGCGGCAACATTCGAGTTCATACGGCAATGACGCTGGAGCAGCAAGATCTGGTTTGTCTCACGGCTCAAACCCTTTTGCGAGTGCTCGCTCATGGAGGCTACCGACCTCTTTTGGAAGGTGGTAATAAACTCGCGGTTGAGATGAGCGTTTGGGCCGGCGGCGTAGTAGCTAGTCCTCTGGATAAAGCATATGAGCCCCCAACCGAACAAGAACAGCAGGAGGACATGGAGGAAAGCAACGAGGAGATGATAACCGAGACTTCATAAGCCATCGTTATCATAAAGCATTTTGATGGCGATGATAATGAAATAATACAGAGCGAAGGAATCGAAATAGAATGACAACTATAATAACCTTATATACCATTACCAGCGGTATTCGAGCTGCTCCATATTTATTTCAATGAATCGAGTAAGAATTATGTTTGGTCAAGTATGTTTCGGCTATATGTCATTATTATCTCTCAACGTCTCGTATCAGACCATTAAATTAAAATATAAATTTTCCAATGGCTAAGTCAGCATCTGCACCATTATGTTCCACTTATACGAATGTACTTTCTGCTTCTTAAATAAAACTAATACTTACTGATAATGAGATATGTCGGATCACAACTTTAAAAAATAATCTCGTCTCATAACTACCTCAAGTTTTATTCGTTGATATTCTGAGTTTCTTACAAAATCGTTTGTTATCAGATGAGTAAGATATGAGGATCCACAGGATGTATAAATGAAAGATGTCCAGATTTTATTTGCTAGAAAATTCGTTTTATTTACTTCAAGTAATGTTATACGGGGACGCTATGACTGTATTAAAGACTGGGCTGCTGTTATAGTGTTTGCCGCACTAGCCGTTCCTCAAACCGTCGATCGCAACCGCTGCTCATATTCGATCCACACACCGCATCGGGATTTTAAGAAACGTACTATACATGTTGTTCTTGATAAGACAAGCTTATGTCTTAGAAAGTACGAAGTGTAATGAAATAATGTTTTAAAGAAAAGTTGTTTCGTTTCGAGGAAAAAAAAACATTGGAATCTCAATTTGACCTTAGGTGTACCCACTAATGTCATGTAAAGGTCCACTTCAAAAAACTTCATGAAAACTCTTATATTGTACAGTATATTCTTATAGCTTACTTCTAAGACTTTTAAAAACACTAGAGATAAGTATTTTTCTATCGAGTACTTCTTCGGTTTCGATACTCGACAGCTACAACACCGCCGGTATCAGCATTACCCACGATGTAGTGGGTAATGCTGATATCGGTGGCCTTGTATCGCAGGTATCAGCGTATATTGTATTGTATGTATATGTATTGGGAGTACAAATAAGTCTCCGCCGTTTGACAAAAGATGGCCCCACCAGGATATTATGGTTGAAATTGTCAGATGTAAAACGTCATATCGTAAGGTTGGACATCTGGCAAGACCATAACCTTGAAATATTAGCGATTTTGTATCAGCGTTACATAATTTTTTTCGTGCGACGTCGAGTTTCGAGCCGAATAAGCGTCATTTGGGAGAACTCTTATGTTCGGCACAAATCTCCCTCCAATAATGCTTCCAAATCCGCGTTTTCGTTTCGGACTTCTGACACGTTCTTTGTCTTCGACGTCAAACTCTCCGTTCTTAAACTTCTGAAACCACTCACGACAACTTCTCTCACTTGAAGCAGCCTTACCATATGCTTCTACAAGCAGTCGATGCGCCTCAGTTGTAGATTTCTTCAAATTAAAAAAGTAAAGAAGAGTTATAAAGTTCCCGGAAATGACGCTTATTAGGCTCAAAACTCGACATTTTCGCACGAAAAAAATTGTGCGATGCTGATACAAAATCGGTAATATTTCTAGGTCATGGTCTTGCTAGATGTCCAACCTTACGATATGACGTTTTACATCTGACAATTTCAACGATACGCTTCTGGTGGGGCCATGTTTTGTCAAACAGCGGAGAATAATTTGTATTCCCAATATCATTTTTATATCGCTGACAACATACTGACTAAATAGTATTTATTTGTGTATCAGTGCGGTTTATTTCAGTACTTATCAACATAAGATTTATTATAATTTCAACTTCAAACTCTGTTTTGGGTGGCGTTTGATCAGATTGAATTGAAATTTCAAGGTGCGGGGGCAAAATGTCATTAAGTCAACTGCCTCAGCAGTCGACGACGGCGGCACAACGTTTTACCCCACAGCGTAGTTCGCGTTTTTTCATACTTTTGTGCAACGTGTTGTTTAGTGCATATTCTGCATCTACAAGAGTCTGGTACCAATATTTACCAAAAAGATTGCTGGTCACCTACGTGACCATCGGAGTTGAAACAAGACTAACTCATTCGACCTGGCCGTTTGGTCCAGATGGTGCAATCACCACTAATACGTGGTGCATATTGTTTGCTCGCATAAAATCCCGAAATTCTCCGGACGTAAAACAGGTGCCCCGATCGGGCATACTGTGTTCAAAAATCAATGGGCTACTAAACGTAGGCTTGGCTACATGTAGCTTCATATACTTTGAAGAAACCTGCGCGAGGTGTTCCCTTCCGATTCTGATGGAAATTGGCATATTTCTAGAGTGGGTAACAAATACTTGACACGATTTTTTTCATATCTACAGAGCTCCGTTTTTAGGGGGTGAAACGCATCCATCCTAAGGGGTCGTCCATTAATCACGTGAGGCCCAAATAGGGGGGGGGGGTTGGATAGCATCACGATTGATCACGCTGGGGAGTTGGGGGGGGGGGGTGTTGTAACATATCACGTGTATTTTTTTTGTAACTGCGCGGACAATGCCATTTAAATATGCTGACAATACTTATATGTTATTTTGTTTTTCATAATAAAATACCGCACTCTCTATCGCTTGTGTCAAACTTTTCTTAACAAAAAAAATACACGTGATATGCTGGGGGGGGGGGGGGGGGGGGCTGGCTAGAAACCTCACCGCATATCACCAAGGCGGAGGGGGAGGGGGAAGTGGCATAAAAAACCCCACGTGATTAATGGACGACCCCTAATTGGTTTTTTTTTCTCTTTTTTGGCAATAACTTTTTGAACGGAGCAAGATATAAAAAGAATTCAAGTGAAAAAAAATATTGTATTTTTCGAGCATTACAAATTTATGATGACTGGTAAGTATAACAACAAAATGAATATTGTTTATTGCAATAATCGATATTTTTAATGCATATTTTCGAAGGGTTTTTTTCCAGAATAGGATGTACTTGCACGTGTGTGAAATAAAAAAAAGCGACCGATACGTGTTTCGTTGTCTATCGATATCTGGCCAGATATCGACCAGATCGCCAGAGGTCTGGTCTCGAAATTTGACAAAATCGTTTTTTTTTTTTTCATTTTATTATTCCTAAGGCCTTTCTTAATACGCTCGTGAAAACCGTTTACTGATATTTCAAAAATTAGCAGAGTAATAGAAATTATAAGCAAGCCGCGCGCTCAGGTAGCGCGGATGGGAAGCAGCTGCGCGTTCGTTCCGAAAAGGGGCACCGTCTCCTAGGGCTCCAAACAGTATAACGGTAATCCAGTTCTCAGAATTACTTCAAATACTTCTCTATTTGGTTTTAACGTATTTGAACTGTGCTACATTCAGTTACGTCCCAACCTTCGAACAGAGCAGACACGAAAATAATTATGTGAAATTATGAGAAAACACGAATATAACAATTCCTATAAAAGAAGAAACGAGCATCCGTTTGACCCCAACTAATCCTCTATTCCCTTCCTTCCACCGTACTTCGAAGCTGTACGTCCATACATATACATCTGGAGGCTAACAACGGTTACTGAGGGAATAGCGAATTATGTGACGTTAGGGTTCTTTGGCTTCAGTCAGACTTCAGTTCGGTCAGTCCGCAACCAGACCCGTAGCCTTACAGTACATTAAAGAAAACTGGCAGCCCGAGTGGTCCAGTTTTCAGGATCGATAACTCCAGACCATGGAGAGAGTTCGATACTTTTATAGCGCGAATCAATTAAATATTGCTATGAACTTTTTATCTATTTATGAATTAAATGAAGTAAACACTATCATTGGTTCTTACTTTAATGGAGACCGATGATAATTTTATTGACAGGGGTCCGTTTGGCGCCGTTCACGACGCTGCCACCTCCAAACTCCATCGAAATTTTCTCTGAAAATCGTATAGATGATTCAAACTACCACTTCTCCGGTCGAAAAAACAAATGCCTCCTCAATGATACGTCACGTTTTTCAGAATCGTCGATATGCCCTTTTTTTCGTATTATCGGTAGTCATTATTATGTCAATTAACGTTCAGTTGGTCGACTGTTACATGAACTTTTCTCGGTGATAATAATTTGAAAGTTATGGTCCAAGATTTCCGTTTTTGTTTATCGTTCTTTGCTTATTCAATCACCAATCTGAGCATACGTTACAGATCCTTTTGGAACCCGACACGTGAGTATTGATTTATGATATATATATGGAATTTAAATGCTTTCGATATACGACTAGTTAATCCCACAGAAACACAAGAATCAATGAATAAAAAGTTGTATAACAATTTTAACTGGCTCAGTCATGAGTTAAAACGATCGAAATGGAAACTTCACCTGATCTGCGTGGAAAAAAATGCAAAAAACAAAACATTCCCAATTTAAATACATTCTACTCGAGTTGAGTTTTTAAATTCTGATCTAAAAATATCATATTTCGATCTTATGCCCAACGAGCGAGCTATTTCGCTGCGACTTACATATAAGAACCATTCTGCTATTTATATCACGGATGCATCAAAAATGAAGAATGAGTTAAATATCGTTGCAGATCCGGTGAAGAGCGTACCGAGATGTTGGCATTTCATATCGGCACAAAGTATTTCGCTTATATATTGAAATTCTGTTTCCTCACACTCGGAATTATTACAGTAAGTTAATATAAACCACTTGTGATTTTGTGGCGTATCTATTTTGCAAATACTCCGAAAATTTATTGCAATGAAGTTTCCTTTACTTTTTCAAAAGTCACATTGCTAATAAGTTATTTCTTTTTTTGCTGCAGCTTGGAAGTGCTGTCATTGAGAAGGCTTCGTACTTGGTGTACTTTTCTGGTTGTATGATGCAAACTTATCTGATATGTTCTGGTATTCAAGAATTGTTGGACGGGGTAATCATTTCGTTTCTTAAGAAAAAAATGAATAAATACCAAAAATGACAAAAAACCGTTTACATGGTATAAAATTTATTGTGCTTAGAGTACATCGGTAACCCAAGATGCATTTCACGAAAATTGGTCCGCGCACAGCAGTGCTGTAAAGAAAATGTTTTGTATTTTGCAAATAAGCAACCAAATGGCATGTCGACTCAACTCTTGTGGAGTCGTTGATCTTATTGTGCCGACGCTAGCAGTGGTAATTGAAAATTCATCATTTGATTAATTCAAGGATGTACTATTTTTTGCTTATTTAATCTCTATTCAAAATCAACTGTTTCATAGAATGAACATTTTTCTTATGCAGTTGCTTCGTAAATCGTACTCGGTTTATCTACTTCTCCTCGAGGTCAACTAAATCATGCATCGAGAATCCATACCTATAATTAATAGGAAGAGCAAAAGTATAATAAATGACGGTATTGCCTGGCTAAACAAGTAATGTCGATACATTCATTTGTAAGGAAAGGACAAACATTGTTTACGACAAACGGAATAGGCACTACTATTCATTACAAATGCAAACAAAAATATTATGACGATGTGACGGCGAAATTTCGGGTAATTGAATAAAAATCATATCGCAATTACCGTGGCACTTAGGACGTAGGGTCTAAAGGTGAAAAAATAGCAAATGAACCCCCAATCCCCCAAAAAAATGTGTCAGTTCCTGCGCCAAACACCCTGTATATCAATTTTACCCTGTCCGCATCACACTAGCCCAATAGGCAGTAGATTCTATTGCTAATAACCCTGTGGGTGTGCGTGTGTGTGTGTTTATGCAAGGGTGTGCATACGTGTGTGTGATTGAGAGAGAGTGTGTATGTGTGTGTGTGTGTGTGTGTGTGTGTGTGTGTGTGTGTGTGTGTGTGTGTGTGTGTGTGCAAGGGTGTGCATACGTGTGTGTGATTGAGAGAGAGTGTGTGTGTATGTTTGTGTGTGTGTGTGTTTGTGTGTGTGCAAGGGTGTGCATACGTGTGTGTGATTGAAAGAGAGTGTGTATGTGTGTGTATGGTCGTGGGTGCAAGTGTGTGTGTATGTGTGTGCAAGTGTCTGTGTGTGTGTGTGTGTGCAAGTGTGTGAGTGGGCGTATGCAAGTGTTTGTGTGTGTGTGTGAGTGTCCGCGTTTGTGTGTGTGTGTGTGTGTGTGCAAGTGTGTGTGTGTCTAGTGTGAGTGTACGTGCGCACACGCGAGCGCGCGCGTGTGAGTGTGTGTGTGTGTGTGCAAGTGTGTGCGTGTGTGTGTGTGCACTTGCACACATGCTTTCGGAATTTTCCCTCCGCACACATTTTCAGGCGCACGCAATTACGTCGCATTCCCCTATCCCTCCCCTCTACGCTGCCTTTTCGCTGTAGCGCGCAATTGATTGGCTATTTATTTTTATTCATAATTAATTATCTATGCGTCTGATCAAAAAATGACTGAGGACTTTTTGTGTCAGAATTTTTTTTCCTACCAGATGCTAGAAGGGCGTATGTTACTTCTGGGACACCCTGTATGTCTATAGCTTCAAATTCACATTCAGAAAGAAAAAGTATTTTAGAATATTTGCATTCATAGAAACTTGGGAACTGGCATCGGTAGCATACATTGTATCATAGATCGTTTATCAACCTTTAATACTTTTATAAACTTAAAAATTCAGTTTTAAACAATTACGTTGAACAAACAAAAAAGTAACTATGTAACGGAAATCGGCAAGAAATTTTTATTAAATAAATAAATAATTTAAACATTGAGACCACACTTTATCACGTTATTGTCACTAGCATCGAAGACAAGTATATCTCAGCGATTACAATTTTTTTTACAATTGATCGTCTTTCATTAGAAAATGTTACGTAAAATCTAATGTTAGAATCTAACAGAAAGTCAATGAAAACAGAGCACGCCTTTTCTGAAACCTTATAGACTGATTATTGAATGATATACATCGAATCTACCATTTTGTTTTTTGGGAATATTTGTACTTATCCGTAATCGGTGACCTCAAAATCTCTATGCAGGAAATTTGAAAGAAATTTAATGATTATTCCCCATGGCGCACAGTGGTTCCAAACGCCGAAAAGCTGGCCAAAAATCGAAATCATCGAAAAAACGGATGGTGGTGGGTATATATAGGTTTTGGGGGTCGCTGAATCTGAATCTGATGTTAGTTTTTCGAAAAAAATGAGTCAAAAAGTCAAAAACAAGATGGCGGACCAAAAAAATTTTTACATCTACTTTAAACAATAAAAAATGATGTTATAAGGAGTTTTTGCGATCGCTAAATCGAAATTTGACATCAGTTTCATAAAAAAATGCAAAACAAAGTCAAAAACAAGATGGCGGACCAAAGAAAAATGATTATAATTGTAAATGATAAAACCTGTTGATTAAGGGGTTTTCGCCGTCGCTGAATCAGAATTTGACATTTAATCAACTTGGAAAAAAAATTTAATTAAGTTTTTTGAAAAAAATAATGTATTGTTTATAACAAATTCATTGTTTATAATGTCAAAATCATTGGTAGTATGTATACTCAACATTAAATAACTTAAACAAATGTTTTTTGACGATATTGGGCTTCATATAACGTAAAAATCATATTTTTAGCCATTTTTTTAAGTAAATTTTCAAATTGCATTTTCTCAATTTCGGGCAAATTCGGGCAAAAGTTATTGGCGTCAAAATTTAGTGCTATGATGCCCTTACCATATGCAATTAATTTCAGCCCGGGACCTAGCGGGACTTTCGAGAAAATGAGAAAGTAAAAGTGGCATAAAAATGACGAAATTTTGTGATTTACAAACAATAATATATAAACAATGTACAAGCACTTAAAATTTCAAACAAAACGTATTTTACTAACCTTAGATATCCCTCTCTTCGAAACAATTCACTTCACTATGAATAATTAACACTAACTTGTCTAAATTAAATGTTTCAGTCAGAAAACACGTGACATTCACGAAATTTAACCTTAACTTCACGACGCCATGCTGCCAACAAGTGTGTATTATTGGCATTGGTAATGCTGCGTTCTTAAAGTACAGGTACCAACCTAACATATGGCACACAAAAAAGTCCTATATTTAGTAACGCGATTTTCCCTATTTTTGGCCAGCTTTTCGGCGTTTGGAACCACTGTGTGGCGCCATTTTTTAGCTATACTGGAGCCGCAGTTTTATTTATTTTTTTCGAAATTTGACCTTGAATTCGTGGTCAGCGACCTCAAAAATTCCCGAGTACAGACTTTTACCCGAATTGAATACGTCTTTGAAGAAATTGTCTGCCGTATTTTATCCGCCATTTTGTTTTTCTAAATTTTGTCTTCGAATTTCACCACTGTGCGTCGCACAGTGGTCCCAAATCTCAAAAGCTGGTAAAAAGTCAAAAACGTATTCAATTCGGGTAAAAGTCCGTACGCGGGGGTTTTTCGGGCCGCTGATTATGAATTCGAAGTCAAAATTTGGAAATAACAAAATGGCGGATCCAATACGGCGGAAAATTTCTTTAAAAACAGATTCAATTCGAGTGAAAGTCTGAACTCAGGGGTTTTTGGGGACGCTGATTACGAATTCGAAGTCAAAATTTATAAAAACAAAATGGCAGATAAAATACGGAGGAAAATTTCTATGAAAACGTATTCAATTCGGGTGAAAGTCTGTACTCGGGAATTGACCACGAATTCGAAGTCAAATTTCGAAGAATAAAAAATCGCGACGCTAGTATTGCTAAAAAATAGCGCCATGGCGAATAATCATTGAATTTCTTTCAAATTTCCCGCATAGAGATTTTCAAGGTCACTGATTACGAATAAGTAAAAACATTCTCAAAAAACAAAATGGTGGATTCGATGGGGACGGCTACTTTGTAGAACCTCGTTTCGATTTGTACGGAATTCACTTTTTAGGAGTCTTCAACGTTGCTGATAATGAATATGAAGTCAAATTTTAGAAATTATAATTATGAACAAATTAAATGGAAAATGCAATGACAGTTGACATTTGAGCATTTGGGAAGAAGAGGATTGGAATACAGTAATTAATCATCATTACGATGACAATGAACATTTATAATATGTTTATTGCATTCTTTTATTTCCAATCAATATAATTTTAGTATTTCTTACAATTAATTGCTTTCCTGTGACTGATCATCGTCAGATGCATTGCTCGAAGAAATCTGATTTGATTTTGTAACTGAAGGTGGAATCAATAGTTTAACCGCGTATGGGGATAACGATCTTAGTTTCTTTAGAGAAAGTTTTCTCAAACTGGATATTATTGGATCTGACGTTACTAAAAGTCTGCAAAAAATGTCATCCGTGTTTTTGATGCTGTCACAATTTCGTGAAAAATCTTCTCGGAAGCTTTTAATATACTTGTTACATGATTCCTGAGCTTCTTCAGACATTTGTCCGACAGGAAGTAACAAAATTCCACAATTCCGTGACCGTGAATAAAACAATTTTTGTACTGTTGCTGGCATTAAGTACCACGAATAGAGTTCGACAAATTTTCGGTATATTAATTCCGAAACCACAAAAAATGACCTGCAATACTACGATATCGGTAGCCAGTCTTAGCCTGAGGATATCATTTCGACAATATCACGTTAATAAACCCACACTTTTGCTAGGAAATGGCCATCCATAGAGTAGAGGTGGCGCACTACTGTGCCAGTATCGAACCAGTTATACATTTTTTCGTAAGAAGTTACAAGGGACATCTGAAGTAAAGGGTATTTGGATGTATTAAATGTATTGTATTTTGGGTAATTATGCAGAAGTGGGGCTCGTTCCCAATTTTAGTAGGAATTTTTTTTTGCCATAAATTGCTTCAATTATTCACCACCAATGATATTCAGCCTGCGGAGGCTGACATTTTCGATCGATCTTTGAATATCGATCTTCGTAACACACAATATTAAATTTACTGGTATTCCTATCGCAATCATCACAAATTCGTAGCGCTCGTAAAATAAAATATTTTTCTTATTTTAATTATTTTTGTATATCGCTCCGTTCAAAACTTATAGCCGAAAAAAAACTACAAAAAAAACATTTTGAAGGGTGCGTTTCCCGGATTAAAAATGGAGTTCTGCAGATATATACAAAAATATGTATCGAATATTTTTACCCATTCTACAAATATGTCAAATTTTATGAAAAATGACAGAGGACACCTCGCGCGGATTCCTTGCCAGTGGGTGATCTTGGTCGAAAGCTTGGTACATACAAAATCCGGATGCGCAAAACAACGGTATTATGTTTCGAGTGATGGATTTTACAATGAGCATCATACAATTGATAATAGATCGACCGGGATCGAAAAAAATCAGATTATAATTGTTAGAACTGATAAACAGCTTTCCGAAATATTGGCATTTTATTTTGGCGCCGATTTGTATATCGAAATTCTATATCTTAGCCTTCTGATTCATTATATACCGTTAAAATGTATAACTTCGCGTTTTGTTATCAAATATGTTTATCGAATACTTTTAGACATTCATTGAATTCGTTGTTAATTTTTTTTTATTATTAAACTCTATTAATCATAATTCACTACTTGTAACCATAATTCGGATGTGTTAACATTAAATCGGCCTCATACTTGGTGTACGCGTGTCCTGTGTAGTTTAAATAATTCTGTTCTGTTCTTACATTTAAGAATTGTTCGTGCGACTCACTCTCGCGGATAACAAATGAAAACACATTGGGAAAAAAGCATAAGAAGGAAATGGTCTCCATGGCATGCACAGTTTTTGCTCCAAGAGCATGTCGGAATATCGTCGCAGCGCTTGTGGATTATTTGAACCCGTCAAATTAACGCTGGTAGTCATGAATGAAAGTTCACTATTCTAATAACTGCCAAATTCGTTATCATCGAAGGTGTCTATTTTTAACGTAACAATTATATGTTAAACTTGACGTTGCAGAGACTCCGTCAATCACATCCAGTTTGTATGCAGCTCCTTAAAATATTCGGAAATATTTGGTTTCATTTTAAAACAATACTTACAGCCGAACGGATATCAATCATTTGAAATAAAAATATAATGAAACAACGGTTTGACCCCTACCCGCACAAAAATATGATTAGGCATTTCCTACTTGGTGTCGGGCCCTGGCCAGGCTTGCCTCATCTGATTCATTTGACCGGGCCCTTTCATGGAAGAGACCGGGAAGACTATAACATCGTTTTTTACAACCTACACTCTATGTTTGGAATTTACAATCTTCTGACGAGGATACATTCCGAGCAACCACACCTTAACGTTGTATATTTCCGGCCAGACATTAACGAAGGCTGATGTGAGCCAGTATTTTTTCTCGACTTGAATTTCTACAAATATCCGACTGATGGCAGGCACACATATATTTTGCAGATATTGCGAAAAATCTCTTCACTACGTTGTACTAAAATATCTCCATTCCCCAGTGATGAGCACGCGGTAATTCAAATACGATCCTCCTAATGCTCTGTTTTAGACGCTGTTATCCTAACCACCAAATCAAAGTCACAGGTAATTCACCAACATTTTTAACATAAGTTATACATTTCAAAACTTCATCAGGAAGTATATAGTATGGATTTGCAAGATACCTGCCAACGGGAAATCAATCGAAACACCTGTGGTTTTTCACTTATAGACGAAAAATATCATAAGTTGGAGAAAATACGAAAAAAAATCCATTTGATAATATTTTCATGCCCTATCGCCAGTCCCAAAATTTAGTAATATTTTCGGTCCCGGTATTATGTCCGAGCCTTCCCTTTTTAATTCCCTTTCCACGAAAACTATCAACACAAACATGCACGATAGCGGCACCCTTGTGCATCGACAAAAACCTATGTTTTGTAAAATGTATGCACGTGACTGTTGAAATATAACATAACATCTAAGAAGGAAAGCGTCGCGTGTACGTTCCCACTCGTAAATATAGTCATCGGTAAATAAAGTTTACGAGCCAGCGTACTTGCAGTCTCGAAAGAGAAACTCCACTCACGGAACACTCAAACAGAATAACGTAGGACCCAAGCAAAGATAATCCCACATCCTAAGATCCAAAACAGAGCTCCAAAGCAAAATGAAGCGAGGCAGTAACACAGAAGGTACTTGCAGTAATTTACGGGTTCTCACCGTTAAAATCATTGCCTACTAAGCATAATAGCCACCACACTTCGACAGACAGACCAGTACTGAATAGAAATTGAGGCCTTCACTATATCGCCAGGCAGCCCCTCACTCCTACTATCGAGTTATCTTTGCACACCCCCTGTAACATTTTTTGCTCGGTACGCGAGGGTCAGGCCACACGCTGTTGCACACTCATTCAAGTTTAAAGCTTTGAAGAGGCGATGTATAGTCGTACGTTCTAAAGAAAAGTAATTGTAGGATTCTTTCCTACTGTGGGCCAACGACCATTCCGGAATCTGCGGAAAAAAACATCGTAACCGTACTGTCGAGCGATGGAATAAAAAAGCTACTGATACATCAAAGCGAAATTGCGACGATCGGCGACGTACTCGACAAAAAAAAGCGAAGAGAAACAATGGAATATCAACTCTCGCCAAAGGCGGTAAAGACCCGGCCCTCAACCCCCGTGATCCGTGATCCTTTGATGCCTCTTTTTGTGTACGGCACACTTTGAGTTTATTCCTTTAAATATCGACTTCGATTCTCGATTAGCATGCACATAGAGAATAACTAATTGTGCGACGTCAACATTATTTGGCGTCAGTCGGGCGTCATGTCGATCAGTCATCATCGAGACTGAGACCCGAACGGAATACTAAAGGGAACGCAACAGCCCGAGTGCCCGAGTTTACAGTTATTATCCTCGTAGACTCGGAATCATGGAAAGAACCCGGTATTTCCGTAGTTCGAATCAGCTTAATGTTATAGTAAATCTTTTGTCAGGAAATCTGTTTCCTCTCGGCGACCGGGATAGGAGCCTAAGCTTCCTTGCCATTCTATGGATAATCTGTATGTGGGGGGTTAAACTCACATATTTCTGGACAGGGCTGCTGGGCTCGTTGTACTTTGCCAACTTAACAACGGAGGAGATTTTAAAAAAATCGGGGGCAATGGGTGTACTCTCCGCGGAAGTTATAATCCCAACGGTCTATTTGCACTTACGACGAAAATCATTCAGCAAACTGATAAACGAGTACAATCTTGTTCTCATCGATTCCGACCACTTAAGACGATGCGTACACGATACTCTAGAACCTTACAGAAAGGGCTTAAAGTTTTACATGTTCGCGAGTTTCGGCGCGACTTCTGTATGGTCGGCGGCACCGATTTTCAAAATTTTTATCACTGATCGCTTTACATATGCGGATTTTACTGTGCCCGCTTACATGCCTGGGGAACCATTCGGTAAAAATGTGTTTATCGCCGGTGTAGTTTTCCAAATTTTCGGCAGTTGCACGATCCACTTTGGCAAAATCAGCGTGGACCTCTACGTAATTCACTTCATAGCTGTGTTGGCAGCTCAGTATAAATTCGTAGGCGAAGAGCTAAGCCGTGCTCTAAGCGACGAGAACAGCGAAAAGGATGAATTATCGGTTGTCGCTGCTCTCCATCAGTGCGTTCGATACCATGCCGCCACGATCCAGTACTTATTACCTTATCATATTTTATTACTATTAACTATAAGCAAATAGCATCGAAATCAAATTAAACAATATCATAGATATGTGATTCCACGCGGAGGAATCCACACATACGAACCACATAGGTATGCGACAAGAAGTATTAGCTAAACGAATAATATAATTTCACTATTTCACTTCCCACGATAACGCGCATGGGAAAAGCCGACCGGTTCCGTGCGGAAGGAATATCCGTTCTCATAAATAGGACCGGTCGTCGAATAAATAAGATTTCGAATTAGTATAAAAACAAGCGTGCCAGTTAGAAGTGACGCATTTTACTCTCATAATCTTACTCTTCACGCTTTCTCCCAAGGAAGCCTCGTAAACTAAATAAAAGGCTGAGAATAATACTTGAGTAGTATAATAGTGCCAGTTCTGACCGAACATCCCTACTATCAACGTTTGTTAGTTAAGCTATAAGAACCCAGTGGAGCCCGAATTAGAATCGGCGCTTTCGTTACCGATGATGATGCCCAGTCCGCGTGCCAAGTGGTGGGGAGGAGTGCTTTTGTGTAATCATACTTTCATCCTCACAACGAGAGTCGCGTCGAGGGGCGAGGCCTGGACAAGTGGGGATACTCACGCTATTTTGTCGCAAATGGAAAAGTTTCATATAAAAATCATCCATGATATTTTCAAATCATTTGATGTTTCCATACAAAGGTGTTCGCAAACGAAAACATCGCGTAGTCTCTTAGCAGTAAGTCATCTAAACAACATTCAGGCAATATTGTTGTCTAGAGCGCTGTTTTGGAGGTGATTTTTAGGATGAAATAACGTTTAAAATGTTCAAATTTCTTTCAGAAATGTCTTACACCTGTTTTACTCATCCTTTAAAAATGTGTACAAGTAATAAAAATTGCTATCATGTACTTGTGTACGTTTGTTCACATCCCTGCGCGGAAAGCGCTCCCAATTGGCGACCAGTGGTGTGGATGTTGTATGAATTTGAAAAAAAAACACGTATGTTCTCAATCTGTATGAGTGATGTGATGTTTGGGACCAGATTTAAAAAAATGGTACCAAATGGCAGCATGCTCAACTTTGATTATCAAGTTTTTCCTTTACTTTTGCCTATTTTACGACCTATAGAAAAAAAAACATATTTTCACTCAATTCTACTACCAACGGAGGAAAATAACTACTACTGAACATTCTACTGAAGGTATGCCAAATCTAAGCTCAATCGGCCAATTGGTTATCGAGATATCGTTGTTGCCGATTTGAAAAACATAGTTTCCTGAAAACCGCGTTTACAGTGTTTACACTCTGTGATGAGTTCAAACCCCTTGCCGTACTTTGAATAGCCTGACTCATGGTACAAACTTTGTTTGGATTTTGTACGAAACATAAATATCACGCGCCAGACTCGTGGAATAACGATTTGAAACTGTTTTTTGTCACCAATTATAACATATTTCGTCGTCTCCTACTGCTTGGCCTCGGATTTCGTCGAGCTAAATTTTACGGCAAGGGGTTAAATCATGTTATTGATACTTACTGGTTAAACAACGAACTCAGGTTCATGAATTGCTCCTTCCTCTCTTTCGCAGAATTGATTTTCGTCAGATAGTGTTTTTCTTCTAGCAGTCGAGGTTTTTTCGGGGGAGGGGGGGGGGGGCGGTGCGAACGTCTTTTGGAACGGTCAAATTTATTTTTCTCACGCAACGTTATACATGCGTTTGCTTGACGTCCGATTCAAATAACCATCGTGTTTGATAATATCTTCAACTTTGTTGAAAGCCCTTTGTTAAAAATGCAAGTAGCCTAGAAAGTGGTGATTTGAATCATAGCGGTTCCAGCGTGAATGCGTTCAAATGCAAAAGCCCAAATCAATGAATTGAGAGATTGATTATTGTTTTGAGTCTTCGCTCCCAAGCATTCACGACGGCTGGTTTTGGTAAAGGAACCTTCGTTTTTAGAAGTTTTGCAAACATAAGACGCCCTAATTGCAGCAAAAACAGTGTAAACATTTGATATACAATAACCGTGTTGTATATAAAGCGGAATGTCAGTGTCACTAGTTTTCCGCAATTTCGCTGCTGATGCACTTGTTAAATTTTTACTCGTTTCCAGAGTACGTTAATTGCCTCGAGTTTTTCTTTTTTCGTCACTGTCCGTGTAGAAATTCGAGTCGGGAAAAAGTACTGCCCCTTATCTGCCTTCCCTAGATAATATCAGACCATGGTCAGGCCTTCCAGCAGTATCAGGTTCGCCATGTAACAAATTTTACGATAGGGCCCGATCCACCAATCGTTTTTTCGAGAATTGATCAGGAACTGGTCAGAAAAACGCAGCAAATGGCCAAGAAAGTTATAGAAAATAGATCGGGAAATAACCGGAAACTGCCGAGGAACGGAATCCGGAAAGGGCCAAAAAATGGAGAGGAAGGTGATAGTGCACTGCCAGGGCTCTGCATGGGAAATAAACCGGCGAATGGACAAGGAAACGATCAGGTACTAGGGCTTTTGGCGACATACCCGACTAAAATAGATAGTATATCACAAGCGTAAGTGCACGATGTAAGCATAGCACTTCTGCACGTGATACAACAACGGGTCGAAGTTTTACGATCGTACCTTCGTTACACGAGCTTCGCTTGAAGCCACCTGGCGAATTGTTGGTGAAATACATTCTCAGGTAATGTCCTTCCGACCAAAACATTGATATTTCCTGACAAGGTGACCTCGGTTTTGAAAACCACGTACTATCTGGTTTACTTTTTTGTCTTATTAAGGTAATCCTATCGCTTCACACCAATCCATACCACTGATCATACTTGAGACTTGTAGAATTTATATTTTTAACTATGGAAAAAAAATTGTAAGAACTAAAATTGTTCATGTGTAAACTGTTTAATGAATGTTCACATTTAATTAGAAAAACGATAAAATAGTTATTGCAACGATTCGTGCAATATTTCTAAGTTTGATATTTGGCGACATTAGTTCTATCGCCGTCTCTTTTTACTCCACCAGGCGAGTTTAACCTTAAGGCTTTTCAACGTCGATCTGTCAAAACAATGTCAGGTGCGGGAAATTTAAAGCATTGTATTCGGGCCACGACTGGCAAAAAGCGTGGAAAATTTATTTAGGCGAAATATCTCAGTTGGAAATTAAATATGGGTGGAAATTTGAATGAATGAGACGAGGTTAGCACTACAGTCAGCTGTTGCCTTGCTGTCACGTCTCTTTGCCGTAGTAAGTGGTAATAAATCCAATACCGGAGGTTCAAATTTCACTTGATATTACATAAAAATTTGGTTAATAAGCATAATTTTCTCTGAGGGCATTGGATTCCTACAAGTGTTCCTTATGTAAATCTGATTATTTTTAAGAATCTGACGGATTTCCATTATTATATACAATTTTGTAATGACCAGAAATTGGGTTTTCGTATGTCGTCTCGGAATTCCTTCACAAAGAATACGTAATTTTTCTTTTTTTTCTTTCTGTAATTAGGTCGATGACCGACCTTGAAATTTTACGGAGACGATCATTGATATATTTAGTGAAGCTTAAAAAAATAAAATGAAAATCCTAAAGATCGAAGCCCAGCGATAGGATGTATTCCAGCCAGAACATTGGAATTTCGAAACATAGAGTGTAGCCGTAAACAATGATATTGAGAACTTTCCGGTCTATACTATAAGAGGGCCCTATAACGTGAATCAGACAAGGCAAGCCAGCCAGGGGCCTGTAGGATTTATCCCGTCAATAAAATAACACACGTATTGAAACAGTATTTATTGTCGCTCGTCGTTACTCGCGCTCAGTCCGAGTCGCCATCTTGTAATGCCGTATACATGCACGCCACCGGGATGGTGCGGCCCACCCATACACTACATCCACTCTCTTTTTTTTTGTTTGAATAACAAAATGAAGGACGATGACATGGTTTATACTCATCTCTCATACATAATACTTAAGACTAATTACATAATGCTAATTACATTACGAAATCGTCGAATCGTTTCGGCGCTTTGCGTTCGCGTCGCGGTCTTTCTCCAACAGGCGATTCGCATGGTCTTGGCTTATCTTCAGCTACTATCGGATTCGATTCGGGTTCTTGTACTTGCTCGTGCTACTCGTACACGGTTCTGTGTGACTATCATTAAAACGCTTCACAAACGATGTATTGCGCTTATACGTCACGCCTTGCGGAGACTTAATAGTTACTGTATTATTCCCGCGGTCTGTTACGACATACTCAGTTGGCTCGAATTCTGTACTTAGCTTATTTTCTCTGGCAGCTTTGACTAGCACTGAGTCACCCGGAAGGATATCCGATTCTTTAGCATGATTTTTTTTATCAAAATATTCTTTACCGCGAATTTTCTGCCACGCATCTCGGTCCCGAATTTCCTCATCTAAGCTACGATCTATATTTAACTCCGGTAGCTTCGACTTGATCTTTCTACCGAAAAGCAGTTCAGCCGGAGATACGCCGGTCGTAGAATGCGGCGTAGATCGATACATTAACAGGTAATCGTAGAGCTCTGCTCTCCAATTTCTACCCTCCGAATGCGCTATTTTCAATCGCTTGAGAATACTTCGATTTTGACGCTCGACTTCACCATTAGCTCGTGGCCAAAATGGGGCTGAATGCGCAATTTTAATACCGTTGACTTCCGCCCACTCATGCAATTTCGCACTCGCAAATTGTGGTCCATTGTCGCATACAATGATCTTCGGTAATCCGTGTCTCGCAAATATTTCCCGCAATCTATCGATTATTACATCAGTCGTAGTGCTTCGCAAGATTTCTGCTTCGTAATATCTACTATAGTAATCTATTATCACGAACAGATAGTCTCCAGATGGCAATGGGCCCAATAAATCCATTGCTAGCGATTCCCACGGCTTATCTGGCAGAGGATTCCGTGTTAGCGGTGCGGGTTCAGCGGTTCTCTGTACCAGCTGACAACCCTTACAGGTCTTAACAACTTTCTCGGCTGCTTTATCCAACCCATCCCACCAAACTTTACTTCGCAATCTATTTTTCATGGAGACTATTCCCGGATGTCCCTCATGGGCTATCGCCAATGTACGTTCATGTAAGCTCTTTGGCATTACCAATCTCGTTCCTCGAAGGACTATATTTCCCACCATACATAACTCGTCTTTAATTACTCGACTTTTCGAGCTCGACAGAGATGACCAGTTACCCGATTCCAATGCTTTTCTGACCTCCCGCAACAGGGGATCCTTTGCCGACTCGGTGTCAATCTTTGCCATAGACATCGCTCGCGGTATTGTTTCAGAGACAACCCAATTTACGTACAGTTCGTCTTCGCTTTCGCTCGCTTCCCGATTTTTTCCCGACCTCGACTTACAACTAAGCGGGACAACGGATCCGCTATATTCGATTTTCCTTTTTCGTACAGCACCCTGTAATCATAAGACTGAAGTCTTAAAACCCATCGTTCTATTCTCGCGCACGGCTTCGACTTAGGAGCGAAAATACATTCCAGCGCTTTATGATCTGTTACAAGATCGAACTTAATTCCGTACAACCAATTGTGGAATCTTTCACATGACCACACTAACGCCAAAGCTTCTTTTTCGGTTTGCGAATACCTTCGCTCACAGTCTGTTAGGCTCCTACTAGCGTAACTAATTACCCTCCATTTTCCTTCCTGTTTTTGAGTAACGACGCAGCCGACGGCTACAGGGCTTGCGTCTGCTATCACTCGCGTTTCGGCTTCCGGATCGAAAATTCCCAACGATTCCGCGCTCGTGAGTCTCTCCTTTACCTCGGCAAACGCCTCGTCTTGCTCTTTTTCCCAACAAAATTTTACGTTTTTCCGCGTTAATTTCCTCATAGGCTCGCTTATCGTCGCTAGGTTAGGAATGAATGACGCACAAAAATTTACTAAGCCCAAAAAACTACGGACTTCTTCTGGGGTAGCGGGTGCTCTGAAGTTTTTTACTGCCTCAACTTTTGATTCAACCGGCCTACATCCTGCTCCCGAAATCCAGAACCCCAAGAATTTGACTTCTTTTTCCGCAAAACGACATTTCGATTTGTTAAGCGTTAGCCCGTTCTCCCGTAGTCTCTCGAAAACTTTATTGAGTCTTGCGTCATGTTCCTCTTTCGTTCTTCCTGCAACTAATATATCGTCAAAAAAGTTTATCGTTCCCTCGCAACCGTTTAATACGCTTTTTAAAAGTCTTTGGAACATTTCTGGTGCGCAACTAATGCCAAACATGAGCCTCTTATACCGGTACAGCCCGTCTCCTGTCGTAAAGGTCGTAATTTCTCGAGATTTTTCATCCAGTTCAACCTCGTGATACGCGTTCTTAATATCTAGCGCGCTAAACCATTCCGCACCTCTGATTTCGTTCAGTACATCCTCTAGAACCGGGAGTGGGTATCGTTCTCTGATAACTGCTTGGTTTGCCCTGCGCATGTCAACACACATTCGCATGTCCCCCGATTTCTTTATTATAGGAACTACAGGTGACACCCACGGCGTCGGACCTTCGACTCTCTCAATGATATCCAGTTTTAATAATTCTTCAATCTGTTCCTTTACGCGATCTCGAAGTTTAAAAGGGAGTCGTCTGACTGGCTGAGCTATCGGTGCAACTTTTCCATCGATTGGAATCGTTAACTGAAATCCTTTTAATTTACCAATACCATCGAACAACTTATCGTTTACTTCCCTGAGCTCTATGTTATCTACTTGAAGCTCAGTTCCAATCTTTATAATTTGTAGCTCGATCGCCGTTTTATAGCTCATTAGCGATTTTCCAGACCCCTTAACTACTAGAAACTCTGCTTCAACTTGTTTCTTTCCCACTTGTACCAAGCAACAAAACTCTCCCTCGAGCTTAAGTTTTTCCTTTTGACCGTACGCCAATACTACTCGATTTGACCCTTTTTTTGACTTACAACAAATACCTTGTCTCTTGCACCATAACCATGTCTCGTAGCTTACGATATTGCACGAAGACGCAGAATCGACCACGATGTCCATCGTCACACCACCGACTTTGGCTGATACAGTCTTCTCGACGACGCTGTTGACTTGATCCCCCGCCGTCAATCCAAAAACGTAGCCCTCTTCGCTGGTACTCTCGTTGTCGACCATCTTGACTCGTTCTGTCGTTTGCTTATTCGATTTTTTTCTTTCTCCTTCGCTTGTTGACTTCTTCGTCTTGCAGACTGACGCAAAGTGCCCCTTTTTCTTGCACTTTGAACACTCTTTGTTTTTTGCCGGACACGACTCGTCTTTCGCCATATGCCCCGTGTAACCACAGCGGAAACATTTACCACTTTTTTCTGACCTCCTGTGCTTTCTGTTGACTTCGTAGAAATCTTCGATACGGAATCCCCCTCCATCGACTTCGCTTGCATCGTCGAGGCCTCTAGCACCTGTGCGATGTTCAGCACGTCGCTCAATGTCACCTCTCCTTTTTCCAACGCACGTTTCCTTAGCTCAGGTACTCTGCATCCATGAATGATTTGGTCACGCACTTCTTCGTCGGAATTGTGGAATTGACAATACTTAGCTTGCTGACGCAATCTCGTTGCATATTGTACCGTTGGCTCGCCATCTTTTTGAGACATGCCACGAAAAACGTGTCTCTCGAACGTCGTATTTATCTTCGGTTTGAACACGTCTGTCAGCGCATCCTTTGTCTTTTTATACGCGTCCTCGCCCTCGGCTACCGTGTCAGCATTTGGTATGGCGTAGAACACATCTTGTAGCTCTGGCCCGCCGTAGTGCAAAAGCATCGCTTTTTTCCTTTTTTTTCCGTAATCTCCTTACTGTCCACGAGCAGCTCGAAACTCCGCAGCCATCTTTCCCAACGAGGATATACCCCGCTCTGGTTTTCGTTCGGATTGAACTGCGCAATACTCGAGTCTTTGCTCATGGTGTTGCTTTTTTAATCATTCCTCGTCACCGAATTCACTATTACGCTTTCCTTCGGTTTATCCTCGTCGCCAATGTAGGATTTACCCCGTCAATAAAATAACACACGTATTGAAACAGTATTTATTGTCGCTCGTCGTTACTCGCGCTCAGTCCGAGTCGCCATCTTGTAATGCCGTATACATGCACGCCACCGGGATGGTGCGGCCCACCCATACACTACAGGGCCGACACAAAGTAGGAAATGCCCAGTCACATTTCTGCACGGGTGAACGCCAACACTCGCGAGAAATATTCATTGTCGTACCTTTCCCACTGCTGATGTTGCATCAGTATTTGTGTCTACTCCGTCCAGCGGTTGGAATGAAACTAAACTCAGCAGTGCAGGATTTATAGTTTTATTAAGTATAGGCCACTTGACTTTGTGCCGCCCCTTCTACCGTAATCACTTGTATTTACCTAGGGCTTTTTAGGTGCCTCTAAATTCCGCCGTCACCTAAAGTCTGCGGCCTCTAGGCAGCTGCCGATACGGCCTATTGGCGAATCCAGGACTCAAATTCAGCCCAGTACGACAGCATTTAGAGGGTCAAGACCGAGCGGTGAAGATGTTTACTTACTCTTATAATCTCCTTCACTATCCTATCCTTCACCTACCTATAACTCCTTATAATTTCTATAACTCAACGGATTTTATGAGTATCATTGACGGGTTTTGACAGACGTATTCAGAAAGGTCTGTGGGGTAATAAAATCAAATTTGAAAAAAGATTAAAAAACATATGACACACAGGGAGATTGTTGATTGAAATATCACAATTGATCCTCATAATAAATAATTGATAACATATGTATAGATTTGAAATGTCATACGTTTAATAGCCGTAGCGTACAAATCGACGTGGTAAAAAAGATAAAGAAAACAAATTAATACTTTCAGGATTTGCAGTTATCTGCTATATGTAAATCTCGGCGTCAAAACAGTTAAAACAAAAACGCCTTTGCCTTTGAAGGTTTGAAGTCGCTGTGGTTATACTTGTTATTCACAGATGAATTCATCCTCTTTTATCCTACTACCTGATGGGGATTTTTTAAGGACGTAAATATTTCTATACAGTAGTCCTAAGGCAATAGAGAATCGAAATTGTATCAGGAAGTATAACTATAATGCATTGTATGTTCAAAACTTTCGCCAATCCGAAGTGTCGAGAATTCCAAATAATAAAAATTAATAAATAATTTCGTTTTCGTCTCCAATGAAGATATAAACGAAGTAAAAAACTCCCGAATGAGGCCTATTAACCGTTCACAACTTCTTCACTGAATTCTTGAGGTTTGGGCCCCGAAAAATTGACAGTTTAGTTGCATGAGCAAGACATTTTTTAAATATTTTTGTGTACATTCTTTTACTTGCCGAACTATTAATAATTTAAAAATTACTCATCTCAATCTTAAAGCAAAGCTTCCAAAATTGTTGGTAACTTTTGTCAGATACAGTTGCAATTTCTCGAGCAACGTCATATAAACACATCGTGCGTTCCTAGATAAGCTCAGTCTCCGCCATGAGGCAACATTTAAAAAGAAAAATTTCGGTGCAAAGGATATTCCTTGAATAGTCCATATTTCGTGAAAACGTAGAACTGAACTCGAGCGTGATACTAGTCTAATACACACAGCAAATTTTGTGGAAATGTGCTAGAGATGAAAGTGATTGGTCGAACAGTACATTCGGCTGAGGATGAAAATGTCCTAGATCAATATTTTATTCGAACTGCCAGTCCATGATTGCCTTATGAGAAACCCAGCACTACTGAGAAATAAACCGATGATACCACTCCTAACGTGAAGTCTGATCGTTCCCTCTCTCGCTACTGTCATTTTTCTACTCCCCTTGAACACCGTGCTCGGTGTACGAGGGTTGAGTCGGATACTCTTCATTGATATTGTAAACCATCAGAAAGTTTCCACGACCTTCAAAAAAATTTAATTACAGCCAACTGCCGCAACATATCCAAGGATATACTTTGACAAAAAAGATTTCCACAAGCCGCCTACAATGAAATGTTTCTAATCGATCCATCGTACATCCCGACCCACACTATAGAAATATGAGAAAGAACGAATATAACAACAGTTCCTATAAAATGAAAAACGGGCATCTGTTTGACCTCAACTAATATTTTATTCCCTTTTTTCGCCCACCATACTTGGAAGCTGTACTTCGCCATGTATATAAATTTGCACGCTAATGGCGGCTACAGAGGGAATATCTAATTATGCTACGCCAGGGTTCGTTTACGTCAGTCAGAGTTCATTCCGGTCAGTCCGCAACCAGACCTGTACCCTTACAGTACATTAAAGAAAACTGGCCCGAGTGCCCCAGTTTCCAGGACGATAACGCCAGACCATGGAGAGAGTTCGATACTTTTATAGCGCGAATCAATTTAATATTGTTATGAACTTTTTATCGGGCAATAATTTTCCTCTTAGCGATGATAAAACCGTTTCGAACTTCGTTTCACTTGCATGGATCATTTTCGCGTGGGCCATCAAGTTGCTATATTTTACGTCAGTAGTATTAGGGTCGCTTTATTTTGCAAAACTAACACCAGAGGAGGCATATAAACAATCAGGAGTATTAGCTGCACTATGGATCGAGTTCTTAACTCCGACGATTTATTTGAATTTGCGACGCAGCAATTTACGGAATTTGATTAGCAAGTACAACGATATACTCATTGATTCTGAAGATCTGAGAAAATTTGTGCGCTCTACCGGTGAGCCTTACCAAAAAGGCTTCAGGTGGTACACCTATATCTGTCTTACTGCGGCTTTTGTATGGTCAGCAGCAGCATTACACAAAGTACCAAATAATGATAATTTCACCTATGTCGATTTCACTGTACCAGCCTATTTGCCCGGTGAACCATTTGGAACAAATGTTTTTATCTCTGGCGTATTTTTGCAAATTATGGGCGCTACGTTCATTAATATTGGTAACATTAGTATCGACGTATATGTCATTCACTTCATTGCGGTTTTGTCTGCTGAATATAAATTCATTCGCGCACAGGCGGCCGAAGCACTAACAATAGGTCAAGAAAAAGATCGGAAGAGCGAGGAATCAGTTATCGCTGCACTACAGACATGCGTGCGCCATCACGCCACCGTGATTGAGTACTTATACTTCACTAGATTATGTTCAACATTTTTTATTTCACTTCAAAGTAGACCTTTTTATTTTTTTATTTCACCAATTTGTGAGGCTGAGGTCAGCTTTTTATTTTCCTTATTATTTTACTTTAATGAAGACCGATCATAAATTTATTGACAAGTAGGCCGTTGGGCGCCTCTCAAAACGGTGCCACCTCCAAACGCCAAAACAATTTCCTCTGAACATTACATAGATAATTCAAATTATCATTTCTTCGGTCGAAGAAACAAATGCATACTTAATCTTACGTTACGTTTTTTCAGAATTTTCGTTATGCCTTTTTATGTTAACGATAGACATTATTATGTCAATAAACGTTCCGTCGGTCGACTTTTACATGTACTTTTCTCGGTGATTAGGATTGGATAAGGTAGTTGGCCCAGTAATCATCACCTTAAGCAAAGCGCTCGACTTTGCAAATTCATATAGCTCAACTTGGAAAGTGAGTAGAAGTTATTTTGAGTGATTCTTAATAAGTTTTGTGTTACGAAAAAAAACGTCAGTGTAAAATTCCCGTGCCTTGTACAGTATTCGAGAAAATATTTGGTAAATGTTGTAAGACGCTATTGTACGGGTCGTCATCATGCGGCCATGATAGTTGCTCTAGTAATCGCCATCTGAACGTCTAACTAATCGTCAAATGGGTTAAAACTACTTTGAGGCCTCAGCCACTTGTGAAAAAAAATCGTTTTTATTAACTCAAATGATGTATAAACATCCCGAAAATGATATACAAAAGTTATTTTAGATGGAAACATTTTTTTAAGACATGTAGAAAAATAGTTAAACAAATTTTAACGCGTTTTTCGTGAAGCAATGTTTTCAAAATCGGGCGATCTCGTAGGTGCTACATTTTTCGACCGATTGACTTCAAATTTCAACTGTAGCTTCTTACAAGGAACACTACTTTGGTGTCTTCGTCCGATTTTATTGAAACTTTTTATGTGGAAGAGTATCAAAATCTAAGAGACACGTATTTTTTTTTATCGTCGGAAAAACTGTTTTAAGGAGTGAAACGCACCCTAAAAAATGGGGATATTTTTCGTTTTTCGTCGATAACGTTTTCGTTCTCATCTCCAATGCATAGCACGCCAAAAAATAAAGGTTGATGCAATTTTATTTTTTTTAATATTTGTACCGTTAAGCCCTTAACGACGAGAATTGAAACCATCCCCATTTTTGAGGGTGCGTTTCACCTTGAAACCGTTTATCCACCTATAAAAAAATACGTGTCTCTTACTTTTTGATACTCATCCACAAAAAAAAGTTTCAACAAAAACGGAGGTGGACACCAAAGTGATGTTCCTTGTTAGAGAGATTTCCTAGTGATGTATAATACAACATAGTCAATATCTCCTGGGAGCTAATATATCACATATCTGCGTGAGACTGATTTTTATCTTAAAATACTTATTTAATGTGTAAACATGACGATCACTAGGACCCTGATGACCACTGCGCCGACTATCTTAGTTATGATCCAGGATTTCCGCTTTTTAAATCGGTTTTTGTTTATTCAATCATCAATATGAGCATACATTACAGATACTTTTGATACCTAACATGTGAAGGATTTATTTATGATATATACATAGAATTTGTATGCTTTCGATATACAAATTTAAATGCATTCTACGCGAGCTCAGGGTTTGAATTCTAATTTAAAAAATGTTATATTTCGATTTTCTTCTCAACGAGAGATGTATTTCGCTACGAACCATTTTTAAGAAACATTGCTATTTATGTCATGGATGCATGAGCAATAAAGAATGGGACTAATATCATTGTAGAATCGGTGAAGAGCTTACCGATATGTTGGCATTCCATGTCGGCACAACGTATATCGCTTATATATTGAAATTCTGTTTCCTCGCATTCGGAATTATTACAGTAAGTTAATATAAACTACTTTTAATGTTGTCCCTTATCTATTTTGCGAATACTCTGAAAATTTATCGCATCTAGGTTTCTTATACTTTTTCAAAAGTCACATTGCTAATTAATTATTCCTTTTTTCGCTGCAGTTTGGAAGTGCTGTCATTGAAAAGGTTTCATACATGATGTACTTTTCTGGTTGTATGATCCAAACTCATTTGATATGTTCTAGTGTTCAAGAATTGTTGGACGAGGTAACCATTTCGTTCATTGAGAAATGAATATATGAAAACCAAAAGTGACAAAAAACGGTTTACATAGTATTAATTTTTTCGTGCGTAGAGTACATCGGTAACCCAAGATGCATTTCACGGAAATTGGCCCGCGCACAGCATTGCCGTGAAGAAAATATTTTCTATTATGCAAACGAGCAACCAAATGGCATGTCGACTCACCGCTTATGGAATCGTTGATCTTAATGTGCCGACGTTAGCAGTGGTAAATAAAAATGCCTTGTTCAGAATCAACCTCTTTATAAAATGAACATTTCTCTTCTCCAGATGCTTCGGAAATCGTACTCGGTTTGTTTACTTCTCCTCGAAGTCGACTGAATCATGCAGTGAGAATGTATACCTACGGTTAAACGGAGGAGCTAAAATATAGTAAACAAACGTATTGCCTGGATAAACAAACTATGTCGATACATTAATTTGTACGGAAAGGGCAAAAATTGTATACGACAACCGGAGTAGGTACTACCATTTATAATGAAGTAAATGTATTCGGCATATACTTTCACGATAACACGTTCGGTATTGTTGCATTAATCACTTTCGACCGTCGTAACATTCTTCTTAAAATTTGTCAGTATTGTTAATGTGGATAGTCGCTTCGAAAACTTTCATACCATTGTTTTTTTCAACTGGGAAAAACAAGATTGGTTCCAAAGAGAATTCGCGCAAAAATGTAATGATTTTTTCCTCATTACGGAAAAAATCCGGAGTAGGAGGAATACAGAAAGAATTATATTTTTGATAATATTTTATATCCTTACTTTCGACATGCAAACGCAATCAAACCTGAAAATAACATCAATACGAAAAATGTGCTGACACTGATTCACCAGATTATTATGACTTTGCAAATCATTTTCTAGTAAAATTATTAACCATCACCTTATTCCGACGAATGCACAGATACTGAACAAAAATCGACAACTTCATCACTATTTATCAATGTTGCCCTGCTAATAATCCTGGTAATTGACGCGCTGTTACAATTAAAAATGATATAATATATTGTCTTGAAAGTTATGTATGCGGGCAGTAGGAACGGAAAATTGTGTATTTTTCCGAACTTTGTTTCTCAACCATGCACTCCAAGTCGTTGCACATCATTTCCAGTGTACTTATGTGGTACATACGTTGTACTATTATACAATGGCGATATTAAATTTATGTTATAATAGTAGGTTGATTTTTTAAACAAAAATAAAATCTTTGGAAAAATATTATCCCTACTCTGAGAGAAAAGTCCGTGGCGTACAAATATTAATGTTGTTTACTGTGCGTTAAGTTTTATTCAGTCAAACTTCTAGAATTCTTTCCAAGTCAAGAAGTGAAATTTTGATAGTATCGGGGAATATCCATTTGATGAAATCCGACTATAAGAAATAGAATAATCGCATCTTTGTAAGATTGGTGGTTGCGGTTAAAACATGTGCACAATTCATGCAACTGCTAAAATATCAATAAGCAGTAATATAGTTTTGGCCGTAACTATGGCTTTAAAATATTATTGTCCCCTCAGGAAAATATAAAATATGGTTAAAAGACGGTTGAGAACCCTATACATTGCACTCAGTGAACGGTTTGAAAATTTTATGTACAACGTTTCTAGTAAATTTGCTTGGCTATTTTTATTAAAGTTTTTTTCATCTTTTTGTACGTTTGAATTGAAAAATATAATAAAATTATTGTTTGAATTGAGGGAAAAGACCATTTAGAAGATAAAAAATTCGGGTTTTTTCGTTTTTTTTTCATGTAGAGAATGCTTATGGAAATTTGTAACTTCGTGTGTTTTTTTATTAGATATTTTAAGTATGCAAAAATATGTTTTTATTTTTTTTTAAACGCGAATGGCCAGTCGCGTATATCGATATTCAGAGGAAGTCGCTCAAAAAGTTTCCGCACTGCTGGAGTTCCCCCTCACGCTATAATTGTCTGAAACAAAAAATTCAAAATGATTCTTAAAGGAGACACTCATACGCTGTCGGTGAAGTCGGATTTTTGAAATATATGCAATATTTAAGAAATGGCAGCTTAATAAAGTCAATTTTGTGATTCTTCATGAAACTTTTACTATATTTAAGTGCAAAAGTACGTTTCATTTTTGGAATTAAAATATTATTTAGGTTCACCGACAAACTGATGGTACAAGGAAGATGTGCTACAAATTTTATTAAAATCGGTTGAATAGTTTTTGAGTAATCACTCCAGCAGTTGGGAAAATACAGCTTTGAGAAAATCGCTCTCAAAGTTTCAACAATGGAATACTTGATTATTTTGATGTCTTACCGGCTAATCCGCGATTCCAGCGCTATACAGGATTCCTTCGGCTTCCCTGTAAAACCGATTTTCCTGCTGCTGCTGCTCTCTACGGGCTTTCCGACCCGAAATTCAATAAACCGACGAGTCAACAGTGGATTCTAACACACTTCATCAGAGCTCGCATTAAAAAGTGTTTTGGCACTGGCACTTGGCCTCTGTTATTTTCCATATAACAATTAATATGCTGGTTTCGGAAAAATGTTCTCTTCCGTGGAGGTCTCTTGGGCGTTGCATGAGAACCTGTTAGGTACGCGGACATTTTGAGAAGTCCTAAGTTCACAACTGGCCCCGGGTATTTTAAAGTAACTACAACAGTGCAGCCAGATCGCGCGCAAAAGTTATCCTCTCTCTAGTCTCTTACGCGCCCATCACGCAATCATAGTAGCGCGTGTCCGTGAGCGAGCGACGCTCGGACATCATCGGTAAGAGCCAAGCGCGGTCGAAGTTTCCCGACCGCGCCTTCGGCAGCTACACCAATACATGGACGCTGAGCACGTTCATGTGCGGCCAAGCCGAAACGAAGGCTTCGACGGAAAAAGCAATGTGAGCACGACTCGCGCGTGCCGTCGGGTAACGTCACGCGCGAGGCTCTTAGATGATTTCAATGCTTATTTAGCTCTTGATTCTCTGCGTTATTAATGTATACAAAAAAATGTATCGCACACTCTGATCGCTTATTTTTTTAGTTTATACTGTAGCGAGTAGGTTGTTTGAATTTTACCGCGTAATAGATGGCGTAAGCGTGTACATTGCGGATATAGATGTCGCGACGATACTGGAGCAGAGGAAAAGGAAGACCGTAGTCGGATTCCCTCTCTCACTCTGAAGGAAGCCGTAAACGAAGGGGGACGTGTTTTAACGCGATCGACCACGTTCCTCGCCCAAATTTGCAAAAAGATCGTTACGAAATTATAGAATACCAAAATGGTCGGAAGTTATTTTTTGGCACAAATTTAGTGTCGAGCATTCGTGTCCAAATGGACGAAGCCCGTGAGCCCCGCAGTCGGCCACGGGTTCATATCGCCACGGTCGATCACGGAGTCCCTGACAAGCCGCACGATCCTGGAGCGTGGCGGCCATTTTACATAGCCGTTTTCGCGTCGATTCGTCCAAAAGGACGAATCGTGACCGTGAGCCACGCAATCGGCCACGGGTCCATCTCGAGAAAATCGACATCAGAGTTCGAAAGAGGAATTTAGGGCTCCCGTATAACCTAAATGATCCGGAGAATAGCTGCCGTGTAATACGACATGTCTCTCCTGCCACAAGTGTCTGCGTCGAGAGTCACCACGAGGGCCTCCCGTTGAAGTCGAATCGATCGGACCGACATCACGCTGAAAAGGCCTCTGTTGGGCCACGGGAACATATCGGAGTCGACGGAGTTTGATTGCGGCCGATGCGGCGTGTAAGTTCGCCGAAATGAGGACACGAACGTATGTATGGATAGTGTAAAATAGACGCGCTCCAAAGCGTCGCGCCCGTTGGAAAAGAATGTGTCGCGCAATGACGAGCGCCCGTTAAAATGGATGCCCACCAGTAATTCAGGGCAATGCCCTGAAAATCGTTTAAGATAGATGGCAAAAGATTCACCTTCGCGTAACGTACTTTTCGTGTGTTTCAAAGATTCCCAGCGTAACGTAATTCGCTAATTGTGAAATATTGTCGGTAGTATGGAAATGTGAAATTTTGTCTGCGTACGCGCATCTTTATATTTCGTTATCGGTTATTCCCAGCGTAACGTAATTCGCTGATTGTGAAATATTGTCGTTAGTATTGAAATGTGAAATTTTGTCTGCGTACGCGCATCTTGATATTTCGTCAGTTGTGATTTCCAGCGTTAACGTACTTCGCGTAGACTCAAATAGGCATAATTTATCGAATTGATCAATGGTATCCCCATGGGGTTTCCCGCAATGCGAATCGAGCACCTCGACAGGTGTACCGAGTCTTAACGGCGGAACGGGCCGAATACCCGAGGGTTTGCGTAGCTCAGCGGCGCAGGACATAGGCCTCGCTTTCCTTCGGAGATATGTCTCCGGCAGACCCAAACATAATTTTTTGATAACCTAGACATGTTTCAACAAAGACTGAGGGAATAAATTATATTGGTGAGAAGAAGTTTAAAAGAAATACATGATATCGAATAATTGTATTGAATGCCTTATAATAAATAGGAAATTCGTTACAATACGTTAATTTAAATATAATAATAAATCTAAATTACAACTTATTTATCTTTCAAAAAAAAATTTTACGCTTTACTCACACCCGTCCTTATGCCAAATAAATTATAATTCATAAGAGTAAGCGGAAATATATTTATATTCGTATTATTATATTCATTCTCATATACTTTCATCAAGCGATAAAGCATTATCCCCAAAAACAAGGCAATCATCCATCCGGCCGCGAATCGTAAGTACCAGAAAGTGCACATATACTACAAGCGATGAGATGGTCCCGTTGGTCGCGTGCCTGATTTCGGTCCGCAGGGGCGCGGAATCGTTCCCCGCGCTCAGTGTTTTTTTTTCTTTAATTTTTATTTAGTTATTCGGTGACCGAATTTCGGAACGCTACCAACGGGACCATCTCATAGCTTGTAGTATATGTGCACTTTCTGGTACTTACGATTCGCGGCCGGATGGATGATTGGCTTGTTTTTGGGGATAATGCTTTAACGCTTGATGAAAGTATGAGAATTAATATAATAATACGAATATAAATATATTTCCGCTTACTTTTATGAATTATAATTTATTTGGCATTAAGACGGGTGTGAGTAAAGCGTATACAATTTTTTAGAAGATAAATAAGTTATAATTTAGATTATTTATTATATTTAAATTAACGTATGAACTAAAAAAATAAGCGATCAGAGTGCGCGATACATTTTTTTGTATACATTAATAACGCAGAGAATCAAGAGCTAAATGAGCATTGAAATCATCTAAAAGCCTCGCGCGTGCCGTCGGGTGACGTCACGCGCGAGTCGTACTCAGATTGCTTTTTCCCTCGAAGCCTTCGTTTCGGCTTGACCGCACATGAACGTGCTCAGCGTCCATGTATTGGTGTAGCTGCCGAAGGCGCGGTGGGGAAACTTCGACGGCGCTCGGCTCTTTCCGAAGATGTCCGAGCCCCGCTCGCTCACGGACACGCGCTACTATGATTGTGTGATGGGCGTGTAAGAGACTAGAGAGGGGGTAACTTTTAGGCGCGATCTGGCTGCACTGGCTCTAACCTGCTAAGCATTCGACTTATATTCTCGTCCGTCGGAAGTCGGAAAAAAGCATTTGTACAGGCTCTAACCTGTCAAAGCTCTCAAAAAATATACGTGCTCTCTCTCGGAAGAAAAAGTTCTCGTACAGGCTCTAACCTGTTACGAGACCCAATAAAACTCTTCCCGCGGATGAATTAGAGCGCTTGGTTAGGCTCTAACCGACCAAGTGTCTCGAGAAACGGAACCTGCTTGGATTCATCAAATTACAACTCAGGAAGGTCTAACCCGACCGAGGAAGGGCGTAGCCCGTGTAAATTAAAAGAGCGTCGTTCACACAGGCTCTTACCTGGAAACGTCACTCTCCATCAGCTGATAAGGATTATTTCGCTCACAACAGGTCACCATTACGGGACCGATTCCGAATCAGCGGATGCAAGCGACAACAGAGAGAAACGTTCGAACTCAAGTTATCACAATGGAGACCGCGCTGGTGTAGCTTCTTCGCGGGTAAACACCGCTCACAGGGAACCCTCGCCTCAGAAGGAAGGATCCTTTCATGACATCTACCTGTTAGAGGAACCAGAGGAAAACCCAATATCGATCGAACAGGAGGATCGTCAATTCGCGGCAAAAATCCCTAATGAACTAATGGTCCGTTGGGAAGAAATTTTGAAAAATGGATTGCCGGCAGAGGAGCGAGAAAATCTAGTAAAAAATATCCGCCTCCGGAAAATGCTATTTTCATAGACCCGCCAGTTATTAATCTGAAAATCAAGGCAACCCTTGCTGGAAATGCAGCCAAAAGGGATAAAAGAATTGTCATTAAGCAAAAGAAGGTCGCAGCAGCCATAGCAGCGTCTATCGTGAAATCATTAGTGGCGAAAAAGACGAACTAAATATTCTTGAGAAACTCATCGACGCAGGACGAATCCTCACGGATTTACAACGTGACGAATCCTTGATACGCCGAAGCCTAATCCGCGCAAATATTAATACATCATTTAAGGATGTTCTTAATGCTTCTGTACCGGATGAATGGCTATTCGAAAAGCAGATTGAAGATAGAGTCAAGGCTGCAAAGACTCTGCAAAATACGTCAAAGGAATTAAGGATTCCGCAAAAGACGTCGACTAACACAAACTAAAAAAACCTCCGAGCCCCGCCGCGTCGCACTCCAGGTGGACAACACCAAGAGGCGTCGGATCAGGGCAGGAAAAGACTGACAACACTGGAACGTTTTCGGAATTCTCCAAACACCTCGTGGAACCGACGGTGAGAGGATCGTCAATTTCCGAAACGAGAGGGTCTGTCGAGTCGGAGATGGTAGAAGGGAACGTGAGTCTAATTTCGGGTCGCTTGCGATTATTTAAGCATAGATGGAGAGAATTTCCGACCGATTGATTGATTCTATCATGGATAGAAGGATATCGAATTCCATTTGAGTCCAATCCCATTCAGAAAAATATTTCGGAGCCTCAAAGATCGGGAAAAGTGCAAAAGGTCTAAGCTAATAGATTAACTAAAAAGGAAAGGGGCTATCCGTCCGTGTGGTAAATCATCAGGACAATTTATTTCTGATATTTTTTGGATTCCAAAACCAGATGGGACGAAACGTTTCATTTTAAATCTTAAAAACTGAATGAATTTGTCAAGACAATTCATTTTAAGCTGGAAGACAGAAAAGCGGCTATGAATCTCATTGAAGAAGGCTCCTTTCTTGCAACAATGGATCTGCATCATGCGTATTACACGATCTCTATCGCAGAACCAGATCGAAAGTTCCGGAGATTTAATTGTAACCATCAGCTATATGAGTTTGTATGCTTACCATTCGGTCTAGCTACTGCACCTTACACGTTCACTAAGATCCTCAAACCTATCGTAGGGGAGCTACGTAAGAAGGGCCTCCTTTTGGTAGTTTACTTGGATGATATCCTAATAATTGGAAAATATTTAAAGAATGTGAGAAAAATGTACAAGAAGTTCGCGCACTTTTACAAAGGCTAGGTTTCATTTTGAATGAGGAAAAATGTAAATTATTACCAGTCAAACGATACAGGTTATTGGGCTTTAGTTTTGATTCCGAAAAGATGATTCTAGAACTTCTAGAGGACAAAAGAAGTGCAATAGAAAATCTAATTGGAAAATTTCAGGAAAAAACTTCATGTACGATTCGTGAGTTTGCGCAATTTCTGGGGACCCTGGTGTCGGTTTGTCCGACCATAAAATACGGTCTGGGCCATACTTGAATATTTGAGAGAATTCGATATCTGGCTCTGAAAAACAATTCTGGCTGTTACGAGAGCGTAATGACGATCCCGAACTCGTTACAACCAGAATTTACCTGGGGGTTATAAGCCATACCCTACAACTCATTTAAAACGAAAAAATGTAAGTATGAAAGTTTTAGCGATACTTCTCTAACTGGATGGGGAGCAATTTGCGGGGAGAAAGAACGCATGGATTTTGGAACCAGGAAGAAAGATCACTTTACATAAATATATTAGAGTTGACGGCGGCCTTCTCTGCGCTAAAATGTTTCATTAAAGAGGAAAGCGATACTAAAATTCTTTTTCGAATGGATAATACAACTGCGATCGCGTATATTAACAAGATGGGTGGTATCCGATTCAAAAAATTAAATGCCTTAACGAGAAGTATCTCGGAATGGTGCGAACGACGTCAGATTTGGCTTACGGCTACTTACATTAATACTAAAGACAATATCGAGGCCGATTTCGAGTCAAGAAGATTAGACAATGAAACAGAATACAGTTTAGCAGATTGGGCCTTCGATGACATAGTTGTCGCGGGTGGGCAACCAGATATCGATTTATTTGCTTCACGCGTCAATACAAAATGCAATCGATACGTGTCGAGGATTCGAGATCCACAGAGCGAAGCGGTAGATGCGTTCACGCTCGATTGGTCGCAGTTCTCTCTTTTCAACGTATTTCCTCCGTTTGCACTCGTACTTCGAGTGTTGAAGAAAGTGAAAGAGGAAGGAGCAAAGGGTATCATGGCCGTACCGGATTGGCCGTCCCAACCGTGGTATCCACAGTTTCACTCTCTTGTTACCGGTAAAATAATCAAGATTAGTCCTAAGGAATCACTACTCCGGTCACTCAACAGGGATCCTCATCCACTGTGGAAACAGCTTACCCTGGTGGCCGGGGTTGTTTGCGGAAAGCGTTTGAAATAGGCAATATTCCAGAAAAAGCTAGGGACATTATGATCAACTCGATACGACAATTGTCGCTAAAGCAATATGATAGTTCCCTACGAAAATGGCGGAAATTCTGTATCAAAGAAAAGATCGATCCATATGAGCCATCGACTACGGATGTTTTTCAGGCATTAGCAGAGCAATTTAAAGGAGGAGCTGCCTACAGCAGGCTTAATACTCTTCGATCGGCCATATCTTTGCTTGTCGGGCAATATATTGGCCAGAACTACAACATTTGAAGATTATTTAAAGGAATAGCTCAGACTCGTCCACCAAAATCTAAATATAATCGTACGTGGGAACCACACGTAGTGCTGAACTTTTTGAAGAGCCTGGGGAAGAACGAAGACATGCCTTTGGAAAAATTGGCAATGAAGACCGTCACACTGCTTGCGTTGGTCACAGGTCAAAGAATGCAAACATTGGCCTTAATCTACCTGGAAAATATAAAATGGCAAGGGGATTATGGATTGAGATTCCAGATAGAATCAAAACATCGGGACTAAATGAGAAACAACCCCTTTTGAAATTACCAGTATTCGAAGATGAAAAAAACCATTTGTCCAGTTACAACCGTACAGAGCTACATCGATCGAACTAAAGGAAATAGAGGAACTTACCAATCACTTTTTATCACGGCAAAAAGACCGTATAAACGTGTTGGATCTCAGACTCTGAGTAGATGGGTAAAGAAGGTGCTTGGTGAAAGTGGAATTGATATACAGATCTTCGTGACTCATAGCGCCAGAGATGCGTCCTCATCTACTGCTAAAGCAAAAGGAGTAAGCATTGACGTTATTAGGGGAACGGTTGGCTGGTCTCATAAATCAGAAACATTTGCAAGATTTTACGATCGCCCTATAACACAAGATAACAATTCTTATGTAAGGGCAATCCTTGAAAATTGACAAAATGACGTTTATTTCCTAATTCGTGTCTATGGCAAAACTGTTAAACAGACGCAGATAAAATAAAACGCCACAACAACTTTAAACATCTACACGATGATCTTGAGGAAGAGGCGCAAAATAGAGTTGAACGATTAAACGAACTTACCTGTAAGTGATGTTTGACCGTAATTGTATGTAGCGCCTCTTCCGAAAGATCAGAGTCCCTCCCGAATTATGTACAAGAAGCTTTTGTACATAACCATCTCCGTTCGGATGATATCCCAGTGTGGTTGTGGCTACTTTAATGAAATGAAGAAACAGAGGAAGCGGAGGGGTTCATTGCCTACTAATAACAAAGTTTGAATACATGGTTACTCTGGCAACGAATAGGGGTACTACACGATGATCTTTCGGAATTACATACATTTACGTATGTACATACAATTACTACATACAATTACGTTCAAACATCACTTACAGGTAAGTTCGTTTAATCGTTCAATTTTCATAAGCAAGTAGGTATCAGTTCAAGGTAAGATTGTTATCGAGTTGTGTGTACAATTTTAACACGGTCGGTCAATTTGTTCAAAGTTATCTCCGAAAACGTAAAGTAGTTTAGACAAAACGGTGTTTAAAGTTTCAAACTACAAAAACTCGATCATTTTAGTAACTTACTGCCAAATCAGCGATTCTAGGGCCATACAATAGTCCTTCAGCTTTTCCATAAAGCCGATTTTGTTCCTGCAGCTGCTCTTTTCGGGCTTTACGAGCTTTTTTCATGGATGATAAGCTGCGCCCCTCCTGACGAGTCACTCGATACTGATCCATATTGGCAGCATGCATTTTGGTTTTCTGCCCAATTTTAATATCCAAAGTACTCATGGTGCAAAAAATCGCATTATACCCGTCATCAAACAGTCCTACGACTAAATATGCAGCAATTTCAACAATGGTAAGGTCGAAATGCAGATGCTTTGGGGCAAAGCGCCGGACGGTCGAATAAAGTTTTGGTTCGCATTCCTTGAGTACATTATCGTGGGGCAGGTCTTCATAAATAGAAAGAATATGCTTTTGCACGTGCGGATGAAGTGGTGCGGGATGATCCAAAAGTTTCAAATTTTCTGCATATTTTTGCTATTATTTTATGAATACCTCTTTGATTGGGTCCACCGCCATTTTTCCCGCAGAGCATTCGTGATTTTTGACGCACCCTTTCTCATTCTTTTCATACCACTGGAGATATTCGGGAGTATACTTTTAGTGTTTCCAGAATGTACAAGCTCTTTTAATAGCTGCTAATAGCTACGACAGTAACTACTTTTGAGGAGTGAGATGCAGTCAGAATATTCACAAAATAGATTTTTTAACATTGTCTTGAAGTACGATGTTTCAAAAATATTCCCTGAACATTTTAAATCAATCGGATGAATAGTTCCCGGGATATCCCGCAATTAGTGAAGGAGCGTCGTGGCAGGTAGCAGACGGCAGCTGCAAGCAGCTCGATTCTTACGAGCAAGATTATCGTCCTTTACCTCTAATTGTTATGGATGCCATAAAACGAATGCATGAAGATCTGAGTAATAATAATTTACTCTCTAGGTGTGTCGGTGGCTTCAATTAAGACAATGACAAAAGCTTCAATCACCTAATTTGGAAAATAAGCCCAAAAACAGTGTGTAGTAGCAGTACTATTGTAGACATTGCTGCATATGTTGCTGCCTGTGGATGCTGGAAGGGCGGCGATGGGACGTAGCGTGGAGGTATCTATTCGTATCCGTTGGCTTCCAGTAAACTTTATGGCCCAAAGTGCCATCGCTTTTCCGTTGAACCAGTACATCCAGAAAAGGAATTTGATATTCCTGTTCTATCTCCATGGGATACTTATATTTGGGTGGCTAGCGCGACAGATCGTTCAGGGTTTGCTGTGATATCAAGTATCCGAATTTCGATCTGCATTGGGTTGGAAGTGAAAAATTTACGGTATAGACCATCGCCGGAAGCTTCTGAACACGTGAGAAAATAAAGCATCGGGTAAAGTAGTCGACACGAAGCAAACAATCGATAGCCGCGAAAATCGGGAAAGTGAGGTTAGAGTCCCACAAAATAAACATGGGCAGTAAGGGTCCAACAACGCGCCAACACTCGAGATCGAAAGGGGAAACAAAAATAACGGACCATTTGACAAGGAAAGCCCCGACGAGAAGTAATGACTTAGCCGACAACAATGCGAACCGGATCCAGGCTTCAAACTCGCAAAGAGATAGTTTCTCGGCCGATTTTAGCGAGGTTATGGTAATGCTGCGCAACCTAACCGCTGACGTGAAAGAAATCAAGAACGAATATTCAGCATTCAAGCAGGCGCTGGAAACATTTCATGTTACGAATGGAGAACACAGAATGAAAATGCTGAAATTAAAGGCAGAAAACGAGGCGCTAAAAAACAAGATTCTTAAGCTGGAAAAAAATGATGAATTGCGAGAGAAGGGAAGCAGAAAGAAAAACGTGGTGATTCGTGGTCTCGAAGTGGATGAGAGTAGCATGGAAAGGAAAGTAAATGAGCGATGGAATAAAAGAAGTGTTTCCGATAAAAAACGCCGGCCGCGTCAATCTGATCATCGTCAAATTAAGAAACGTGGCGACAAAAAACAAACTCATGGCAAACAAGAGGAACTTGGCGGGCTCGCCAATTTCGATAAACAATGACACGACATTCGCCGAAAGAGAAATTCAAAGGGAAATCGCTCACACCGCCAAGATGGAACGACAACTAGGCAACAACGTGAGAATTGGATATAAAAAGCTGTTGATAAACGATCGGGCATTCGTATGGAAAGATGGCTCGGGCCTGGTAGAGCTTTTTCGTCAAAACGGTTCGTTCTCCCACTCTACGCCGCACCAATAGTTCGACAACGGTTACCGATAGAGCACAACGCAGCGACAACAACGAGATCGACAAGCTACCTGTTTTACCGACTGAGGAGGACAACTTCACCCTACCCATGACTTCGAGAGCGCTGGAGTGCAATACAGCAGCGACACCGTGCGCAAAAGAACGAGATACTTCTGAAAAAATTCACGCAGCAACCGTCGAAGACGCGTCGCAAATAATATACCAGGGAATAGTGTTTTGGAATGTGCATGGTATTAAAACCTTTTTCGACAGCGTGTTATATTTGGAAGAGGTTAACTTATCGGGACTAGCAATAATATGTGTTAGTGAAACATGGTGCCTAGACGATATAATCCACACACCAAAAGTTTTCGAAAAATTTGGAGTTATTGCGAGCCGCGCTTCGCGGGATCATACGGTGGGAAGAGCTAGTGGCGGGCTAGGCGTATTTTTTAACAAGAATATAGTATCGGAGTGTTCTCTTTTAGATAAATCGGATATGTGGATAGCCGCAAAATGTGAGATAAACGGAAGATCATTTATTCTGATCAATGTATACTTAAGGGAACATTATTATAATGATAGGTTAGAATTACTGTCAAGCTATCTCCAAAGTCTGTTGGAAACATATAAATGGCCAATGTTGGTAGAAGGGGATTTTAATGCGAGAATTGGGGATTTAAACCAGCTCGATGAGAACGTGACAGCAGGAACAAGATTCACAGGCCTTCGATATTCTTGTGATGACAAAGTGAATAGAAATGGCACAGCGTTACTAGATAATTTTGAAAACCTTGGATTGCTAACATTAAACGGCCGTTCTATAGCAGATAAAAAAGGGGGGTTTACGTTTTGGGGCAAAAGTAATACGACTATCGACTATGCATGGACCAACAACCTGGGTCTTGAATTGTTCACCGACCTCTCGATTTTAAACATGGGTATCTTAGATCATTCCCCCATAATGGTCGAGATAAACGCATACGAAGTACCCTCTCACGAAAATATCTTGATTCCCGATCATTTGCCCCTAATTCTCAAATGGAATACAGAAAAATTTGAGGATTACAGTATGCATATGAAACAGTTACTCTACACAGATACGGTAGACGAAAGTACAGAATCACAAAATACGAGACTAATTGAAGCAATTAACGTTACGGCGAAGGAACTCGGTATGGTCTACCAACCGAAAACTAACTCCAGGTTTAATGAACCTTGGTTCAACAAGGACTGTCGCTAAGCTAAAGCTCGTAGAAATCGAGCATACCGGAGATGGATAATAAGAAAAAATTGCTCTGACCTGACGGAATATACACAATCTCGCAAAGAATACATAAAACTCATCAAGGCACGGAAAAAAGAGTTTCTGCTCGAAATGCAACGAGCGTTAACTTGTACCCACGATGCAAACACTTTCTGGTCAACTTTCAAACGTTTCAAGCCGAGAAATTTCCACCCTTGTCCTATTCCTATAGCGGATTGGCATAAATTCGATGAGGATCGTATGCCCCCCAAAGATCTAGTGTCGAGAAACTTCATTGAGCATAGAGTTCCCTTGTTAGACGATGAAGTGACATTAAACGAAGTAATGGCTGTACTAGCAAGAGTCAAGAACGAAAAGGCCCCGGGCCCAGACAAGATACCATCTGAATTTTATAAAGCTCTGCCCAACGAATGGTTAATGCGTATCACGGCTCTTTTGAATAAGGTCCTCTCTACTGCTAGCGTTCCATCCGACTGGGAAAAGTCAGAAATAATTCTGTTTCATAAAAAGGGCGATACAAATGACCCGCTAAACTATAGCGGAATCGCGCTGGCTAATTCGATAGCGAAGATATTCACCACGATAATCGCAAGAAGACTAAGTCTGTGGTGTGAAAGATATCATATTTTACCGGAAGCGCAGGCGGGATTCCGGAATAAGCGTGCCTGCGACGATAATATCTTTATACTTAATGCCAAGATCGGCTTAGCTCTGTCGGAACCACAAACCAAACTTTACGCATTCTTCGTGGACTTCAAGCGGGCTTTTGACTCTGTGGTACATGGGATACTGTGGGACAAGTTGCACATGACCGGTGTCAGTACAAAGTTGATTAACACCCTACAGAACTTTTACAGAGCAGCATCATTCAAAGTAAGACTAAACCAAAGAAATAAAACAAATTATATAGAAGCAACCCAAGGGGTACTGCAAGGGGATCCGGCTAGCCCAATGTTGTTTTCGCTGCTATTGTCGGATATCGATACATTTTTTATTGCTAACGGCCATGAAAGAATCAATGAAAGAATAGAGATTCTACTTTTCGCAGACGACCTTATTCTGCTTGCGAGTGATGTGTTAGAGCTACAGAGAAAACTAGATACCCTAGCAGATTACTGCACCAAAAACGGTCTTGAAATGAATGAAAAGAAAACTAAGATCATGGTCTTTCAGAAAGCGGGTCGAATTAAAAGGATACGCCCGTTAAAGTACAACGGTAACGAATTAGCTGTAGTAGATAAGTACACGTATTTGGGTGTCCCTTTTGTGCGCTCAGGCCTGCACAATGAAGCTTGCAAACAATTTATATCAAAAGCGAAAATCGCTCTAGGCACTATATGGGGATCAATGATAATAACAAAATCCAATAGTTGGGCCGCGAGGAAAAAATTATTAAACGCAGTTGTCAACTCTTCGCTTTTATATGCTTCCAATGTTTGGGGGCTAAAGCACTGCGACGAGCTGGATATCATACAGCGACGATTTTATAAAAACCTACTGGCGATACCGCATTGCACTCCAGGCTACCTACTTAGATTAGAAACAGGGAGCTCTACAATCACACCGTTAATACTGAAAAGGACCCTAATGTTCTTAATAAAGTTACTCGAAATGCCTCCGCAGCGCTTCCCAAGAATCTGCCTAGATCAGCTAGTTGGTCTACACAGCTCAGATAAAAATGTTTTGAAATACAACTGGTACTCATGCGTACGAGAGCTATTGTGCAAGGCGGATTCAGCGCATATTTTAGAAACTGTAACGCCCGCTGGGATTAGGAGCCACATGAACGCAATCCTAGAAAACACAATACAAAAACAATTTCATTCGGATGTAATCAGAGCCTTGCGATCGTCATATACCCCTTTCTACAAGCAGATAAAGCAACTCAACGAACTCAAATGCGAAAATTATCTCAGATCTAATATGCCGCTCCCGTGGATAAGACTAATTGCACAAAGTCGACTTGCCGGCTCAAATCAAACAATATTTAGATATAAAAAGTACAATTATAAACTAGATCACGGTCAAATATGCCCAACCTGTAACAGGCAAGACCCGGATACGTTTGAACACATGCTGCTAGAATGTCCTATATATGAACCGCTTCGAAGCCAATATCTCGAGCCAGAGCAATTTCCTATTATGCTAGAATGTACACACAACGAAAAGGCACAAAAATTAGCATACTATATACTGGCGTCCTGCAAACTAAGAGCCATCTTGTTAAGTTAGGCAATTAATGTAAGCAATGTCCCTCAGTACAGCTATTATGATAAGCGTTAATATTAAGTCACCGTATACGCATGAAGACGTATTGAACACCATGTCCCCTTTGTAATAGGTGTACACACCTCTGAACAAATAAAATAACAAATACAAACAAACAATATCTCCATGGTCAATTGAATCTTGGGGTGCTGGGAGTTGAGGAAGGTTAAGAAATGATTGAGGTTTCTTTGCCGTGACTCCAAATGACGAAGGTGTCATCTACATATCGGAACCAGGTGGAGGGCTTGAGGGAAGCTTCTTGCAGAATTCTGTTCTCGAAGTTCTCCATAAAGATGTTGGTGATGATAGGGGAAATAGGGGAACCCATGGCTGCGCCTGAAGTTTGTTCATAAAACTGGGATTGAAATTGGAAGTATGTAGAGTTTAGGCAATGTTCTATGAGGGGCAGTAGGTGAGGGGCAACTTTTTTGGAATTTTTAACTATGCTTAGGGTTTCGTTGGTTGGGACGTTTGTAAACAGGGATACAACATCGAAACTCAGTAAAATGTCTTCTGGTTGTACCTTGATAGACTGGATCTTGTTTACAAAATCCCGGGAGTTTTGGATATAGGAGTTGTTGAGGCCTACGAGTTCCTGCAAAGGTTTGCAGAGAAAACGTGCCAAGTGATATGTAGGACTGCCTATGTTCCTAACAATGGGCCTTAGTGGGATATTGTTTTTGTGTATTTTTGGCAGACCGTAAAGCCTGGGTGCCCCCATGGAAATTTATATACGCAAAAATATACTGCAAATTTATTTTATTAATAATTGTAATATATGTGAAATGTATGCCATATATTGAAAATATATGTTGCATATATGTGCCAAATTCTCATTTTCGCAACGTTTTTATATATGAGATGTATATGCGTGGTATTACTGTATATCAATGTATCATATATCAATGATATATGTAGCATTTACCCTGCATATATACCACATATATTTCGCATATATGTTGCATGCACACTGCATACATACCACATACATACTGCATAAATGGTACATATACGCCACATATACACAGATATGCGTAGCATATCTGTATATAGTGTTTATATGTAATAGTGTACTTTAACTGTGAGTCAAGTTTTTTTGAGTTTAAGTTTTAAGTTTTATTAAGTTTAACTGTAATAGTGTTTATACACAGCATATATTTCTCGTCAGGAATATGTATCAAAAATGTATGCGTCATATATGACGCATAAATGACACATATATGAGTCATATTTGACGCATACATTTTTTATATATTTTTCTGACAAAAAAATAGATTGAAAATATATCGAAAATATATGCGTCGTATATGCCTCATATATGCATCATATATAGCGTTCATACGTAGCATATATTTTTTCGGTCAGCAAAATATATCGAAAACATATGGGTCATATATGCGTCACATATTTGGTGCATATATACTGAGTATATACGCATTATTCTATTTTTCGTCACTATATATGCGACCGATATATATATATATATATATATATATATATATATATGTAGCATATATTTTACATACATACATTTCCATGGGGAGGGGGGGGGGGGGGGTAGGGATTCCTTGGGTGTAAGGGCTTTGGTTAGGTTTTCCGATAGACCAGCCTTCTTTAGAAGTGTTGTTGTTTTCTTTTCTACACTCGATGTGGGGTCACGTGATAATTTCTTGTACGTGTTGGTCTCCTCGAGCTGGTTCATAATTTTACTGCAGTAGTCCCTTTTATCCATGATGACAGTTGCATTCCCTTTGTCAGCTGGTAGTATTAAAATGTCCTTGTTTTTCTTCAAATTGTGAAGTGCAAGGTGTTCTTCCTTCGTGATATTCTGCTGCGGAGGTTTTGCCTTGTGTAGAATATTGCTTATCCGTTTCCTGATGTCGTTGCCAGTATCCAGTGGGAGACGATAGATGGCAGTTTCCACCTGGCTGATGATTTCTCTGGTCGGAATTTCTGTCGGTGTAATGGCGAAATTGTGCCCGTTTGCGAGGAACGAAGTTTCGGATGCGGAGAGTGTATGGTTACTTAGGTTTTCACTGTGTGGGTTAGGATGGGCTGTGGACATAGTTTCCTGAATTTTTTTATTTGATTCTTGGATCTGAAATAAATGGATCGGATAATAATAATGAGCGTGAAATAATGTCTTCCATTATTTGGGCTCGGGAACACTTTCTTGCAAAAATCTTCATGAAATTTTTAAATGTATATATTAGTAGACTCTTGAGCGTCTTCACACAATTGTCATATTGGCAATACCGATGAGTTTATCACTTCTGCGCCATGAATTAATACCTTATGTACCAAAGTTGGCATGTAGAACAACGGATATGATTGCACAAAGTAGCGAGCTGTCTGTAAGGCATAATCTTAAAATTTTATGAAATCGATTTCATGGCCACTCGAAACTGTCTGCAATCTCACATGGAAACGCTTAATCAATTCCTCGTCAACCCCTGTAATAGCAGCAGAAATGATTGAATTTTCGAAAAATCGTCGAGCGGTATTCCCATCATTCAAGCTACCGAAACGCGGCTTTGGTTGATCGACTATTAGACCCAATTCGATACGGAAACCCTTCTGTATATTTGTTTTTCGTATTCTTATTTGTTCCTTTTCCTTATGACTACGCGCTTGCCACTTTTTTATTTCAAGCTTATATGCTATATGAAAACAACATTCGAAAAACCGTATCCATGCATGCAAAGTTAATAACCGAAACTGTGAATGATCTTCAGATACTTCCTTTTCTAGAATTGCATCGATGTTGTTAAAGTCTTTTGAAGTTGCTTTGTATAAATAGCATCGTCGACTAGACGTATTATGCCTATAGCATTACAAACTTTACCGTCTACCATGGTGAGAGCAAGTCGAAAAGAAACTCTTATTTCTTTTCAATGTATGATCTTTCGAAAGGGACACGGTTGTTATCTTGCTGTTTAATATAATCCATTTCCTCACGAGTGGCTTCAGGATTCTCGTGAAAAAATTGGATCCTCATTGGTCTACAAAAGCGAGAAAATGACGGCCTCGGATTTTTCCATACAACAAGTCTAGCGTTTGATTCTTGGTCGTCTGATAAAAGCTGCAGTGGAATGATTGAGGCAAAAAAAATATTAGCATCGGACTTGCTTCCATCGTCATTGGTGAACTTTTGCTTGTACGTACTTTCGCCAGAAGTGCTATCGTAGCCCCACTTACAAATTAAATTCAAGTTACTAACATTTTCAGGGGACAAACTTTTGAAAACATCCATTGGTGTTAATAATATTCTATCAGCTGTGTGATTCAGCAAAGCCTGCAATTTTACCTCAGCACTACATTCATTGACACAAATATTTTACTTCGGCGGATAACATTTGAGCTTGGTATGATATGGCAATTTATACGGTTGATATAAATTACAGCTGTTCTCTTTGCTTCTATTGCGAAGCCCCTGATATTGTTATGGCGATCATTTTAGTTTCACTATGAGCGATAGAGCAGCATCGGCAGATGAAGTCGTTTCTTGAATCGCATCTATGGACTCCTCATACTTCTTAGCTTTAGATGGGATCCCCAATCCCATATCACGGACAAATTTCGCAGCATCTGATTTCCCAGATGAACGAAAGCTCATTTGAGTCGCATGCTTCAATTCTTCCATACTATGTCTTGCGCGTCATTCTTCCGTCCTTCTTCGTTTTGTCCGGTCACTAGACTTTGCAAATTCTGAAGAAGGCCGATCCAGATTATGGGATTTTTCTGAAGATTGTTTAGTTTCTTCAAAAGAAACAAACACGCTCAACCATTCAGAATATTTGTGCAGACCTTTGCCTTCAGTTCTTGATATTTGCTGCCACTTTTTATGCACGTCATGCAACAACTTGCGGAGGACAGCTTTTGCATTGTCTGATAGAGGAAAGAGGCGTTACAATTTAGTAGACATGAAATTTTCAATCACTGCATATTTTTCAGTCGCTTTGTCATTCAAATGACCTTTCAATGTCAAAAAAATGTCCTCTCTTGTCAGGCCACATGCTTCACGTTCATCAGCGACAGATTCTAAAGTTGGAAAATATAATATTGTTATGTCGAAAAATGGATTTGTCTTAGTTACGAAGGTCGGTGGCCAGCTTGGCTTCGCAGCGCGGTTTTTAGATGCGAGGACGCGGTTGACACTCTAATCGAATCGCGAAGAAGATTTATTCAACGGAGCTGGTTACAATATTCGGCCAGTACAGTTTAGGAGTTAATGCTTTTAGAACTATCGCGAGAGGTGTTTATGAAGAAATCGGCCGTGGGAGAGTGGTCATAGTGGGGAGCATTTTTGGGACAGAGTCTGGAAAATTCCAAGGGAAATGAGCACACGTGTGATCCTGGATTCTAGGAAAAGCAGCTGCACTGTCTAGGCGGGTCCGTGGGAACAGAAGCGATAAAAGGGCCGTAGAAGAGGAATTTGGGGACTAGTCACGTAAGGTGTGTGAAGAAGGGCTGGAAAGAGTCTCGTTACAATATAGAAAATTCCATATTCAACCTCGTTGCTATTATTCATTCCAAAATATTATTTGAAAATAAATTGAGGATATTTATAAAAGTGAATTTAGTATCATAGAACTCAATACAATGAAGACCGCAGACAAATTCAAGAAAAAGAGCAAAATGTTCCGCGCCGTTAATGTACAAAATTCAGAAAACTATGTTTTACATTGCAACAACTCGCACCAATGACACAATGGCAGCTAGAGGCAGCAAGTTTTAATTTTTCCATTCAATCATAGCTCCATCTACAACATGAGATCGGTCAAGTCGCAGAACTCTATAGAACTTATAAACTTTTCTCTATGTGTTTAAAATTTTCCGTTGTAATCTTCCGTTCCTTTTCGGACAAATGATTCGTTTATTTTATCGCATAAACGATTATTATTAATTTTGTGTTACATAATGATTTTCTACTTACTTGCAGCTGCTGATTCCATTAAAAATAGGTGACACGTATTTTTTTTAATCTGCGGAACCCGATTTTTAATGGTTGAAACGCACCCTCGGAAATTGGGGTGTTTTTCGTTTTTCGTCGATAACGTTTTAACGGTACGAGATATGAAAAAATCCAAATCGCAATAATGTTTATTTTTCGTTCACTATACATTGGAGATGAGAAAGATAACGTTACCGACGAAAAACGAAAAAAAAACCCTCTTTTCGATGGTGCGTTTAACCCCTTAAAAATCGGGTTCGCAGGTATAAAAAAAAATACGTGTTACCTATTTTTATCCATTCTACAAGCAAGCCAAATTTCATCGAAATCGGACAGATCTACCTCGCAACCTTTCCTTGTCAGATGTTTTCGGGATTACAAGGAATTTTATTTTTCAAAGTTGTCCTGGCGGAAGGGGGGAACGGCGTATTGGACAATTTGATAATTACAAATTCCCGAAGAAATGTATTTCTAGATACAGGTTATTTCTCTCTCCCTCTCTTAATTAGGCGGAAGGCCTTCACGTGCGCAATCGTGCCACCACGACAATATCGCTCTTGACTCAAAATTCCCAAACAATATTTTTCAATTGGCCTAAGTGCGCCCATTCCTGAACAAAACGAAAGAGCCAACCCGAGTCGAAATTTTCAGCCTCCTCTGAACCCTCGCAGGACCCATTTCTTTTGTAATACATAAGCCGCCAGCCTCCGTTGAACCGACGAAACCTCATTTGTCGAGTTCAGTGCCATGAAGAGACCTCCTCTTGGTCCAGGGTAGCCTCTGCTAGCCCTCCCAATCCTTCTCTCGACCCCCAGTTTTAGTGAAACGGGCAGAGCACAGGCCTCCTTAACCTGCTTTCAATCTCAAACTGTTGCCTCGACCCCGCCTAACCTCCTTTCGGCCCAAATTCGATATCTCGCCCATCATCATTCCATTGTGGCCTGATCGGTAACCCGTTCGATGACGAAAATAAGACGAAATTAATAAAAATACATCGCCCCCTTATCAAATTATTAGTGCAATATTAATATGCGAAAACAATCAAATTTGCTCAATATCGATTTATTATTATTTTACAGGCAATTCATAAAAGAATGCTTGTATATACAGTCTTACTCCAATTCTATAGGATTAATGGGCGTTTTCCTGTGAGAAAAAATCTCACAGGAAAATTCTTAAAAAATGCCAGTCTATCCAGTATAAGCTTACGCGACGTTTTTCGTCCTTGGCATTTCTTCTTAAACCCTCTAGTTCTTGAGTTACATTGCATTATCTAGAATTAGTCTTTTTTAGCAAAAAATGAAATAACGTTGCGAAAAAAATCGTACAAAACTTTATAAAAAACGCAAATGGAGTTCCTGCTAGCCCGTTCAAGTTTATTATGGATAAACGTAACAAACTTTTTTTTCATAAGTCATGCGCCCAATTCTCGATGGTCGAAAAAAAGCCGAAAATCAGTCATATAAAAGTGCGTACCGGGTCGAAAGGAAAATTATAAAAAAATATTTCAGAAAAGCAATATAAAGCGAATTTATTCCCGTCAAAACGCCGTTCGGTAAATTTGGTTATCTTTTTTTTTACGAAGCTGTGTAACTTTTAGTGCAGCAAGAAATATTGACTGGTGTATCCAAACTTTTAAGCGACGGTATACATTATATAATACTATATATATATATATATATATATATATATATATATTATATTCGAAATATGCAGTTGCATTAATATATTCAAATATACACTACCAGTCAAAAGTATTCGGACACTTCAGATAACTGCAAAACTTAATATCACTTTGGATCATTGCAAACTTATGGTAGAATAATAATTATTTTACGAAGATACTATAAAGCTCTGTATAATTACTTAATTATATAGATCTTTATAGTATCTTCGTGAAATAATGAATGAAATGAATTATATTACTCTAACATTATTTGGCAATTATCCAGCGCTCAAAAGTTTTGCGATCATGTGGAGTGTCTGAAAACTTTTGGCTGGCAGTGTATATCTAAATAACATATAATGTTGATATCTATATGGAACGTTAGGGTGTTAATTATAGTCTATTTCATGTTCTAAAGGATTGAAATTGTCGGTTTAGAATTCAACCTCATTCGATTTTTTCTTTATTTTTTCTTTTTTGTTTTTGTTCGTTTTGTTTTTCTTGTTAATTCAATAATGAGTTGATAAATGGCGACGGCCGATTACCGTCGATTTTAAATAAAATGTTTGATTTTTCTTTGTTTTCATTTTTTAGCACGTCGAAAATTAAAAAAATATTCCCACGTGTATGTATGAAGCATATTTTTATTTTTTGCCGCTAAATATGATATTAACTGACCGCGTCTATTTGATTCTTTTTTATTTGAATTAACTAGATTTTTCATAGAACCAAATTTTTCCTATTGCATTCCATTATTAAAATTATTGATTTCAAAAATGTTTATTTATAGAAAATCAATCTATTTAATATTGTCCAACTACATATTTTATTTGATCCTAATAAATCTGTGATTCGATTTCATCAGTTCAATATTTTCATCTGTTCAAAAAAACAATTTAGTTAAGTTCACTGAATGGATCTAGTTATTTTTTTTTAATTTACCTTAAATAGAATTTTCGTAGAGTTAACCATTTTTCTATTTGATTGAACTAACGGTCCATCTTTATTGCAACACTCATATCAAAGAGGCGGGGGGTAGAGAAGGTGGAGAGAGAGGAATTTTATATATGTGTGTGTGTGTGTGTGTGTGTGTGTGTGTGTGTGTGTGTGTGTGTGTGTGTGTGTGTGTGTGTGTGTGTGTGTGTGTGTGTTTGTGTGTGTGTGTGTGTGTGTGTGTGTGTGTGTGTGTGTATTTATCACAATCATATTAACTAATTCATATAGCTTATGTGATACAACAAATAGTTAGAGGTATTCATTTGGTCTCTTATGCCATATCAGCGACCAAAATGTTATAAGCACTCGGTAGCATAGGGGCAGCGGAGCGTAGCTATGAGTAGGCAGGACTAGGTTCAAGTCGCATATAGGGCAAATATTTTATTCGAAAAAAATCATGTTTAAAGGCCAGGGAATTGACGAATTACGATAAAAATTCTTGTGGTAAAGCTCTCAATTAAGGAGTTCATTTTATTTTCGATTTATGAAATATTTTATGCATATAGTACACTTAGCTTTACAGTGTACATTGTAAGCAAATAAAGATTAATTTGAATCTCATCTTGATTAATATATATAAATATCTTTGAAAGAAATATGATCGTAGTAGGCTGTGAGACAAGGAAAAAACCTATTTTATTTAAATAGATTCTATATAAATTAATTTTTTGTTTAGCAGTGTACAGTAGGCCGAAAGGAGGGGCAGTAGGTTCTGCGGGAGCGCTCGAAGTAGGTCGACCTGAGGTTCCGTAGGTTCAATTGTAAGCCTCACTGACCTCCTTTGAGTCAAAAAGTCTACTTTCTGCCATGCCGGAGGTTCATCGGAGGCTCTAACATATGGTACTTTCAAACATTGTACCCTCCTTTAGATACCCAATAATCCGCTCACGCCGATTTCTGCTCGCCTTCATTTTGGGGGTTGAACGCGGCTCGAAAATTTCGACTCGGGAAACGACGGCTCACCGCTACGGTTTCAGCAGATCGGGATCCGGCAAATGCTCGGCCTCGATCCTTGATTATTCCGGTGTCGTCGCTTTCTCGGGAAATACGTCTCTCCGCGCTCAGCCCCTGAACTAGAGTAACGATATTTTCGCGAAGAGCCTGTCTGCGGCCTGGGTCCCGACCCCAACCCCTCGCCTAACCACAGCCTTCTGGATTCCTGTACTGTAGACCTTGTCGATAACGTTCACATTTTCATAATTAGCGAGCCCGGAAAATACCTAATTCTCCCGGAACAGGACCCGATTGGGTCACGGCCTCAACTGGAAGACGGCAGGCGGTGGAGGGAAACGGGCAACTTGGAATAGGACTTCGAGTCGGCAACCCGTTCTTTGACTTTGCGACTTTTCGCTTTCCCTTGTCGATTTCCAACGGTAGCCATTGACGCGAGGTACGAAGGGCCGTTATTAGGCGAAACCCCCTCCTCGTTTGTGGGTTTCGCTGGTCCGGTATGATGAGCGACGACTCGTCGCGAGTGCGTGTGCGACGTGGCCGATAGCTTCGTTGCCGTTCGGTTCTTGTTGATCGGTACTGGCGGGAACGCGCCGTTCGCTCATGGAATGGGAATAAAATAACACCGAAAATTTTAATAAAATAAATAAATTGCGCAAACCTAGGCCCGGGGAAGTCATTCGGGAGGGTCCCTGGATGACCAAAGGCGCGTGACCCCGCGCCGAGCTTTAGCCACTCTGCATTTTTATGACGGGTTGAAATACCACGTCACGTATCATACGAATATACCGAGAAGCCATTGGAGATATCCATAAGGTTACAAAATAAATTGATCCCTCGCAAGCGAATGCCTAAAAGACGCATATATATCGCATATAAATAGATAAATAATGTAATTAGTCGTAAAGTTCTTACTGTACGTCTATTGTAGAAGTAGTCATTACGGATGATGTTGAAAGTAACTTTACGACAAAAGAATTCTACTGTGAGTCCACGTGAAGTTGGGTACATTGAAGAGTTTTGAGAGTAAGGTTGACGTTGTTGCATTCGTGACGGCCTAGAACTTGGCGTTTATGAGGTAGATGGCGGAATGTGTATTGGTTTAGGATTATATCTATAACCGTCTGTTACTATGGCCTATTTCTCCTCCGGTAAGTTTCAAGGTTCAGATTTCCCATTTCAGCTTTGAAATGAGCGTCATTTGTGATTTTTTCCGCTAAAAGTCGCCGACGTTTCTCTAGTGTTCTTGATTCCATAGATATATGTTGATTTTTTGTATTAATACCTATATCTGCAGATTTTTCATGAAACAATAATGAATCATATATTTGTTTTTACAGTTTCCAGACTGGTCCGAAAATGGAAAGACATTGCGCAAGTATTTGAAGAGATATGGAATGTTCCTCATTGCCTGGGTGCAATTGGTGGCCAGCACATTGACATCGTCTCACCTGCTGACAGTAGACCTTATTATAATTTCAAAAACCAGACGGCATGATTCTCATGGCTACAGTAAATGCATGGCACCGATTTATGTCTGCTGCTTTTGGTATAAATAAAATTATAAATAAACGATTGGGGCCAAGGGGCGAGGGAGAGAGAGAGAGAGAGGGAGAGAAAAAGAGAGAAATATCGAAACCTGGACTTGCAATGTTTAAGAGCCAATCAGTAATAGACGAAGCCCATCATAAAAATTAGTATGCACATAATCGCACCGCACTAAAAATCTTTTACATGATCCAACTGTACAACTAAAAAAATGCCACGTTAGCCGAATTATCGATGTAGTCATGCCACCATTGCCTCTAATGAAGGAAAATGGAAGGAAAATTAATCTTCTTTTTATTGACCATCCATCCCAAAACAATTTTTTGATGAAACCAATGTTTCTTGTTGTCATTTACATTCTGAGTGAATCTGACTCGATTGACTTCCTCTCTGAGCATCAAGGAAATCATGCGTGTTTTCTAAAGAGTATATAAATAGAATATGCGTATTCGTAGACTTTTTATTCTATGTATAAAATTTAAAAGAACAAACATATTAAATATAAAATAAATTATCATTTTAAGGCTGCACGATTGGTTATTAATGCATGACACGACAGAGTCCTGCTATAGTTCTAGGCAAAAAACATTAAAATGTCTAACACTCTGTATTTTGAATGATTTTTATTGTTTTATTCCATACAACTATTTGGAGAAAAACGGTGAATCTATTTTGATAACAGTGAATAATCGTTTACGATTTTTCAAAAACATTATTTTATAATTTTTTCCTCCAAAGTATACTGGACACACAAGGAGTATCATCATCGAAATATTGCCATTGATCGTCATAATTAATCATTGATGACATATTGATGCAGCATACAAATCAACATGGTACAAAAATTAAAATACATTCAGCATGTGCAGTTATCTGCTACTTATTTGTCTATCGGTGTCAAAAACAGTCAAAAAAATTAAGCCTTTTCCTTTGAAGCTGTGAGGTCGCTGTGGTTATCGTTTCGTCCTATTTTATCCTACTACGTCCCGTGCAAAAATGTGACCGGGCATTCCCTACTTTGTGTTCGGCCCTGACCATACTTGCCTTGTCTGATTTACGTGAACGGGCCCTCCCATGTAACAAACTGGGAAGACCGCAAAATCATTTTTTACGGCTTACCCTCTATATTTGGAAATTACTATTTTCTGACCGGGATACAATACGAGCAAGTACATCCTCATGGAAGGTTTAGCCAGCCAGAACATTTCCATGTTCTGAAAAGTGGAACCTATCTTTAACAACGAAAGAAAAGCTACTTTGCTTTTCACCTCATCGAATATATTTATAATTGATTAGGATGAAACTTATACATATGTTGTAATTATATTCACAATTAAAAGCATTCATTTCATCAATGATAATCGACGAGGATAACAATGCTTATCATAAATACCGGCATTACGATAACTAATGATTCGAACATAAAGAATAGCCAAATTATTTTATGAGGCAAAATAGTAAAGCAGGTCGTTCGTGGTTTTTGAACGCCTTGTCGCCATGTTGGGAAATATCAATGTTCTAGCCGGGGAGACATTACCTGAATGTATTTCGAAAATAATCCGCCAGGTGGCTACAAGCGAAGCGCTTCGCGTAAGGAAGGTACCATCCTACGAAGATAAAAGTTCTTCCTGTGAGTTGTACTACGTACAGCAGTGCTATGCTTACAGCGTACACTTACGCTTATAATTTTGCGATACTTGCGAAACAACCCTTTGCACTCTAGGCCTTTTCTGTCTCTTTGCTCATCAGGAAATCCGAGCAAGCGTATGTATACACTCGTATACTACCTTAGCAAGTAGATAACCATCAAACAATATGTTGTCGAAATACTAAATTAAATACACTCCTGATTTTACCTCCTCAAGGACTCCAAAAACGCTGGAACGTCTTTTTTTATTTTCTCGTTTGTTCCTAGTTATTTCCCGATCGATTCCCGACAACTTTCCTGGTCATTTACCGTTTGTATACCGGCCCGTCCCTGATCAGTTCCGCAGAAAGGGAACGGTGGATTGGGACGTAGCCTTAGACCCGTGACATTGCGAACCAATTCCAGGGTGGAAGGGCCGACCAGAGCCGGATATTATGTAGGGAAGACAGATCATGTGCAGTACTCTTTCCCGACTGAAATTTCTACACGGGGTGAGGGTGGTTTTTTTAAGAACGTAAATATTTCAATGCAGTAGTCATGAAGCAGCACGGAATCGAAATTGTATCTCGAATTATAACTATAATGCATTGTATGTTTAAAACTTTCGCCAATCCGCAGTGTCAAAAATTTCAAATAATAAAAGTTAATAAATCATTTTTTTACTCCGATGACGATACAAACTAAGTAAAAAAAAATCCGAATAATGAGCATAAACTGTTCACAGCTCCTTCCCTGGATTCTCGAGCTTCGGGCCCCGAAAAAATGGACAGTTTAGTTGCATGAGCAAAAAAAATGTTTTAAAACGATATATTTGTTTATATTATTTTACTTACACACCTATTAACAAATTACAAATAACTGATCTCAATCTTGAAGTAAAGCTTCCAAAATTGTTTGCATTTCTTGTAGGAGAAAGTTGCAATTTCTCGAGCATCATCGTAGAAATGCATCGTGCGTTTCCACACAAGCTCAGCCTTCCCCATAACTCCAAATTTTAAAGGAACACTCTTGGTACAATGTATATCCGTTGATTCTAGTCTAATACACATAAAGCAATATATTGTGGAAATGTGCAAGAAATGAACGTGATTGGTCAAACAGTACTCCCGGCTGACGATGAAAATGTGCTAGGTCAATATTTTATTCGAGCAATCATTCATTCTATGCATCACAGCTAAACGGCCAGCGCTTCATTACCTTATGAGAAGTGCAGCGATACTGAGTAAAAATCGATGATACGACTCCTAACGCAAAGTATGCTCGTTCCCTCTCTCGCTACTGTCATTTTTCTACTCCCCTTGAGCACCGTGCTTGGTGTACGAGGGTTCAGTCGGACACTGTTTATTAATATTGCAAACCGTCAGAAAGACTCCACGGCGTTCAAAAAAAAAAAATAATTATAGGCAACTGCCGCAACATATCCAATTTGACAAAAACGATTTCCACAAGCCGCATACGATGAAATTTTTTCAATCGATTCGTCGTACCTCCCGACCTACTGCTGCAACATATCGATTTGACAAAAAAGATTTCCACAAGCCGCATACGATGAAATTTTTTTAATCGATTCGTCGTAAATCCCGAACTACGCTATATAAAAATGAGAAAAAGACGAATATAAGAACAATTCCTATAAAAGACGAAACGAGCATCTATTTGACGCCAACTCATCTTTTATTCCCTTTTTTCGCCCACCATACTCTGAAGCTGCCCGTGCATATATCTTCATCTTAAAGCTAATATCGTTTACAAACGGAATACCTAATTATGCGACGTTAGGGTTCTTTGCCTTCAGTCAGACCTCATTCCGGTCAGTCCGCAATCAGACCCGTAGCCTTACAGGACATTAAAGAAAACCGGAATCCCGGGTGGCCGCGTTTTTAGTATCGATAACTCCAGACCATGGAGAAAGTTCGATATTTTCGTAGCGTGAATCAATTAAATATTGCTATGAATTTGTTATCGGGCAATAATTTTCCTCTTAGCGATAATGAAACCAATTCAAACTTCGTTGCACTTACGTGGGTAATTTTTGCGTGGCTCATCAAGTTCATATATTTTACGTCAGTAGTATTGGGGTCGCTTCATTATGCGAAACTAACAGCAAAGGAGGCATTTAAAAAATCAGGAGCATTAGCTGCAGTGTGCGTCGAGTTCATAACTCCGACGATTTATCTGAATTTGCGACGCAAGGATTTGCGAAATTTGATAAGAAAGTACAACGATATACTCATTGACTCCGAAGATCTGAGAAAGCTTGTACGCGATACCGTTGAGCCTTACAAACGAGGCTTAAAGTGGTACAGCTATGTCTGTCTTACTGCGGTCAGTGCGTGGTCGGCAGCAGCAATGTTCAAACTACCGAATAATGATCAATTTACTTATGTGGATTTCACTGTACCAGCCTATTTACCCGGTGAACCATTTGGAACAAATGTTTTTATCTCTGGTGTATTTTTGCAAATTCTCGGCGCTGTTTTGACTAATTTTGGAAAAATTAGTATCGACTTATATGTCAGTCACTTCATCGCGGTCTTGTCGGCTGAATATAAATTCCTTCGCGCCCAGGCGGCTAAAGCACTATCAATAAGTCAAGAAAACGATCAAGAGAGCGAGAAATTGGTTATCGATGAACTTCAGAAATGCGTGCGGCATCATACCGCCGTGATTGAGTACATATACTTCACTAGATCATGTTTAACGTTTGTCATTTTACTTCGATATAGCCATTTTTATTTTCATTAATTTCATCAAGTTAAGCCCGATGTAACCTTTTTATTTTACTTTAATGAAGTAAATATTATTACTGGTTGTTACTTTAATGAAAATCGATAATAATTTTGTTGACAAGTGAGCCGTTGTATGCCTCTCACAAGGGGGCATTTCCTACTTCCAATCAACGATTTCGCTCAAATTTATAGGACACGCAGGGCTTGGCTGAAAATAAAAGTACCCGAAGTGAGATCTCCAGATGGCCAAGAATTTAGAAAATAAAAATGTCGACGTGGCTCTCGCACCGTATAAGCCATTTACGTTAGTATGTTTGCCAAGCAGCGGTTGGCGTAGCGGTAAGAGCTCGGACTAGTAATTCGATGGTCGTCGGTTCCACCCCCGTGTGGAGACTTTTTTTTCTATCTCTTTCTCAATTTTTGTATTATTCATTTTTCAATTAAGCAAAGAGGTGACTAATTTATTTTATTTATTTATTTATACGCAAAAGGCATATAGGACGTCATTTTTTAATGAGCCCATAATCGTAGAAAATTTGGAGTTGCTGATTGACTCGTGGGGAGGACAAACAAATCGGCAATTATACGACGAACTCTTCCAAGATGAAGAAGAATTGCCAACGTGTAGCATCAAAGTCATTCTCCCTAAATGTACTCCACTGGTGCAACCCTGCGATGTATATTTTCATCGTCAGGTTAAAAACTTTATTAAAAAAATACAAAATTGCTTTTATCTCATCGAGCAAGAAAAAGAAATAACTCCCCGAGAAGACTGCATAAAAATACATTCGATTGTTCATCATCAATTATCCGCGCCAATATTCGGTAACATGTTACGTTACGCGTGGTTCTCTTCTAAACTTTGCGATGAGAGAGAATGCTTTATGAATGTCAATCAAGTATGTTTTTCTATGGAGACGTTGAAACAACGATGTGGTTGTAAAAATGCGGCGTTTATAACGTGTGCTAGATGCAGAAATAATTATTGTTTCCCCTGTTTCTACGATAAATATCATCTCGACACATGTAAATCATGGAATGTCAACGAACAAAGTTTTGAATTTTCATGTACAAAGTCTTTTCGTATGCGCTTTAATTACAATCCCTTGTTGAAAAGACCGAAAACCCAATTTTTAACCTTTTCTATGCCTTTTGCGTATAAATAAATAAATAAAATAAATTATTCAGCTCTTTGCTTAATTGGAAAATGAATAATATAAAAATTCAGAAAAAACTAGAAAAAGAAAAAAAAAGTCTCCACGCGGCTCCAGTCGAACCCACGACCATCGAATTACTAGTCCGAGCTCTTACCGCTACGCCAACCGCTGCTTGGTAAACATGTTAACGTAAATGGCTTAAACGGTGCGAGAGCCGCGTCAACATTTTTATTTTCTAAACGCTTGGCGATCTGGAGTTCCCACTTTGGGTACTTTCATTTCTAACCAAGCCCTGCATGTCCTATAAATTTGAGCGAAATCGGTGATGGGGAGTAGGAATGCCCCCTTGTCATGGAGCTGCGACCTCCAAACTCCACCGCAATTTCCTCTTAACATTGTATAAATGATTCGAAAAAATAAATGCATACTCGGTTACCTCACGTTTTTTTTCGCACTTGCGTTGTGCCATTTCTCACGTTAGCGGTAGACATTATTATGTCAACTAACGTTCGGTCGGTCGACTTTTACATGTACATTTCTCGGTGATTAGGATTGGATAATTATTATCTAAATTTCCTTTTGTAATCAGTTTTCGCTTATTCAATCACCAATATGAGCATACTTTACAGATACTTTTGGAACCAAACACGGAATGTATTTCGTTATGATATATACATGAAATTAAAATGTTTTCGATATACGACTAGTTAATCCCATAGATACGCAAGAAGCAATGAAAAAAGTTGTATAATGGTTAACTGGCTCAGTGCGGGGAGTTGAATCAATCGCATTGAAAACCTTACCTGATCTGCGTGGAAGAAAATGCAAAGAACAAAACATCCCCAATTTAAATGCATTCTATTCGAGTTGAGTGTTTGAATTCTAATTTACATACACCATAGTTCGATCTTCTTCCCAACGAGCGATCTATTTCGCTGCGACTCGTTTATAAGAAACATTCTGCCATTTATATCACGAATGCATCAACAATAAAGAATGGGACAAATATCTTGCAGAATCGGTCAAGATCTTACTGAAATGTTTGCATTTCATGTCGGCACAACGTATATTATATATATTTTGAAATTCTGCTTCCTCGCATTCGGAATTATTACGGTAAGTTAATATAAACCACTTTTTATATTGTCGCGTGTCTATTTTGCGACTACTCCGAAAATGTATCGCCCTGAAGTTTCGTGTCCTTTTCCAAAGTCACATTGCTAATTAATTATTCCCTTTTTCGCTACAGTTCGGAAGTGCTGTCGTTGAAAAGGTTTCGTACTTGGTGTACTCTATTGCTTGTATGATACAAACTTATCTAATATGTTCTTGCATTCAAGAATTGTTTGAGGAGGTAACTATTTCGTTCATCAGGAAATAAATAAATGTATACCAAAAGTGATTAAAAAAAACTGTCTGCATAGTATCAATTTTTTCGTGTTTAGAGCACATCGGTAACAAACGATGCATTTCACGAAAATTGGCACGCGCGGAGCAGGCCCGTGAAGAAACTATTTAGTATGATGCAAATAAACAACCAAATGGCATGTCAACTCAGCGCTTACGGAATCGTTGAACTTATTGTGCCGACCTTAGCAGTGGTAAATGAAAATTCATAATTTTATTAATTCAAGGATTTACTATTGTCGGCTTATTTAGCCCAATCAAGAATGAGCTTTTTTATAAAATCAACTTTTTTCTCATCCAGATCCTTCGAAAATCGTACTCGGTCTGTCTACTTCTCCTGGAAGTCAACTAAATAATGCATCGAGAATCTATACCTATCGTTGAATGAAGGAGCAAAAATATAATAAACATGAAACGTATTGCCTGGCTGATCAAACTATGTCGATACATTAATTTATAGGGAAAGGCCAAAAATTGTGTACGACCAACAGCATACGCACTATCATTGATAAAGACGTAATTGTATACGGCATATACCTCCATGATAACACGTTTGTTATTGTTTCGTTGATCACTTTCGACCATCATAACATTCTTTTTTAAACTTGTCAGCATTGTTAATACGGATAGTGGCTTCAAAAAGTTTGACAAAATGATTTTTTGGGAAATTGGGATAAACCATTGGGTCCGAAGAGAATTCTCGCTAAAATATGATGATTTTTTCCTTATTATAAAAAAAAATATCGGAAGTCTGGGAAATACAGGACAAAATATATTTTTAATAATATTTAATCTCGTTACTTTCGACGAGCAAATGCCATGGAAACCTAAAACTACATCAATACAAAAAAGCTTACAAATACTGACTCACCAGATTACTACTATGCAAAATACTTTCTATTAAGATTACGAAGCGCCATCTTATTTTGCCGGATGTACGGATACTGAACAAAAATCGACGATTCGACCTCCACTTCATTGCAAAATGGTGCCGACGCCTACTCCCGATACCGTTTTCTATTCTCTGTTGAAATGTTTTCCTTGGTGTGCCGAAGTCAAGTCGCCCATTACTCCTCATTACAATTAAAATCTGGAAGAGCATTGAAAAAAATGCAATGCTCTTTTTACTTATGTGGATAGTTTTCGCGTGGCTCGTTAAAACTCTGTACATCTCGGCAGTGTACATGGGATCGCCTTGTTTCGCCAACTTAACTATAGAGAGAGCATTCAAAATGTTAGAAGCCGTAGGTATAGTGTGCTTGCAAATGATAGTTGCAACAATATACCTAAATTAACAACAGAGAAATTTGCGCAAGTTAAACGATAAGCAAGTACAATATTCTCATGACTTTGATGCTTGAGGGGAATTTATACACAGTACTGTCAAGTCGTATAGAAGAGGCTTCGAAGTTTATATATTTGGGTGTCTAGCTGAAGTATGCACGTAGGAAACACCACTAGTTGGCAAAATGTTCAACAATGATTGATTATCCTTAATAGATTTCAAGGCTCTAACCTATTCACCTAGGAAACCATTTGGCAGAAATTTTCATCGGTGGTGCATTTTTCCGAACTGCCGGCGCTTGTGGAGCCAATTTCAGAAAAGTCGGCGTCGACATCTAAGTTAGTTACTTTATTTTGATCTTGACATCTAAGTATGAATCTCTACGCGCAAAAGGAACCAACGGTCTAAGTTCGGAGAGGGATCAGCGGGGACCAGTGATCTATTACCACTAGGTACTGATAATTGCGTTAGACATCGTAGTGCCGTGATTCACGCTTTACTGAATGATATCTTTGTTTTTTACTTCTAACGTAAACCCTTGCGGGTTTTTACGTATCACCCTTCCTATTGAAAGCTGTTTCTGTCACTCCCTACGACGGTCTTGCATACAGGACTGGAAACTCTAATGCTGGCAGCTGCGATCCGATAGATCAGTTAGCGTGGCAAATTTCGGCCCCAGCGCCGCCACTAGTTGTCGCTGCGGTTCCGAAACCCGGACATACATAACCTCAATACGGCGAGCAACGGAGTGAGCGGTTGAAAACGTGTGTCGCTGAGTTGCTGATAACTGTTGTTTTTCCTGCGTTTTAGACACAGTACCGTTAACAACCGAAACACTTGCAACAATAACAAAAACATAAAGGGGCAATATAAAAAAAATTGAAAGGATTCGTTCTGCTTATCTCGATATGAAAAAAATGCAGGTACAAAAATAAAAAATATCAGAGAATTGTTTGCATTTGTATTTTCATTAAATTGCATTTTAAAAAAACACGAGAAAGAGGGATAAAAGAAAAAAATAGAGACAAGTGGCTTTGAACCTACAACAACGCGAGTATGAGGTGAGTACGGAACCACTCCGCAAAGTTCACATGCAATGTGAAAGCTTTAAAATCGTATCTATATGCTTACCACGCTCGTTTTGCTTTAGAAAGTTTGTTTTTTTATTACGATTAGGATCATATATTTTTTTATCGTATCAATCGAAACTGACAGGACTAACACCTTTTCCTGGCCCGTAACAGTGTTTCGAACTCATAAAAAATATCCGCGTAACGAACATGAAGGTGGGACGGAGATAGAGGGATAGAAGCATGGTCGACTAGTGCTGTCTCCGTCTGACCCCCCCGGCCGCGCCGCTACGGGTACTCTGATCGTAACGAACCCAGTGGCAAATAGTGAACTGCCAACTCTCTTCAATAAGCTACCTACCCCTTCCACTGGAGTCTCCAGACCTGTATGTTAGACCGTGCTCCCTACTCGCACTTCGCTAATCTAACCTATTGGGAGTACAAATGAGTCTCCCGCCGTTTGATAAAAGATGGCCCAACCAGGAGGTTGTGGTTGAAATTGTTGGATGTAAAATGTCGTATCGTAAGGTTGGACATCTGGCAAGACCATAACCTTGAAATATGAGCGATTTTGTATCAGCATCACATAATTTTTTTCGTGCGAAAATGTCGATTTTTGCGCCGAAATATAGTCATTTGCGGGAACTTTTGATTTTTTAAATTTGAATAAATCTGCAGCTGAGGCGCATCGATTGCTTGTAGAAGCATTGCTTGTAGAAGCATATGGTGAGGCTGCTGTAAGTGAAAGAAGTTGTCGTGAGTAGTATCATGGACGTATCCAGCGAGGGGCAGCTGCCCCCCCCCCTCCCCTAGAAGAAAAATGAAAGATAAAATAAAATAATCTTGGCAACTAAAAAATAGAACATGTAGAAATATTTAATACAATTTCATAGCGGCGCCATTTCAAAGAACTTGTAATATTAAATTCATAAGCTACATACTTATTGCTATTTCATTTGCTCATTTCGAACTCGTTCGCGCGGAATCGATCGTGTTTGCACGTCATCGGCCAAGGGGGTGACAGTCGTAGATATTCCCTTGAGGGAAGGTTCTGCCTTGTTGAGCCAAAAAATGTTCGATTTTCACCAATTTTTGATGCGAAAAGTATTAAATATAGAATGTTGATATTTGGTATGTTGACTAAGTGGTCTTTATTGAACATGAAAATATTTTCTAAAGTTTGACAAAACATGGTGGTGGGAGTGGGAGGAGCCACGTATGTCGGTGCGCGGGCGATGACATTCCTCGCTTGCGTAATTATTAGTACATTTAATAAATATTTTTATATTACAATAATATTTTGATAGGTGTAAATATCCTATCCCTTCCCTTGTAAAAATGTACTCTGATATGGTAATGTATTAATAATGAATAATCTAAACGCGTCGTATGCAGACGCTGCGCGACCGGAGTGGGGTAACGCGGGTGACTACTAGCGCCCCTCGTGGAGAAGGTCAATAAGGGGGACTCGATGTTCGAGGAGTGTCACCCCCATGGTCATCGGCACATGGCCGGTGGCGGCGGTGCGGCCCTGCTCATTCCAAACGCCGCCCTCGAGAGAGACTTTCCGGAGCGCAACAGTGTAATGATAAACTGTTTCTTTCTCTATGTTTTAATAAATAGTAGTACAGGCTAATAAGTACTTTCAGCAGCTAGATCAATAGTGCTTTATAATAAATAATTAATAGATATCATAAGAGTTTACTACTTCTTATGGATTTCATAAAATAACGATTGATGGTCTCGTATCGTGCTCAACGTCTAACAACGTGACGAGCATCGACAATCGGTACTCCATAGCTTTACTTCATACGTTACCTAGTTTGTGATCGTAACGGGGATTTACTATCACTATAAAATTAATTAAATGGATATCAGGATTTTTTTCAAAAAGGTAAGTGACGTTACTTTATCTACGCCCCTCATATTTTTTTAAAAGAGGGTATCTTATGAGTTATAATTTTTTACGTAAAATTTAAACGACTAATTACGAGTTGTTATTTTATTATACCTTCGCGAACGCGATTAATACACGTTACAATGAATTGATGTATGAATATATTTCGCCGAAAGGATATTTTTAAACGATACATAATGAAAATCACTGAAAATACAAAATAGTCTACAATTTCATCAGTGTATCGTTTTAAATATATTTATTATTTTTGCAGCCTGCTGTTTTCGCACAGTAAAAAAAAACTGTCTGAAAAACAGCTATGGGCCGTAACAATGTTCTACGTATTGATAAAGATACGTTGCACTCTAACAAGGAAACGTTGCGAGGTCGATGTCTCCGATTTCGATGAAATTTGGCATGCTTGTAGAATGGGTAAAAATAGGCGAGACATACTTTTTTTTATATCGGCGGAACCCGATTTTTAAGGGTTGAAAAGCACCCTCGAAAATTGGGGTGTTTTTAGTTTTTCGTCGATAACGTTTTAACGGTACGAGATACGAAAAAACTTCAAATTGCAACAATGTTTATTTTTTTGTGTACTATACATTGGAGATGAGAACAATGCAGATAGCAACAAATTTCACATTGTTTATTGCAAAACTGCAATTTGTTCAACCGTATCTCCGCGAATTTTTAATCGACTGAGATGTAAATTTGCATACATGTAGGGAATGGAAAAGTGCGAATACGGATTTTTTCTTTTTCCGATATCTCACAATTAAGGGGTTGAAACTGCCCGTCGATTTTTTTGCCGAGAGCATCGTATAATCAGCTAGCCTTTGGCATTTCGGTCTAAATTCACATCAATATATGTTCGTGTTATGACGCAATTGCATATTTGTAACATTCTTGCCCCCCCCCCCCCCCCCCCCCCATCAACGGTCCCCTCTCGAAAGGCAAACGTTCAAAGTTCTTATCGTGCGGCGTAGACGGAAATTTGTAGAAATAAAAATGGGTTACAAAGAAAGTACAATCAGTCAAAATCGTCGATACACATTTTCTCGTTTTGGCGGAACGACACTCTTAAGGGGTCAACGCACCCTTAAAAACTTCGTTCTTTTTATAGCTCGTGAACGGGCCGAAATAAAGTTCGAAAGGAAAAAATGTTGTATTCTTCGACTGCTAGACGTTCATGATGATAATGATGAGTACAGCAATAAATGGCGTATTGTTTATTGCAATAAATCGTGAATTACTTGTGAAAAATCACCGTTCAGTTTTCCACTAATATGGGCACAGGCAAGGATCGCAATCACGGACTGATTTCGTGCTTCGGGAAGCAACTGGATTACAATTGTATATTTACGAAAAAATCCTCCCCCACCCCGTACTGCCTTTGAAGATTACAACACAATCGGAAAAGTGTTCTCACGCATACTCATTTAGGAAACGTTTCAACTCTATGTTTTTTTATGGATTATACTTATTACAATAATGATAGTCACGATAAAAGTGTTTGAAACAAAGAGATTTCTTACACCACGCACAAGTGACAATAGCTGCTTCGCCGCATATATCGCATGTCGATACATTTTGTGAAAAGCAAAATTCTACCGGATTTTCGAAGTTTGGTGGTCTTTCTCCTTCGTACCCGCTTTTGTACCACGCATATTTGAAAAGGTTTGTAAACCGTGGAGAAAAAAAACTGGTTGGGTGTAAGAGATTGTAATTTAACAATATTGTCACTCAAATGCAAATTGACGTCGTAATTATATAATATTACTGCGTCAGAAAAGTGTTTGACGAAGTTTTTCCACACACGGAAGCCATAAACATCAAGGGGCTGTATCATTCCAGTCGTACTTGCAGGAATTACTAATTATCATATGGACTAATTGTCTACAGAACTAATGAAACTGGTGCAATATATTTACCTGCTGGAATGGTTAAAACTTTAATATCTTTCCCTTGCATATCCACTTCTTTAAATGCAGTTGGACGTTGACCGCTCCAAGAATCCAGAAGTATCACCGATTTTGGACCCGTATTGGGAATATATACTTCTTGGAACCATCGCTTGAAATGATTAGTCGTCAATTTTCCAGATTTCGAAGCCAATAGAAATATATTTTTGGCTCTGAACATAGTTTTTTCCACTCGAGGACTAAATTTGCCAGTAGGTTCGTTTAAAACGATCAACATAGGTGCCAAAAGCTTGCCACTCACAGAAACCAAAGGCTGTATAGTATGACTGTATGTTGTGGATGTTTTCGATTGCACGACTGTCTCAACGGATTTCTGCCCTTCTTTCGTCAACGTGCGGCCTGTACGTAGCTCTAAATTGAATCCACTTTGATCAGAATTAAATGTGTTTTCAGCCCCAACGTTTGATATGTTGACTTTCGGCATTTCTATAAATTCGATAACTTTGTTTTGAAGTGTATCAGCGTTCAATAATTGTTGGTTTGTTACATATTTAGTAATCGTCCGTGACACAATTCCATGTTGGTTTTTGAATGTCCTTAGCCCAATAGCGGATGCTTGGAAATTTACGGCTGGTATTTCTACAATTTCTCGTTCATGTAAGGCCCATCGTCGAAGATCTATATCATGGACAGGCAGCCTTTTGTCCAAAGCATCATCAAAATTGTTTAATGTGTAGTGAGCTATCTTTGTTAACTTTTCTTTGTAGGTGCCACCCTTATTTATACTATGGGCCCACCGGCGCAACTGCGGCTCTGATTGCACCTTTTTGAATTTCGTTTGAACAGATGATAACTTTCTATTCCCATTTGCCCCGGATCTCCAGGAATCTACAGCTCTTGTCTTGTTTTCGTAACTCAATTCTTCTATATTTTGGGTACATACATTTTCATCATTTTTTGGATCTAGGTATCGTTGTCGTTGCCAATCTCCTTCACTGTCATCTTCTATTGCGGCTGCTTTATGAATTTCATTTGGTGACAGAAAATCCAAACCAGTTTCGACTTCCATTTTCGTAAGTTGGTTCATCTCTTCAATGATCATGTTTTCTAGATCCTTACTGAACTGTTTTTCCTGTTCGGCGATTCCAGTAGAATTTTGCTTTTCACAAAATGCGATATATGCGATATATGCGGCGAAGCAGCTATTATCACTTGTGCGAGGTGTAAGAAATCTCTTTGTTTCAAACACTTTTATCATGACTATCATTATTGTAATAAGTATAATCCATAAGAAACATAGAGTTGAAACGTTTCGTAAATGAGTAAGCGTTAGAACACTTTTCCGATTGTGTAGTAATCTTCAAAGGCAGTACCTGGCGGGGGAAAATTACTTCGTAAATATACAATTGTAACCCAGTTGCTTCCCGGAGAACGAAGTCAGTCCGTGATTGCGATCCTTGCCTCTGCCCATATTAGTGGAAAACTGAAGAGTGTTTTTTCACAAGTAATTCACGAATTATTGCAATAAACAACACGCCATTTATTGCTGTACTCATCATTATCATCATGAACGTCCAGTAGCCGAAGAATACAACGTGTTTTCCTTTCGAACTTTATTTTTATTTCGGCCCATTCACGAGCTATAGAACGAACGAAGTTTTTAAGGATGCGTTGACCCCTTAAGAGTGTCGTTTCGCCAAACCGAGAAAATGTGTATCGACTATTTTGACTGATTGTACTTTCTTTGCAACCCATTTTTATTTCCACAAATTTTCGTCCATGCCGCACGGTAAGAACTTTGAACGTTTGCCTTTCGAGAGGGGGACCGTTGGGGGGGGAGCGCTGGAATGTTACAAATATGCAATTGCGTCATAACACGAACATATATTGACGTGAATTTAGACCGAAATGCCAAAAGGCTAGCTGATTATACGATGCTCTCGGCAAAAAAATCGACGGGCAGTTTCAACCCCTTAATTGTGAGATATCGGAAACAGAAAAAATCCGTATCCGCACTTTTCCATTCTCTACATGTATGCAAATTTACATCCCAATCGATTAAAAATTCTCGGAGATACGGTTGAAAAAATTGCATTTTTGCAATGAACAATATGACATTTGTTGCTATCTGCATCGTTCTCATCCCCAATGTATAGTACACGAAAAAATAAACATTGTTGCAATTTGAATTTTTTTCATATCTCGTACCGTTAAAACGTTATCAACGAAAAACGAAAAACACCCCCAATTTTCGAGGGTGCTTTTCAACCCTTAAAAATCGGGTTTCGCCGATATAAAAAAATACGTCTCGCCTATTTTTACCCATTCTACAAGCATGCCAAATTTCATCGAAATCGGAGACATCGACCTCGCAACGTTTCCTTGTCAGTCAGCTTTTCGGTGCTTTTACATTCGTACTAGCGCAATTGTATTGCGTATTGAAGAAATGGTGGGAACATTCGAAGTTTAAGATTTTCGGAACGGTTTACAGCGATGAACAGTCCGGAGTCTCCAAGTCGACAATTTTTGTTGCGGAATCCGTGAATGTATACCCAAGAGCACTTCTCGAATCCCTTCGCGTAGTTGGCAGGAACGCCTTGCGAGATCGCCTGGATTATGGTTCTAGCTGCCTTGTACGGTACACCGCTCTGGGATCATCGTATTTGATGAAAATTGCGTTCCAACCATTCATTTGTCTTTCTGTATTTGGCTCGTAAAGAGTCTCATATAGATGGTGCATCAAAGGCCTGGGTCAGCGGTTCAGCATTCTTGTCGAGGAAATCAACCAATGATATCCCTTTAGGACAAATTCGTTGATGAGTCTCTTGAGTACATGGGCGTAGCCACGGTGGGGCAGAACCCATGGGGCACTCGTCCCCCGGTTCATGTGGCCAAGCAAAAAATGTATGAAGAGAAAATTACATAATTTCAATATTGACATTTCAAAATTAGAACAAAATGAATACAGAATGGTATTAATATCACGAGTAGGTAATTTTACTTTCGCGCGTGTGTTTGGGGTGTCGGGAACTCGATTGGACCGCTCGATTCGAATTGGTCGTAATCGATGGGACACAAGTCGTGAAAATTTACCTTTTTTTATTTCTCGTTAGAATAGATTAGACAGGCTGTTATTCGATGTAAAATCGTTTGATAGTCACCAATTTTCGAGTCCCATACGCGTCCAGGCCTTATTGAGCCCAGGTGATGGATTTTTCCAATATAAACGTGTTCGGAATCAAGAGTTTTAGTCCGGCCGAGTTCTACCTGAAAAATTTGTATCCAGCGCATGATTTTGCATCGAAGAAGGGTTTGAGAAATCGATTGGACCGCGAAATTCGAATTGGTCGTAATCGATAGGATACAATACGTATTGACATTTCAAGATTAGTACAAAATTAATACAGAATAGTACTGAAACTACGAGTAGATAATTTTACTGTCGAGCATTTTAAATAAAACCATTCTAAACCGGCTTCAAACTGTTCGTTAGCTATGTATTTTTTTTGGATGCATGTACACCGATTACGCCGTGTTGGCTGGTCCGATTTGAATGGTTGATTCTTTGCTGTGTAGGGAAATACAGCGATGTGGTCCAATAAAAATGTTATGCAAATCTGCCAAGTACGTTTTCCAAAAATCTGAAACAACTTATAAACCTAGCATATTTCTCAAAATCTGGGCTTCAATTTACACTGACAACTGAGCGAATCCTTGCTTTGAAAGCACGCCGGTGTGTATGTAGATGACACCGATCAACGTGAAATGCGCGTGGCGAAACCGGTCTGTCCGACAGAACTCAGGCCCAGAGTCCAGTCAATCGAAATGTCATAAATGTTTTGAGTGACAAACAAGTCAGTCATTAGAGTGCTAATTTCATAGGCTAAATTTAGTTAAGTAAAGTCTAGTTAAGTAGTTTGTTAAGTCGACTGTGGAGGCTTTATTAAGAACACGAGAGTACACAAGTACCCAAAAGTAATAAAAGTAATTACAACCAAATCGTGTATTCGGCCAAGCTTTAACCTGAATGTTCATATTTTACTGATTGTCCCCAAATATTTATTACGAGGTTGTTTTCGGGGTCGCAGTGCGACCCCTTACAACGCGCTTAGGGCAGGCTGCGGCTGCGGCGGCTTGAGCCGCTCGGGCGGGCTTCGCGTTACAGACAAACAAACAGACAGACAGAGTTTGGGCTTTTCCCCAAATATTTATTATTTTGTACTCAGGATTGCCAAAGTGTACATTTTAACGGCAAACGAAGTGAGCTCAGAGCTGCATGTCACAATAATCAAAGCTACTTGTATTCTCCCTTTTCTTAAATTTTCATTCTGTCTACGGCGCGAAAATGATACACTCTGGCTTCTCCAGCGAATTGGAGGTCTTACCAGGCCATACATGTTTCAAGAAGGCAGAAAGCAGAGGATATTCATCTAATTCCCACGTTCAAAAACTCATGGAAGTTAGTGGATGCTTGGCGATCATTGTTTATAGTTCAACTTTCCGTTAATCCATACCGTTACATACGCTATAAGTTATTCGATTCCATGCAATACGAGTTTCCAGTATTTGGGAGCTGTTCGTGCAGAAGAATTATCATCAGTCTTTAGCATTGCGAGAATCAACTCGTTCTCGGTATTAACGAAAACTCTCATCATACACACATCAAAGTCTCCCGATACATCCACAATCTGCTTCGTCTCTTCAACATCGAGCCACCCCGTGTTCTCTTATCCAAGGAAAAAAAAGAAAGTTTTGTAATCTTCAAGCGTAGTATTTCTTGTTAGGAGGAAGGTCCGTTTTTATTCCGTAAATATACTCTTTTAATGCAGTTGTTTACAGAGGCACGAAGTTAGCCGTGTACCGCAAAAAAAAGATGGAACAAAGAACACCTGTTGGCTACTTTTGCACCCGCTACACATGTACTAAGTTATATTACAATCTAACGAAAACCTCCATAGATACGTACACTGCGACCTTTCATATCGGAACCTCCAGAAAACTTAAAAATCGCCGTATCTCTATAATTAATAGACGGATCATTCAAACGGATGTTTTAAACAAAAGTTGTTTGCAATAATAAAATACTTATAAAGTTATCTGACGACTAATCCCCTATCTTTTAAAATAGCGATACAAAAACGGTTTTAAAATTCGGGATTTCTTGAAATCGTATTCTCCGCGGGAGCACCCTCGACACTTCGGTTTATATCTATATGTACACGTACTGAGTGTGGAGGAAGCGTGGCTGCGAGTGCGGTATGGACACATAAAATGTTTCTTTTTTCTCGCTAGAAATATAGAGGGACGTATCCTGATTCGATATATATGGAATTTTTTTATATATAAATATTTTTTACCATTTTATAAAGTTTCTACGGTTTTCGCATCAACCCCGAATTTTCTAATCGTTTTAGTGCCACTATTTTCGAAGACAGGGGGTTGGATATCAAATGACTTTATACGTATTTAATTATTCCAAACTACATATGTTCAAAACATGTTTTTATCAGGCTAGTAATTATTGAAATACGGCGATTGTTAAGTTTTCAACCCCTATTTCTTAGGGTTGGGGCGAGTTCAGGGACAAAATTGCATGGGGGTTACTTTCAGTATGCAACCATTTAGCTTCAGTCAAAAATTTTAAGGCAGGATTCTGCTTTGAAACTTTGAAAAAAAATTATTTTTTTTTTTACATTTTTCGAAAGTAAATATGTTCAAGAATGTTCGGTCAAAATTTTATAAAGTTCCAAGCAGTCTAACTATCCTTTTTCGCCTTTCGAACGCACCTACCTGAGCGCGCTATTGTGACTCGCCCGGCGCGCGGCCCGGATCAGCCGTCTACGTGGCTTTGTTCGCTAAGACAGATGTTCCCCTATCGTAAACCGTTATACCTATATATGCTTATTAACCAAAGTACATACCTTTGCTTCTATATATTACCCTTCCTTTATAATTTTCCCTTCGCTTTATAATTCCGGAGTGGAGAATCATTCGTGATTTGGAGTTCGCACGTGAAGCATCTATCTGTTCGCAATGAGTACGAAGAAAGTGTATCGTGCACAGAAAAGTTCTAGTCGTACATCTAGAACTAGAAAACGTTCTTTTCACGGAAACAGATTTACTGACGAAGGAAGTACGAGCAACACGAGTTCGTCAGCAGCAAAATTGAAAAAATCGAACGATCCGAGTTTTGATGCGAAGACGGCTGGTGCAAGTATAAGAAGGCCGAAGCAAACAACGCTTCAAAAAATTATAAACATCCTCCTGCTCTTGCTAGTGACGTACAAGAGGTGCTGAAGCCGATCTACGAAGATTTAACAAAAACGGCATTACTGGAGAGATGTTTGGGTGGGAACACTGAAAATAACACCGAATGTTTCAACTCTACAGTTTGGGCTATGGCACCGAAACATGTCTTTAATGGCAAAAAAATCGTCAAAATTGCGTGCCTTACTGCTGCCTGCGTTTTTAATGAAGGATTCAGCCCAGTTTTAAAAATAATGGAAGTCATGGGCATTACAATCGGCCCAACCGTCATGCAGTTCGCCACTATGCGCGACCAACATCGGATCGTTCGAGCGAACCGCCGCTCGACTGAGGCTTCTAAGGAGGGCAGAATTTAAAAAAAAAGGCTAAATTGGATGAAAACACCCACCTGGAACACGTCGAAGGCATATTATATGGCCCAGGCATCGCTGATTAAGGGTAAGGTAATTTTTTCTACGATTTCTCACTCACCAAAACTTTAAACGCGTTTTTCTCGAAACGACATTTTCAAGTACCGTGGTCGTGATAACTCAAAAAGTACTGAACCGATCCTTATGAAATTTGGAACACATATTCTATGTGTGTACCAACCGACCTAACTACAATCAACTTAAAATTTTGATTAGAACTATTTTTTTATTGCAAAAAAAGACCCAAAAGAAACGCATTTTTTTCGTATTTTAGCCGCCATTTTGTTAATTTTGCACGTATATAAAATATTCTAGTTAGGTCGGTTCCTGAAGACATACTGAACATGAAACTATTTGATTTTTTTGTTTCAGACCATCCGTCGAGAAGATTTCACGACCACGGCAACGGTACCTGCTTTTCGAGGCGTTGGCTTTAAACATATTTTACGTGTACAAAAAATGAATAAAATACATTAAAATTTTTTTTATGTACTTAAAGAGTGTATTTATTGAACAGTTTAAACCCCATATCGATATCTTTAATAGTATTCTCAGAAAAAATTCACAAAAATAGCGTTTTTTTCATGGTTTCAAAGTAGAATCCTGCCTTAATTCAGCGCTAAAAAGCGGTGGGTTTTCGTTTCTTTTACTGGACTATTGGTGGAATAGTCGTAGGTTTACTGGACTATATAGTCCAGTCATTATATACATTTGGAAATGCAAGTGAACCGAGAAAGCTGATTTTTGGATAGTGTGTGGAGGGGGCTTAGAAAAGCATAACTTTAAATTGTCGACCAAGATTTCCTATGTGCATTCTCCGCCATCTTGAAATGAGGGTTGAATTTTGTTTTTTGCAATAACTCGGCTCTCCGTCGAGATACAAACATTTCAGTGAGATACTTTTTTGGTGCTTTTTTACGCTCTACAATTAAGGTTCCATACATTTTTCACCTACCGTTCATCGTTGTTGAGATATCGAACGAAGAAGTTAAAAATTCAGGTAGTGAAACTTGTTTTTTGCTGTTTTCTTCTTTCCCGTGATAAATATAGAAAAGATGTCTATTATTAAACTTGTAGAGCATGTTAATACCTGCAATGTCAATTTTTTTATTTTTTAATACAAAAACTACGACTTTTAGCGCGCCGCAAAGTCGGTAAGTCTGTGCGCAGTTTCGATTTCGTAGCTCGCACGGTTGTATTCATATGTCGTAACGGATTAATGGTTTTTGTGGGAATTATTGAGGTAAAATATAAATAAATAAACCAGCAAAATTATAAATCACACACATGAAATGTATTATGTAATTGCTTTTTTATGTTGTAAGAAATAACAGTTAAAGAAAGTCCGTTTTTTATATTTATATTTTTCTTCGTTTCGATGGTTTAGGTTCAAAGTGTTCCTCCTCGGAATACTCATCGAGTTCTAGAGATTCTTCAGCCACACGATGATGATCATCGCCGTCGTTAAGCAGAATGTCGACTTTGGCGACGTTGTTGCATGTTTGTCCACTGCAATTGAGGCACATAATGGAGCAAGCCCTGCTTTTCTGCACCGACAGGCAGCTTCACATTTCCCTTTGCATTTGCACGATATAAGTTTTAAAAGTTCAGGTGGAGCGAGTTCGGCTGTGCCAATAATTGGTCCAAGCCCATGATTTGTTCGTCGCCAACCCCATCCCTGAGGATCCTTGTAAAACCCGAGCCACGTTTGCACCTGCAGATACGTACGGAATATATGCTGGTAGACTGCGCTTTTCGTTGGTGGGAGTAGTGAGAGGTGTTTCAACTTATTTTTCGTCATTGACTTAGCGAAGCGGTGAAATCGCAGAACATTAATAGATTTATCCTGCTTATTACCGCCATACAGGGCTATGAGGAATTGTTCTCCAGTGGAAGTCAGACTTTTCCTGAAAATTCGATCCTCCGGATCGACTTTTTCCTGTTTAAATAATTCCAACGATGACCGTAGCTCCTGATGCTTTTCGAGAGTGTTGATGAATGTGGATTTTCCAATATTGTAAAAAGACTATGTGGTGTCGCAACCGCTAAAAACATGAAGGAAGAGTATGTTATCAAGAACGGACTTATCATGCTTCTTTCTTTCATCAATTTTTCTTTCACCGAATAAATTTTTTTCCGTCTACATACCAGAAATTTTGATTCATCGCAGAATGCTTGTCCACAAAATAAACATTTATTTTCAAAGCAAAACCAGGTATGAGCTGCGGTTCTTCGGGTTCTTCTGGTTCTTTCGATGAAGATTCACTTCGTCGAGAGGCAAACGTCGCTACTCTTTTATTGCCGTATTTTTTGTAGCACGCACTGTGAACACTCACTGAATCGACACTTTGTAACATACATTGATGCTCCTCACGTCCTCTTTTTACGCTCGCCGCTAAGAGAGTCTGAACAGCTCTCTTTTTGGCCACATAAATGTCTTTAATCAGAGGTTTTTTGCAAACAAAACAATTACCCATTTTCACAACAAATTTCAAACACGTACGCTCGGTCCAAAAGACTCGAGACCACTGATTGGAATGTTACGAAAAGGAGCAGATGTTCCAGCATGAGTAATAGAAAAGGGTATTTTATACCTGACCCCTGGAACTCTAACGGACGCTCTATTGACGCGCTCCTATGGCGGGACGCACATTAATGTAGCGTCGGGCACGCTGCCGTCAACTTTGTGGCGCGCCAGACGTCGTAATTTTCGTCTGAAAAAAAAACTAAAAAAACGCTCTACAAGTTTGATAATAGACATTTTTCGATATTTATCACGGGAAAGAAGAAAACAGCAAAAAAAAAGTTTCACTGCCTGATTTTTGTTACTTTCTCGCTCGATATCTCAACAAGGATGAACGGTAGGTGAAAAATGTATAGAACCCAAATTGTAGAGCGTAAAAAAAGAAACAAAAAAGTATTCTATCGTAATTTTTGTATCTTAACGGAGAGTCGAGTTATTGCAAAAAAAAACAAAATTCAACCCTTTTTTCAAGATGGTGGAGAATACACATAGGAAATCTTGGTCGACAATTTGAAGTTAAGCTTTTCTAAGCCCCCTCCACACAATATTCAAAAATCAGCTTTCTCGGTTCACTTGCATTTCTAACCTGTTTTTTTGACGTAATGACTGGACTGGTAGCGCATAGCGGGAGAAGCTTCAGACCCTACCGTGAGGCTCGAAGCGCAGCAGACAATAAGAGAGGACTGTGAGAGGTTCTGCAATCAGCTACCCCAGCTGCGCAGAGTCGGCTTAATCTGATGGTGCGTAACCTCCGTTTTTGCAATCACCGAGTTAATACCTCCGCTGTGCCGATATAAGAGATCGCAGTCTATATATAAAAAGGCATTGGTGCAATAAACAATATGCAATTTGTTGTTATATTCATCGCTATCATCGCAAATGTACTCGAAGAATACAATATTATTGTGACTTGAACTTGATTTCTACCTCTGCCCTTTTACAAGTTATCGCCAATAAGCGAAACAACAGTGAATTTTCGAGGGCGCGTCTCGTTTCCTAAACATGGGGTTCCGTTGAGCCAAAAATGTACTGTGACGTTGCGTTATGAATATCGAGACTATCCGAGAAAGGTGAGGTAAGCGGGCTGGCGTAGCTCAGTGGTCAGAGCAGTCGACCGGCAATCGAAAAGTCCTGGGTTGGAATCCAGGCCAGAAGCGCAACGCATTTTTTCTGGGATAGTTTTCTTGGAGTTTTTTCAGGGGATTACAATACGTGCCGCATATGTTTACCCACTCTGCAAGCCTGCGAAGTTTTATCAAAATCCGATGATCAAATGGTGGAAAACATTTGATAAATAAACGCCAGCATCATTATGAAAAAAAAGAGGAGGAGGGGCCACTCGCTATGAGATCATTCTCGTTTGCATTAGGCAATTGCATTTAAAACCGCTGTATTTCTCGTTTTTGAAGCATTTTTTTCTAAATCAAACTTATTAAATCACACTAATTAAAGTATTTTTCCTCAAATTGTACTATTTTCTCTCACCACTTTGTACTTTTTTGCAAACCGAAGAATGTAGTGCAGAAGTTTACATGGAAAGAAAAAACTTCCTCGATCCAATGCCTAACTTGCTCATTTAAAGCATGTGTCCCAACTGAATATGGCATCTTTTGGTTGGAAATTAGTGGTGCAGGACCCTTCGATCATTCAAGTGGTACGGTCACCCCTCAAGCTGACGCAAGTGACATCGGCCCGTACTGAAGTATAAAACATCTAGAGACAACTACAGCCGCACAAGGGGTTTCAGTGCAATCACACAGTATGATCAAATTGGTACTTAAGAAAAATCTGCTGATGAAATCGTGGCAATCTTTTGGTCATTTGCTATCGTGATCTCAAATGGCTTAGTGCGGAGCGTTTTCATACCGCTTTTTAATAAGCAAATAAAATTCTGATTTCAATACGTTGATGAAGTTTTTCTTGGCAATTTGTTGTCAGCATCGCCCAAACAAACCCAAACAATCTATTCGACGCCTCAATGTATAGGTAAATAAAACACTGCTTTCGTCTTCGGATGATTATCATCTGGTGTGATGATAAATCATTCGACACTTCAATGTTATTTATATGATGATTCACTGCTATGAGACCACATACTGTTTTCGTCTCAACCGATTTATAGAAGCGAATCAGATACTTAAAAAGATTCGCCGATGGAATCGCGGAAGTGTATTCCTAAGGAACCCTTCCGCATCCACCCAAACGGCCCGTGTACTTTTCTGAGGACCCTTCGAGTAATTCCAGTAGGAGGGCGATCTCCGCCGCATTCAAATCGCAACTACTCGATCTGTAGTAGGTGTCTTTCGTTAGAACCGGCACTATTACACCACTTACTTTAATGAAACTTTAGCCCTGTACCCAAATTTAGTACAGTATACCAAATTTTAGTTGCTCTGTAGCGAAAAAATGCATCTTATGACAAACTCAACATAAAATTTGAAGCCCTTAAGTGATTAATACCACATCCAAATCTGAAACGATCTTTGAAAGTACACCATTAGTTGAAAAAAAATACGCTCGATATCATATCATTTGAAAGGGTTCCAGCTTTAATAATCTGTACACACATACATACACACACATATCCGTAAATTTTGTCGAAATACCTATTTCGACCTTTTTGAACGTTCTGAAAACATGTACAACAAAAGAAGTATAGGAAAACGAAAAAGAAAGATAATTTCACGATTATATGGTATACACTACTCCAAAAAATTGAAGGAACAGAACATTTCTTCAATTTTTTTGGTGTTCTTTGAACCGCTGTATCTATGTGAAAAATGGTTGTACCAAGATGAAAAAAAATCATTTCGAAGCTTCAAGTTTCTAGTTTCGAGCTCTTTTCGCAAACATTTTTTGTGAGCTACGGTTATCGCGCAATCATAAGAAATAGCGGGAAAAAAGCATTTTCGTTTTTTTTTCTCAAGGTTCCACGCCTCGGGATTTCTGGTACACTAAAAAAAATGTACAGACAAAAATCGAAAAATGGTTTAAAAAATTTAATTTATTAATTTTTTCTAATTTATTCTACATTTCAGCAAACAATACTGACTCATTTTTGACACGATTCGGCCTTAGCACACCTTAATTTCACTCATCTTTCATTGTATTCATTCAAAGTTGATACCCCCAAGCTGTATTCACTAGTCGATCTGATAACTTGTATGCGATTAAGGCGGGATATACATTCAGACAAGAGAAAGTTAAGTAATTTTGAGAGATTTTTTAAACGCAGATATAATTATTCTACATTTATCAAACTTTAGGTATACTTTAATAGTATCTTCAAGTATATGGAACAAATTTTCAAAATTCATTTATAAACAAAATGGCGGTGCTGTGGTAGAGTGTTACAGCAAGGTTGCCGCCGGAGTTGGGAATCGACGTGTAGTCTAGCTTCCCGCAGACTGTGATTTGCAGAAAAATTCTATTTTTTTTTCAATTAGAACATGTATAGCTTCTGCTTGACAGTAATTAAGAAAATGCAAATCTAAGATAATGGCTCGCATTAACAACAAAACATCAACATTTCACGCATAATTTCCGTAAAATATGGATTAAAAAAGTTTTTTTTTTCTAATTTTCGAAAACATTTTTCATCAAGTAGAGGGTAGCTATATTATCCATATTTTTACCAGGTTTCAACCCAACCGGCTTAATCGTTTTTGAGTAATCCTTCACGCCAATATCAAAAATGCAGTTTTGTGAAAAACGCGTTTGAAGTTTACGCCCGCTTCGAATCCGAGCGGTGAGGCACAGCGTTGAGGGGCTATGGCGATTGAAGTTTTCGCTTTGAAACTTCGAGCAAATATTCTACATACATAGTTCTATCGTCTAAAGAAAAAAAAAAGAAATCGATTTTTTGATAATTGTAAATGTATATCCCGCTTTAATTCTTGATATTTTCTGCAAAGGTTATTCGGGTTATAAAAGACAGTTTTTTTTCGAAACAGACATTTTTTGGAAGACAAAACCAATTAACAGTTTTTTTTCAAAACTAATCTTTTTTTTGGTAAATTTTTTCTTAGTTTTGGAAAAAAGCATAATCAAAAGTTTTTGTAAACTTTAACTTTTTTTCTATTGTTGATCATGCCTAGTTTTGAGAAAAAAAAACCTGTTTTTCGTAACCCTAATAACATTCGCAGAAAATATCGAGAACTAATCGCATAAATGTTCTCAGAGCTTGGGGGTATCGACTTACAATTAATGACATTAAAGATAAGTGAAATTTTGGTGCGCAAATACCGAATCGTATAAAAAATTAGTCAGTATTATTTCCTGAAATGTTTTTCAAATAATTTTTTTTTCGAGTTTTTTTTCTTAAATTTAAGAAGCAACTACTGCAAAGTTGTGAAAAAAGCCGCAGAAAATTGGTCTTTTCATTTTGATGATGATTACACCATGTTTAGGAACAATACACTTGTTCCTTTAATTGTTTTGTAATGCTTTGATCAATCGGTCCGGAAAAACGGTTCGATAGGTCAACTTGAAAATTTACAGAGCTCTGGAGGTACATGAAGCTGAAAAAAAATCTGGCAACATTAGTCTTTCCCTCAATATTTGTAAAATAGTGGTAGATTCACAGAAAAACCATGAAAAGGCATTTTTGTACTCTTTTCAAATTAATATTACATTTTTTAAATTTTTTCAAATTAACGTTAAGGGTGAAAAAAAATCTCAAAAATCAACGAAAGGGTCTTGTAGGACATTTATTCAACTTCTCAAAGCTGCCCTTTAATTCCCCGTGCGATCATTGGCTGCTGAGACATCGATGATCAAAGACAAAAGGATTTTTTTTTCATTCAAAGTCGGATATCTCAAGAAAAAGTTGACGTAGAGAGACAAAAAAACAAATTAAAGCTGGAATAAACAATCTAACTGACCTATGCATTGATTTATCTGAAACAAAATTCCGTAGCCAGTGGGCCCTTGAAAAAAAAAAAAAAATCGGAAGATTTTTTTCTCCCGCTATTTCTTATGATTGCGCGATAACCGTAGCTCACAAAATTTGTTTGCCACACAATCTCGAAACTAGAAACCTGAAACTTCAAAATGCTTTTTTTCATCTCGATACGACCATTTTTCATATAGATACAGCGCTTCAAAAATCACTTAAAAAATTGAAGAAAATTTTTGTTCCTTTAATTTTTTGGCGTAGTGTGTTGTTTTGTTCTATGATTCCGTATGGAATATCGTACGATGAAGATCGGCACAATAAGATATATATTTTTATAGAATCGGTCGAGAGCTTTCCAAAATACTGGCGGTATACATCGGTGCAACGTATCTCACTTGTATATTGAAATTCTGTTTCCTAGCATTCGGAGTTATTACGGTGAGTAAGAATAAATTGCTTTCTTATTCATGTCAAGTTCCTTTTTTGAATACTGTGACGATGTAATGAATTCTCAATTTTATTCGCTATTATCAAAACAAAAATGTTAAAATCTATTATTATTGATTAATATACAGTTTGGAAGTGCGAATATCGAAAAGGTCGCATACCTAGTGTACGTTTTTGCCTGCATAATACAAGTTTTTCTGCTCTGCTCGTCAATTCAAGACTTACTTATCGAGGTATTTCTTTAATCATCTCAGAAAACAGAGAAACAAATATCAATTAAAACAGAAAACAAAAAAATCTATAATATAGATGTTTTTGGCCATAGAGCACGTCGGTGACCGAAGATGCATTTCACGAAAATTGGTACGCGCGCAGCTATGCGGTAAAACAAATATTCTGCACGATGGAAGTGAGTAACCAAATGGAATGCCGATTGAGCGCCTACCGAATCGTTGATCTCGTCGTGCCCACATTGGCGTTGGTAAATAAATACAATTGTTATAAGCCAAAAATGCATAAGGTGAAATATATAAAATATAAGGTAAATAAATACAATTGTTATAAGTTACAAGTTCACCTTCTTATGATTGCAATTCGTTTTTTTTTAATCAAAATGAGTATTTGATTAACTTAATCACTTTTGTACTTTAGATTCTCAGCAAATCATACTCGGTCTGTCTCCTCCTGCTCAAAATGAATTGAGTGTTCCGTTTTCATCGAATAATTCATTGTACAGGTAGATATGAAAAATCTAATAAATAACAATCCGCAAAGTTTATTTACAGTAGAATTTCATTTGCACCCTACACTGAGAAAAAAGTCCATGGTATTTACAGGGGGGGGGGGGGGGGGCAAGGTTTGCGTTACGTCACGATTTTAGAACTGCAGGAAATAGCAAAATTTCTGCAAGTTCAAGTTTTTGAATAAAAACTTGCGCGCACTTTTACCGCGGAAAGTTGACAGCTTTCCATTTGAAATGTCCGTTACAGAGAAAACTCACTGTGCAAGAACTTGTACAGTAGCTTTCCCCGAAGCAACAGGTATTGGGAGTACAAATAAGTCTCCGCCGTTTTTTTTCTATAAAAAATTGGGCGTTTATTGTGAAAGAATGGTACTTTATGTTTTATTCGAAGTATTGTCTATGACTAGCCACTACTTTTCCCCATCTTTCTGGCAGCATATAGATACCGCATCGGAAGAACGGTTTATCTTTTGAGACTATCCACAAATCGACCCCATTTTTGCTATCTCCATATGATGTTTAGTGCTGCTCAGACAGGCCGTGCGTCATCAAGCGAAATCAATTATAATCAGAGGGAGCAATGTCCGGTGAATACGGGGGTTGGGGTAAAACTTCCCATTTGGGTGTTGTGAGCAACCCTTTCGCTTATGCCAGGCGAGCAGCATTTCACATGTGCAAAATCGGCGTTCAACGTTTCTCGGCTTCAGTTTATATGGAACCTAATTTCCTTGCTTTCGAATCATTCCCAAAGATTTTAAACGATATGAAATTGCTTGTTCAGTCCCTCCTAATGTAAGTGCAAGTTCTTCTTGCATTTGGCACGAATCTCCAATAATGCTTCCAATTCCGCGTCTTTCTACACTTCCGGCCTTCCGTTACGTTCTTCGTCTTCGACGTCAAACTCACCATTCTTAAACGTTTGAAACCGTTCACGACAACTTCTCTCACTTAAAGCAGCCTCACCATATGCTTCGACAAACAATCGATGCGTCTTAGCTGCAGATTTCTCCAAATTAAATAAGTAAATCAAAAGTTCCCGCAAAATAGCGCTTATCCGGCTCAAAACTCGACATTTTCGCACGCAACAAATTATGTGGTGCTGATACAAAATCGCTCACATTTCAAGGTTATGGTCTTACCAGATGTCTAACCTAACGATATGACGTTCTACATCTGACAATTTCAACCATAACCTCCTGGTGGGGCGATCTTTTGTTAAACGGCGGAGACTTATTTGTACTCCCAATATATTTAAACATGCGATTTGGGTGGCGTGTTTGACTATCTATTATACCAGAAGTAATTATTAACTATTATTACAGACTCAACAATACAGATATGGCTAATTCAGTGCTATCATAAGATCGACGCACAAATACTAACGGTGTATACTGTACGTTAGGTTTTGTCCAGGTCAAACATCTACTATTCTATTCTAGTTTGTACAATCCATATCATTAACATTAACGTTTGTCGAGTATACGTTGTTAGAAGACCTGATGAAAACTGACTATCATTATGGTAAGAATTATAGTAATGTTTACTTTTTGCGAAGACCCAAATTGTTTGCAGTTGGAGCAACCACGGCTTAAGAACTACGCGTGTCTCACAAACTGTTACATAATATGTTTGATGCATTGCAAAAATATATCAGTTCAATACTTCTTCTTGTAGTTCACCTTCTATTCTTGCAGGATACATATTACTACGCATGTAGCAGGTCGTGTCATATAATATGGAGCACATCACTATTATATGGTACAAAACTATTGCGATACGCCGAAAATTGATTTAAGCAGTGACTTATATTATCGAAAAACGATTTATGCAAAATCTCACCTAACTCGGAGGGTAATACTAGGTGCGCAACTAAGTTTCCGGGTTTTTTTACCAATAAAAAATCGAAAATTTCAAGACAAATACAAAAAATGGTTCATTCGAAGTATTGTCCCTCGCTATTTACACATTTTTGCCACCTCTCTGGCAATACATAAATACCGCGACGATAAAAAGACGCGTCTTTGGACTGAAACCATTCGTCCAACCAATTTTGTACTGCATCGTAATAGGCCAAGTGTAGCCCACACTAGCCATGCGCCATCGACCGGAACAAGTGATAGTCTGAAGGGGCCAGGTCGGCGAATACGGCGGGTGCGGTAGCAGATCCCATTTCCGTGTTTTTATGGTGTCCTGGACGATGGAACTGGGATGGCACGGAGCGTTGTCGTACTGCAATATCACACGTTCCTGTCTTGTGTCCCATTCTGGCCGTTTTTCGAGCAATGCGTGGTTCAAATTGATTAGTGGCTGTCGGTAGCGGTGCCCATTGACAGTTTCGCCCGGTTGCAGCAGTTCATAGTACACGATTCTTTTCTGGTCCCAACAAACGCAGAGCATTGTCTTTTTTCCGAAGCGATTTGGCCGTGCCGTCAATGTTGACGCTTCGCCAAGTGAAAGCCACGATTTTCTGCGTTTGGGATTCTCGAAATATATCCATTTTTCATCGCCAGTAACAATTCGATGCAGGAAACTGCGTCTGTTCTGCCCCAAACGCAAAATTTCGGAAGTGGCTCTTCGATTTTCCATTTGTCTCTCAGTCAACTCATGCGGCACCCACTTTCCTTCCTTATGAATTTTTCCCATGGCGTGCAAACGTTGTGAAATCCATTGCCGAGTCACATTTAATGCCTCGGCAAGTTGATCTTCTGTTTGAGTGTCATCTTCATCCAATAACGCTTGCAGATCGGCGTCCGCAAATGTTTGCGGTCTTCCCGAGCGCTCCTTGTCACCAGTCCCAAAATCGCCACTTCTGAACCGCTTGAACCAATCTTCACACGTTGTTTTTGATGGTATATGTTCGCCGTAGGCCTCCTCAAGTAACGGACGTGCTTCAGCTGCTGTTTTTTTTTAGGTTGAAGCAGAAAAGGAATGCTTCCCGCAAATGCTGTTTATTTGGCACAAACTTTGACATTTTCGAGGTTAGAAAAATGGTCGGTGTGTTGCGATATTTGTTTATATTACGACTGGGTATTCTTAACAGATGTCCAAGCTGAATTATATACAGTTCCTAGGAAATTTGTAAAGTGCCGAATTTATTCAGGAAATGTGTGAAATATTTTATCAATACATAGAATTCCCAGGAATTACATACAATTCCTAGGCATTCTTTGTTAACTTAATAACTGGTCCAAGGAAATGTATGAAATTCATGAATACAGGTGAGATAATAACATTTTTGGGGAAGTACCGATCGGGTTGAAATTTTTCACACTAGTGTTTTACGAAACCCACCATTTCACACGTACATCCGAGGTGCCCTGCACCCACACCGGTGTCTTACGTACCCCAACATTCCACACGCCACCCGAGGTGCCTTGCGCCCACACCAGTGTTCTACGCACCCCACAATTGTACACGCATATCCGAGGTGTCCTGCCCTCACACCAGTATCCCACGCACCCCACCATTCGCATCAAATGGCGAGCGCGATAACGAATTTCATACATTTCCGATTACTACTTCGGACATGCATACAATTCCATGGAAATAGGTCTATTCAAATTTATTTTACACATTTCCTGACCATCGTAGGTATTGAATATATTTCCTAGGAATCATATATTGTGACGAGTTTAACACATTTCTTGTAACAGATATATATTTTAGTCCTTTTCACTATTAGAATTTTGGGGCAGTAAATATTTGACAGTGTCAGGGAATATCTATTTTATGAAAACTTACTATATTATATAGCATTGAACAATGAACGTATGCTTATAAAATTAGTGGTCGCGGCTAACGTTTGTGCATTATTTATGCAACTGTTAAAATATTAATACGCTGTACTATGCATTTGGCAGTTACTCTGGCTATAAAATATTATTATCCCTTCAGAGATAAAAAATACAGTCAAAATATAGTTAAAAACACCATAGATTTCTCTCAGTGTAGGTCACCAACACATGATCAAGTACGCACGCCAGATGAGTGGTGTGCAAAAAAATATCTTACAGTGCTCCATGGGTCTTATAGAGTGTCTTGTGTTCACAGATACGAATCGGTAGATACACTAGATCCTCGATTCAGAGAACTTCGATTTAAGCGCGAGACCTAACTATACGGGCCCGGATCGCTATAAGCGACATGGTGGGAGAAATGCTGCGCTGAGGGCAGCACCGCTAGATGCGAGATCAGCTTTGCAGAGTCAACTACCTCAATTTACGTACGTGCAAAGCGATGTCGGGTTCGCCACTGTGTCCGAAATTGAAGTCATAGTGTATGCAAGATACGGATTCCACAAAGAAAGCGGCCCTAAATTTCTATTACAGTCAACTCTCATCTATTTTGCCACCAACTATTTTGCACCGCCGGCTATTTTGCCAAATGGCGACCAGTTATTTGTCGGACTCGTCCTTCCCCTAATCCCCACTGTTTCACTATAGGCCATTGTTGCTATCGACCCTATAGTGAAACGCCCCTCACGCCGCAAAATAAACAGCGGTCGTCGGTCCCAGCTCGGCAAAATAGGTAAGAGTTTAGTGTGATACTGTTTCTTGTCAATGCCAATGAAGCAAATAAACTTATGCCGAACAAAGTTTGTTTTACACCAGAGTATATCGATAAAAAGCGTCTCGTGAATTCATTGAATTTCGAATATTTGTTGTTATACAATATACTTTCCTATTTCTAATTTCCAAAAGACTCCTCCCTAAAGTATTTCCTGAAGCCACTCTTTCCTAATACTCTGGTACACTAAGCGCAACAACTTAAGAATCCCTTTTCTTTCGCCAAAATTTCAACCTTTTTGAAAAGCTACATTTCCGTGAAAAATAATTGCAGAAGAGGAGGGGGACCTGTCACGGGTAGCCGGGATTGGAGAAAGAGTGGGGGGGGGGGGGGGGTGGCGTAGAGGCCGGCCGCTGCCTTCTCGAAGAGGGCATCGAAACCGGCCTTGTCGAAATCGCCCATGTTGTCCGCTACGGGTGGGGAGCGAGGAGTTGAATGGAGGATGGGAGGAGGAAGGGGGTCCATGAACTGGGCGATCGGTGCGATGCTCTTTTCGGTGGCTGGTGGCAGGTTCTCCCTTCTTCCCCGCGGGGGTAATGGCAGGGAGCGTCGTGGGTCCCGAGCACGCCAAGCGACGCGTACCCCGACGCTAGAGACCGGGGCCAATGCCTCTCGCAGAGTCCGGTGGCGACGCGACGCCGGATCGTGTGTTTTGGGCATACGATGAAATGTAAGAAAAAGAAAAAGGGGAAAAAAATTATTTATTTATTGATTTATTATAATATTTCTTGATATACAAGCGAAATTTGTGGAGGGGAGTGCATAGTTCGTGGAAGGGGAAAAAATTATTTATTATAATATTTAATGATATACAAGCGAAATTTGGTAGAGGGAAGTGCGTAGTCCGTGGACGGTGTTTACGCGAACGGGGTTGCGGAGTACTCGGGGAGGGGGTGTCCCCTTTGCACCTTTTCGGCGATCGGGGGGGGGGGGGTGGTGGCTTATCAACTGCTTGGTGGTATGCCTTAAAGATGATGAGAAAAGGTTGCCGGGTACCTTTTCGGTGGACCGTGCGCGAGGGTAGGGCTTTTGTCAACTCTTCAGTGGCTAAGCTGGGGGGGGGGGTTCCTTACCACTTTTTCGGGGATTGAGAACTAACTCTCCGTTTTTTTCCGTTTTAAAACTTCTTTTATACGTTTATAATAGTACATGTATTGAGATGAAAGAATGTTTTACTTATTCTAGAGCTATACCTATTGGTGAGAACTTAACTAGCTTATTTATCGTTAATTGGGTTTGGTTTTCAGTTATAAGTGCTATTTAATGCTATGAGTTATCCAGGTTGAAATTTGAAAAAACGTACCTGTTTGTAATACGTGGTTGTTATCTTATTTCTAAACTATATCTAGGGTTTCAATTATATGTACAGTATTCACAGCAGTTTTTCGTTTATCTTACTGTCACCATAGTACAGTGTTTTGTGTATTGTTATCGCATAATAATATGATGCGGGCGTTTATGTTTGATTGTGTATGGCGCGTTCTCGTGTGCGATCGTGCCTTCGTTGCTTAAGAGCGGAATGTTTTTTATTTGTTAATTGAAGAAAGTGTCGGTGCGTGCGTGTATTTCTTCTTGTAATTTCTTAATATGCACGAGGTTGTGTATTGTGTCGTTTGTTACATACCATTCTGCGCTGGTAATTGTTCTGAGTATTTTGTTTTGAAGGATTCGTAGTTTATTGAGATTTGATTTGTACGTATTACTCCAGATTGGGGCGGCGTATAATATTACTGGTTTGATCATTGCGTTGTATAGGAGGAGCTTATTTTTATCGCTTAACACGCTTTTATATCCTATTAGGAAGTGTGGGAGTCCTTTGATTGCTTGCGTTTTTGTCTTAATATTTTCTACATGTTTGGTGAATGAGAGTTTGTCGTCTAAAATGACTCCTAGGTATCTCGCTGCTCTTTTTCGCTCTATAATTGTGTTTGAAACTTGAAAAGGGGGAATATTTTCTTTTTTCTTTTCTTACTGAAAAGGACTAGCTCGGTCTTTGCCTCGTTGATTTTAATTTTCCATTTGTTAAAGTGTTTTATTATTAGGTTGATGTGTTTTTGCACATGGGATTGAGCTAGTTTTTTGCTCCAGGAGCTTGCGAAAATTGCAGTGTCGTCCGCGAAAAGAGCGATTTCTGTCTTGTTGGTTTTTGGTATGTCGTTTATGAAGCATAGGAAGAGGACGAGGCCCAGGATGGAGCCTTGTGGTACTCCGGCTGCTATTTTTGCTTGTCTGAGGGCTCTCCGTTCGCAATGGCTGTAAACGTCCTGTTGTTGAGGTATTTAGCTATTGTTTTGATGAGGTATAGCGGGATATTGTATCTGTCTAGTTTGTAAATGAGGCCTTTGCGCCAGACTGTGTCGAATGCCACTAACTCTCCGGGCCTCGCGCTCCGCCTTTTATACCCGCCGTAGTTGCTATGGGTCCCGCGACGCGGCGCTAGTGTTGTGACGCTGGACAAGTTTGGTCTCGCGAGTTGTCGATCGCGGCGCTGGAGTGTTTGCGGATACAGAGCAGACGACGCACGAGTTCCAAGGCCTATGGTTCGCAAGATTTATCTGACAGGTCGGTGTTCGGGTTATATTTGACGTATAGTGTGTGGTGGAATGTGTGTTAAGTACACAAGAAATGTAATTATTTTATCAACGGCGCTGTACATGTAATGATTTTGATTTGATATTTTGCGCACGCGATTGTATCCGCTCGGCCTGTAATGTGTTAGAGGCGGGTGACGTACCCTGGGTGTGTGTTTTGTTCAACTATGTTTTCTTTTCTAAAGGAGTTTTGAGTTTGTTCGTTCGCGAGTGTGTTTTGATGCTTAATTACAACTTTGGCATTTTTCCAGTGGCTCGGAGGTTTGCTGGAAACCCTGGAATATGGTACACCCAGAGCCAAGGTAAGAAGTGAGTGTCCTGATGCAGTATATTTTTTTCCCTTTAAAGGATCTCTAGTTACTTAAATCATTTAGGCTCATTGTGAGGTATTAATATAATTTTTTCTTTTTACAGGTAGGAATCTGAAGACCATCGGATACTCGACGGAGACCAGACCTCTGGGACGACGAGAGACGTCTTATGACAGGTAAGTAGCTCTTAGACGTAGTAATTGCTCAGTAGATCGCTTTTTATCGCTAGTACAGTTTTGAATAATGTAAAAAATATTAATTTTGAATTTTACAGGTGGACGCCGTGAGACCAGCGGAGGGAACTTGGTGCGGTAAGGACAGGGAGCGCTATTGCTTCCTCGTTGGCATATAAACTAATTAACATTGTTATGTTTGGTTTTTGTTGCAGGTGAAACTGAACGAACAAGGACGAAGATGACGAAAAAAAGGATTGTGCACCAAGTAGCGTACAACAATCTTCGTCTTAAAAAATGACGAGTGAGGACAATTTTTAATATTTATTCTCAAGTTATTGTTTGTTGAATGACAAAAAGCATAAATAAAAAACTATTTCCGAAAGGTTTGAGATTATGCACGGAAAACGGACATTTTTTAACAATCCGCTGTGGCAGTTTCAAAGAGTGCATATTCCGCTTCAAATGTATTTTTAGCGAATTTGTACATTTTTATATCGAGTTATCGACTACCAAAATAAAAAATGCATACTTCGTGTTTCAAAGGTCAGAAATCAAGCAAAAACGGTCACACAGCACCCACAAGGAGAGCGCTGGAAAAATGAGTTCTTACACTTAAAAAGGTCGACATTTTGGTGAAATAAAGTGTCCGCCATTAGTGGGCCAATACCATCGCACCAACAATATGGCGATCAGCATTGGGGTATCGTAGGCGGATGAACGGCTTGCCAGATCTGTCCCAGCCATTGTTGGTTTGTATTTGGGCGTTTTGCAAATGCAGGTCTCTAAATTGTAATAATAATATGTAAAAACGAGGTATAAGGTTTCGAAAAGCATATCCCACTGATGAAGCTGAAATTTTGCACAGGCCTTCTTTTCAATATTCCACGAGAACCTTTAAAAGCATATTGGCGACTAGCAATAGTTTTTGATATACCGTATATTGAAAGTCATTTATTGTACTGCGCTCCTACTATACTAAACAAATAAGTAAGGAACGAACAAACGAAAGATTCTGTAAGTGTTAGGATGGCTAAGTGGATAGGGCGCTCAACACTAGACCAAAAGATGTAGGTTCGATCCCGATGATCGGTAAAAACTTGAACAATGCAGAAAGCGTTTATAATGCAATTATTCTATGTACACAGACATAAGTAAAGCATAAGAAAACAAAAAAGACACTACTAGGATTTTTATATTCATTTTTTATTTTTTTGTTTTTCATTTCTGGCAGAAGATGCGGCAGCTGTTGCTGGGCCAATATGGGCGTATGATATTTGACCAAGTCTGAGCAGCCATTCATGGTTTACCATTAACGACCATGCATGGTTCAGATCTGGCCCGCTAACATAGCCATCACCGCGTCATTGTTTCTTCTCTGGCAACCAGTCATGGACCGTTACTGTGCCGATTGTAAAACCCTATTTGGGATGTAGTATGTAAGTACAATGTCTACAATGTGCAATAACGAATGGGATGTCGATTGCGTGAGTGCGTGAAGAAAAAAAAAGGAATCAGCGGCTGGAACAAGCTATGAAAATCGCTCTTCCGTTTTCCGCTGATACGGGCACAGAAATGGGTAAGGCTTTTGCAATTATCGATTAACTTTGTGCTTCGGAAAGCGACTGAATTACAATTGTATACTTAAAAAAAAATCCACTCCTCTCACGATATCGGGAACACTATCTGCGGAGATTACGGCGTCTTTGGGTTTCCGGTGCAACTCGTGAACGAAGTGATGCAAAACATTTTAATCAGCTCAAAACGCTGCATCTTGTTTGCAAATGCCAAACCAATGAACAAAAGTAATACTTGAGGTAAAGAGAGACTACGGTGCAAAGAGCGGTTACCCTGAGATAACCTTGAGATCACCTTATTATGGATTGATAAAACGTTTAATAAGACCGCGTGTTGTTACCTTTTTCGCTATACGAATGTACGTGTGCTGATAAATTGCGTATATAAATTCAGCAACGCTCATTATTGCGGCAGTTTACGATGAAGAAGCCAGTTGTACTTTTTGAGTTCTGAATACAAAAAATGTACGTTAATCCAGTCAACATTATTCAACTTTTATCCATAGCGATAAGTGCTATGAATTTGTCTCAAACTCCAGTTACCGACCGGGAAAAATAGTTCAGTGAGGACCTAGAAAACATAACCATAGAAGCGATGGATCAACCTATGGAAATCGGATTCGAAACCGGTTTGGATTTTCTGTCACCAAACGAAATTCATGAAGCTGCCACAATCGAAGATAACAGTGAAGAAGCTTTGCACATACAACGATACCTGGATTCCCACGTTGATAAAAATGTATGTACGAAAGATGTAGAAGAATTACGTTACGAATACAAGACAAGAGCTGTGGATTACTGGAGATTCGGGACAGACGGGAATAGAAAAATATCAGCTGTTCAAACGAAATTCAGAAAGGTGCAATCAGTGCGGCAGTTACGCTGATAGGCCCATAGTATAAACAAGGGTGGCACTCGCAAAGAAAAGTTAACAAAAATAGCTCACTACACGTTAAACAATTTCATCGACGCTTTGGACAAAAAGCTGCCTGTCCATGATATGGATCTTTGACGATGGGCCTTACGTGCACGAGAAATTGTAGAAATGCCAGCCGTAGATTTTAAGGCATCCGCTTCTTTTGTGAAAACATTTACAAAACAACATCGAATTGTGTCAAGGAAGATTACTAAATATGTAACAAGACAACAGTTATTAAATGCTGATACACTTAAAACCAAAGCTAAACAATTAATAGAAACGTTGAAAGTCAACATGGCCAACGTTGGCGCTGAAAACACATTTAATTCTGATTAAAGTGGATTCAATTCAGAGCTACTTACAGGCCGCACATTGGCGAAAGAAGGGCAGCAATCCGTTGAGACACTAGTGCAATCGAAAACGTCAACAACACACAGTTATACTATACAACCTTCGATTTCTGCGCGTGGCAAGCTTTTGGTACCTATGTTGATCGTTTAAAACGAACCTACTGGCAAATTTGGTCCTCGAGTGGAACAAATTGTGCTCAGAGCCAAAAATATATTTCTATTGGCTTCGAAGTCTGGAAAATTAACGACTAATCACTTCGAACGTTGGTTTCAAGAAATATATATTCCTGATACGGGTCTGTACATTTGTATACGGGCCTAATACATTTAAAGAAATAGATATGCAAGAGAAGGATATTAAAGTTTTAACCATTACAGCAGGTAAATGTATATTATACCAGTATGATTAGTTCTGTAGATAATTAGTTCACATCATAATTAGCAATTCTTGCAGGTACAGCGGGAATGATCCATCCTCTTGATGTTTATGGCTGTCCTGTATGAAAAACTTCGTCAAACACTTTTCTGACATAGTAATATTATACAATTATGACGTCAATCTGCACTTGAGAGACAATATAGTTAAGTTACAATCTCTTACACATAATCAGTTTTCTCTCCACGGTTTACAAACCTCTTTAAATATGCGTGGTACAAAAGCGGTTACAAACAAGAGAGACCACCAAACTTCGAAAATCTCGTAGAATCTTGCTTTTCACAAAATGCAGTGGCATGCGATATGTACGGCGAAGCAGCTATTATCACTTGTGCGTGGTGCAAGAAATCTTTTTGTTTCGAACACTTTTACCATGACAATAATTATTGTAATACGTATAATCCATAAAAAAGTACAGTTGAAACGGTTATAAAATAATAAACAATAATAATACAGTAATATACAATAATCATACAGTTGCTTCGCGAAATAAGATAGGGTGGGGGGCGGCTGCCCTCTCTCCCCCTAGCGACGCCCTTGCTTACACGTAGTTGATTTTTTTTTAATGTTGATTTCCTGTTTCCAACGGATTTGCAAAATATAACATTTGAAAGGTATTCTATGAAAATTTCAAGTCGAACCGTTAAGAGAGTTATGGGCTTTTATATGTAGGTTCTGCGGGCAGGGTTGCGAGGGGTCGCCCAGCAACCCCCGAACAACCTCGGACGTCGTGACCGTAATATATTCGGCGATATGGGAAATATTCTATCATTACAGCTCAACCGATGAAGATTCGAATCATGATAAGTGTCCGATCGGAGTTGGGTCTTGGTGCTCCTAGCAGAGGCTTCGGTGAACGGAGAGCTTACTTCGTCTAACCGTAAATATAATGGTCTACCTCCCAACGACGAAAGTTGTAACCAACTCATCTGGAAGAGAAGCCCCGAAAGATTTTTCCGCGTGGGTCCATCCTAGTGGAAATAGCTGTCTATGTCGCTGACTGTCTTTTCAATTAAGGATCTGTTTCGCGATACACTGCGGCCGTAACGCCCACACTTACGTGACGGAAGAAGATGAAAAACGCGTGCGTAAAAAGCGCTTTTTCCAAAATGACTTTTTCTAAATCGGTAACTATGATATCTCAAAAATCACTCCACCGATCAACGTCAAATTTTACAAGCCTCTTGCCTCCTCATTTTGGACTGTGTCCATTTTTCATATTTCAGATGATTTGTTTCCGAGCAGCAGTCGTCACCGCGAAGGACGTTTTTCCAACAACAACAGCGGTCTGCACAAACCATTGTATCAACCAAAATTATGGGTATTTTTTCAGAACAAAAATTGTAAGAGATACTATAAACCATACTCTTTAATGTAAAAGAATTTTTTTGAACTCGTACGAGGCCTCGAAAAAAATTTGAAAATTCCTCTTTTTTCTGGCCACGACCTAGGTGTAAGCTGTTGACATGGAAAACCGCTGAACCCTGACAGCCAACCACGCGTCCAGCACTTTTATTTGACGAAATAATATTTGCTTACTATGTATGTTTTGTGCACTACACTATGAAAATATTTTAATTTAGCTATTAAGATGAAAAACAATGTTTCATTAGAAAAAACTGTTTCCTAGCTCCATCCTTTCATGCGCGGTATATATCCATAAACAATAATAGCAAACATCGGATTCCCATTTTTAAGAAGCGTAGTCCGTATTCTGGATATGGTTGAATTTGGTCAGAGAATATCATGACTTTGATTCAACATCACAGATCATCCAAATTAATTTGATAGTTTAACTACCAACCTGCATCATTGACAGCGGTATATGGCAGCCGAAAGAAGGAATTTTCAACCCTCAAAACTATCGTTTCGATGACTCAACTTCAAGTTCGTGACGTAGCTCTAGGTACCCAAAGAAGTCAACGTCATGTAGAAAACTCACTCAAATAATTTACTACCCTTTCACAAAGAGAATCATGCTGTAGCAAGATTATCAACCATAACCATTCGGCGAATGCCAGCATACTGAAATAAAATCAATGATTCCGCCCTCACTTTTTCGCTGTCCAGCGTTGCTCTCATCCTCGAGTCATTTTCCACTCTCGCTTCAACATTTTTTGCTCGATGCATACAAGTCAAGTTGTAAGCTGCTCTTCATTAAATTTTCAAGACCTGGAAGCACGTTTCTTTCATTGCAGTCTTCAAAGTGAAATAATTATAAGACAAAATACTCTCGCATACATTGGTCGAGGACTACATTAAAATTGATACTTCAGCAACAAAAAAAGATTATCACTCCAGTCGAGCGACGAAGTAAAAAAGATCGATAGACCAAAGACACATTCTGACAATCATCGACGGATTTGAAAAGAGATGGGGGACACAAAGGATGGGATATTAATTCCTGCCAGAGGAAAAAAGACTCTCTTTAACCACAGTTCTTCTTTTGTGTCCCTTTTTTGCACAACGTACTCCTCACTGGTACCTTTCCATATCGACTTCTATTCTCCAATAGCATTCAGAGAGAGAATAGCTAATTACACGATACCGACGTTCTTCGACGTAGGTCAGACCACCGTCCTATCAGTCATCAGGGAAACTTAGAGTCGAGCAGAATACCGACGAACCTTGAACGTTCATGTGCGCGAGTTCACAATACTAGCGAGAATTTCGAAATATGGAGACGTATTTCCGTAGTGCTAATCAGTTCAACGTTGTCACAAACACTTTGTCAGGCAATATTTTTCCACTTGGTCATGAAGAAGAAAATCTAAGTTTCGCTTCACTCTTGTGGGTAATGTTCGTGTGGGCGATTAAAGTCATATACTTTTTGACAATGATGTCGGGTACGCTTTACTTCGCAAATCTAACAGCGGTAGAAGCAATAAAAAGATCAGGCCCTGCAGGGGCGGTTAGTTTTGAATTAATCATTCCAACGGTGTATCTAAACTTACGTCGAATGGATTTGCGAGATCTGATACGCAAGTACAACGCTATTCTCATTGATTCCGAAGAACTAAGAAAACTTGTACAAGATACGATACGTCCTTACAAAAAAGGCTTACAGTTTTACATCGCCGCGTGTCTTATTGCTGTTTCGGCTTGGTCGGCGACACCGGCTCTCGCTATTTCCGGCAATAATCAATTTACATACGCGAACTATGCTGCACCGGCGTATTTGCCGGGCGAACCCTTCGGAAAAAAAACCTTCGTCGGTGGTATTGTTTTGCAAGTTGTCGGCTCATCCTTTATTACATTCGGAAAAATCAGCATTGACATCTACATAAGTCAATTTATCGCAGTCTTGTCTGCTCAATATAAATACGTCCGCGTGCAGATAGCCAAAGCTCTGGCTTCGCAGAACGGTCAGGAGGATGAATTATCAGTTATCAGGGCACTTCAAAATTGCATTCGGAACCACTGTGCCGTCATTGAGTACTCATATTTTATTGAGTAATGCTTTATAAATGTATTTCATGTTCGATACATCTTTACCAGCCATTTAGGTTATTTATCATTATTACCATAGAGAATAATTATTTAATTGAGACAAAAGCTTTGTGGATTTAAGGGTTTATACACCTTTGGATGGTCGGAAAACCGGGCTTTTTGGGAATGTTTAAAAAATACTATTCACGCCATCAAAGTGAGGTTTAGAGGGTTTGTTTTACATATCTGTAGGTACGCGAATCAATTTTTTATTACCCAGAAAAGACAAAATGGCGACCCAGTGACCGGTAGAAAGAGGACGCCTATTTTTACGACCTCCATGGGCACACTCGTTGGAAACGCACATTATCACCTAGAACAAAAAATAACATTTTTTCGTAATATACATGAGTTTTGCTAGCGAAATGAACACGATTTGGAGAAAATAGTGATTTTCGCTACTGTGGCACCAGTTGAAATAAAAACTGAATTTTTTGCTGAAAACCGCCTTCATTTCTTTATGAAAACCGCAGTTGTTAATCGATCGTAAAAATCTATTTAAGAAGCTACAGTTGAAATTTGAAGTCAATCGGTTGAAATTTGTAGGAGCTACGACTCCGCCCAATTTTGAAATCATGGTTTCAAGAAAAGCCCGTTTAAAGTTTGAAAACCACTTTTCTTCGGACTGTACAATTCTTGGGACGTTTATACACATCAACCTATCATTCTTTGGATGTTTATACAGCATTTACGCCAATTAAAAAAAATGCTTTTTTTCAAAAGTATATTAGGCCTTAATTCGACATCTCGTTTTCGATTGCATCCAAGGGAACATTTCGGACGATCTTTGGACCCGAATATATAGCGAGGATGTTACGAATATTCCTATAAGTTTGATCACGAGGTGGCACGTGAATGACAACCAAACGAGTGCGAAGGCGATATTTTATTACAACCGCGATTGTTCATACTAGGCACTTTTGCTTGCCGGCAATCAACTTTATTGGGGGTAATCGAACTTGCTCATTGACCCCTTCTAATTTGTTTGATTCAATCTCGTATGACGAAAAGCCACAGGGAAGCGTCTATTTTTCGCAGTTGGCGACCCGCACCTCTTACTTCTCTTTCCATTTCAATCTATTTTCTGACCTCGATAAGCATGTTTCATAAATTGTTTTAACAATTCAGGATTTCGGATACACCTACGAAAGTAGAAAGCATGCAATTTTGAAGGTTTTGTCTCGAAAATGTATATATCAGATATTTGTGTTCGCCATTTGTGTGAATGTCGAGGAAAACGTAAAAGATATTATCTTTCAATTGAGTTCGCTCAAAGCGAACAGTGGAACGGGCAATAAAAAGAATAAAGAAATGTTTTCATAGAATCGGTCAAAGGCTAGCTGAATTATTGGCACTTCAAATTGGAGCTACGTATGTCATTTGTATACTGAAATTCTGTTTCCTAGCATTTGGAGTAATCACAGTAAGTAAAAAAAAGTATCACTTCTGCATTTCGCGTTAAGCGTATTTTATGAATATCCCAGTTTCCTTACTACAGTTTGAAAGTGCTAACATCGAAAAGGGTGCATACTTGATGTACGCTTTAGCCTGTGTTCTACATATTTTCCTGCTCTGCTCGTGTATTCAAGAATTACTCGATGTGGTAATCCTTTAACAATCAAATAATATATGAAATAGTGATAAATGAAGGCCAAATAAATAAAAAAATTGTGTACGTCGGTTTCACGATTTTTGGGTACAGAGCACATCGGTTACACAAGATGCATTTCACGAAAATTGGCATGGGCGCAGTAACAGCGTGAAAAAAATATTTTATACGATAGAAATGAGCAATCAAATGGGATGTCGACTCAGCGCCTATCGAATCGTTGATCTCGTCGTTCCAACAATGGGAGTGGTATATAGAAATACCCAATGTCAAACATCCATAAATTTATTATTATTTCTAAACTGTTTTTTGATGTATGCGATATTTTTTCAATTCAGATACTCAGCAAATCATATTCCGTTTGTCTACTACTTCTCAAAATCAACTAAGTCATCCCCATTGATGACGTGACGACACGTAAAACTACATGTGGAAAAACAAATACAATAAATATTTGTCATTCAAACGCCGAAGGTGGTATCATCAAAAATCAATATTTCACAATGTTCCCAATGTATTACTTATAAGAGACGTTGACAGGCTAGATAGTCCGATCCAATCTATTTCGAACAAGAAAACATAAAATTCGGAAACATCACTACCTGTGCATATAGCGTTCAACGTGATAAAAAGTACCTATTTTAATAATCAAATACATGCAATTTAATATATAATATTTAAAATCGGTATGCTTGAACTCGGTGATTTATATTATTGTAAATTCGCGCTTAAAACGAAGTTAATTACTATTTGGTAAAACCCAAACTTATCAAATAATGTAAAGAACTTATGGACATTCCGTTATTTGCAGTAACATCCACTCACAGTATATAGTGCAATGAGTCATATCTATTAGTTTAATGTCCATGCGATCAAATCTCACTCTGCAGTTGAGTATTTTGGCCGATGGGATGAAGTAACATTCCGAAAAATTACAATGAGTAAAGTAACATTAAAACGAAACATACCGACTTATTTAAATCGTCTACCCATTATATGAGAACCAACTTTCTTTGTAAAAATACTTGACATTCGAAAACGTTTTCATTTAACTAAAAAGTCGAAATTATTATAAATGGTCATCTCAAATGAAGTTGGGAATTTTTTCAAATGGGTAATAATGATTATTCATAATTATAGCAAGCCTCTTGTCACGCGCAATCAATAATACCAGTTCCATGACCATTTACGAAATACGAAAAACCGTACATAACTTAAAAAATCTCCACTTACAGTACATACGATTCTGCTGAAGCTACTAAATAAAATGTAACACCAACGAAAAACGTGAATTACAGAATGTTGTTACTTTCACGAGAGGAAACGCTGCAGCAATAATGGTAGTCTTCACGTTGCGAAGATCGCACGGATACTGAATAAGAATCGATGGCTTCACTTCCTCCGCTTCATCGCCAATTAACTTCCCTCCAAAGTCCCTGTTCGATTTCCCGGTAAATATTTTTTGCACGCAGGCTGTGTCGCACGGTGCTACTCATTAAAGGTTAAAGGCTTAGAAGAGAGTTCGTTCCACCGTAGCCTCCAAAGAGAAATTATTAGAGGAAAAACCACAATCCCATACTTGATCAAAGGCCATTATCGATACTTCGGCAAAAAAAAAAAACATTGTGACCACTTTCGAGCGATAAAAACGACAATACGCAAGAGGGACATTCCAACAATCGTCGACCTATCTCAGAAAAAGATGGGGAAATAGGTAATATTAATTGCTACCAGAGGAGGAAAAGACCAGGTTTCCAACCACATTGATTATTCATGTTCCTCCTTTGAGCACGGTACTTCGAACTCGTACGTTCCAACATCTACTTGTGTTCTACAGTTGCATTTATAAAGAGCATAACTAATTACACCATACCAACGTTGTCAGGCGTGCAATATACCGCCGTCCGATCAGTCAACAGAGAAACTTGTATCTGAACAGAATACCGAATAATCCCGACGGTCCGGGTGCCCGAGTTCACACATTATCGCTAACTCTAAAACATGGGACGGTATTTTCACACCGCAAATCAGTTTAACGTTGCCGCGAATGCTTTTTCCGGCAATATTCTACCACTCGGCGATGAAGAAGTAAATCTAAGCTTCACTTCACTCCTGTGGGTAATTTTCGTGTGGGTCATTAAAATTACATACTTCTTGACAACCTTGTCGGGTTCGTTTTATTTCGCAAATTTATCAGTGATAGACGCGTTAAAAAGATCGGGTCCGACATTCGCGGTCTGGTTTGAATTTATGATTCCATGCCTATATCTGAATTTACATCGGATCGACTTGCGAAATCTGATAAGCAAGTACAACGATATTCTCATTGATTCCGATGAAATGATAAGACTCGTCCAGGATACCATACGGCCTTACAAAAAAGGCTTACAATTTTACATCACCGCGTGTCTCGTGGCTGTCTGTGCTTGGTCGGCAAAACCCGCTCTCGCCATTTTCACCACTGATCGATTCACATATGCGAATTATTCTGCACCGGCATATTTTCCCGGCGAACCCTTTGGGACGAAAACCTTTCTCGGTGGTATTGTATTGCAAATTGTCGGTTCTTCTATGATGACGATTGCAAAAATCAGCATTGACATCTACATGAGTCAATTCATCGCAGTCTTGGCAGCTCAATATAAATACGTCCGCACGCAGATGGCCAAAGCTCTGGCTTCGGAACACCATCAAGAGGACGATTTGTCGGTTATCAGTGCACTTCAAAATTGCGTTCGGCACCACTGTACCGTGATTGAGTACTCATATTTTATTGAGTAATGCTTTATAAGTGTCGTTCATGTTCGATCCATTTTTGCCCGCCATATGAGTTATTTTTTATCGTTCTCATAAATTAATAATCACTTTATTGAGAAAAACGCTTCGCGATTTTATTTGGGCTACTTCGGGATGTTTTGGACTCAAACACATGGCGAGAACGTTCCTATTAGTTAGAGATGAAATTACACGTGAATGATAAACAAAAGTGCGTAGTCAATGTTTTAACACAAATTCAATCATTCGTACTACCCATCTTACCTTGCCAGCGAACGACGTTATTGGGTGAAAACTGAGCTGCTTGTTCACCTTTTTCATTTTTTAAATTCAACCTGACTTGAAGAATTGTGACGGAAAAGCTTTCATTTTTGCAGTTGAAATCACGATTTGAAATACGTCAAAGAAAGTAGAAAACAAGCAATTTTGAAGGTTTTGTTTCGACATGTAACGTATATCATATTCTCATGTATCCATTTCTTTGAACGTTGAGCAAAGCGCAAAAGATATTTTCTATAAAGCTGACTGAACGCGAGCAATGAATCAGGTCAAAAAAATGCTAAAATGTTTTTATAGAATTGGTCAAAGACTTTCCAAATTAGTGGCACTTCAAATTGGAACAACTTATATCAGTGGTATATTGAAATTCTGTTTCTTAGCATTTGGAGTGATTACAGTGAGTATATTGACGTATACTTTTGTATTTCGCGCTAAACATGTTAATTTGATAAATATTCCAGTGATTTGTTGCATATGAGAATTTTTTAAATAAATGTATCAAGAGACATTATTCATTAGAGGAAAACTATTAAGTTTTCTTATTACAGTTTGGAAATGCGAACTTTGAAAAGTGCATGTATTTGATTTATGCGTTCGGCTCTGTTCTTCATATTTTCCTGATCTGCACATGTGTTCAAGAACTGTCCGATGTGGTAATCATTTGACCATCATACGATAAAATAAATAATGCTGGATGAATCAATATTTATGAATTAACATACAGGGTGGGAAAAAAGTATGGAAACCCCTGAAAACTTCGGAAGGTTGGCTAAAAAAATAAATATTCAAGGTCAGGGCTTAGGTAATTTATAACGAGGAATCTAATGGTGACCTTCATCTTCGAGGTTATTTCAAGGTCAACTTTGTTTTTTGTTAATGGGAGCCCCTATTTTTGACATCGGCAATCGAAAGAGCGGGAAATTCTACGTTCGAATATGTACTCAGGTCATTTGTCAGGTGTGGCCTTGAAGGTCAGCTGAAGGTCATTTGAACTTGAGAAAGCTCTGGGTTGAGTTGACGGGACGGTCCAGTTTTTTCTCAGGTTAAGATCATTCTTAGAGCACTTCTCAACGTGGAATCCAATGGTGACCTTCAATTTGACCTTAAACTTCATCTTGAAGGGGAAACCACTATTTTTGACATCGGCAATCGAAAGAGCGGGGACATTTTGCGTTAAAAAATGTTGATACATTTGATCTTCACAATGACGTTTATGATTACCCACAAACCCCAAATCCCAAACCCACAAACCCACAAAGCTCAAACCCACAAACCCCAATATTCTACTCGCATGCCAAGTTTCATTTAATTCGGTGGGTTTAACTTGGGGAGGTGTACTCGTTAGTCATTTTTCATAAATCAAGCGGTAAAGCGGCAGCTATGCCGTGAAAAACATTTTTTTTATTTCATAAAATTAATTTGTCAATCGACAGGTAATTCGTTTACTATACTAAAAAAATGCATTACAATTGAATAAATTTCCGGCCAGAGAAAAGTTCGATCACATTTTTTATGATGTCTCTACTACGGCGAACGCTTCGCTTATTGTCCCGTTAACCCAACCCAGACCTTTCTTAAGTTCAAATGACCTTCAGCTAAACTTCAAGGTCACGTCGCACCAATAACCTGAGTACATATTTGTACGTAAAATGTCCCGCTCTTTCGATTGCCGATGTGAAAAATAGGGGTTCCCATATTTAAAAAAAAAAAACAAAGTTGACCTCAAAATAACCTCGAAGATGAGGTTCAAGGTCAAATTAAAGGTCACCATTGGATTCCTCGTCGGAAATTACTAAAGACCTGATCTTGAATATTAATTTTTTTAACCAACCCTCCAAAATTTCCAGGGGTTTTCATACTCTTTCCCCACCCTGTATAAATAAGACCAAAAGAAAAATTCACCTATATTGGATTCACGTTTTTGGGCACAGAGCACTTCGGTTACGGAAGATGCGTTTCACGAAAACTGGTATGAGCGCAGCAGCAGCGTGAAACAATTATTTTACACAATAGAAATGAGCAACCAAATGGAATGCCGACTCAGCGCCTATCGAATCGTTGATCTCGTCGTACCAACAATGGCAGTGGTAAATGGAAACACCCAATGGCAAAAATCCACAAACTTCTTTTTTCCAAGGCTGTTGTTTGATGAGCGTGATATTTCTGCAATCCAGATACTCAGCAAATCATATTCCGTTTGTCTACTACTTCTCGAAGTCAACTAAGTGGTCCGTTTTAGTCACTCAATGGATGCGTAAGATTAGATGTGCAAAAACCAATAAAATAAATAACTATGTCATTCAAACGTCGGAGATGATACCATCGAAATTAAATCTTTTACAATGTTCCCCGCATATTACTCATGGTCGACGTTGATACATAAGCTATGTACCGATTATCGGGTATTTTAAGCAAGGAAACATAGGACTCGGGAACATCGCTAATTGCACATATAGCATTCACCACGATGGAAGAATACCCATTTCAATGATCAAGTACGTGCAAATTAATATTTAACATGAAATATCTGGCTTCTGCAGCACGGTAATTCATATTGATGAGTCTGCGCTTAAGGAGGTACACCAGCTTCAGCAAAATGGTGATAGATCAATAAAAATTGGTGAATATATTCTTTAGTATTATTCATGTAGATACAATTTTCTTCAGATTTTTTGGTTGTGCCGTTTTCTTACAAATAATTCACAAGCGTTTATTCTTATACCCGGAATATATACCTATATCTATAAAAACGCTATGCTTATACACGTGAACTTCAATGTTCAATTACTCGATAACGGCACAATGAAAAAATCTGAAAAAAATTGTATTGACATATATAATACTAAAGAATATATTCACCAAATTTTATTGATCTATCACCATTTTGAAATTTTACCATGGTTTAGCATGGCAACATTGTATGAAGCTAGTGTACCTCCTTAAAACGAAATCAATCAGCCTTGATATCCGAACTTATCGAACAGTGTATAGAACTTCTGAACATTCCATAATTTGTAGTAACATCGACTCGCAGTGCGTAGTGCTACGAGTCATATTGGTTATCTCAAAGTCCGCATGTTCAAATCACCTTCTACAGTGGAGTATTTCGTCCTTTCTATGAAAATAAGACACACTATCTTAATTGAATCGGGTTCATCGGTTTGTGAACGCAACTTTTCGTCAAATAGTTCTCAGTCCCGCAGTAATTTGGTAGACACGCAAAATCGTAATAAAAAGAATCTCTACTTTACTGTAGAGATGATTCGTGCGTAACTAATAAATCTAACACCAAGGCACAAAGTAAATGACAAAATGTTTTACCCTCTCAAGAGGAAACTCTGCAACACGTCCGTGTGCCGTCACTTTCCGAAGGCCACACGAATACTGATTGAAAATCGATGACTCCACTTCGTCCGCTTCATCGCCAATTACCTTCCCTCCCAAGTCCCTTTTCCATTTTCCGTCAATATTTTTTGCTTGATGCACGCAGACCATGTCGCACGGTGCTACTCATTAAAGTTTAAAGCCTGAGAAGAGAGTTCGTGGCACCATAGCGTTCAAAGAGAAATTATCAGAGCACAAACTATAATCCCATACATTGGTCAAAGGCCATTATCGATACTCCGACAAAAGAACATTGTGAACACTTTCGAGCGATAAAAACAACAATACACTAAAGGGACGTTCCAACAATCGTCGACCTATCTGAGAATAAAATAGGATGGCGAAATATGTAATATTAATTCCTGCCAGGAGGAGTCAAAGACCCGGTTTCCAACGGCATTGATTAATCATTAATGTTGCGCCTTTGAGCACGGCACTTCAAACTCGTACGTTCGAATATCTACTTGTGTTCTACAGTTGCATTTAGAAACAGCATAACTAATTACACCATACCAACGTTACCTTGCGGGGATTATACCGACGTTCGATCAGTCAACAAAGTAACTCGTATCCGAACAGAATTCCGAAGAATCCCGAGTTCACAACAATATCGCTAACTCCGAAACATGGGACGGTATTTTCATGCCGCGAACCAGTTTAATGTTGCCGCGAATGCTTTCTCCGGCAATATTCTACCACTCGACGATGAAGAAGTAAATCTAACTTTCACTTTACTCCTGTGGGTAATTTTCGTGTGGGTCATTAAAATTACATACATGTTGACAACCTTCTCAGGTTCATTTTATTTCGCAAATTTACCAGTAATAGAGGCGTTAAAAAGAGCGGGTCCAACATTCTCAGTCTGGTTTGAATTTATGATTCCGTCAATATATCTGAATTTACATCGGGTCGACTTGCGAAATCTGATAAGCAAGTACAACGATATTCTCATAGATTCTGATGAAATGAAAAAACTCATCCAGGATACCATACGGCCTTATAATAAAGGCTTACAATTTTACATCTTCGCATGTCTCGCCGCTATCTGTGCTTGGGCGGCAAAACCGGGTCTCGCCATATTTACCAATGATCGATTCACATATGCGAATTATTCTATACCGGCATATTTTCCCGGCGAACCCTTTGGGCCGAAAACCTTTCTGGCTGGTATTGCATTGCAAATTGTCGGTTGTTCTATGATGACCTTCGGAAAAATCAGCATTGACATTTACATAAGTCAATTCATCGCAGTCTTGGCAGCTCAATATAAGTACGTCCGCGTGCAGATGGCTAAAGCTCTAGCTTCGGAACACAATCAAGAGGACAATTCATCGGTTATCAGTGCGCTTCAAAATTGCGTTCGACACCACTGTATCGTGATTGAGTACGCATATTTTATTGAGTAAAGCTTCATAAGTGTAGTTCATGTCCCATTTACTTTAACCGGCAATTTTGGTTACATTTCATTATTCTCATAGTTTAGATAGAATGAGTGATAGGATTAGATGTGAAAAATCACTCTATCAAGAAAAAAAGCTTTGCGCTTTCATTTGGGCATCGCATGTCTAATTCCTCCTTCGGGAAATATTGGAGGATTGTTGGACTCGAACATATGGAGAAAACCTTCCTATTAGTTAGACATGAAGTGGCACATGAATGATAACGAACATAAGTGCGTAGTCGATATTTTACCACAAATTGAATCATTCGTGCTGCCCACTTTCGCTCGCCAGCAAACGAATTTGTTGTGTGGAAGCTGGCTTACTCGTTCACATTTTACATTTTTAATTTAATCTTATTTGAAGAATTGTCACAGAAAACCTTTCATTTTGTGTAGTTGGTGATCGCGCACCTTCCACTGGTCCTTCTTCTTTTATCTAATATCGGACCTCGATAAGCATGCTCTCTAAATGGTTAAAAAAAAAAGATTTTTAATAACTCAACGAAAGTCGAAAACAAGCAACTTTGAGGGTTGTGTTTGGACATGTGACGTATATATCACATTTCCATGTATTCATCTGTTCTCATGTTCAGCAAAGTGCAAAAGATATTTAGTTACAACAAAGCTGACTCAACGCAAACAATGAATGAGGTAACAAAATGCTATAATAATTTTATAGAATTGGTCAAAGGCTGTCCGAACTAGTTGCACTCCAAATTGGAACAACGTATATCAGTGGTATATCGAAACTCTGTTTCTTAGCATTTGGAGTAATTGCAGTAAGTATATTAACGTATTACGTTTTCCTTATGCGTTAAACACGTTAATTTGATAAATATCCCGGTGATTCTTAGCATATAAGTATTTTTGAAATAAATGTATCACGAAACATTATTCATTAGAAGAATATGATTAAGATTTCTTATTACAGTTTGGAAATGCCAACTTCGAAAAGTGGATGTATGCGATTTACGCTTTCGGCTCTATTCTTCATATTTTCCTGATCTGCACATGTGTTCAAGAATTGTCCGATGTGGTAATCTTTTGACAATCAGATAATAAACGAAATAATGCTGCAAATATCAATATTTAATAGTTAATTAATAAGTAAGGCTAAGAGAAAAAACCATCTACATTGGATTCACGTTTTTGGGCACAGAGCACTTCGGTTACGGAAGATGCATTTCACGAAAACTGGTATGAGCGCAGCAGCAGCGTGAAACAATTATTTTACACAATAGAAATGAGCAATCAAATGGAATGCCGACTCAGCGCCTATCGAATCGTTGATCTTGTCGTACCAACAATGGCAGTGGTAAATGGGACCACCCAATGGCAAACATCCATAAACTTATTTTTTTCGAGACTGTTGTTTGACGAACGTGATATTTCCGTTATCCAGATACTCAGCAAATCATACTCTGTTTGTCTACTACTTGTCGAAGTCAACTAAGTGATTCCCTCAGTTACGTAATGATACGTAGGATTAGATGTGAAAAACCAATACAATAAATATCTATGTCATTCAAACGTTGAAAACGGTCCCATCAAAATTAAATATTAAACCATGTTCCTTGTATATTACTCATACTCGACGTTGATACATTAGCTATATACCGATTCTGCGAAAAACGGAGAATTCAGGAATATCGCTAATTGTACATACAGCATTCATCACGATAAAAGAATACCCATTTCGATGATTAAATACGTGAACATTAATATTTGACTTTAAATGTCGAACCGTGTATAGAACTTATGAATATTTCATTATTTGTAGTAACATCAATTCACAATACGTGATGCAAAAAGTCATATTGGTTGTCTTGTGTTAGAACGAGCGCGTGCTCTTGATTTCTATAGATTTTGTTCAAATTTGAACCAGTCATTGTTCGTATCATTTCACATGTTTGAGTGAAATTTCAGAACAGTCGACTATTTAGATTGGGAGATAATGGGTTTTTAAATTGCAACTTTCAACACAGCAGGTTCTGCTTTGAAATTTAGACAGAATAATTTTCCGTAAAAAATGTTTGTCCTCTATAATAAGAAGACATGTAGCAACACCGCATCGTTCCACGTATCCAATGACGTAAGTTTGCGCGGTATATTTAAAATAATACTGCAACACAAATCTTTATTTCGAAGTAATTTTTAATCGAACAAAGTTTTTACCTAGTTATGAATGAACCAACACTTTTATTTGTTAATGAAGATAACATAAACAATAAAAAATATTAATAATTACAACGCAAATATTTTTTCACGATAAAAGTTTTTAACTTTAGGAACACGATAATTTTTTTTTCTCGAAATATTAAGCAATACTGCTCTGTGGTGTTGCCATATGTCTTCTTATTATAGGGGACAAATATTTTTTACGGATGATTATTCTGTCTTTATTGAACGTCTTTAGCAAAACTGAATAGTAAAGGCAATCTAAACGTTTTTCACCCTTTCCCTAACAAGTTTGCTATCTAAACATACATTTTTCAAAATTTATAAACACAATAGAATGGTACGACGAATTATGTGGCCTGACTTTCGGTCAATGCAGAGCCTGCAGTGTTAAATGTTGCAATTTTAAAACCAATTATCTCCCAATCTAAATAGTTGACTGTTCTGAAATTTCACTCAAACAGGAAATGAAATAATGAAATGAACAATGTCTGGTTAAAATTTGAACAAAATCGATAGAACTTAAGACCGCGCGCTCGTTCAACCTTAATGAATGTGCGTTCAAATCTCCTTCTACAGTGAATTATTATACCTTTTTTAGGTACACTATCAACACCATCTTAGGGGGCGTACACAAATTACGTAACGCAAAATTTCCCAATTTTATACCCCCCCCCCCTCCCCCCTCACGTAACAGGTCCGTAACGCTTGGCCAGAACCCCCCCGCCCATATTCCGTTACGTAACGGGTGCTTTGTCGTCAATAATTGCGATTTTTTCATATATTTAAGTAAGGATCGGGTTTATACTCATTTTATGAAGTATATGTTCATCTAGTTTTATACCAATTTTTATGACAAAATATTGAAAATTAAACGAGATATATGCCTTCATTTGACGACGAAAAAAATAATTTCTCTTCATTGTCCCATCGATATCTTTATGAAAGGTTATATGTAAATTAAAAGTCAACAATTTATCGATATCTATACAAATGTAGCTATCGTTATGCGTAATGGTTTTTTTATTTTGGTTTTTTTTACAAAATGCCGACAGTTCGAACATTTTTTTCTATTTTCAAGGCCCTTTTCTCTGTATTCAAGCAATCTTTAAAAATAGTAATGATCAAATGTTAAAAACGCGGATACGTACAGCCTTAGTTACTGCGATTACAAAAGTTTTTTTTTAAATTGAAAATCGCTTGATTAGTTTTTAAGTATTCGCTCGGACAAGGTAAAAAAAAACTAGTTTCAAGAAAAACGCGTTCAAAGTTTTCGTTCCGTGTTTCTTGATATAAAGTTATGTTTGTTCTACAATATTGGTACTTACATTGAAGTATCCAGTCGCGGGCGATATGACGGTTCTTCATCTTTATGATAGTTCACAAAATAATAAGAGCCTGTACTTTATCTATTGTAAATGATGCCACACCTGTAGGGACTGACGGCGCTAACTGGTCGCGCTACCTGTTTGCACTAAAGTGACTATAACTCCGTCAATTTTCGGACTTGTGAATGAAAATGTTGCCAACATATTTTTCAATAAATATACTTTCAAGAATTGTAAAAAATAATTTTTTTCAAATTTTGCTTGGGGGATGTCGGAAAACTACTGTGCACGTTCTTGCCCAGTGACTTTCTCCCTTAACTGACATTGCGTATATGAGCTGTCCGCGGTAAAATTGCACGCGAGTTTTAAATGAAAACCTTGAACATGCAGAAATTTTGCTATTTCTGGCAGTTCCAACATCGTGACGTAACGCAAACTTTGACGTAGACCGTAACGCCTGGCCGAAGCCCCCAATTGCGTTACGTAATTTGCGTACGACCCCTTATTCGGAAATCGGGTCCACGTGTTTGTAAAGCCAAACCTTTCTTCCCAAAATTGAAATTTTACCAGATCTTCGTTTATTGCAACATTTAGAATTATTATGACTACTTATACCCGATAATCATTCATATTAACATGCAAACCCATTTTTCACGTGTGAAATAGTAGACATCAGTAGTTATCAACCCCACGGAAATTTATTGAATACGGAAAACGGTCATTAAAAAAAGCTCTACACTAGTGATGATTCATACGAAACTAATAAATATAACACCAAGGCGAAAAGTTCATGGCAACGTTTTATTACCCTCACAAGACACCGGTGTGCTGGTCTAGTGATTAGCGCGCTTGCCTCTGAACCAGCTCATCGGGAGGTCGCGGGTTCGAATCCCAGTCTCGTAGTCTCAGAGAAAAATAAATACGAGGGTGACGTGGCTCCAGTTCTACACGGATGTCACGCACACGGAGCAGTACGTGTGGGAAGCGAACCTGGACCGACCGTATTGGGATAAGTTTTCCTCAGTTTCCCCATACCCATACCAGGAATGCTATGGTGAATGCGACACAGAGGAGAAAGTCGGCCGCGGCCGCAAGGTGGGGATTGTTAGTGAAATAGGGTGAGAAATGTAATAAGGGGGAAGACCTCGCACAATGGAATCTACAATACCCTCTCAAGAGAAAACTCTGCAACAGGTATGAGAGTCGTCACTTTCCGAAGGCCACACGAATACTGAATGAAAATCGATGACTCCTCTCTCTCCGCTTCATCGACAATTAACTTCCCGCCCAAGTCCCTTTACATTGTCGCGTTAGTAATTTCTGCTTGATGCACGCAGGCCATGTCATACGCTGCTCCTCATGAAAGTTTAAAGCGCCAGAAGAGAGTTCGTGTCGCTGTAGTTTTCAAAGAGCAGTTATTAGAGGACAAATTACTATCCCATACATTGGTCAAAGGCCATTATCGATACTCCGACAAAAGAACATTGTCACCACTTTCGAGCGCAAAAAAAAACTGTCTGCGAAAGGGACAATCCAACAATCGTCGACCTATCTGTGAAAAAGATGACGTCGCGAAATGTGTAATATTAATTCCCGCAAGAGGACGAATAGACCAGGTTTCCAAACGCATTGATTATTTATGTTCTTCCTTTGAACACGGTACTACGAGCTCGTACACTTCAATATCTACTTATGTTCTACAGTGGCAGTTAGAAAGAGCATAACTAATTACACCATACCAACGTTCTCGGACGTCAATTATACCGCCGTCTGATCAGTCAACAGAGCAACTTGTATCCGAGCAGAATACCGAACGATCCCGAGGGTCCGGGTGCCCAAGTTCAGAACCTTATCGCTAACTCTGAAACATGGGACGATATTTCCGTACCGCGAACCAGTTTAACGTTGCCGCAAATTCTTTTTCCGGCAATATACTACCACTCGGCGATGAAGAAGTAAATCTAAGCTTCATTTCACTCTTCTGGGTAATTTTCGTGTGGGTCATTAAAATTACATACTTCTTGACAATCTTCGCGGGTGCGTTTTATTTCGCAAATTTACCAGTAATAGAAGCGTTAAAAAGATCGGGCCCAACATTTGCGGTCTCCTTTGAATTTATGGTTCCATCAATATATCTGAATTTACATCGGATCGACTTGCGAAATCTGATAAGCAAGTACAACGATATTCTCATTGATTCCGATGAAATGAAAAATCTCGTCCAGGATACCATACGGCCTTACAAGAAAGGCTTACAATTTTACATCATCGCAAGTTCCATCGCTGTCTGGGCTTGGGCGGCAAAACCGGCTGTCGCCATTTTCACTGATGATCGATTCACATATGCGAATTATTCTGCACCAGCGTATTTTCCCAGCGAACCTTTCGGGCCAAAAACCTTTCTCGCTGGTATTGTATTGCAAATTGTCGGTTCTTCTATGATTACAATCGCGAAAATCAGCATTGACATCTACATAAGTCAGTTCATCGCAGTCTTGGCAGCTCAATATAAATACGTCCGCGCGCAGATGGCTAAAGCCCTGGCTTCGGAACACCATCAAGAGGACGATTTATCGGTTATCAGTGCACTACAAAATTGCGTTCGGCACCACTGTACCGTGATTGAGTACTCATATTTCATTGAGTAATGCTTTAGTTCAAATGTAGTTGATGTTAGCCCCATTTTCACCGTCCATTTGGGTTAGTTTTCATAGTTCTCATCGATCAATACTCACTTCATTGAGAAAAATGCTTAGCACTTTTATTTGGGCGCCCCATTTCCGATTGCTACATCGGGATATATTGGAGGATTGTTGGACTTGAATATATGGCGAAAACGTTCCTATAACTTGAACATGAAGTGGCACATGAATGTTAACAAGCAAAAGTGCGTAGTCGATATTTTACCAAAAGTTTGATCATTCGTGCTACCTAGTTTTGCTTGCCAGCATTCAACTTTATTGTGTGAAAACTGACTTACTTGTTCACCTATTGTCATGTCTTAAATTCAATCTCGTCTAAAGAATTGTGAGAGAACACCTTCCATTTTGTGCAGTTGGTGATCTCGCACCTTCCACTGCTTCGTCTCGTTCTTTAATTTTTAAATAGATTCCTTAAAAAAAACAAGATCTCGAATACGTCAACGAAAATGGAAAATATGCAATTTTGAAGGTTTTGTTTCGACAAGTGACGTATCTATCATATTTCCATGTATTGATATGTGTGAATGTTGACCAAATCGCAAAAGATATCAAGTTACAATAAAGCTGACTCAACGCAAGCTATGAATCAGGTATCAATTCTAAAATGTTTTTATAGAATTGGTCAAAGGCTGTCTGAATTAGTGGCACTTCAAATTGGAACAACGTATATCAGTGCTATATTGAAATTCTGTTTCTTAGCATTTGGAGTGATTACAGTAAGAATATTCATGTATACTTTTGTATTTCGTGTTAAGCACGTTACGTTGATAAATATTCCAGTGATTTGCGGTATATAAGTGTTTTTTATAAATGTATCACAAAACATTATTCATTAGAAAAGAAACTATTAAGTATCCATATTACAGTTTGAAAATGCCACCTTCCAAAAGTGCATGACTTTGATTTACGCTTTGGGCTGTGTTCTTCATGTCTTCCTCATCTGCACATGTATTCAAGAATTGTCCGATGTGGTAATTTTTTGACAATCACATAATGAAAAAATTATGCTAAAAAGGATCAATATTTAAGAATCAATTAATAAGAAAGGCATAGAGAAAAATAATATATTATTCACGTTTTTGGGCACAGAGCACGTCGGTTACGGAAGATGCGTTTCACGAAAACTGGTATGAGCGCAGCAGCAGCGTGAAACAATTATTTTACACAATAGAAATGAGCAATCAAATGGAATGCCGACTAAGCGCCTATGGAATCGTCGATCTCGTTGTACCAACAATGGCAGTGGTAAATGGATATACCCAATGGCAAACATGCATAAATTTCTTTTTTTTCGCGGCTGTTGCTTGATGAAATTAATATTTCTGTGATCCAGATACTCAGCAAATCGTACTCCGTTTGTCTACTACTTCTCGAGGCTAATTAAGTGGTCTCCTTTCATTACGTAATGATACAGAGGATTAGGTGTGTAAAACCAATACAATAAATATATATGGCATTCAAACGTCGGAGACGGTACCATTGACGTTAAATCTTTCACAATGTTCCGTGGGTATTACTCATAGTCGACGTTGATACATTAGCTATATATATATATATATATATATATATATATATATATATATATATATATATCGATTCACGGGTGTTTTGAACAGCCAAACACGGGATTCAAGGACATCACTAATTGTACATATAGCGTTCACCATGATGAAAGAATACACATCACAAAGCTTAAATGCGTGCAATTGAATATTGCACATTAAATATCTGGCTGCGGCAGCGCGGTGATTTATATTCTTGAGTCGGCGTTCAAAACGAGATCAATTAGCCACTGATACCGGCATTTATTGAACAGTGCATAGAACTTATGAACATTCCATTATTTGTAGTAACGTCAACTCACGATACGTAGTGCACCGAGTCCTACTGGTTATATGAAAGGCCGCGCGTTCAAATCTCCTTCTTCAGTAAATTATTTTATCTTTTCTATACAAATAAAACACACTATCTCATTTAAATCGGGCTCATATGTTTGTAGAATCAAACTTTTCTTCAAAAAGGTGAAATGTAATATCTTCGTTTGTTTCAACATTCAGAATTATCATAACTACTTATCCCGAATGATTATTCATATTTATATCCAACCCCTTCGCACATGTGGAATGGTAGCATGGATAGTTCTCAGTCCCGCGGCGATTCATTAAATACAGAAAACGGTGATTAAAAGAATCTCTACTTTACTGTAGAGAGGACTCATGCCAACCTTATAAATATAACACCAAGGCAAAAAGGGAATGACAAAATGTTATTACCGTCTCAAGAGAAAACACTGCAACAGGGATGGGTCATCACTTTGCGAAGGCAACACGAGTACTGAATAAAAATCGATGACACCACTTCCTCCGCTTCATCGTAAATCAACTGTCTGTCCAAGTCCCTTCTCCATGTTCCCGTCAATATTTTTTACTTGATGCACACAGGCCATGTCGCACGGTGCTACTAATTAAAGTTTAAAGCCCTAGATGAGAGCTCGTGTCACTGCAGCCTTCAAAGAGAAGTTATTAGAGCCCAAACCACTATCCCATACACTGTCGATACTCCGACAAAAGCATATTGTGACCACGTTCGAGCGACAAAAAAAACCATACACTACAGAGACATTCCAACAATCGTCGACCTACCTGAGAAAAAGATCGGGTCGCGAAATGTGTAATATTAATTCCTGCCAGAGGAGGAAAATACCAGGTTTCCAAACGCATTGATTATTTATGTTCCTCCTCACGCACGGTACGTCGAATTCGTACGCTCCAATATCTACTTATGTCCTACAGTTGCATTTAGAAAGAGCATAACTAATTATACTACACCAACGTTGTCAGGCGTGGATAATACCCCCGTCCGATCAGTCAACAGAGCAACTTGTGTCCGAACAGAATACCGAATAATCCCGAGGGTGCGGTTGCCCATGTTCAGAACCTTATCGCTAACTCTGAAACATGGAACGGTATTTCCGTACCGCGAACCAGTTTAACGTTGCCGCAAATGCTTTTTCCGGCAACATTCTACCACTGGGCGATGAAGAAGTAAATCTAAGCTTCATTTCACTCCTGTGGGTAATTTTCGTGTGGGCCATTAAAATTACGTACTTCTTGACAATCTTGTCGGGATCGTTTTATTTCGCAAATTTACCGGTGATAGACGCGTTAAAAAGATCGGGACCAACATTCGCGGTCTGGTTTGAATTTATGATTCCATCGATATATCTGAATTTACATCGGATCGACTTGCGCAATCTGATATGCAAGTACAACGACATTCTCATTGATTCCGATGAAATGAAGAATCTCGTCCAGGATACCATACGGCCTTACAAGAAAGGCTTACAATTTTACATTACCGCGTGTTTCATCGCTGTCTGTGCTTGGTCGGCAAAACCGGCTCTCGCCATTTTCACTGATGATCGATTCACATATGCGAATTATTCTGCACCAGCGTATTTTCCCAGCGAACCTTTCGGAACGAAAACCTTTCTCGCTGGTATTGTATTGCAAATTGTCGGTTCTTCTATGATCACGATCGCGAAAATCAGCATTGACATCTACATAAGTCAGTTCATCGCAGTCTTGGCAGCTCAATATAAATACGTCCGCGCGCAGATGGCTAAAGCTCTGGCTCCGGAACACCACCAAGAGGATGATTTATCGGTTATCAGTGCACTTCAAAATTGCGTTCGGCACCACTGTACCGTGATTGAGTACTCATACTTTATTGAGTAATGCTTTATTAGTGTAGTTCTTGTTCGCTCCATTTTTACTGGCCATTTTGGTTAGTTTTCTTTGTTCTCATAGATCATTACTCGTTTCATTGAGCAAAACGCTTTGCGCTTTTATTTTGGCGCTCTATTTCCGATTGCTACATCGGGATATATTGGAGGATTGTTGGACTCGAATATATGGCGAAAAGCTTCGTATTTGTTGTATATGAAGTGGCACATTAATGCTAACAAGCAAAAGTGCGTAATCGATGTTTTACCACAAATTCGATCATTCGTGCCACGCAGTTTTGCTTGCCAGCAATCAACTTTAATGTGTGAAAACAGACTTGCTTGTTCACCCATTGTCATTCCTTCAATTCAATCTCATCTGAAGAATTGTGAGAGAAAACCTTTCATTTTGCGCAGTTGATGATCTCGCACCTTCCACTGCTCCGTCTCCTACGATTTAATATCGGACCTCGATAAGCATTTTTTTATGAATTGCTTTAAAAACAAGATTTCGAATACATCAACGAAAGTGGAAAGAACGCAACTTTGAGGGTTTTGTTTCGACATGTAACGTATATGTCAGATTTTCATGTATTCATCTGTTTGAATGTTAAGCAAGGCGCAAAGGATAAAAACTTTTAATAGAACTTACTCAACGCAAGCAATACATCAGGCCAAAAAATGTTGAAATGTTTTTTATAGAATTGGTCAAAGGCTTTCCAAATTAGTGGCACTTCAAATGGGAACAACCTATATCAGTGCTATATTTAAATTCTGTTTCTTAGCATTTGGCGTGATTACAGTAAGTATATTGACTTTTATATTTCGCCTTAGCCACGTTAATTTTATCAATATTCTAGTGATTTGTAGTATATAAGGATTGTTTAAATAAATGTATCTCGAAACATTATTCATTATATGAAAACTATTAAGTTTCCTTATTACAGTTTGAAAATGCCAACTTCGACAAGTGCATGTATTTGATTTACGGTTTCGGCTCTGTTCTTCATATTTTCCTGATCTGCACGTGTGTTCAAGAATTGTCCGATGTGGTAATCTACTGACAATCAGATAATAAGAGAAATAATGCTGGAAGAATCAATATTTAACAATTAATTGATAAGGAAGACCAAGAGAGAAAAATTATCTGTATTGGATTCACGTTTTTGGGCACAGAGCACGTCGGTTACGGAAGATGCGTTTCACGAAAACTGGTATGAGCGCAGCAGCAGCGTGAAACGATTATTTTACACAATAGAACTGAGCAATCAAATGGAATGCCGACTCAGCGCCTATGGAGTCGTTGATCTCGTCGTACCAACAATGGCAGTGGTAAATGGCAATACCCAACAGCAAACATCCATAAACTTCTTTTTTCCGAGGCTGTTGTTTGATGAACGTGATAATTCTATAATCCAGATACTCAGCAAATCATACTCCGTTTGTCTACTACTTCTCGAAGTCAACTAAGAGATCCCCTTTATCTACACAATGAAACGTAAGATTAGATGTGAAACACCACTAAACCAATACAATAAATATCCATGTCATTCAAACGTCGGAGATGATACCATTGAAATGAAATATGTTACAATGTTCCCTGCACGTTACTCATGGTCGACGTTGATATATTAGCTATATACCGATTTTTGGGTATTTGGAACAAGGAAACATAAGACTAAGGAACATCGCTAATTGTACATATAGCAATCACCGTGATAAAAGAATACACATTTGGACGATTAAACACGTGCCAATTAATATTTCACATCAAGTATCTGACTGCTGAATCTCGGTTATTTGTATTGTTCAGTCTGTGCTCAAAATGAGATCAATCAGCCTTTGGTACCTGCACTTATCAAACAGTGTATAGAACTTATGGTCATGCCATTGTTCCTAGTAACATCAACTCCCAATACGTAGTGCAAGTGGTTATCTCCTATCCGCACGTTTAAATCTCCCTCTGCAGAGAATTATCTTGTCTTTTCTATTAAAGTAAAAAAACACTATTTTATTTAAATAGGGTTTATATTTAGGTAGAACCAAACTTTTGTTAAAAAAACTTAGTCTACAACATGTTCGTTTATTTTAACATTCAGAATTATCATAACCACTAGCCCGAATTCATATTTATATCCAATCCCTTCTCACATGTGAAATGTCTACACATCAATATTTCTGTCCCGCGGGAATTTATTAAATACGGAAAACGGTAATTAAAAGTATCTCTACTTTACTGATGAAATGATTCGTGCGAAACCAATAAATATCACACCAAGACAAAAAGAGAATGACCAAATTTGTATTACTCTCTCGAGAGAAAACTCTGCAACAGCTCTGCAACGATTCATCACTTTCCAAAGGCGACACGAATACTGAATGAAAATCGATGACGCCACTTCCTTCGTTTCATCGCCAACTAATGACCGCTCTCACTGCCGCGTCGTTTTTCCATTCCCCCGTTAATATTTTTTGCTTGATGCCAACGGGTCACGTTGCACGGTGCTACTCATTAAAGTTCAAAGTCCAGGAAGAACGTTCCTATCGCCATTTGCCTCAAAGAGAAATTATTGCAGCAAAAACTACCGTCGCATAAATTGATCAAAATCCTCATTGTCGATTCTCGTAAACAAGAACGTTGTCATCGCTTTTAAACGACGCAATGAAAAAATAATCGATGCATCGATCGTCAACCCATCGAAGAAATAAATAGGGGAGCAAATGGTACAATATTAATTATGACGAGAGGAGGAAAAGACTAGGTCTCCCTACACATTTATTATTTCGTGGCCCTCTTTTGCCCACGGTTCTTTGAACTCGTACGTTTCAAAACCTACTCCTCTTCTCCAGCTGCATGTCCAAAGAGAATAACTAATTACGCAATTCCAATGTTGTCAGGCATCAATCTGACCGCCGCCCGATCAGTCAGCGAAGAAACGTGTTGCCGGACATAATACCAAAAACACCTGAGGGTCTGAGTGCCCAAGTTTACAATATTTGGGTAGCTCTGAAACATGGCGCGGTATTTCCGTAGCGCAAATCAGTTTAACGTTGCCACAAATGCTCTGTCAGGCAATATTCTTCCACTTGGCGATGATGAAGCGAATCTAAGCTGCCCGGCACTTCTGTGGGTAATCTTCGTGCGGGCCATTAAAATTACATACTTGTTGACAATGTTGTCGGGCTCGCTTTATTTCGCAAATCTACCAGTGATAGAAACGATACAAAAAAGTGGTCCCACATTTGCTGTCTGTTCCGAATTCATAATTCCAACAGTCCATCTCAATTTGCGTCGAACTAAATTGCGTAAACTGATAAGCAAGTACAACGATATTCTCATTGATTCCGACGAACTGAAAATACTTGTTCAAGATACCATACGGCCTTACAAGAAAGGCTTACAGTTTTACATCGCCGCGTGTCTCATCGCTGTCTCTGCTTGGTCGGCAAAACCGGCGCTTGCCATTTCCGGCCATTATCAATTCACATACGCGAATTATGCTGCCCCGGCGTATTTTCCCGGCGAACCCTTCGGGCCGAAAGCTTTCGTCGGTGGTATCGTGTTGCAAGTAGTCGGCTCTTCTATGATTACGTTCGCAAAAATCAGCATTGACATCTATATAAGTCAGTTCATCACGGTCTTGGCCGCTCAGTATAAATACGTCCGCTCACAGATAGCCAAAGCTTTGACTCCGGAGCACGATCAAGAGGATGATTCATCGGTTATCATTGCACTCCAAAAATGCGTTCGGCATCACTCTGCCGTGATTGAGTACTGATATTTTGTTGAGTAATCCTTTATGAATGTATTGAATGTTTGGTTCATTGTTCTACATTGGTCAAGTTATGTCTCATAGTATCCATAGATTCATATCATTAAGAGTAAAATCATTGTTCCTGCGAAATGTATTTAAAAAGTTTTTGACCTCAACATACGACAAAGACGTTATAAACATTTCTATCATTTGAAAATCAAGCGGGATATAAATGCTAACAAGCAAAAGTACATAGTCGATATTTTATTATGAATTTAATCGTTTGTGTTACAGACTTTCGCTTAGCGGTCGCCAATGTTATTGTATGAAACCTAACTTGCTTACCCCTCTTGTCAATACCCAGGCACCCTTTCGTACCGGACATTTTTCAACATTCCAATAAAGTACATCTTAGTCCAGTTAGTTCGATGTTTTTTTTTATCGTACTCTCGGGATTACCGCCTTTATTTTTTATTTAAAACTATCGGAGTTCGAATTTCTCCCCGCATGCGTTCTGTCTACGCGGTATTTATAACGAATTTCTTTCTCTCTAAGTTATCGAAGTGCTTCAAGAATATATATTTACAAGACCTGAAAATAAGCAATAAATATGCATCTCATAAACAAAACAATAAAACTACAGCCACAAATATGAGAAGGAAATTTTTACTGCGTATTATATGAAATTAATAATCGAAACGTTGTGCTCATTGAAGACAGGCTTTTTGAACGCTTATCACATTTTTCGTTTTTCAAACGCACGCTTATAACAAATATGACATGAGCAAACAATAATATTTGTTACAAGCGTGCGTCCGGTCAAGTCCAAGTAATTTTAATTAAAATTTAATTTAATTTAATTTAATTTAATTTAATTTTAATTTAATTTAATTTAATTTAAATTTAATTTAATTTAATTTAATTTAATTTAATTTAATTTAATTAAAATTTAATTTAATTTAATTAAAATTTAATTAAAATTTTAATTAAAATTACTTGGACTAGATCGGAGTGGTGCCGTCACTACCGACTGGTCTTCCAAACATATCTCCGCTTTATCATAATATGTCTCGCTATTTGAGCTTTCCTCGGCGAATCTTGAATCAAAGGCATACACTATTCTTCGCCCAATACTCACAAAAAGCAGCGGTGTTCATTTCTCTTGTGTGCATTACTTTATTATTCTGTCAACATTATCATACATTATCAACATTGTCATATATTATTAAACGTTTTTAAGGGTTGAAACGTACCCTCGAAAATTGGGGTGTTTTTCGTCGATAACGTTTTTACGGTACGAGATATGAAAAAAACTTTAAATTGCAACCATGTTTATTTTTTCGTGTACTGTACATTAGAGATCAGAACGATGCAAATAGCAACAAATTTCATATTGTTTGTTGCAAAAATGCAATTTTTTCAACGGTATCTCCGAGAATTTGTAATCGATTGGGATGTAAATTTGCATACAGATAGAGAGTGGAAAATTGCGGATACGGATTTTTCTTTTTCTGATATCTCACAATTAAGGGGCTGAAACTGCCCTTTGATTTTTTAGCCAAGAGCATCGTATAATCAGCTAGCCTTTTGGCATTTCGGTCTAAATTCACGTCAATATATGTTCGTGTTATGACGCAATTGCATATTTGTAACATTCCAGCCCCCCCCCCCCAACGGTCCACCTCTCGAAAGGCAAATGTTCAAAATTCTTACCATGCGGCATAGACGCAAATTTGTATAAATAAAAATGGGTTACAAAGAAAGTACAATTAGTCAAAATAGTCGATACACATTTTCTCGTTTTGGCGGAACAATACTCTTAAGGGGTCAACGCACCCTTAAAAACGTTGTTGTTTCTATAGCTCGTGAACGGGCCGAAATAAAAATAAAGTTCGAAGGAAAAAATGTTGTATTCTTCGACTACTAGACGTTCATGATGATAATGAAGAGTACAGCAACAAATGGCGTGTTGTTTATTGCAATCATTCGTGAATTACTTGTGAAAAATCACTCTTCGGTTTTCCACTACTATGGGCGCAGGCAAGGCTCGCACTCACGGACTGACTTCGTGCTTCGGGAAGCAACTGGATTACAATTGTATATTTACGAAGAAATTCACGCTTACTTATTTAGGAAACGTTTCAACTTTATGTTTTTTATGGATTATACGTATTACAATAATGATAGTCATGATAAAAGTAATTGAAACAAAGAGATTTCTTACACCACGCACAAGTGATAATAGCCGCATATATCGCATGTCGGTACATTTTGTGAAACGCACAATTCTACCGGATTTTCGAAGTTTGGTGGTCTTTCGTCTTCGTAACCGCTTTCGTACCACGCATTTTCGAAAAGGTTTGTAATACGTGGAGAAGAAAACTGATTGTATGTAAGAGATTGTAACTTAACAATATTGTCTCTCAAATGCAGATTGCCGTCGTAATTGTATAATATCACTGCATTGGAAAAGTGTTTGACGAAGTTTTTGCACACACGGAAGCTATAAACATCAAGGGGCTGTATCATTCCAGTTGTACCTGCAGGAATTACTAATGATCACATGAACTAATTGTCTACAGAACTAATGAAACTGGTACAATATATTTACCTACTGGAATGGTTACAACTTAAATATCTTCCCCTTGCATATCTATTTCTTTGAATGCAGTTGGACATTGACCGCTCCAAGAATCCAGAAGTATTACCGATTTTGGACCCGTATTGGGAATATATACTTCTTGGAATCAACGCTTGAAACGATTAGTCGTCAATTTTCCAGATTTCGAAGCCCATAGACATAAATGTTCGGCTCTGAACATAGTTTGTTCCACTCTAGGATCAAATTTGCCTGTAGATTCGTTTAAAACGATCAACATAGGTGCCAAAAGCTTGCCACTCGCAGAAATCAAAGGCTGTATAGTATAACTGTGTGTGTTGTTGATGTTTTCCATTGCACTACTGTCTCAACGGATTTCTGCCCTTCTGTCGACATGTGCGGCCTGTATGTAGCTCTAAATCGAATCCACTCTGATCAGAATTAGTGTGTCTTCAGCCCCAACGTTGGCTATGTTGACTTTCACCATTTCTATAAATTCGATAGCTTTGTTTTAAAGTGTATCACCGTTTAATAATTGTTGTTTTGTTACATATTTAGTAATCTGTCGTGACACAATTCCATGTTGGTTTTTTAATGTCCTTAGCCAAAAAGCGGATGCTTGGAAATTTAAGGCTGGCATTTCTATCATTTCTCGTGCACGTAAGGCCCATCGTCGAAGATCTGTATCATGGACAGGCAGCCTTTTGTTCAAAGTATCATTAAAATTGTTTAATGTGTACTGAGCTATTTTTGTTAATTTTTCTTTGTAGGTGCCACCCTTATTTATACTATGGGCCCACCGGCGTAGCTGCGGCTCTCGTTTTATATTTTTGAATTTCGTTTGAACAGATAACTTTCTATTCTTTCTTTCACTTTTTGGATCTAGGGATCGTTGTCCGTGCCAATCTCCTTCACTGTCATCTTCTATTGCGGCTGCTTCGTGAATTCCATTTCGTGAAAGAAAATCCAAACCAGTTTCAACTTCCATTTTCATAGATTAGTCCATCGCTTCAATGATCATGTTTTCTAGATCCTTGCTGAACTGTTTTTCCTGTTCGGTGATTGGAGTGCGAGGCAAATTCATACCACTTATCGCTATGGATAGAAGTTGAATAACATACACCGGATTAACGTAAATTTTAATTCGTATTGGGCTGGCTTCTCCATCGTTACTGCAGCAATAATGGTCGTGGAATGTTACAAATATGCAATTGCGTCATAAGACGACCATATATTGACGTAAATTTAGACCGGAATGCCAAAAGGCTAGCTGATTATACGATGCTCTTGGCTTAAAAATCGACGGGCAGTTTTAACCCCTTAATTGTGAGATATCGGACAAAGAAAAATCCCGTACCGTCCCTTTTCCATTCTTTACACGTATGCAAATTGACATCCCAATCGATTAAAAATTCTCGGAGATGCGGTTGAAAAAATTGCATTTTTGCAATAAACAATATGAAATTTGTTGCTATCTGCATCGTTCTCATCTCCAATGTATAGTACACGAACAAATAAACATTGTTGCAATTTGAAGTTTTTTCATATCTCGTACCGTTAATACGTTATCGACGAAAAACGAAAAACACCCCAATTTTCGGGGGTGCGTTTCAACCCTTAAAAATTGGGTTCCGCCGACATAAAAAAAATATATGTCGCCTATTTTTACCCATTCTACAAGCATGTCAAATTTCATTGAAATTGAAGACATCGACTCCGCAACGTTTCCTCGCTAGTCGCCCTTTTAGCTGCGTTTCTCGTCAGCATTTGACCCATGGTATCAAGCCCACTTTTCGTTTTGGTGTAATATTCGACTATATCTTTTATATTGTTTATAACCTCACTCACGATGGCGTTCGAATGCACGACGGATGATAGAATGACAGCCCTATTTTTTCGGGAACGTCCGAACAGATGGTACTTTTCCGTAGACGCCGAAAGGCGACGAATACATTCTTCGAGATTATGAAGCAACCATTTCCGACGTCCTCCAAGTTCCAAAACAAAAGACATTTGTCAAGTATAGCGCCGTAAAATAATTGTCCATAGAAATCTATCCAAGCTATTGTACGATTGAGCTTAGTCTTTTACCATGCGTTTACCCTGATTCAATTTCCGACTCTTTTCGGTATAAATATGTACTGGCGATGGACATGAATTTTCCACGTCACATATCTGTCTTACCATTTTTCATAATTGGTTGCTGAAAAAAAATACTATACCATTTATATTCTTCTAAATGCCTGGTTCCTCATCATCACAGATTTTGGAACGCCTTGCTTCGATCATTCAGTGCGGGTCTTTATCGGAACCAGTCTTCATCATTCCTACTCAAGATGCAATTCTTTTCGACAGAATCTGCCGCATTTTTTTAGCAGTCTATCTATTAATTTTTTTTCAAATATCGTTATCGAATACTTGTTCATAATATATACATTTCTAGGAAATGAATTTGAATTCCTCACCTTGCATACCTATTCATTCACCGATAGTGCGTCGATTTTCCTCAACAATTACTTTCGTCAACAATTATAAATTCAAACAATCACTAACAGGCAACCGATCAACGGCAAAACGGTTTTTTTGAAAATGCACAACAGTAAAAAAATCATACACCCACATTTGCCGAAAGATATTCAAAATTTTCTTTGCGTTGAAGCGACGCTACGGAACCGATTCCTCGAGATCTTAAATCCTTCAGAAATTAGAATTTAGGGAAATTCCAAAAAGTAAAAGAGGGCTATATGTTTTTTAAGCACATTTGCCGTATGGAAGGGCGTAGGGAGAGGTAGTTCGTAATACAGTGCCGTATACCGTAGATCTAGCATTGCGGTCTCCCGGGTAGCCTGGGTAATAAACGAAGTCGGGAGTTTCGGATTTTGACAAGTAGATTATTCACTTTGTTAATTTTTTCAAATTTGTTATTGTCTGAAAACTTGTGACTGAACAGCACTGATTTTTGGCAATTGGCGACTTTTTCATTTTTATTTCTCGACCTCGACGAGCATGTTTCACGCATTATTTTATAAATGTAGTATTTCATGCAAGCACGCACGTTCCAAAAGCACGCACTTTTGGAAATTTTATCTCGATATGTGACGCCTATGCAAACCTCAAGATGTTCACTTGTTCGAATAATTAACCAGCCGTAAACAACATTGAGATTTGTATTGTGAACTCACTCGAAGCCAGTCATAGATCAGATAAAAAATAAATGGGAAATATTTTCATAGAATTGGTCAAGGGCTTGCCGAATTATTGGCACTTCAAATAGGTACAACGTACATCATTTGTATATTGAAATTCTGCTTCCTCGCATTTGGAGCAATTACAGTAAGTAAAAAGTATTCATTACTTTTGTATTTAGCGTCGAACATATTTTACAGATATTCCAGTGATGCATTGCATAGACTTGTCAAAAAAAAATTATTAAGTGAAAATGTTTATTTGAGGACAAATATCAAATGTTCTCACTACAGTTCGACAGTGCTGACCTCGACAAGATCGCGTACGTGGTGTTCGCTCTGGGCTGTATGCTTCAAATTTTCCTATTCTGTTCGTGTATTCAAGAATTGCTCGATGTGGTAGTGTGACAATACCTTTGATAATAAAACAATAAACAATATTATGTTTAACACCAAATAAAACCTCCGCGTTTTTCGGACACAGAGTACGCTGGTTACACAAGATGCTTTTCATGAGAATTGGCATGGGCGCAGCATCAGTGTGAAAAAATTTTTTTACACGATAGAATTGAGCAGCGAAATAGGATGCCGACTCAGCGCCTACCGAATCGTCGATCTCGTCGTGCCAACCTTCTCAGTGGTAAATTAAAATACCCAACGATCACCGTTCATAAATAAATTCTTCTTCCGAAACTGGTGTTTGATGAACGTGCTTTTTTATACCACAGATACTCAGCAAGTCATACTCTGTTTGCCTACTACTTCTCGAAGCCAAGTGAATTCTACTAATTCGTCATAAAATTATACATGTATTTCGATGTGCAAGAGCAATTGCAATAAAAACATATTTTATTCACGCGAACGGAATAAGTAATGTTAAAAACCAGTTATTTTCAATATTGCTTGCTCTTTGATTAAAAACAGCGCATCGACATTTGCACACGCAAGAATCAGGTGCCACTCGTCGCCTCGTGGTGAATTCTGAAACCTCAATGCTTATTCGAACCATTTTTTATAGTTACTGACTCCTAAGAATATTGGGATCGGGTTATGGCGGATTAGAGAAGGATTACGAACTCTTATGAGACATACATGGACTAAGTAAGTAGCTGTGAAACTAAAAAAAAGCACTTTACCATCGAAGCCTTACAGAAATTATAATGATAGGACAAAGAACTGTCGCACTTCCGGTAGAAAAATGATGCTTTGACAAAACATCATCCACATACATGTACCATAAAAGCATAGACAAGAAAAATCAAGTAATTCTAATAATCCCCCGTTCAATATGTTTTGCTTCGTATACGCGGGTCGCGGCGTACGCTTGTTACGTCCCGGAGGTGGAACTTGCGAGGTCACTGAGTTAGAGCGCGAAGTTTGAATTGATTTAAATTGCGCAGCGAGTCTTTGTTTGGCTTCCGCGAGAGTTCCGAACACAGTTCAATAACAATTTGGGTTTAGATGAATTTGAGGTGCATGATTCTGGTTTGAGAATTGGTTTCGCCCGATTGATTGTTAATCGATCGAATGAATTCTGAGACGCGTAAATTGGGTCTTAAATTACACGATTAACTTTATTAAGCTTCCACTCTTACAAACTTGTAATTCGGCACAAACTTAGACACGCGTACAGTTGTTTAAGTATCGTTAGACGGAAATGTACACTGCTGAAACAAACGTGTAGTTTTTACACACTTTAAGCGTGTAAATGGCTGTGGACACTTTTTACACTTTTTACACATACGTGTGTTATTTTCTTACGCACGTTGAAATGTGTAAAAAGTGTAAAAACAGCCATTTACACACACAAAGCGTATAAAAACAACACATTCAGTTTTGCAGTACATACATGGGATGCGTCGGAATAATAAATTGAATAACAAAAGCTGTTTGTCGTCAAAATATATGCATTTATTGAACTGAACTCTACAGTACTTATATATTACTCTGTAGTATGTATGAAAAGTGTCACTGTTTTTCTTGTCTCCGCATAGGCTAGGTTCTCATACAGGTTCACGATGACGGGCGCTTTGTGCTTATCGGTGATGGCCTCGAAACAAAAATACGCTGCTAAAGATTCAATGCAGCTATCGAGGTTTTGGAAAATAGATCCCAATTTCAGGTTCTTCGACGTGATCAATTAAAAAATGATGTATAAATGAAACAATAAATAAAATGAAACAAAAAGTGAAGACCAAATGTGATCTTCAATTAGCCGGTTGAACAATCGATGTCAAATCAACCAATGAGTTTCACGTGATGCTGAGAATAAGAATGACTAACTATCGGCAATGTTGACAGCCATCAATCGGTTGAAAAATATTAATGCAGTTCGCAATCTATACTCATATCAACGCACAATTTATTAATTTTAGTTTTGAGCTTGTCAGAGCCGTTGTTTGAGTTGGGTGTTTTGTACAATGAAACTGCGGTTGCATTCCGAGAAATAACAATGAGCAAAGATAAACTTTCAAACTACAACATGATAAATAATTTCAGCTACTATGCTGCCCCTTATTCTCAAAACGAACTTTCCTTAACAACTTAAGATTTGATAGCATCTTGCTCTATTTCAACATACATGTTTTAATACTTATTCTGGTAAAACCGCAAACACTTTGAAGTTATTAGGAACAATTAGAAACAATTATATCAGACGCCTTGTCGCGTATGGATTTACTCGGATATACATTTCCGAATTCAGAAAGAATCCAGCAATTAAATACAAACAAATTTAGTTGCAAAAGCCAACCACAGATAATACGACTTCAGCGGAGCGCAAGGCAATCACGCTATATAAAAAACATCACTGGCAGAATTTTGTTAATCCCTCGAGTTAGGCTCTTCGGTTCACCAGGAATGGCAGCCATCACCTGAGGGCGATCGCACGGATACTGAACAATAATCAATGAGTCGAGGAAGTGCCTCTCTCTAGTCTTTTTTCTCCTTCTCCAAATAGATTTGTTTGAGATACGGAATTCAAGTCGTGCACTGCCTCTCATCAGAGTTCAAAGAACCTCAGAGCATTTTATCGACGGAACGTTTAGAGAACAATGGTCATACGATACAAAGTACCGTCGCATTTACTGCTCAAAGGCGCTCTGGGAAATGATGGTTCAACAGGATCCACATGTTTTACAAAAACACGTGGAAAAAAATCATCTATCAAAGGAAAGAGTAAATCGTCTTTCAACTACAACGTTCTTTCTTACTCCCTTTTTTTGTACATCGGTCACGATACATGTACAGTCTGATATGCCATCGCGTTCTCCGATCGCATCTACAAAAGGAATGGCTAATAATGCGACATCGTCGTTGTTTGACGTCGATCGGAATTCATTCCGATCAGTCCGCATCGAGGCTTGCAGTCTAACTGAGCAATAAAGAAACCCGATAAAGCGAGTGCTCAAATTTATACATCGCGAGCTTGGAAGCATGGAGATGGTACGACGTTTTAGTAGCGCGAATCAACTTAACATTAAAGTAAACTTTTGGTCGGGCAACATTTTTCCACTTACATCAGAAAAAGTAAATCTAGGCTTCGTTCCACTCACGTGGGTAACATTTGTGTGGGTCGTTAGGTTAACTTACTTTTTGACGGTGTTGTCGGGCTCGTTGTATTTCGCGAATCTAACACCGGAAGAAACGTTCAAAAAATTCGGGGCGGCAAGTGCGGTGTTTTCTGAATTGATTATTCCATCCATTTATCTCAATCTACGACGAGAAGATTTGCGTAATTTGATTAAAAAATACAACGCTGTTCTGATTGACTCGGATGATCTTACAAGAATCATACGTAGTACTGTCGAGCCTTACCGAAAGGGCATGAAATTTTACGTAGTGGTGTGTCTCATTACCGCTTCTTCGTGGTCAGCAGCACCGATCTTTATCATTTTCAATGATGATAAATTTACGTACGCCGATTACGCTGCACCAGCCTATTTTCCCGGCGAACCCTTTGAAACGAAAATTTTCGTCGCTGGTGTAATTTTTCAAATTTTCGGCGCGTCTTTTATTTCGTTTGGAAAAATCAGCATTGACATCTACATAAGTCACTTTATCACAGTCTTGTCAGCCGAATACAAATACGTTCGGGCACAGATATCCAATATTCTGAGTGAAGAGAAGATTCAGGAAGACGAGTCATCGGTTATCAGTGCTCTTCGGAATTGCGTTCGCCATCATTGTGCCGTTATCGAGTACTCATGCTTTTTTTATAACGCTTTAGAAGTACATTTTATGTTTTTGGTTTTTTACCCATTGTCGAAGAGTGGCATATCAATAATCATTTCATCAAGACACAAGTGCCGTCTCCAAATACCCGTATGGGGCATTTTGGAAGGGACTCGAACCAGCACACATAGTAGAGACGCTCTGCACATTTTTATCACTTCAACTGTAAAATATCACTGCCAACGAAGAGAGTGCGTATTCAATGTTTACTTAGGTGTTCGATTATTTGTGTTGCGCACTTTCGTTTGCTGACAATCCAGATGACCTTATGTGATATAACGCGTTTTTTTAAGTATTTTTAATCCTATAATTTAGTCGAAATTAAACAGTTATAGCTCAAAATATTCCTTTTCTTTCGTTAAATAATATCGCACGGTTTATATCGCGTGTTGCAGTTCATTCTATAACCTCGATAAGCATACTTCGTAAATAGTGATCATAATATGGTGATTTTGATAACAATTTGCAGTGTCGCACCACATTTTATTCAGTCGTTTTGCCGTATCGTAGTAGACTTGAGGCAACTAAAAATATACATTTGCTACATTAATTCGAATTAGAAAGTAATAAAGGCCTGATGAAGGCGAGTTGAAAATGTCCATGAATCGTCTTGAACTGAAGTGTGACGCACGCTTGAATACATTCGGCCTTATAGTTTTGATGCTGCACAAAATGTTAAGTGTTTACGTTTTGAGTACGAAAAAGGAGTAAGAGAGATATTCTTGTAGAATCGGTCGAAGTCTTGCCAAAATATTGGCACTGCATATTGGCACAACGTATCTCACTTGTATATTGAAACTGTGTTTCCTAGCCTTTGGCGTCATCACTGTAAGTAAAGGATGGATAACTTCCTATTTTTCATTAAATCAATTATACGAATATCCCGGGCTGTGTATATATTAATCTTTTAATTACGATACAATGTTTATTAATCGATCATTATCGCGCTTTTTCATTGCAGTTCGAAAGTGCTAACATCGAAAAGACAGCGTACTTTGTATACGCATTAGCATGTGTATTTCAAATTTTCCTGCTCTGCTCTTGTATTCAAGAGTTACTCGATGCGGTAATTCTTCTTCAATCAGACAGTAATCGAAACAATGTAATGAGAAGGCCGAGTGAAAAAATGTTCTATATGGGATTCGCGTTTCTCGGACATAGAGCACGTCGGTAACACGAGATGCATTTCACAAAAATTGGCACGCACGCAGTAGCTCGGTGAAGAAGTTTTTCAGCACGATTCAGATGAGCGACAAAATGGAATGCCGATTGAGCGCTTATCGAATCGTTGATCTCGTCGTGCCATCATTAGCAGTGGTAAAGCAAAATATTAATGATTATAATGATCTATCAATTTATAAATTTAAAAACATCATTTATTGTAAACGAGATGTGTCGTTCGATGCACTCAAAAAAACACGTTACGTTTGCAATTCAGATACTCAGCAAATCATACTCAGTTTGTCTACTTCTGTTGGAGGTCAACTGAATCTCTTATATTCATTTGAGGACTGTACAAATGGATCGACACATCAGCAAACATCAACGCGAATCATCCACCCAAATCTCCGGAAACCATTTTTTTACTCCACAGCAGTTACGAATGATTATTAATAAAATTTAACTATACTCGTGTTATTTTTAATGAGGATTATGAACCTGCTGCTAGTCTCAAACATCTAAATTACACCTAACAAAGCCTATCACTATATTCTACAAAGCAGAACTACTTTCGACAAAATTAATTCACCTCGAAAGACAATATTTTGAACAATGGTGTGGCAACGATTTTCAAATGAACCGAAGGTAAACTTGAAGGTAAAAATACTTACAGTTCGCATTATAGGGGGGAAAAGCCCTAATCTTACGTCGTCTATCCATACTGAACTCATAACCCGTTCGAGCCCCGATTTGATTTGCTATAAAAATTGCAGCCTGAGTAATTGATCACAAGGTTTCTTTCTCTGACGTTGTTTTTATTCGTTTCTACAGTCGTCGTGGGACAACTACAAAAGCGTCTGCATTCGGCCAATAACCCGTAAACACATTCTACCATTGGCCGATGAACGGCAGCACTACCGGCTTAGTGTTGCGCCACGGTAGGAGTGATCTCTTCGGCCCAACGCTGGTATGTACGGTTGGCCAATAGTAGGCTTACCGGAGATCCTCACAGTTGGCCGGGTATTGGCCCAACATTGGGCTCGTGAAAAACGACGCAACCGACCCATCCTCGAGCCAGCGCCACGCCAATCACATTCTACCATTGGCTGATGAACGGCAGCACTACCGTTTTAGTGTTGCGCCACGGTAGGAGTGATCCCTGCGGCCCAACGCTGGCATGTACGGTTGGCCAATATTAGGCTTACCGGAAATCCTAACAGTTGGCCGGGTATTGGCCCAACATTGGCCTAAAGAGATCACGATCATTGGCTGACGGTTGGCGTGATCACCGGCCCATAGTATGGCTAAGGTCGGCTTCATGTTGTTGGCGCAATATTCGGGCTAGTGTTGGCCGTAGGGCAGTGTAGAGCAGTGTAGGGCCGTCAAAACAACCCAATGCTTAGCCAACAATCGATCAGATTCACAAGTTTCTGTGCTCGATGATTGCTCATCGAAAGAATAATTAGATTCACTAACATCGTTATGCACAATCACTTGTTCGTGGAATGTTTCCAAATTTGTTTCACTATTTACTTGTCTTTTTGTTTCGTTGCCTCCGATCCTAACCTGCTGTAAAGAGTCTTCTAATTTTTGTCGTCGTTTTAACACTCGACGTTTCTTAATACTATCATAATAACTCGGCATTTTTTAATACACCACAAAACTTTGGTATATATCAATTTTATTTTTAATAAAGTGAACTTCAGATAACAGTAATTATGCGTTTTTATTATCACAGGACGTAGAAAATTGCATGCAGCGATAATAAGAAAATATATAATAATAATATACGTAAAAAAGCATTCTTGTATATATGTTTGGATTATACCGTTCAAAGCCAGTGTTGGGCCAGGTTTGACAATTCCCCAGTTTGCCATGCTAAAAATAAGCATTGGTAAAACGACCGCCAAACGATTGGCTCAGACTCAGGGCCTGCGCTCGCCCCGACAATTGGCCGACGGTCATTAATGAGTACTGGCCCAGCGTTGGCTCTTCGATGGTGTACCGAGCTTCAATTCAAGACTGGCAAACCCATGATCAACCGATTGGCCCATGTTCGGGGCCAACACTGGGACCCGATAGTTGGCTCACAGTTGGTAATCGATATTTAGCCCAAGGTTGGGTGTTCGTTGGTTTGCCATGCTTCAAATGAGCACTGGCAGAATCATGGCCAAATCATTGGCCCGTATAAAGGATCAACACTGGATATTAGTGGTTGGTGCTGAATATCGTACCAAGCATCGGCCGCATCTTAAGCGCCGGCAAATTTTTCATGGGAAGAAAATCTTCTTTTGCCGGAATAATGCACCGGCACAGAAGTCAGCAGTCGTGATGGCGAAACCTGACGTACGAATTGGTTTCTCGTCTACCGTACTTTTCCGATCTGGTCTAGTGCCACTCCTTCATCTTACCGCATTTGAAAAATTACTGTCGGGGAAGAGGCTTTCATCCAATGCGAAATTGATAAGTGCGGTTGATAGTTATTATTTTTCGGTTTAGAAAAATACTATACTTTTTTCCGTACAAGAAAACGTACCCAAATGGCTAACCGCCGATTTAATGGGTTCTGATATATGTTGTAGGGCTCACAAATATATTTTTCAGTAATTACAACCATTTAGGGGTTGAAGTGGTCTCCCGAAGTTGGGGCTGATTGGGGATCGTTACAGCTTCCCTAGATAATATAACGTTGAAGCTACAGTTCAAATTCCAAGTAAATTGATAAAGGTCTGTTGAAGCTATGATTCCGGGCACTATGGAAATGAAGTTTTGTGAAAAACGCGTTTTAAGTTTTACGTAACGTTTTTCGACAGACATTTTGTTATTTATCTCTACTCTCCGATGTCTGCACCATACAGTTGACCCTCTGAATTGAGCTTCACCACCTCTTCCTTTCGTACCGTCATGTCTGTCAGCGATCGCTCCGAAAATTCGGCGCTTATCAGCTTCCGAGCTAAAATTTCAGCAGTTTAGCACGATCGTGATGCCTGAGACATCTACAATATTCATAACGCTTGAAAAACCACCATTGTGTACACAAACGGCCATAGTTATTATAGCACACGAAACCAGTTGCTCACTTGAAACGGATTTTGGAGCGACGACCAGAACGTCGCATTGAAACTTTCGTTATCGTTGTATGTAAAGCCTCATGGATGCTCAGCTGCTCGTGGATTGACTTAATTGCATCGAAAATATGTTGTGGAAGTGCCTATGCGAATGTTCGTGAAAAGTATTGGTCCCTTTCGCTTCCTGGTCACAGAGACACCATATTATGATGCTCGCAAAATCTTATCCCCTCTTATCAAACTTATTGTACATTTTGAAATGCCTAAAATTTCGTGGAAGGTAAAAGAAATGTTTGACATTCGCGAAATTTATGTAGTGGGAATCCCCCATAAAATGGGACACTACGTATTTATATATATATATATATATATATATATATATATATATATATATATATATATATATATATATTGTTACGGCCCGTGAGTTAGTTTATTTTTTACTTGATGTGGTTAGTTGACCTGAAAAGGGGTTGCCTCATGTTTAGGTCAGGGGGCACGGACCGGGGAGAGGAGCTGTGCCTCTGATTGGACGCATTACACAACAACGACAAAACGCAATTGGTTCACTATATTTATTAAGAAATTTAGTTGGGAAAACTCCAACCTTTCCATGAGCTTGCGAAATAAAGAAACCTCGTTGTGCTGGGACACCGGGCCTTCTAATCAAAACTTCGTGGATGGGGCAGAATTGCTGACCCCGTGAAAAGGACTTTGGTTGTTCTTTCTCACGGGCCCAATTGTCCCTTTCTATGGTGTGATCCTGCTGACACTAATTTGTCATCTTAAATACTCCGGTAACCCGAAAGTCGCCTGAGAGTTATACATATTTAGCCTATTGCGACACATACATTTAGAAATATGACTATGGAGGTAACTCAGGTCGTAACATCTACATATACAGTGTCCTATTATGAAGAAAAAAAAAACATCATAATAAATCGAAAAGATGAAGTCGTACAAAAAAGTTATTCCTCAAAAATGTTTATAGTTTTGAGAGGGACATCCGATGGTGAAGCAAAATATTTTTTTCGTGAACAGGTCTACGAGATGCCGCGGTAACTTTCGAGTTAAAAAATGGGACGGCATGGTTTTTATTTTTTAGAAAAAAAAACTGATTTTGACACAAATCCAATTGAAAAAAAAATGTCTAGCCCAAAAAACAAAAAAGTTCCGGCGGTTTAAAGTTTTCGGAAATATTCCACCCTATATACATTAAATTGGCGAATTGCCAAAGGCGCATTCGACTTTGTGTCGAGTAATATGATAAGTTACGGCTGTTAACTAATATGCTGTCCCCTATTCTTAGAACAAACTTTCCTTACAATCTTACGATTTTATAGCATTTACCTCGAAAAATTAGGAATAATGATATCGGACGCCCTGTAGCGGATACAATGATTTGAATAAAGATCTCCTAATTCAGTAACAATTCGTCAAGTACGAAAAAATATAGTTACAAAAGTCAATCACCGATCGGACAATTTCAGCGAGCCGCACTGAAGTCACGCGATAGAAAAGAATCACAGACAGAATACTGTTACTCTCTCGAGATAGGCTTTCCGGTTCACGAGAAATAGCAGCCATCACCTGGGGACGATCGCACGTATACTGAACAAAAATCAATCATTCAAGAAAGTGCCCTGCCTCTCTCTAGTCTTTTTCTCTTTCCCCTCCAAATAGATTTGTTTGAGACACGGTACTCAAGTAATGCACTGCCTCTCATCAAAGTACAAAGAACCTCAGAGCATTTTATCGGCGAAGCGTTTAGGGAACAATAGTCATACGCGACAAAGTACCATTTCATTTTCTCCACAAAGACGCTTTGAGAAATTATGGTTCGACAGAACATTATCCACATATTTTATAAAAACATACTGAAAGAAATAAAACTATCAAAAGAAAAAGTAAATCGCTTTCCAACTCCATCGTTATTTCTTCTTCCCTTTTTTTGTACATCGTTCACGATACTTGTACAGTCCGATATGTCATTCCGTTTTCCCATGGTATCTACAGAAGGAATGACTAATCGCGCGACATCGTCGTTGTTCCATGTCGATTGAAATTCATTCCGAACAGACCGTATTCGAGGCTTGCAGCCTACCCGAGCACTGAAGACATCGATAAACCCAGTGATCAAATTTATATTTTCGCGAGCTTGGAAACATGGAGACTGTTCAACATTTCAGTAGCACGAATCGACTTAACATTAAAACAAACTTTTGGTCGGGCAACATTTTTCCACTTAGCGCAGACAAAATAAATCTAGGCTTTGTTCCACTTATGTGGGTAACATTTGTGTGGGTCGTTAAGATAATTTATTTATTGACGGTGTTGTCGGGTACATTCTATTTCGCGCACCTAACACCGGAAGATCTATTTAAAAGATCGGCGGCTGCTTGTGCGGTCTATTGCGAATTGATAATTCCATCCATTTATCTAAATCTGCGAAGAAAAGATTTACGCAATTTGATAAAGAAATACAACGTTGTTCTGATTGACTCGGATGATCTTAGGAGAATAGTGCATGATACCGTCGGGCCTTACCGAAAGGGCTTGACATTTTACGTGGTGGTGTGTGTCACTATCGATTTTCTTTGGTCAGCAGCACCGATCCTTATCATTTTCAATCATGATAATTTTACGTATGCCGATTTCGTTGTACCCGCCTATTTTCCCGGTGAACCCTTCGGACCGAAAATTTTCTTCGCCGGTATAATGTTGCAAATCTTCGGTGGCTGTTTTGTTTCGCTTGCAAAAATCAGCATTGACATCTACATAAATCACTTCATCGCCGTCTTATCAGCTGAATACAAATACGTTCGGGCACAGATATCCAAGATTCTAAGTCGAGAAAAGGATCAGGAAGGCGAGGCATCAGTTATCAGTGCTCTTCGGGACTGCGTTCAGCATCATTGTATCGTTATCGAGTAGGTACTCATACTTTATTGGTAACGCTTTAGAAGTGCATTTCATTAAGCAAAAAATATTCACTTATTCTCATGGTATGACGTATCACTAATCCGTTCGACAAGACACAAGTCCCTTATCCAAATACCTCTACTGAGCATTTTTGAAGGTACTGTACCAGTACATATAGCAAAGACGCTCTGCACACTTTTATCGCGTGAACATACAGTATAATATCACTGCCAACAAAGACAGTGCGTATTCAATATTTATTTACTTGTTCGATGATTCGTGTTGTGCAGTTTTGTTTGCTGACAGTCCTGATGACGCTATGCAATGTAACTCGTTCAAAAAAAAAATGTTTTTGATCTTATTATTTCACAAAAATTAAACAGTTGTAGCGAAAAATATTTTTTTTTTCGTTAAATAATGTCGCGGGTTTAACATCTCGCAGTGTTTCGTTTCATTTCGTAACCTCGATGAGCATACTTCATAAATAGTTTTATGAACTATGTGGGAATTTTTGTACCAATGTGCGGTGTCGCACTACATTTTCTCAGTCGTTTTGTCCTACCGTAGATGGAATGGAAGTAATTAAAAACATACGTTTCCTACATAAATTGGCTTTAGAAGGTATTAAAGGCCTGAAAAGGTCGAGTCGAAAACCCCCATGAGTCGCCTTGAACGAAAATGTGACGCACTTTTTGACTACGTTCGGCTAAGTGGTGTGCATGCTGCACAAAATGTTAAGCGTTTACGTTTTATGTATAAAAACGGAGTAAGACAAATATTCTTGTAGGTCCGGTCGAGGTCTTGCCGAAATATTGGCACTGCAGATTGGCATAACGTATCTGATTTGTATATTGAAATTCTGTTTCCTAGGCTTCGGGCTCTTGACAGTAAGTAAAAAATGAAGTACTTTCGATTTTTGTAAAATAAAATATATGAATATCCCCGACCCTATTTTTCCACTTTTCATTACAATACAATGTTTAGTAACCGATAATTATCGCGCTTTATCATTACAGTACAAAAGTGCCAACATCGAAAAGGCATCGTACTTCATATTCGGATTAGCGTGTGTATTTCAAATCTTCCTGCTCTGCTCTTGCATTCAAGAGTTACTGGATGTGGTAATTCTTCGTCAGATTGCAATCGAAACAGTATTATAAAAAGGCCGAGTGAAATAATTGTTTATATGGAATTCACATTTCTCGGTTATAGAGCACGTCGGTGACACAAGACGCATTTCACAAAAATTGGCACACACGCAGTACTGCCGTGAAGCAACTTTTCTGTACGATTCAGATGAGCAACAAAATTGAATGCCGACTCAGCGCTTATCGAATCGTTGAACTTGTCGTGCCATCACTAGCAGCGGTAAAGCGCGATGTATATTATTAAAATAATCAATCAAGTTATAACTTTTAAAAAATCATTTATTCGAAACAAAATGTGTTAGTCGATGCACTAATCAATCACTTTTGTAATTCAGATATTTAGCAAATCATACTCAGTGTGTCTACTACTTCTGGAGGTCAAATGAATTGTTCATATTCGTTGACGGACTATACAAATGGACAGACAAATCAGCAAAGATGAACGCGAATCGTAAACCTAAATCACCCAAAACCATTTTTACACTACAATTACGAATGATGATTAACAAAATGCAACTATACTAGTATAATTATAAACTAGAATTATCGACCTGCTACCAGTCTCAAACATAAAAGTTATACTAAGGCAGAAAAGCCTATCACTATATTCTATAAAACAGAACCACTGTCGACAAAATTAATGCAAATCGACAAGACAAAATGTTTTACAATGTAGAAAATTTGAATAGACGCGGTTTGGGTCGACATAGGTGGCGCACACCCAGCGCCCGCCCTTTCTTTTTTTCTCTCTCGACTTCCGAAAGCAGTCCGATACAAGACATATTCAGATATCACGTATCTATGTAAACCTCACCGTTTTTGCAAATGTTTATAATAAAGAACTATTAAAAATAACACGAACAATCAACATGCCGTCAAATGACACTAAGTTGGAGTTGCAACAATTCTCAAATTAGCCAACGGGAGATCTTCAAGGTAATAAATACTACGACTTCCACTATAGGAATGAAAAGCCTCAACTTTCGTCGTCTATTCATGCCGAACTCGTATGCCGGCTATCGGGGGAGAAATGTTCATCGAATGCTGAAGTACTGTTCCTAATGCATACTGAAGTACTGTTCCTAATGCATTTTCTTCCGGTTTAGACAAATACTATTATTCCGAGGGACTAAAGGGTTTTGGGAAACGCTGAACCCAGTGTATTGCGTTGATAAAAGAAGACTATGTCCAGAAACAAATTTCGTCAAAAAACCTTTTTTGTTTAAAAGAAAACTTACGCAACTGACTGACCAGGAAGACTAGAGGTAAGGAGTACGAACGCCGTGTTGTCGAAACGTCCGCAAAAGCGAGGACGAGAAGGGCGGCGCTGCTCTCCTACCGCACCGAAGTAAAGTCAGCAACAAACAAGTGCCGTACGATACGCTCCCTCATATGGAGCGATAATTTGATCAAATGAATTGTAAAGGCAGTGCCGTACGATATGCGAAGAGCACCCTTTGCTACTTCATATGAAGCGATCATTTCATCAAATAAATTGTACAACCAGTTGATGAAGGCAATTTCTATATAGATAGACAGAATTCTCATAGATACATAATTTTGGGAAATATCGAAATACAGAAATTAAGTCAATGTTTTTTTTGTTGCGGGAGCAGTAACAAACAAAATTCATTTATAGACACAAGGAAAGTCATAATAAATTGTCATCCAGACAAAAAATTTACAGATTATGACACGCTGTACAGATTAAGAATAATAACGAAATACAGAAATTAAGTCAGTTTTTTTTCCTTGCAGAAACCGTAACAAACAAAATTTATTTATAGACACAAGAAAATTCATAACAATTTTTCAAATTCTCACATATTATATTTACACATTATGATACGCTGTACAGATAAAGAATAATAACGAAATACAGATATTAAGTCAATGTTCTTTTTTCGTTGCAGAAGCAGTAAAAATATAGACACAAGACAATTCATAAGAATTTTGAATTCAAACAAAAGATTTACAAATTATCACACATCATATTTGCACATTATGACATGCTGTACAGATAAATCGAACTTACAGTTTTGATTTTTTTCCTATTGTCTTTCGTTTTGATTTTCCTTGCGTGATTATTTTCGTTGACCGATCGCGCTAGAAAATGTCCTCGCAAGACGAGATAATAGTTTATCACTCTCTTCGTGAGCTCTTCGTTATGTGCTTGGCATCCCACGTACGCACGTACGCACATACCCATTTTCACGCCTCGAAAATAAACATTTTGTTTATTTTCGACACATGAGACAAAACGTGCAATATATAAAAAATCCATACATTGCACGTTTTGTCTCATCGACGGGACACTTGCTCCATATCTCGCGTTTGTGATAATTTTTATTTCACTCGGTACGATAATGGTACGATAAAACGAAACCATTCTTTTTGCGAATGTAAGTACTATTTTTCTTACCTACGATTGATTGTTTTCGCCGCAGATAACCAAATATATTTTATACCGAGACACAATTATTTTTTTTTTACATCTAACACAATTCGCAAAATTGGTTAGCCACAACATGCTTTATGCCAACACGGACGACGAGCGGGAATCATCGATGACACATGACGTCAGTTGTGTTCTTGTCGCTTAGTTCACTTCGGTGCGGTCGAACACTAGCGACGCACGCCGTGAAAACACTAACTACTAAAATCCACAGTTTGACGGACGCTTTTGGATCGGGCTCGCCACAGGCGTTCGTACTCCTTACCTCTAGTCTTCCTGTGACTGACGCTGACTAAATAGTTTTTGATATATGTTGTAGGGTTCACAAATGTTAAAATAACATATTTTTCAGTAATGGCGGTAATTCAGGGACTGAAGTCGACGACCGGAGTTGGGGCTAATCAGGGATCATTACGGCTTTCCGAGATAATGTTATGTTGAAGCTACAGTTTAAACTACAACTAAATTGCTAAAAATCTACTGAAGTTTTTGTACTCTGCGATGCCTGCACAATACAACTAAACCTCTGAATTGAGCTTCGCCACTTCTTCCTTTCGCATTTATAATCGTATCGAGCATTTTTTTGGTTTTGATAATTAGCTTTTTCCCGTTCTCTTCCTTCTCAAGTAGTGAGGTGATCGCATCGTTTCCTTGGGTATATGTTTACTTGATTAGAACGTAGGTTTTGCCTGCATCGGCCATTCTTTTTTATTTCGTTGGAAACAAGGGTGCCCAATGATGCTAAAGATTACAAATTTTCATCCTATTGAAAAATCGCGACGTATCTTTGATTGCTAGCAAGTATTTCGCCCAGGGCGAGATGGTGAAGAGCGACGTCCTGTAGCATAACAACGTCAAACATCGTGCGCATTTTCCAAGTGTACGGCGAAGTTTCGGGCTGCCACCTTTACTAAGCTGCAATCTTGACCGCGAAACTTGTTTCGGAAGAGTGACAGTGTCTACGAAATCATCGATAACTTCGATGAATTCATTTACGCGGCCTACTGGATGGATAATTGGCATAAGTCGTGGAGCATCAAACGCACAATTATGAGCAATCAGGAAACAACGCTTCTCTATCCTTTTTAGAAATTCAAGCAACGAATTCGCCACTACGCCCAGAGGCTTCGCTGATACGCTTCTGCCGTGTAAAAACAGATCGTGTCCCTCATTAGTGAGACCATTGACTTTAGAGGCGGCTATATGTATACTTCCGTTCGGCCTTATATATTCGTTGAATGTTACTCTACCACATTTCATAGCGATCTGCAAGACTTCGCAACTCATTGAAGTTTCCAAGTTCGGTGTCTACTGCAGGCATAGTCAGTAGACCGATGTGACTTTGATAAGTTTCCGCAATTGCGATCGTTATTTGCAGAGTGCGCGTCTTCGCGATTTAAATGCTGGTGTCTTTGTTTTCATACGTCGTGTCCGAGATGATTTTTTACATCTTTCCCCGTGTTTGGGAAGATGTGACCCCGAGCTCAATTTGTACTTCCCGTATACGTCCTAAAGGTAGCCTTCGCCAATATTTCTCTAGGCGACCGCAGAAACATACTCCATTTCCTGGGCATGATCCTCTTGAGACTTTCATTCGCTGAGTCGATGCTCCAGACGAAAAATTCTCTGCATTCGCTGCCGCTTTGTCAAAAAGTTTCTTTAGCTCTTCAACCAAACGGTCATTTTAAAACCAGCCAAGGACTGCTATTGTGTGAGCATAGTTTTCCAGATCCTTTGCGTAACTGCACCAATCTCCACAATTATTGTGGTGGTTAAAAGCGCCCAGATAGCCGCATGTAGCTCATATTGGCATCATATGTCTATGAGGCATAAAGAATCACACAGCTATGAGCGTACGAGGGCTCCCCTTCAAGTCATATTTGCATCACATGATCATTCACAATAATAAATCCAAATGAAGGAAAGTTGTTCTCGGGTCACGAATATCCAACAATAAGTGAGTGCATATGGGGCTCATACGGGTGCCACGGCATGAAGAAATTGTAACGCTCCTATGGAGCCCATATTGGCGACATGGCGTGACGTAACTATTTTGTGCTCATATGGAGCTCATGTGGGTGCCACGGCGGAAAAAAAAATAAAAGATCCAATCATTTTGAATAAAACAATCTGGTAGTGTATTTTGTTTCCATATGCTTTATTTATGTTCCTGCCTATATGATAGTTGAATTAAAACGTATCCTGCCTCGTTAAAGTTTTTACCTACCCTCAGGATTTGAACGTACGTCTTCTAATTCTAGAGCCGAGTGCGCTACCTACTTAGCCATTCTAACACTTGTGTAAACTTTGTTTCTCTCTCTGCCTATTTTTATCAATATGCATATCGCCGCCATATTGCGCTCATCGAATGTATCACTTAGAAACATGCATATCACCGTCATAATGCTTGCATGGCATGTCTACTACCAGTGCTCACCCAGTGAATTCGCTGATAGCAGTCATTGGATGACCTCCATACGACGTCAATCTGCAAATATTCATTGTAAAAATCAAATTTGCTGCCTTATGAGTTCATCTTGTAGTCAACGGATGATGCATTTTGAAATGACAAATTTAAGTCACGATGGATCTCAAATTCATGATACTGAATGAGCTCATGAAATGTCTTCGTCAATGTCAACGAAATTGCGTTCATGTTAAGTACAATTCATGAGAACAATTAATGCTACCATAGTGAATACACGCAAAAATGTCTACACATGACTTCAATATGAGGTAAAATTTGCGGATATTAATTGCGGACACTTGAGCACGGCGATATGAGTTCGGAGTGCTCTAAACGTACGATGCATTTGTAATCGACATACTGAATTCAAAATGTTTTGTACATTCATAATACTAAATGAATTTATGGCTTTGCATCACGACATGTAGTCAATATGCTGTAAAATTTGCTCCGTCAATTGTATGCACGGCGTGATAATCATGACTGTCTATCTGGGCGTGGAATGGGATGTTTTTTTATTGCGGCAGCCAAACCATCGGGATTTCCCAGATTTTAGGAAACAGCGTTAGTAAAACATGGATGTAAATATTTGATAGCTTTCTTGTCTATTTCGTGTAACATATCTAGAAACCCACTTCGAAGATCTTGAGGACTATATCATAAAAACGGATGGACTGGATTGGAGATGGATTACGGAAAGAATTATGACAAATATGCAAGTTTCTGCTATGCATATGTGTGAAGTTTATTCATAATATCGCTTTCAGATGTTAGTAACATGATCGCAGAATCATGAGTTAGTTTTATTGTAGGAATATAGTTTTTTTGCATTACTAACGCGGCATTTTATAAGAGCCTTATGTAATCAGTGGGAAAAATATTATCATTTTTGTACGAATTTTAATGCAAAATTAAGACAGCACGCGAAACCACTTGAATTCATTGTCGCATAATGCATGCGAACCTTAAATCTTACATTATAATTTGTAATGATTACTGTACGTAGAAGAGAGTAGTAGAAGAAAGTAAACAAAAGAAAAACTCGTAACAGTTCCAACGCCTATAGTACTCACATAAGTTTTTCCAACGGCACTCTATTTTCCACTGTTAACGATAGTTCTGAAGCCGTGGCTTTCTGGCAGCTTTGCTTTGCAATAGGTTTGTTCGCGCTAGCTACACTTTCTAAACTTTTTTAGGAAGTGTACACTTTCGCGTTCGTTTTAACGGAAATGACGTCACGCGCCGCTGTTCGCGTTACGAGTGTAGCTACACTTTCGTGCCACTAACCCTAGACTTTCTACACTCGATCTTGACGAGGTGTAAAAGTACACGAAAAGTGTAACAGTGATATTACTAGAATAACCCCATAACCAGCGAAACTGTCAGTGAGTGTATACAGAGGTGAGTACGACATAACCTAAAATATTTAAGGCAATAACAAAGAAATTCTCATTTATTACGAAAAACAATCAATAATAAAGGTTCAAAATAACAAACTATTATAATTATCAATCTCTATCGATCAAGGTGATTAAAAAATTGACATGATCTACAATATATAAGGCAATCACAAACAAATTCTCATTCATTATGAAAAACAATCAATAATAAAGGTTCAAAATAACAAAGTATTATAATTATCAATTTCTATTGATCAAGGTGATAAAAAAATTGACAAGATATAATGACAAGTGTTTATTATAATTTCGCAGTATCACAATACGTTCCAATCTACTATCAACGCAAACAGAAGCTAACATGGAACAGGAGCTAAAAATTAAGTCAGCAGTGCTGTTCCGAGATTCAGAAGGCGGCTTAGTCGTTGATGCTGACAACAACGTGTGCATTTGTGAAGGTTTTGGATTTCTACAATCGTATCACTAACACTCCATTCTATGTAAAACTGGTACATCCATTCTGGGCGCAATTACAAGTACAAGTTAATAATTTCAATAACACCGTCCATTGTAATCAGTTTACGAGATCAACAAACTTGAGGTTACACGGTATATCTCTTTAACGGTTAGATGAGACTCCGTAATCGCATGTGTTGTTTGAGGTTAAGGTGTGGTCCACTAGGTCGCCGCCATGTTTCTTGTACACTATCGCGTTCGCGCTAGAGTTGCTTACCCGTGAGGAAATAAACTACACTCCCTAGACACGGCCCTAGTTCCGTTTACACTGGCGAGTGTAGAGTGCAGCTAGCGCAAACAAACCTAATATCTTCGATGATATGCCCGATCTCTCTCATATTTTTTATACGAGTTTGTAGACATGTTTGGTATGTTCATACTCTGCATATACTTGTTTACCGTTGTGTATACCAATCCTGCATGTACAGTTCCTATAACAAAATGAATATATATATAAGTGATTAGAAAAATGTGTGGCTTCCGGATGGAGGCCGTGTCGAGGATCAGCGTTATGCCGACGTTTTGCAAACGTTACCCTTACTGAAGCTCTCGTGTCTCAGGTATTCCTTATATAGTTGCGGTCATCGTTCACGATCACTGCACCAGCCAGTCGGATGTTTTAATTGATCAGCTGGTCAATTAAAAACCGGGAGGATGGTGTGCCAAATAGGATTGACGTGATACTCTCCGTCTCTGTTCAGATTGTCCGGATGTTTTCGGATTTCTAGGCTTTCTCGATGTTTCCTTGAAAAATAGCTTTCTGATGGGGCCAGACTTTGGGCTTTGTCGAACTGAATGGCATGACCAGTCTCTATCCAATGTTCGGCCAGAGCTGATTGTGCAATGTGGCCATATTTGATACACCGTTGGTGTTCTTTGATCCGTGTACTGATCTTCCTCCCGGTTTATCCTATGTACACTTTACCGTATAAGCAAGGTATCTTATACACTCCTGGTGCACGTAATGACGGTCTTTGGTCTTTCGCACTCGGAAGCACTTGTGCTAGCTTCTTCTGACGTTTGAAGATGACTTGCACATAATGTTTTCCAAGAAACCTGCCTATGCAATCGGTTATGCCCTGAGGGTATGGAAGGGAAGTTGTTACTGTTATTTGGCCTTCATTCTCCCCTTCAGATGCTGTCACCCTTTTCCGGATCAGCTATTTTTCTTTTTAGATGCTTGATCGTTCTTTCGATGTTGCCTGACTTGTAGCCATCATCTGCTAAAGCTTTTCGTAGGTGTTCTAGTTCATCCTCCAGAGACCCCGATTCGGAGACGCGAGAGCTCTATAGACCAGAGAGCTTATGACCGACTGTTTTTTGGGAAGGGCGGTAATGAGACGTAGCGTGGAAATATCTATCCGTATGCGTTGGGTTCCGATAAACTTTATGACCCAAGGTACCATCGTTTTTTCGTTGAACCACTACATCCGGGAAAGGGATTTGGCATGGGCTGTTTCGTATATCGACATAGTTTCCTGAATTTCTCTATTTGATTCTTAGACCTTACGTCTTTACAGATGAGGGCTTGTTGGTAAGTAACATGGTCACAGCTGTGATTTCACAGATTGAGATAAGCGTAGGTCGAGTTTCAGGAGTTTTTGGGAAGTTTGGTCCAAAAGCTTTTTGATGACAGATATTCTCTCCTTCACCAGTCTCAGGGAGGCCTGGTGAAGGATAGTTTTGGCTTGATTTGATGGAAAGGGGTTTTTTAATTAAAAACATTTTGGTACCACTTGATGGTCGCGACCTTTTTAGGAATGTTAACGAGCACACTTCGCGAGCTAAAACTGCCCAATAAGCTGGACAGCTATCATGTTGATACCACATACGGCATCGCTGTGCTAACGGGACATCTTGTACAATTCCCCAAAGTGCTGTTAAAAAAATCGACGTATTTCGGTTAATTTAAATTGCGGTCTAGGAAAAATGGCCCAATAACCCGGTCCTCAATTATGCCACTCCACACATTAACACTCCAAGGACGCTGGTGCACAATTTGCCGGCGCCTCTTAGGATTTTTTATTGACCAATAGTGCATGTTATGCGTATTCAACTGTCCATGGTTAGTAAAAGTTGATTGGTCAGCATACAAAACGTCGTCGAAAAAAAATCGGATTCACTTATGACTGGTGCAGAGCCCATTGACTGAACTGAACCATATTTCCAAAATCAGCACCATGAAGTTCTTGATGCAAAGAAATATGGTACGGATGAAATTTATGACGTCTTAATATTATTGAAACACTCTCCTTGAAAATTTCGGAATAGCGCTCGATTTGCTGACTACGTAATTGCGGATCATGAACTTCTCCAGCCAGGACGGCAATCTCTGCTTCTTCGTTTGTTTTAGTCTTGCGTTGCTTCCTTTTGAGTGGATTGACACTGCCCGTTTAACGGAATAAACGAATAATTCTATCGAAACACCGACGGGAAGGATGGTTGCTGTGAGGATAACGTTGTGCATAAAGTTCCTACGCTTGCACAGACTTTCTGCCGGTCTCGCCATAAGTCAGAATCATTTCGACTTTCTCTACTTGACTATACAATTTTCGATACGGTTATTATATGGTCCTTGGATGGATACACTTGTCTACTGATTCTGGTATTGGTAGATGGTAAACATTCTTCACTCTACTACAGTTTTACTACGTTACAATGCCAGTATTTGGAAACATCAGAAACATCTCCGACGATTGACATTATTGTAACCATTCGATAACCTAGGCCGCTATCACACCAAAAACTATTCGAAGGTCAAGAGAATCATTCATCCGAAGTTTTAAAAAATGTGTCGTGGTTAATGGCCATCACTTCGAACATTTGGAACAATAAATTTTCTGCACAGAAGATTCAATTACATTATTCGGATATTATTATTGTCAATACCATCACGATTTCCCGTTTTTACGGGTGTATTTTGGTGAAAAATTATTTCTAGGTCATTATACCATAGGTCGTTGGAGTCGTCTGAATATCAGCTACAACGTCTTAATAAAAAAACATGTTCCCATTTGAAAAAGCATTGATGAACTTAAGAACGCAAAAACGATGAAATTGACAAAAATGAATTTTTCACCTCTGTATCAACGCTTCGAAATCAATCAAACTACCTCCTGGCATGTTTCGTCACTCTAAAGGCAACGAAGATATTTGGGGTGGTCACGTTAAATGGTCCACCCTTCAAACACGGTTTTAACGGGTGAAACCAGCCCTCGAAGAAAGGCATGTCAAGGGGTAATATTACAGTTTCACCCACAAGCATTCGACCAATCGTAATGAGAGAAAAACGAAAATTCTTCTAAAAGCTCCTAAAGCGAATCGATGAAAAATCCACTAGAGAGTTATCACAAAAAAAGAATATTAAGGGGTGAATCACCCCTGTAGTTGCCGTTTTTCACTTTAATTGAGGGCTGAATCACCCCTAGTTGAGAGCTGGTTTTACCCCCTAAAACCGTTTTTCCGCCGATAAAAACAATTCGTGTCGCTTAATTTGCAATGCTTCATAACATATAAACGTCTCAACAAAATCGACGGACGACACCTGAGAGATGTTCCTTGTTAGTTAGTTTCGATGTGGTTTACAAGCGTCCTGACCCACGTCCCGTCCCGATGTAGTTTACAAGCGTCCCGATGTGGTTTACAAGCGTCCCGACCCATGAAACCCTAAGCATAATTTAAAAATCCAACAAAGTTGCCCTCAACCTACTCCCCCTCATAGAACACTGACCAAACTCTACATATTTCCAATTTCAATTCCAGTTTTAGGAACAAACTATAGGCGCAGTCATAGGTTCCCCTATTTCCCCTACCACCGCCAACATCTGTATGGAGAACTTCGAGAACAGAATTCTGCAAGAAGCTCCACTCCAGCTCTCCACCTGGTTCCGATATATTGATGACACTTTCGTCATTTGGAGCCACGGCAAAGAAAACCTCGACCAATCTTAACCTTTCTCAACTCCCAGCACCCCAATATCCAATTCAACATAGAGATAGAACAGGACAATGTACTGGACAATGTACAGCGCAATGTACTTTTCTGGATGTACTGGTTCAACGAAAAAGCGATGGCACCTTGGGTCATAAAGTTTACTGGAAGCCAACACAAACAGATAGATATCTCCACGCTACGTCCCATTACCACCCTTTCCAAAAACAGTCAGTCATAAGCTTTCTGCACTGCTAAAACTAGGCGTGTTTGACGTGTGTTGGAAGTATGTAGAAGTAACACAACATAAAGAAGAGACACGCGTTGCCATGTTTATTCTACAGACTTATGCATTTTGAAACACGTAATGCGTTAAAATTACACACGTGACTGCGCAATTTTTACGCAGATCATTACACAACTTCGTAGCTGTCCCCATCAACAACAGGCTTATTCGGACACACATAAAGTGAGTAGAATGAACATACAAGACGCATATTTACACATATCGGACTAAACGACACACGTCGATAGCAAAACACGAGCAAAAATAACACAGGAAAAAGCAACACAGTTTACGTGTGTTAGTAGTCAGTTTGACATTGATTGATTGACCGATTAAGAAAACCACATTTGGTCTTCAATTAACTGGTTACCGGAATCAATTAACATCTTAGTATACACACACACCCTCTTAGACAAAGATGAAATTACGTTCCCTTTATTACACCACCCTCGCTAGAGGAACAAGCGTACAGTGCGAAGGAAACGGCTGACGAAAATTGCTGCAAAGATGAAACCCTAGCGATTGATCTTTCCGTAATCTTTAAAGATTCTTCGGCGATGGATTAAGAAATAGAGATAAACACTGACGGCGCAAATGTTAAGATAAGTTTTATAATCTATTAATGCTCGCACGCGAGTATATTCTTTCCGTATCGCGAGTGTGTAAGCAGAACGAAGCGTGAAAAGACTGTGCGAGCTCGAAACTTAAAAAAAAAGTCACTGTGTGAAAGCCGGGTAGTGCTTCATACCGGCAGTGCTATTTATTAATATTTTTTATTGTACATATAAAACAATCGTTTTTTCTGACTTTTTGCAGTCAAATACTGCTCTGCAAGCCAAAAGCACAAAACGTGTGACTTATCCAGCGTCTTTACCAAAACTGACACCACATCTGCAACGAATATTGAATGCTGTTGGTGTTTTTACTGGGATAAACGACTTCATTTATTTCTCGGCGTCGCATCTACTTGATATCATAGACTATGCGCCCAGCAAGCAAGATTATCACAACTTTGCCATGACGATCGTTAACACATATCCAGTTTCACGGAAAGGCCACAACGGATGTGTAAGTTTTTAATATATTCCACATTTTTTTCACTTTTTTTACATTTTTCAAAAATATAACAAAAAACTGACAACATGCTATATGTAAAGTGTTAATATAAAATACATAAAACTGGTATTAAACGTTTGGGGTAATTATGAAAATATTTCACAGTATCAGCATTTTCGAAAATCAAAGTTGTTTTATTTCTTTCTCGAAATGAAAAAAAAAACCCACTTCTTCCATATCAACATGTGTAATATGCTAAAAGGGATAGGGTTCCGACACCCCCCCCCCCCCCTGATCGAGCTTAAATTTTGCACAAACCTCTCTTTTAATACTTAAGACAACCCCTTAAGGGATTTTTGGCGACTTGCAATAGTTTTCGAGATATTGAATTTTTAAGTTTTTTTAACGCGCGCCCACTATATATATCTGCTACGTCTCCGTTCATACCTATATATGTATGCTATCGCGCTCCCAAAACAACTCAAACAAACCCAAACCCAAAAACTATTGCGCGTCGGCAAAAATCCCTTTAGGGGTTGTCTTGAAATACCAAAAAGAAGGTTTGTGCAAAATTTCAGCCAGATCGGAGGAAGGGAGGGACGTAGGAACCTTACCCGCTAAAAATTCACACACTCACATTTTGCAATTTCGCCAAAAAATCAGGCACCTTCAAACGTTCCGTATACATATACGGAGATTTTCAAGGAGGTAATGTTTCAAATTACATCCTGTATAAAACAGAATTGTGGAATTCGTCGCTGTTTTAACATGTTTTTACATAGAATACGGATAGATCATTCGCAAAGCATATTATAAATTTCAAAATCTGATTTCTATTATAAGAACTTTAAAGCACTCGTCTCGGTAAATCATGTAATGAGTCTTTGTAATGATGTTATGAGCCTTAGCAATCACGGAATGAGCCTTTTGTATTCATAATTCAATTATGCCCGCAGATAATGTGTTCCACCGAGAATCTCGTCGGAGCATCGGGAGATTCACCACGTGTCGTTCTATACGTCGCTAAGGGAAGCGTGGCTTGGATCTTCGTGGTAGCAGATCGAAATATACGTGTTAAAATACCGGAACCCACGGTCAACAAATCCATCGTGTGCCTACTCGCATCGTACTACGTATGGCATACTGCATATCCATTGGCGTACATCAATGTCTTGGAATTCATCGACCATAAAGTACTTGGAACTGTGATAAAGAACCACACCGTTCACAGATTCCTACAAAAAATGAAACATCAACGGGGAGACTAATTTATATTAAACTTATATAGATGGACATTTTATTTATTTATTGATGTTATCATAATGTATTTAGAAAAGACAACTATAAAAACTGTAAATATATATAATTAATACAGAGTAATGCATAAGTACGGTTAAGTAAATGTAAGTAATGCATAAGTACGGTTAAGTAAATGTTAAGTAAATGTAAAGTACGATAAAAAGCTTTGAATTGAAATTATTATTCCAACGCATCCCATGGATATACAGTACTGCAAAAATAAGTGTGTTGTTGTTACATACTTTGAGTGTGTAAGTGGCTGTAGACCGTTTTTACACGTTTTAACGTGTGTAAGAAAGTACCACACATAAGTGTGTTGTTTGAACGCATCTATCCGTGTTATTTTTACACCGTTGAAACGTGTAACAAGTGTCTACAGCCATTTACATACCCAAAGTGTATAAAAACAACATAGGATGTTTTCTAGAAATCGAGGGTTCCTATTCAGTCTTCGCAGCATCCATTGGCAAAAATTGGCTCGGGCTTGGCGATCTCCAGGGTTCAATGCTTGCACGTATTGAACACGATCGGGTCTCATTCCTTCCTCACGCATTATGCGCCTCACTGTCGTATGCGATATTCCCAGGCAAGCGGCTATTCAACGCGTTCCCATGATCCGAAAAGCCCGTGCAAGGGCGATGACGCGTTTTTCAACTCTCCAATGGATACGAGAACGGCCAGACCGCTGATAGCCAGCATGTTGGATTTCAAATCGTTTCTGATCAGCAAAATGTTCATCTAGACGTTAAATATCACGTCTGTCTGGTATTTCAACTGTCGATTACCGGCACGGTGTTGAGCTATCTCAACCTAGATTTCACGGGCTCGGGCATAATTTCCAAAAGCGTCGTCTATTGCTCGTAACATTAGACGTTCGTCCCGACCATCTCGTGAGTGATTTTTAAGTCACGTGTTTTTAAATCAGAGCGGAAATAATTTTTGTTCCAATCAATTCTTGGAGGATTAATTTCAAAAGCTATAGTTGGATCCAGATATTCGATAGAGAATAGGAAAATTCGTACGGTTTTTCAACCTTCAAAGCCAGAACGTCACAGTCGTGGGGAGACAACCTCGAATTTTGCAACAGTTTCGGATATTTGAAGAGCCTTTCAATATTCAAGTAGTCTCCTGCTAAGTGCACGCCTAGCCACTTTAGTCCAGGATTTTCAGACATTCGCTCCGCAAAAAATCCGGTTAATTGATTTTTCGATTAGATTATGTCAAAGAGTGTCCCCTAAGTATAAAACCAAGTTTGTGTCGTCCGAAACCGCGAGCGTTAGCCGCCATCTTGAAAAACGCCTCTTTGCAAATATCTCGGAAACGGTGAGCTTTACGTTAAAAATCGTAAGGATTTTTTTTGTAGAGAATACAATTTCCCATCTTTTTTATTTAAAACTTTTTTTCTCTATTGTTAATATTTGCCGAGATATAGTCGATTAAAAAACCAATTTTTGGTTATGGAAAATATCTCAATAATTTTTGGAAATACGAAAAAAATGTAGAAATCAAAGTTGTAGAGCATTGAATTTTCTACAATTTTTGTGTGAAACTTTATTTTGTAAAATTGATAGTTGCTCAGTTCTAGCGCAATGAAAGTTGCCGTCGGGTAAAGAAAAACGGCAATTAGCGGTAATACGTTACACTAGCATACCAAAAAAAAGTGTAATCGAAGGATTTTATAATAGAGACGGTAACAATAATATTTATCATGAAAAGGAGGGACATGGGCGATAGGAGAAAAGTTTGCAGAATAAAAACATTTTGACGAATTGTTTGAAAAAGACATGAAAATTTATTCATTTATTCATATTCATTATCATTTGCGCGATTTGAGTCGCAATTTACAAATTAGGATCGCATCATCATCATAATAATAAAAAAATTGTTCTTGTCAAATTTTAAACGTCGATGATAGATTTAAAACAATTTTCTTTGTTTTAGTCCAGCGCGGGGACGTCATGTCACGTTATGCCAGGGGTCTCTGTGGAGGAGGTAGCCATGTGGTCTGAAGAGCGACTGCCGGGAGGGGGGAAGCCGCCGTCGACGAGTGTTTTGGGGGGCGGGGGTCAGGTAGTGGTGGGCAAACGTTGAAAAACCATAAATCTTATAATTTATTATAGACATAAAAAAACGATTATCATCGACGCAGTGTTTTTCTTTCTACACTATATAGTCTGTGTGAAAAAAAAACTTACACACACGATGTGTGCGTGTAATGACCATATATGGGTAGGACAATTTCGGGAATTTGAAAACGCCACATGAAGGGGGCGGCTTTTCAAAGCCCTTTATTTATGAGATGTAGGTGTGATGCACTTGGTTTCGATTCCGAAATCCTTAAAATGTTTGTATGCGTCTCCACTCCTGTCACGACTCGCGCCGACACCCGCGACAGGTCCTGACAAGTCGTGATTTCTTGGAAAAACTATAAACTTTAGAGATCTATCGTCAAAGGCTTTGACCACAGATAGGCCACCTGAGCACAGCTGCACTCTGGAAAAAAATGTTTCGATGCATCGAAGACCCGTTTTCATTCCGAAATATAACGTCGAGATGTTTAAATGTGCGACTATGTACGCAGTGCATCCGACCAAGCACCCACTGGACTTGACCAAAAACGAGCTCGAACGGGTTCCAAAGGTCTTGCTCCTAAAATATTGGGGTGAATATGTTAGCTTATTGTGGAATCGTCTGCCAGAACATCTTCGGAACGATAGTGAAGTGATATCATATCTTCCATGCATGGAGCATTATAATACACCACAGATGAAAGATCACATCGATGGCCCCCCACCTCAACGTCGGGAATGTGAAAAATGCTGTGGAAATTCTCCACGTACGGGGTTCTTCAAACGTGTTTGAACCTGTTTTTTCACGATTGGAAAAGTGGGGAGGAGTTTGAAAATTTAAGTAGGAGGGTTATGAGGGAGCTTATAATTTCGTGGTCCAAGCTCAGACTGCACTATTCCACCGCGACATCAACATCTCTCCAAAAAGGAACTTTGAATGTGTGGAAAATGGATTTCACGAGTATCAACAAAGTCAGCCTGATGGCGGAATTCCTTCCAACGAAGAAGCTTTCAGAACTCCGCGTTTACTCGGATTATCGAATCTCCGACATGAGGGCCGTACAAACCAAGTTTGGGAAACGCTATATCACGGACATCGCGGATGAGTTCCCTGTCTTCTTACCAGCCCGACTTGTGAAGGCCTTCGACGAAGATTTGGAAACGTCAGAGCGAATGCGGCAAGCGGCACGTGATCATCATCTCTGGATGACATACAAAGGTGGAAAATACAACAGCATGGACTTTTTCCAACTCTGAGCACCCATGGCGGAAAAGATGAAATTCGTTGGTACACCATCGTTGGATGGCTGTCCGCATCATCGAGAGTATGCTGCAATATTTAGAAACATGCTGAACGTTCAAAGATTTGGCATGGACACAAACGACCCAAGTTCAAGGGATTAGGGTTAATTATAACATTAGTTATTAACAAATGATTGTATTTTTTTGTCGAAAATTGAGTTTTTACTTTAAATGCTTGTCACTAACACAAAAATTGACATTGTCAAAATCTCCTGCGTATTTCTCTAGCTATACTCTAGTAAATTAATCGACATTTTTTTATTTCTTTCCAAATTCAAATTTGCGTTAGTTATACTGCAGAGCGTCTCAAATTCAACTACCTCGCGAGAAAGGCTTCGGCGTCACCATTTTGTATATTTTTCTAACATAATTTTTGTTTGTTCACCTGAATATATGACTAATACCTCCTTGAATATTATTATCCGCTTACTTGTCCTCCCACCAAAAAAAATCACTTAATTTTAAACGTTTACAGTAGTGTAAGCCCTCAAGACCTAGCCTATCGGTCTGTATTTTCTTGAAGATTTCAAAAAGGGCCTCTTGTTCTTTTCTAAATCCTAATTTTTGTCCGATTCTCATTGTAAGACGATTCTGCAAAAAGAGGATAAATGCTGTACACGGTCTTAGTAGATAAATATATTACAAGTGCCATATATAAAATAACGATTGTTAGGTTTACAATATCAACCGTTTGTAAAATGTATTCTCATAATATAATAATTATTATGATAATATTTACGACGTTCACAGTCATACAATAATATTTAAGACAAAATCATAAAATCAGATGTATAAATCTTCATTGAAAAATCATAACGTATCCTCTCTTGTCCACAAGTCTTTCACCATCTTTTTCACCTCGTGCTGATCGAGGGAAAGAATTGAATTTTCTAACCTACCCCTGACCGTTATCTTTTTAATTTTGGCTACTACTGTTACCAGTCGCACTGCTGGCATCTTCCTCTTCCAGCGGTTCCAAGCGTCTCGGCTTCAGCAACTGTTGCGATATTTGACAGGAACGTAGGGAACATAATTGTCAACCGAATCAGAATCGCTCGTGGTTCGTTCACTTCATCTATATCTCTTAAGGAGATATAGATTAAGTGAAGATGAAGTGAAGATAGATGAAGGTTTGAGCGTTAGCCACAACCCAAGGTTAAATTTAATTAAAAAAAATACATGTTATTGTTTAGACTATACTGAGTCTTTACGAATTTTTTGAACTTTTTTCACCACCAAACACCAGAGATAAAAAATAATTTAATGTATGTAATTTAACGTGCGGTTAGATGGGCAAGACTTTCACACTAAAGATTATGTAATTTTTGTTGTTATTTAGCACCAAGATAAACCATTTCTAACAACGGATTAACGCAAACTGAACTTTTATAAACATTTAGGAAAAGAAAATCCTCATATTGCCCATCGTGGGCCAATAAGCAGCAGCAATGAATAAGCATAATTGTAAATTGAATCAAGGATGTGTGCGGCCGTGTGGATGACAAGATAATTGTTACTCATGTATATAACTTTTTCAAACGTGATTGTAAAAAATGTGTATCATAATTTATACAGAAAAATATAACTTCTGAAGAGGACCCGAACCAGAGGGCCGAAACGTAAAGGAAAACATCTTTTATTTCCATTGCTAACCTTGGAAAACCTTCATTGGCCGGGCCGAAGCCGAATCCGTAACGATTATCTTATAATTATAAATTACTCAAAATTTCATTGCGAATTGTACAAAACATTCGTTGTTGCAGTTTTTTCATAATAATCATCGATAATGTTATACTTTATCAAGTTGGTAGTAACACAAAAGTTTTTCACTTACATAATAAAAATATTAAAATGCATAATTTTGCCCTTTAATTATATATTTTTTCAAAATTAGCATATACAGAATAAATCTGTACCTCGTATGCATTGTTTTGAGGTTCATTGAAAGAAAAATGAATAAACAGTCATTTGACTCAACTGAATCGCTCAACCTCCCGGGAAAAAAAGTTCATGTCTGAGTGGATATGTTCATATATGTTTCAGATATTGTCATATATGTATCAGATATATTTATATCTGACATTTTACAGTATCATATATGATTAGGTCTGATCATATTCCACATCACATATGCATATAGAAGATCATATCTGATCAAGTACAGTATTTGATCTGACCATATGTGAACTCATATCTGTTTATATCTGGCTAAGTACCAAGGCGAGTTGGTACCGTAAATTCGTATTTGAACATACATGATGTGATATGTGAACGTATCTGTTCGTATAAGATCATATCCGATCAAATACGGTACCAGACTCCGCTATATAGATCTCATATATGTTTTTATCTAGTCAGGTACCAAGGCGAGTTGGCAGCGTGAAACTATATCTCAACATATATGATGTGATATATGAGCCGGCACGTTCATATAAAATTTTATCCCATCAGATACGATACCAAACCTGGAAAATATACGAAGTCTTATACACTCATACCTTATCGTATATGCAGTTCAGTTGTTCACACATGAAAACATCTGAATAAATGAAACGATATATGAGGATATGGGACGATATCCGATCAGATATGGCACCTCACCTGACTGTATTATATGTGATCATGTGAGTTACTATAATATTATTAATTATTAACACGTCAAGTGATGACGTGTTAATAACCCCGCTCTATATATGTAAACATTTTAATATCTTCATGACTGTACTAACAAGATTTGATCTGTCTCAACAGGGTAAGATTTGCTCTGATATAGTCGGAGTCATACCTGGTCTGATAGTTCAGATAAACTATGATTCTATCATATGGGCAGGTCTATTGTGCATAGATGTCCAGGCCTACTGGGATCCACGGTATTTTATTCTTATACGGACAGACAGATCTGGTCCAATAAGATTAGATTTGCCTGACATGATGAGATCTGGCCCAATAAAATCAGATCTACCTGACATGATCAGATCTGGCCCAATAAAATCAGATCTGGTCCAACAAGATCAGATCTTGCCTGGGGATCGGATTTGGTCAGACATGCTGTGATATGGACGGGTCTGCTCTTAAAATTATCAAAATAGCTCTGATATGATCATACATGCTCAGATATAAGCATACATGATCTGTCATGACACTACATGAACAGATATGGCCATTTTTCTGGTCTGATCATATCTGATTCTACAGATATGATTCAGATATATTCAGATATGAACTTTTTTTCCCGGGCTCCTTAAGAATTGTAACTATCCAATATGAATAATCCGATATACGTGGGTCATTTGATAAGTACCTAGCCTACAAATGAAAACACTAAAATTTTGCTAAAAATAAAATTTATTTTTCAATGTAGTCTCCTTTCAGTTGAATACACTTGGCCCAGCAGTGTTCCAATTTTTTTAACCCCGTTGAAAAAAATGTTATCTCTTGGTCTGCAAAATAGGCCTCCGTGGCGGCGATTATTTCGTTATTGGAGTGGAATTTCTTCCCGGCGAGTGAATTTTTTAGATTCGGAAACAAAAAAAAGTCGCTCGGAATCAAATCTGGAGAATACGGTGGATGGGGCAGCAGTTCATAGCGTAATTCGACCAATTTAGCCGTGGCGAGCGCGGAGGTGTGAGCCGGTGCATTATCATGGTGGAAAAGCACTTTCTTTCTCGAAAAATGGGGCCGTTTTTCTTTTAACACGGCGTTAAATCGGCTCAATAGTTCTGCGTAGTACTGTCCCGTGACCGTCTTGCCCTTCTCCAGGTAGTCAATAAAAATCACACCTTGAGAATCCCAGAAAACAGTGGCCATCACCTTTCCAGCCGACGGAACCGTCTTCGCCTTCTTTGGAGCAGGTTCACCGGGTAGGGTCCACTGTTTTGACTGCTCCTTGGTCTCTGGAGTATACCAGTGAATCCATGTTTCGTCGACGGTCACGTAACGACGCAAAAACTCTTTCGGATTGCGATTAAACAGCTCCAAACACTGCTCTGAAGTGGTCACACGAATGCGCTTGTTGTCTGCAGTCAGCAAACGCGGCACCCACCTTGCCGACAGCTTCCTCATGCCCAAAGTCTCATGTAGGATATGCCTCACGCGTTCTTCTGAGATGCCTACTATCACAGCTATCTCGTGCACCTTTAATCGGCAGTCTGACAAAACGATATCGTGTATTTTTGTCACGTTCTCCTCCGTAGTGGCTGTTTTTGGAGCACCTGGGCGTGGATCATCAAAAACCGACGTACGACCACGTTGAAACTCGTTATACCAAAATTTAACGGTCGCCATCGAAGGAGAAGCATCCCCATACACTGCATCCAAGCGTTCTTTAATTTCACTGCGCGATTTCCCTTCCAAAAACAAGAATCGAATCACCGACCGATATTGTTCTTTCTCCATTCTTTCAAAAATCAACGGACACACTTGCTTTCACACGCTCTCAAAAGAGAACTACAAGTCCGATCCGGCTGAAATTTTGTCAGTAGCTGTCTACAAGACGGTACTACACTATAGTGTATTTCTCTTGCAATAGTGGCACCATCTAGCGGTGAGGCTAGGTACTTGTCAAATGACCCACGTATTACATTCGTTACATTAACTAAGGAGATAGCGTTGATTGGTTGCAAAGTAGACAAATCAGGAGTGCAGCACCATTTCGATGATATATGTTTGTTTGTCCAAAAATGAACGCTTTGCTACTGGATACATTGTGAAATGTACGTTGAACTCCTAATGTCCATGAGACCAACGTCTTGGATGTTTCAAAATCAGTTCGAAACTTCCCACAAATGAATTTCTCTATGAACGTGACGTGGGCGAATCGAGTCTCGAAGTTTACGAAGAGACTATCATTCAGAGGTACCTCCTTAAAAAATGAACAGCAGCAGAGCAAAAGTTTGTCGATACGTTTTCATTAGTTTCACTCATTTTTATATCGATTACGATCTTACATCAATTACTAAAATAATTATATTCTTTCTCAGTATTATATTCTTTATTTACATATCTTCTCTTTTCAGCTCGCGGATTTTTTAACAAATCTTGTAAACGTGACCCACTCGGAATTGTTAATAAATCCGTGCTTGTGCTTACAGTGAAGATCAAGTTGATATCTTCATCCAGCGCCCGGCCTCACTCAGCCTTGCTAGGTAGTTACAGGCTGTTGACGCCAGACGCAACCGAGAAAACTTCCCCGTGACACTCACGACTCTTGGGCATCCAACGTATTGTTGAAGAATGCAGAATTGGGAACTTTGTTCACGGACGAGTCACTGTTGCGACAATTCAACCAAACAAACAAGCAGTACGAATATTCAAACGATTGATACGTTATTGTTCACCTTCATAAAAGTTATCTGCTGATACTTGATTAATTCGACGATAGAATTCGTAGAGAAAATAGATTCACCGATACTGAATAATTCACATTATTTGGGACGATATTTCTCATTACTTACGGTTAAAGTGTTAAAATTACAGCAGCGTGTAAAAAATGAACGATCTAATAGTCTGCAGCATTACTGGCCAAATAATCGCGACGACCGATATTCGAAGCTTGTTTGTTTTGTATAGCTTCGAGTTTCGGACACTCGGTAATTCTGTGACCGAGACCACCACAATAACTGCAGCCCCGTTCGTCTGAAAAAAAAGACTGTTCAATTATCTGTTTGACGAAAGTATCCTGGAGCTTCAGAGAAACTAACGCGGGTTTCAGTTTAAAGAGTGCGTGGCACCCCAATATATATATATATGATTTAAATGACTTTCCGATATGACAGTAGCCATGTGTAGCCCATCGTTCAGTCTCTTCGTGGAAAGTTGAAGCAAGTTATTTTTTTTTTGGAATTATAAAAAAGATCGTAACAGCTGAATAGATAAAATTAGCTAAGTATTTCGCTACTTTAGTTGCTACGTTAGTTTCTCCATCTTTTTGGAGTTACGCATCAAAGTAACGGCGTGACACTAAAAAGAATACGGCAGAACGATGAGCTACACTTTTTTAAATAGGTAAACAATCTTATGAAATAAAATCTCCAGAAGAATGGTTGATAAACGCGCACCTCCCAAATTCAGGTACTTCTCATTCTCCGAGCATAATTCCAAAAGGAACGGTGGCACTTTTTGCTTTGCTTCCATCAACAAATGTTTCAGATCCAACAGTACGGATTCATCGTTGGCTTTGTTTATAAACGTAGTTGCTATTCCCGTACGACCCGAACGACCAGTTCTTCCGATACGATGAACTATTCAATTTAATGTAATTAAAATAAATTAATCACGCCTTACGATATATTGACTTTTCTCTATCAGCACAGAAATTACCATAATTTTCAACGTCATCGGGCATGTCGTAGTTGATAACATGCTGAACATCAGCAAAATCGAGACCTTTCGAGGCAACATCAGTGGCAACTAGAACGTCCTTCTTACCAGCTCGAAATGCTTCTACAGATCGCGAACGCTCTTCCTGATCTGCAAGTTGATACAAATTTCCAGCACCATCCCAGGACATCAAATAAAAAATAAATTATTCTAAGACACCCTAAATTGTGTGCGTACTGCCCGTAGAAAAATGTGAACACTTTCGTAAACTTTCCTATGCATGCAGTGCAAGCCATTAGGAACCAGGCTATTAGGAAACTTTCCCATGGTATGCTATGCAAGCCGTTAGGAAGCTACGTGACGAAATGTCTCCATCCAGCCATTGACCTCCAGGCCCCTACTTGTGAAACATTGATCAAGGGCCCATACCTCTAGAGGGATGACCTCTGACGGCCGATTCTGTAGTTCATTATTCGTGATTCTCGAAATCGTTAATTAGTGGAAAGGTTGTCCCTAGTTGACGATCCCAAAAACCACCGATAAAGAGTTACAGAATGGGCGAACTGAGCCGGTAAGCGATAGGGCAGTACCTCAATGCTTTTAACCGGGGTCTAATATTAACCGCGATACTTCAGCCGAGCCAGCGCCTTTCGCAAGTAGAGCATATCCTCACCTATAGGAATTGCACGGGTGCCGTAATTACTCTAACTCCCTTCGGCATGTGAGGTATTAAGAAAATACCCTCATTGCGATATTACGTCGATGCTCGCTCACATATAGTTTAAAAGTATTCCTATCTGATCAATGTATCGAATAAAATAAATACGCTACGAATTATGACGAAGAACTTGTTATTATTTCGAATTGTGCGATTTAGAAATTGTGCGAAAGATCTAATCGGACAAAAAAGGGCTGCGTTTAAATCGACGAAAAAACTTCGAACCTTTTCCTCCATGAATAGCCACAGCCTCGACTCCCTTCAACAACAAATACTCGTGAATAGCGTCCACGTCCTGTTTCTTTTCGGCGAATATCAGCACGGGAGGGGTCGTTTTCCGAAGGCACTCAAGTAAATAAACGATCTTGGCCTCCTGTTTGACATATTCGACCTCTTGGATGACGTTCATCGAAGCGGCGCCGGCACGTCCGACGTTTATTGTAACCGGCTTTACGAGAGCGGAACGGGCGAAGTTTTGAATTTTCTTCGGCATCGTCGCGGAAAAAAGAAGGGTCTGTCGTTGTCCCTAAAGTTAAGATATATTTTCAAATATCGTGGTGATAGTGATACCAGGTTTAAGATAGGTAAGTATAGGATATTTTAGTACCGTGAAAAAGGAGAATATCGTACGAACGTCCTCTTCGAAACCCATGTCGATCATACGATCAGCTTCATCCATGCACAAATAACGACAAACGCTCAGCTTCACCATTTTTTTGTCAAGCATGTCCATCAATCGTCCTGGTGTTGCCACCATTATGTGTACGCCTCTGTAACGAGGAGTTTAAATAACAAAAACAATTAATGCAATATCTCGCGCTGCTTCTAAGGCAGTATTGTTGACTAAACATTTTTTCAATGATTTTTTAATACTATTTTACAGACCTTTCTGAATACGTCTGTGAAAACCGTTGAATGATACTCATAAAATTACCCAAGTTGTAGAAATTATAAGGAGTACGCTCGAGGCGCGCCGTCAAGACGCAGCAACTTTAAACGAGTTTATTTTTTCGAAACTCTGCTTCTCAAATCGGCGACCACGATATCTCGATGATCAAGTGGCTGATTTAGCTCAGATTTGGCATATACCTTCAGTAGATCAACGTTGATAGCAGAATTGAGTACAATTTTTATTTATTTATGTAACTCGTAAAATGGTCAGAAAAATAGCGAAAATTGATGATCAAAGTTTAGCACGCCGCCATTGTGTACATTTTTTTTGCCGAATCTGGTGCCATTAATCGAAACACTCATATAGATAAACAATATATTATTTTATAGAAATAATAATCTTCAAAAAATGTGTACATATCCTTGAAGGATCAAACAACAATACTGCCTTAAGGGGGAAGATACGTTTAGAAGAGGAAAAAATTGATGATTGTAAAGATTCGTTTTTAAAAAACAAATTTCTCTACTATTTTTGAGAATTAGGGTATATTTATTACTACTTTCGGCTGTTACGTGGTATTTTTTCAAATTAATCTTCAAAAATGGCGGAGGCACGGCACAATCTCCTAAACTGCATTTTCCAAACTGGCGTGGCGTATAACTGAAAAAACGAATCGACCGATTCTGATAAAATTTGGTATAAATCTTTCTAATGTTAATGTGCAAAACATGACCCTAAATTTTCTTGAAAATAAAAAATGAAGTTTTTTTAAATTGCAAAATTGAGCCATTTTTTCGGAAAATTCAATATTTCTGTTCCAACGCGTACCATTTCATCGATTTTCAACATTTCTCACTTTTTCTTGGTTCATATTCTGCGTATGAGTGTTACTTAAACAAAAATCTTCGGTGGTTTTTTTCAGACTAATCTCGCCGACGCTACGTGTCACGCGGCGTGACAACATCCGCCGCGCCCCGTTTAGAACTCCGTGCCAAATCTCCACAATTGTTTAAGATTAATAAAAAAAATACCATATAACAGCCAAAAGTATCGGGAGTACAAACGAGTCTCCGCCGTGCGACAAAAGATGGCCCCACCAGGAGGTTATGGTTGAAATCGTCAGATGTGAAACGTCATATCGTAAGGTTGGACATCTGGCAAGTCCATAACCTTGAAATATTAGCGATTTTGTATCAGCATCGCATAATTTTTTTCGTGCGAAAATGTCGCGTTTTGAGCCGAATAAGCTTCATTTGCGGGAATTTTATAACTCTTCTTACTTCTTTAATTGTAAGAAATCTGCTGCTGAGACACATCTTTTGCTCGTAGAAGCATATGGTGAGGCTGCTTTAAGTGTGAGAAGTTGTCGTTAGTGGTTTCAAAAGATTAAAAACGATGAGTTTGACGTCGAAGACAAGGAAGGTAGCGGAATACCGAAACGAAGACGCAGAATTGGAAGCATTATTGGAGGGAGATTCGTGCCAAACGCATGAGTTCCCGCAAATGACGCGTATTCGGCTCAAAACTCGACATATTCGCACGAAAAAAATTACGCGATGCTGGTACAAAATCGCTAATATTTCGAGGTTATAGTCTCGCCATATGTCCAACCTTACGCTATAACGTTTTATATCTGACAATTTCAACCATAACCAACGCCTCCTGGTGGGGCCATCTTTTGTCAAATAGCGGATACTTATTTGTACTCCCAATAATAAAACATACCCCCAAGTCCTAACGATGGTGAAACGATCTTTCCTTTTGAAAATAATCATGAAATTAAGCAATATTTTCCTCGCTCAAACGTATCTCTCCCCTCAATAAATCGAACAGCGGTCGTACGTATACGATTTTTTTTTGTTAAAAGGAACATCGGTAATCACCTGTTGATGATTTCAAGCGATTCTGAAACTGGCACCCCACCGATTGCAAGACAGCTACGGATTTCCGGACAATTGGCATTTCTCAATGCAGTTGTGTAATGCTGTACTATGTCGTACGTTTGTTTTGCCAACTCGCGAGATGGGCATATTACCAAACCTATTGAACAATTGCGAAAACAATTGGAACATTTGCATAAGTGTTTTATTATTGAGTTAAAATTTATTATTAAGTTAGGATTTGGAATTAAGTTCTTATTAAGACCAGCACATCGTACTTTTCTGGATAGAGATTTCTTTCAGATTCAATGTAAATGTTTTCATATTTACATCAATGAATTTAACGAGAAAGCGTACTTCACGCAGAATTGACTAGTTTGCATTCCTGGCTTAACGAAATACTCACCATACGGGCCTTCGTTACGTGTAAAAGGCATAGCGACCTCTTGTTCGAGGCAAAACATTATCAGCGGTAGAACAAATACCAGGGTCTTCCCGCTGCCCGTAAACGCAATACCGATCATGTCGCGTCCGGATAATCTGCAATACAAACGAAAACCAAGGTCGCGATTATATATGACCTCTTTAAAATTACTTCAATGACATTTAAATATTCTCCTCAAGGCGGTCATTCCATGTGACGGATCCAAAAAATCGAAATTTCGTTTTTCGCACATTGCAAGAAATGTGTGGGTGTAATATGGACCCGGAATAGCAGACTAATGGTGACTCAAAATTTTCTTTGTGTAAATCGTACTTGAACTTTCAAACGCGTTTTTCTCCAAACTGTATTTTCCAAATTGGCTTCTATAATACCCCAAAAACTATTGAACGGATTTCGCTCAAATTGTTATAGTATAATCAGCACGTTTATAGTTGTCATCCGAACTACATTATTTATGATATCTGCCATAGTTCTTTTAAGCTGAAAAAGTTGAAAAAAAAATACGAAACTTGCAACTCAACTTTTAAAAGCGTGTCGAAAATTCCATTTTCAATATTTTTACTTTATTTTTACTTTACTTTTTATTTTTGAGCTTACAATTTCAGATGAGCAAAATGTCCGGAATAATGACAGCCGTCAACCAACGTTTTTTACATATGAATGTCTTCCGAACGGTGTAAAGTCGATTCAACTCGTTATTTTTGTTTGATAAAATTCTGAAGGACTGTGAAAATATGAATTAATGTGTGGTAAAAATTCAAAGATCGTGTGTTTCATAGGTTCATTAAAAAAAATCCCCAAAAAGCGAAAAAAATTACTGTCACATGGGGCGACCTCGTTAAGCGAATGAATTGCTTACACCGTGGGTATTCCTTGAACCTGAATAGGCGTTGGGGTGGAGATTCCTTTCTGTTCTAAGCCGTGCATTATACCTCGGTGAAATTTCATCTCCTTAAAGTGCTTTAAAGGTGGTGGGACTTCTTCACCCTCGACTAAAATTCTTAGTTTCCGTCTGACCCTTTCATGGCGAGCTTCGTCCAGAGTGAGTATAGCTTTCGGTGGTTTCCAACTTGTTTTTATTGGCTCTTCGTACTGAATACCTTTTGCCAATTCAGCCACACCCATCAGAGCTTTATTCTCAGCCACGCTCTCCAAAATTTTCTCCTCTTCCTTCAGCTGTCTCTCCATGGCACTCTCCTTTTTAGCTGAAGCATTGATAATGTAAAGTTCATGTAAAACAAGCGAACACGGCTCTCGAGCTGAGAAAAGTAATATATTCTTCACATCCTACGAAAGGGGCCTTCGGGTAATTCGCACTAAAAACGAAATAATGCAAAGCGTTCGCTGGAAGTATCATAATAATCTTCTGGCACTGGTACGAGATGAACCACAACAATACAAATCTGCCATGGTACACCATCAAACCATTTGAACCATATGGTGTTTTCTTTTTTGAGACAGCATGACACTGACACTTAAAGTTGTTGCTGAACCGTTTTTGAAGGGCGGGCGAAGAAACGTAGTTTCTATGCTAATACATTCTGTCACGTCACCAGTGCCAACTTATTGTAGCAAAATATTAATGATGCGTACGAATGGATATCGCGAAAAAGTTCACGTGTAGAGTAGATCATTGCAATTATTATTTACATATATGTTTATTTGAAAGAGTTAGGATTAGTAGAAAATTAATTTCTGGTGTTTAAAAATCCTATTAAATTAGACACGAGCTTTGGCAACCTCGCACGGTTCTCTTGTAATTCGAGGATGTTAGGTTGACCGCAGTGACTGTCACCGGTCACGGCTGTGTGACGCACGTTTTGGGTAGGTTGACGTTTTCAGAGATTATGTCAGAGCAAAAGGTGGCAGCAAACGATTCAAAAAGAAATATTGGTGCGCCGCAAAGTTTACAATGGAAAGGACGATTTTCCAGTGCTTGTACCCACAAGCATCGTACTATACTCACCGAGGCTAGAAAAAAGGGAATAAATCATAGTAGATGAATATTTAAGTTCCTTTTACTCGCATTTGACTTTACGTATAAGAAATTGGCATGCTAGGTCTTCGATTGGTTCTGTTATTCCCATAGTTCCGACGTTGCCCCATTTCTATACGTACAACTTAAGGAGCCTCTCTTTTTCGTAAACCAGTGGCATACTTTTCATACATTCTCATTGATTAGACCAGTAACTTATCTTTTTTTCGGTAATGTTGTTCTGTACTCTATCCTGCACACAATGTTCGTTTTTTGGGTCACTTTCTTCATATGTAAATTTTCAAATGTAATATTTAATAACCGAGTGCGAAGACTTTTTTTGCCACTATACTAACAATATAAACCATAACGACTAGTACAATTTTCATTAACTCTTCGAGGTCACCCTTGGCCTGTAACGTCGTAGTCACATGGGGTCGGTGTGACCCCAGCCATGATTAAACCATTGACATGTTGATTCTATTGTTTCGAATGGCTTATAAAAATTCAGGATATTAGTTTGAACTTTCAAGAATGTGGCATTTTCGGTATAATATTGTAATCGACATTTAAAATTTCAATTAAAAAAAAGATTAGGGTGATACTCTTGAGATATGATAGTTTAATGAAAAATATAGCTTCATAATGGGCATTTCAAAAAAGATATTTATTTGGACATTCGAAGAGGGCCCATTTCGGAGGGAAAAAAATGATAATCTCGAAAAATAAGCAATTAGTTCGCAACAGCGGCTCGAAAAATTATGAGATCATAGTGTAAACACAATATAGATGAAAGATATTATTAAAAATATTTTTAACAAATACAAAATATTAAAAATTCGTAAATAAATCAAGTTTGTCCCCCACAGTCAACACAGTTGAAAATTCTATACTTGTCGCACATTCTAAATGGTTTTATGGTTTTACAGGTAGTATTGTAATGAGTTTTAAATGACGTAGACAGACGTCGTAAAGAATTCGAATTTTGCAGTAATTCATATAAATTTTATGGTAAAAAATCTTTACCGTTCTCATATTTATACTTACATTGGGTAGAGTGAGCCCACGCAAAAAAAATCCCCCCCAAAACGACCCCAGCGCCCATCCGATTTTTTATATCGACTACCACGATGAAACTGTCGTCACAAATCGTCCGACCCTAATCGGTACAAAGGACACTCCGAAGTACCTGTACAAGGCAGGCCAGCTCCTTTGGCCGTCTACAACTTAAAGTAATTTTGGCTCGAAGTCGCGCGTGGCGTCCCCGGACCCCATGTGACCGTGGAGGGTTAATATCTATTCACGCCAATATACTTAAGCAACAACCTCAATCCATATAATTTTTCACACAGAACATTTTACACTACATGTAAGACAAATAGACCTTGCCCATTCTAAAGGAACCAAAAAATAGACGGACGACCCCATCAAGAATTAATTAGTAAAACCAGTAGAGAAACTAAAGACCTTTTCGTTTTTTTCAAAGTCATATGAAACGCAAACTGAACATGATAGTTTCGTTAAAAACTGACGATAGTGCGCAGTTCAACACATAATATATAATACTAATTATGCAACAAGTTTCGTCTATAAAATAATAATTGTTGTGTCTGCAATATTATACTTTTATAATATAATGTTGAATGAAGACGATTTTTATGACACTTACGATTGCAGAATAGAATAAAATGCCACATAATGAAATTCAAAGAAGAATACAGAACTATATATTGATAATTGACAAAAAGTGTTCACTGTTTCTGCCTACCTTCGGCCAACTTTTTCAACTCGGTGTGCTGATCGAGAAGAGAAATATTGGATTTTCTGCCCCACACCTGACCGTCATCTTCATCGCCATCATCCTTCTCATTTTCGCTGCTGCTTTTACCAGTCGCACTGGTGCCTTCGTCTTTCAGCTGTCCCAAGCGTCCCAGCTTCGTCAACTGCAGCTTCTTGCGCTCTTTGACAGGCACGTAGGGAACATAATTGTCATCCGAATCGGACTCGCTCTTGGATCGCTCGCTTTTTCTATATCTCTTGAGTTTTGCAAATATACAGTATGAGTATTCTACCCCTTTATATTTGTTATGTTACTTAAGAGGGGAGATACTTTCGGGCGAGGAAAAAATTTTATGTTTTCCATTATGTTTTTTTAGGAAAGATTACTTCACCATTTTTGAGATTAAGGATCTGTTTTTTTCTACTTTCGGCTGTTACATGGTTTTTTATATTAATCTTCAAAAATGGCGCAGGTATGGCACGGTCCTCGAAACTGTGTTTTCAAAACTGGTGTGACCTATAGGTAAAAAATGTAACGCGCGATTCTGATTAGATTTGGTATAAATATTTCTAACCTGATTGTCTCAAACATGCCCGTAAATGTTTCTGAAAAAAGTTTAAAACAGTATTTCTTTTATGGCAAAATGTATCCATTTATTTTCTAAAAATTCAGTCTTCTTTCAAAGCGTACCATTTCATTTTTTAACATTCCTCATTTTTTCATGGTTCCTATACTGCGTATGAGTGTTAATGAAAGAAAAATCTTAATTGTTTTTTTTTTTTTTTTTCAGATTAATCCCGCCGATGCTACATGTCACGTCTGACAAAATCCGACGTACATGCCATACCTCCGCCATTTTTTAAAATACCATGTAACCGCCAAAATTAGTAATACAACATACCCTAAGTCTCCAAAATGATGAAGAAATCTTTCCTTTAAAAAAATCAAGACATTCAGCAAATTTTTCCTTGTCTAAAGGTATCTCCCCCCTTAAGGAGGTAGCATGGACGGGTTGAAAAGTAGATAAAACACAAGACACAGGCATAGAACACTCGCACAGTGGCGATCGATACAAGCTGAAAGCGGTTTCTCTTCTAGTCAAGATTTCTATTATCACAGTTCAATGAAAGTACTTTCTTTTCCGTTATTCATCTTTCAAATGTCATTTGTACAATCATATATGTTGGTTTGTCCAAAAATCTCCATTGTGCTACTGGATTCACCGTTAAATGTACACTGATGCCCTAATTTCAATAAGATCAATGTCTTGGTCGTTTCGAAATTAGTTGAAAACTTCTCGCGAATGGATTCCTCTATGTATGTAACGTGCTTTTCGTTAACTTCACTTATTTTTTATCGATTATAATCATAAATCAAGTATTAAAACAATTGAATTCCTTTGCCGGACTCCATCCGTTGTTTATATGTATCTGCAAAATGCATGTCTTGCAATGATACACATTTATGGTTCAAAAATGTAATATGCTTTAAGGCGCAGTAGAAATTGTACGACATAACATACAGGTGTGAGAATGAGTTGAAATTGCCCGGTATATGCCTGTAAAATGAGATTGAAACTTCACTAAAATGAAATTTTCGATTGACGTAAAAGAAACGGTTCTCAACGATCAAACTTTCGAAGGTACCTCCTTAAGAGCGAAAGATTGACAGGAACTAACCTTTATCGATCCGTTTTCGTTGGCTTCACTCATTTTTATTTAGATTACGATCTCGCGTGAATAACTTCCGTATAATTTAATTTTTTCCCGACATTCAGCACTTGTTTTTCCTCAGCAGAGTACTTCTAGAATAAAATTAGTAAAACGTGCGGGTAATGTCACACGGATTTGTTAGTAAATCCGTTTTTGTTTACATAGCTAGAATCGTCGGTGAGGTTAGAAAAAGTGTCGCAAAACGAAGTTACGACGCAGGAAGACTAGAGGTAAGGAGCACGGTCTTACATACAGGTCTTGAAACTCGCTCAAAATTTCAGTGGTGGGGGATGGCCTCTTATTGAAGCACCGACTATTTCAACTCGTGACCACGAGGATCGCTGCTGTAGAGTGATGCAGGCTGTGTGAGAGAGGCCGAAATAGATTTCAAAAGTAAACAAAACCCAAACATAACCGCTGATTCGGGCGACCACACGCAACGTGCTCTACTTGTAAACTTGTAAAAACGGTGATATTGAAAAATGACTAAGTGGTGTATTGTGCCAACGTGTAAAACAGGCTCTCGGAGTGAAAAATCGAAACGCTCAGTGTTTCGGGTGCCGAGAGACTTGGCACAATTAAAAAAATGCGAGGCCGCGATACCGGGAGTTGGGAAATTAGAGCTAAGACACGTTGTGTGCGAAAATCATTTCGAACCGAAATATATTCATCGAGAATGGGCGAAACCGGCGTTGGAGCCGGGAACCTGAAAAAAATGAAAAATTATTGGGATCATTACAATAAATACTTTCCAGGCTGGAAAACATAAAACAACGTTAGTGAATTATTTTCATTTATCCTACTGGAGAGGCCTTCGCTTAAAGCCCGGAAAAGAGATGTTTTTTTTTCAATTTACCAACGCAAACCGTTTCGGAAACTGCAAAGTAGAGATTATTGAAAATGTTTCTTGGGACATGCATTAAAATTTTTCGAAGAGGAAATAAAGAATTGCAAAATAGGCACTGTTTCTTAAGTATTTGTTTCATTTTCGGTCTGGATTCCACTTCGGTCTGGAATAGTTGCCACTTATTTTCCGGTCAATTAAAACAACGCGTAAAGCCTATTTTTTAAATAAAAGGTAAAACATGTTTAAAAAAAAACCGAGCGCACGGGGATCGAACCCCTGAAAGCAGCATTACGAAGCTTGCACCGAACCCCTCGACCGACACGAGCTCACATTGACACCTATATAAAAAACATTCATATTCATTGTACCCACTTGGATAACTATAGTCTTTTGGTTTTTTTCAGGTTTACGATAAAGTTACTTTTAATTGTATTTAGGTCCATCATGCATTTTTGACATTAAATATCATAATTCGCCTACACCAGCCAATTGTACAGCTAGGTTAGATTCTCATGCGTCAACAATCGATTTCCATCTCTCTCGCACAGCCTGCATCACTCTATCGCAGCGACACTCGTGGTCACTAGGCGAAACGGCCGGTGCTTCAATCCGAGGACATACCCCCACCAATAGAGTTTCAAGACCTATATGTAAGACCGTGGTAAAGATATTTTGTACGTCCATGTTCGTATAACATTGTGACGTCACAGCGCACTCGGGTAACTTCGGAAGTGCTCAGCGCGTTCTTTTCAAGCCAAATATAATAAAAATTTCAGTGTTATAACTTTGTTAATTATTGTTCAAAAGACGAAAGCACTTTCGTTATAGAAACTGCACATGATTTTAACAATAAATTGTTTTTTCAAACCTAATGCCAGGCCCCTTGTTGATGGATCCGTCAATAATTATCTAGAAGTGAACTGGATAATTCTACCTCACATGCCATATTCACTGAACATTGCTCCATCAGATTCCTATTCGTTCCGATGTATAGCTTTTGACCTTTCTGGGAAGCAGTTCAAATGTTGTAGGTTTCGATGGAGCCTATTTTTAATGGAGTAAGAATAATGTAGTATGTTTCAAATAAGTTTTATCTAAAAATCCATGAAGTCATACTTGTACACCCGACAAGTACATTCGCACACCGGCATTTATACAAAAATCTCTGTATTCCATATACAAAAATATCATGAAAACCTGTACTATTTAAATCTTAAAGAAAAAAACATTCTCCCATAAAGATAATTATGTACTGGCGTACAAATGTCTTGGCAATCATTTCTTCGCCTCAACATTCAACCAATCTCGTGGATTTTTCAACACATCAACGAGTACTCCTTCCCTCGAGGTGGGCTCCGGCACGTGCATGTATTCCCATTTTGCTATCAACGGCAGAGACATGAGTATGCTCTCGTAACGAGCCCCAGGTGTGTAGAGGCCGAATTTGGTGCCGCGATCGTAAATGAGATTGAATTCGACGTAACGACCCCGTCGCAACAATTGCCACTGACGTTCGGCGTAGCCGTATCCGTCGTCCTTGTGTTTGACGACGAGGGGCACGTAAGAGGGAATAACGGCTTCGGCGCACGAGGTGACAAACTTGTAAGCCTCCTCCTGACTCGGTGTATCGAGATCGTCGAAAAAAATACCGCCAACGCCGCGTCTCTCACCCCGGTGAGGAATGTGGAAATAATCGTCGCACCATTTCTTAAATCTCGCGTAATAGGTAGGATCGTGTTTGTCGCAGGCTTGCTTGAGGGTGCGATGGAAATGTCGCGCGTCGTTCTCGTCGAGGTAATAAGGCGTGAGATCTGTACCACCGCCGAACCACCATTGTATCGTGCCGTCGTTATTCACAACCTCGAAATAACGATAATTGAAGTGTATCGTCGGTACCATGGGATTGCGGGGATGTATGACGGCGCTCACACCCGCAGCGAAAAACGGCAAAGTACCTTCGTCCATTCGCTTGCCTCGTGACTTCATCTGTTGCACCGCACTCGCCGGTAGTTCGCCCGTCACGACGGATACGTTGACACCCGCTTTCTCAAATACCACCCCGTCTTGCATGACGCACGTTATTCCACCGCCACCCTCTTTTCTCGACCAACGGTCGACTGTGAAACGAGCATCTTCCCCATCTACGGATTCCAGCGATTTGCAAAAATCTGACTGAATTCTCATTATCAAGAGTTCCATCTTCGTTCTCATTTCGCCCGATGTTTTTTCCAACTTCGCCACATCGCTGATCGGCAGAGCCATGAATTTGCTCGTGTCCAAACGCGAGGCGGCAGTTTCAACTGCCGGCTTCTCGAAGACGGTGTACACACCGTAACTCGTCGTTATTATCCCCGCGGCGACTATTTTCACACCGGACCTTCTCAGAGACTTGCCGCATCTCTGGAAAACCAGGCTGCCCAGGGTTTTCCAATTTTCGAGCGAAATCCTAATCGCCATCTAGATTTCGATCAATGCCACAATTTGAGGCAGTTAGGTATTATTTTTGGAAAATTCAAGAGTACCGGTCTTCTAATCACGACTACTCACGACTTGATGTGGGTAATGAAGGTTATATTCTCACATCTAAAACCAGTTCGATGTGACGCACACTTGGTCACGTACGCGCTACAGATTGGGCACGTCAGCTGATTGAGACGGATACATATATCTCTATGTAAACACTACGTCCCTTATATTTAATTTGTACGGGCCGACAGGTGATACTTGACAAATGTTTTCCCGATCATGCTGAAGCTCTTACATTATTATTATTCAAGTATTCTGTGCTGTAATATATACTTCTGGATTTATATGTCTCAATTATTTCGCAAATAATGATACATAAAATGTAAAAATGAATAAAATACATAATAGAATTATCCTTTCATTTGTGCTACAATATTTTTTCGATAATGTTTTCGCCCTACTTTTTAATCACCGTTTGAGTTAAACGTTGATTTACGCTTGTTACAAAGCAAGTTAGTCCATGGACTAAACTGCTTTTCGTAATATATGCAAAACAATGTTTGTTGTTTGCTAACCTGGGAAAAAAGATCGTAAGCAAATAGCCTAATACTCATTGACGAAAGTAATAAAAGTGGGTACGAGCTCGAATTTTTTGCAATGTATTCTGTATATTATATTAAACAATGGAAATATTGAGCTGTAGCTTTGAAAATTACGGGAGCAACAAAATGATTATCAAAAACGATATTTGGCATGCAAGTTTTTCGTTTCGATTGCTATGCGTTTTAGGAGTTTCGATACCGTTCCTTGGCTGCAAGAAATAGTGGTGAATATACAATGAGTTTTCGGCACGTTGCCGATTGCTTGCGAATAAAATTTCACGTAGAAATCAATCAATCTTAGGACATTTTCAACTCATAATATGATTGAAAAATATTTTCAAGGGGGAAAAACATATCAATAGTTATCATTTCTGCAATTAAACATAAATATGTTGCAATTTTATTCAAGAAAAAATAACCTTTATACTTGGCAATAACGGCCGTTGGCATGACTGACTACCAGGTGTGTAAGTATGAAACCGGAATTTGCCCATAGGTGGCGCTAGATGTCGATGCAGCTACCGATACATCACGGCAGCGGTGTCTTGTTATTGTATTGATATCCGACAAAGATTTCCAACTCACAATAACACGAGTTTCATTCAGTAGCATTAGTTAATTAGAGATAAACATGTCGAGTTTTGTGCCAACAAATTACGATTTGCGGACAGCACTACTTTTCTGTTTTCATCTGAAGAAAACCGCAGCCGAATCGCATCGAATGCTTGTGGAGGCGTTTGGTGAGCATGCTCTCGGTAAAACACAGTGTTTCGAGTGGTTCAAACGGTTCAAAAGTGGCGATTTTGACGTGAGGAACGAAGAACGTGGAAGACCACCGAAAAAGTTTGAAGACGCTGACCTGCAAGCCTTGTTGGACGAAGACGACGCTCAAACACAACGACAACTGGCGGATCAGTTAAAGGTGACCCGAGAAGCCATCTCCCTTCGGTTGAAAGCCATGGGAAAGATACAAAAGGTGGGGAAATGGGTTCCACATGAACTCAACGAAAGACAGCAGGAAAACCGCAAAACATGATGCGAAATGCTGCTCGCCAGGTTCAAAAGAAAGTAATTTCTCCATCGAATTGCGACTGGCGATGAAAAGTGGATATATTTCGAGAATCCTAAGCGCAAAAAGTCATGGGTTACTCCGGGTGAACCATCAACATTGACGGCAAGACCAAACTGCTACGGACGAAAGACAATGCTGTGTGTTTGGTGGGTTCAAAAGGGCGTAATCTACTACGAGCTGCTGAAACCTGGGGAAACTGTCAATACTGAACGCTACCGACAACAAATGACCGATTTGGATCGAGTTTTGCGTGAAAAACGACCAGAATACCAACAAAGACAACACAAGGTGATTTTGCTGCATGACAATGCACCAGCACACAAAGCAAAACAGGTCCAGGAAACGATAGAGTCGTTCCATTGGGAGATTTTTCAGCACGCGCCTTACTCACCGGACCTTGCCCCATCCGATTACTACTTGTTTGCATCGATGGGACACGCACTTGCTGAGCAGCGCTTTACTTCTTACGAAGATGTACGAAAATGGCTCGATGACTGGTTTGCCTCAAAAGAGCAACAGTTATTTTGGCACGGAATCCACAAATTGCCAGAAAGATGGGAAAAATGTATAGATAGCGACGGACAATACTTTGAATAAGTTACTTTGTATCATATCATTACAATAAACGTGTTTTTTCTGTACAAAAATTCCGGTTTCATACTTACACACCTGGTATAGCTGAAGCGTCGTCGGCTCCAGGTTATTTACACGGTGAAAAACATTCAACGTTTAACACCTTATAAAGACTTTTTGAGTCGACAAAGTCGAGAAAACGTTAAAAATGTCGAGCGGGCGAGTTAATACATTTTATTATAAAGTTCAAATGCTGTAATACTAATTGATTCTTGATTGTGAGTGGCTCACTCGACAGAGCCAGTCACACGATGTTGCCATGTTTAACCTAAAAGTTACTGTCCGGAAACAAATCGTTCGAGCTGAAAATTAACATCTTTTTTCGAGTATTATTAATGAACGAAGTAGAGAAACCACTCAATTATTTGACACGATACTCCTAACACTATAATCACGGTTTGCTCAGTTTTTCATGCAAATCTCGATATTTTGGTTTTATTCTGGAAACTTTAAATCGACACGGTGAATACGCCAGTAGCAATAAATGACCGAAATTTTTTATATTCATAGTAATTTATTAATCTGAATAAGGATTTCGTTACATCTTAGTGATCTGGTCATTCAAGTTTTCTCGTCCACCATCTGCTATTTCGTCGCATTTTTATAGGACAATTACTAGGCTTGGCGTGGAAAAAAGGCTGGCAATCTGAAATTTGTATTCCATATTTTGTGGATTGAACACCAAAACCCGCTAACGTACACTGAAACATTAATGCAAAGTGCTTTTGAATAATTGACATTGCAAACTTGTTTCACCCCGGATATTGCTTGAGATTGAGAAACGTCAGTCTTTGCCACCAACAAATATCGATAACCTCGGGGCACTATAAATTACATCTCATCCTAAACAATCGTATGTACTGGTACACTAAAGGAAGTTCGATAACGAGCAATGGATCACGAAAGAAATATTTTCACATTCACGTGTTTAATAACCATAACAAAATACATAATTTTGCGTGTCATTGTCCTGCTGTAAATTGAACTCGAATGTCCAATGATGTCGATAACGCCCAGCCGAGAAACTAAAAGTGAAGAGATTTTCAGGCAATCGAGAGGAATAACTCACTGCAGTTTGCTCGATCATGTTATTAGGTGTCATATTTGTCGCCGTATTCCAACGCTTTTAACATATTAAACTTGAGTTTGAAACGGTACACTTTTTAGCTGGAAATCCATGCGTGAAGTGCATCAGAATAGAGATTGGATTGCGTTTTTTTTTTTCGGAACCTTTTTCCTCTATTCATCAGCCGGAGGTTTCATTTTGCAGAGAACGCGCAGATTGAACATGTTGATGTCGCCGGATGTGAGCGTAACGACGCCCTCCTGATTGTCGATTGATATCAGATTGCCGACAGCTTCGCGATCCTCGCCAAGGACAACCTTGACACGATCACCCCGAGTCGGCACCACAGGCTCCAATTGTTCGCAGACCAAATTTACCACGCGATCCTCCGCTGGCAGGAAAACCGCGCACATTCCACCCTGTTTAGAAGAAAACACACACACATATATTTATATATATGTATATTATCACGATTAACACAAATAAGAAAATTTGGTTCCGCTCAAGTTCGTATGATTTTTTGTCAAGCGACTGGTCAGATCTATACCAATCTATATTTCAGTTTCACAGGGTTTTCAAATAAATTTGAATTTCATAGTGTGTCGTTAGCAGTTGATTAAAGACATTTCTCCTTTGTTTTTTTTTTTAATTATTTGCTATAATAAATTAATTCCGTGACATGTCGAAGGCAGCAAAGCGAAGACTGATTTGTTCGAACCCTAATACATTTTGTAACACATGTGGCGAGTATGTTATTAAAAAATTTAGAAAAACGATTACGCATTTTGTAAAAAGTGTTTTTTTTATAAGTAATACATTTTATAAAATTTATAAGTAATTTTTATAATAAAGATAAATTCACAAAAAATCTTAGCTTCTTCAGTGAAGAGCAAGGAGAACGTTTCCACCAAGCCAAATATCATGGGAGATAGGCATCAGGGAAGATGGGACACACACATGATGACTGATTACGTTTGGAGTTTGATGCGTGGCTGCTTCGACAAGTCTCACTCAAAAAATGACGAAAAAGAAGCTTGCTCGATGTAAAAATATTTAATAAAACTTAAATTTTTCAAAAAAAAATCGTTTATATAAAAAAAAATAGTATATTTCCGTGTTCTAAGGTAGAATATTAATATTAAGTGTTAAAGTAGAATGAGTAGAAAGATAACGATTAGAAAAAATATACAGTCACGCGGCACCAAATGGACTGTTGAGATGCGTAATTCATAGATATTGGCAAGAAACATGAATGACGACGTGCGTTTCTTACCGAAATTCCGCGAATTACTCCCTGTTGTCCAGCTAGCGCCGGATCATGGTGAGAATCTTTGATACGAACTTCTATATCAACCGTGTGCCACTCGGAGCCGCCGAGCGCGCTCGATCCGACGTTGGTATCCAGCCCGGATCCGGGAGTTTGTGGGTTATAGGGACTTCCGCTGACTCCTGGCAAAGAATAATATGATGAAATTCAGTATGAATATAGGATCAACAAAAACGCATCATATTCTGTTTGGAAGTTTCGAGAAGCGAGGCGATTTTGTTTTTGGAAATGTTCTTGCGCATGCCCGTGACCAAAAGAGCGAGCGCAAAAAACAAGCTGACCAGCCAGTCAGAAAAAGACAGCTGAACGACGAACACCATAGAAAGAATACATCCCAATATTCTCGTTTCGTTTGTTTTCCTTATTACAGCTTTACCGGATTGTTCGACATTAAAATAAAACATTCTTCATAAAACAAAACATCCAACATTTTTCTCATCCCCCTTTTAGAATTCTACATGAATGTTCGTATGTAGAGGACATTTTTTTCTTCGTTTTGCACGATCGAGGGCCTAAGCAACAAGTAACGGACGGATAAAAAAAAAATTTGCCACTTTTCCATAATTTTTGTTCTAGTTACTAGATTTCTAGATATTGAAAAGTCACCGCGACGGAAATGTAAATATTCGTACAGAGTCGAAGCGTCTCATACGCCCTCGAACGGAGCTGCTCTATGCCGATGCTATTTATTTTCTGAGAGCTGTTAAAAATACTTTTTTTAAATGTTTCGTTCTATCAATATATAATCAAGGAATTAAAAAAAATGAAATGCGCGCGACAATAACAATAAATTGAACAAACGATTAACAATGACAGATTAATTTCAATAAAGAAAAGTGGGAGTGCTGAATTTACGCGTGAAAGACTTGCATGTTTGCGTTAAAGTTCACTTTGGCTTGAACGTCCCTAGACACATCAACGTGATTTGATATTGATTCTCGAGAAGAGTCCATTTTTCCATGTGAGACGAAAGTGTCTGCGAGCGAGGTTTGAAAAAAATATTCCCCGGCCCACCGTGGAATTAATTATCGCGAATTCAATGGGCTGTCGTGGTATAAAAATTACCAGGCGTCATGGGGCTGTAACTGCCCATCGGTGATGGTGTCGCGAATGCTCCGTGTGGACTCGTCGTATATCCGGTCCCGGAAGGCGACGGAGTCGCGACGTAACCAGCCGGACTTGGACTCGCAGTGGCACTCGCAGCCGGGCTAGGACTTGGCTGATACGGACTGTAGCTCTGTTCCGAGCCGTACATCGTGCCCGGTGTCTGAGGCGTAAACGGACCACCCGTGGCTGGGTATCCCGGTGCGTATCCGGGCGAACCAGCTTCCTCCATAATGTACGAGTCGAAATCGTTGTTCCTTGCCGGAGTGTTGCTCACTGTTGCGTCCCACGCTCCCGTTTGTCCGGGGGTACGTGAACCATCGTGCGCCGGTGTCATCGAGCCGTAATGAGGAGTTCGCGAACCATCTGAAATGTCAATCCAATGCGTTCATTATGCTCTCCGAACCCTATTACGTACAATCACATTGTTATTTGCGAAATAATCTTTGCCCAGACATTAAGACAACGTGAAATACGTTCACTCGGTAAAAATTCCGCTTGCAAATCATCTCCCGAACTTATTTAGGAAAAAAAGAACAGAAATATTATATGCGACTTTGAACAAAGTATACGAACGTTTTTTTCTATTTTTCGAAACATGAGCCCTTTAGGATAAAACGAATTTTGAGCTATGTCGCGCTCATTGCGACGCAGTTAATTTTTCAGTTGCCTCAAGCGGATTTTTTCTCCAAGTGGAATTTAGCCTTCTGACTGCGTATAAGCCTCACAATATATCATGTGTTTACGACCGATACGGCCTTATCGATAGTGCTCATGTAAAATCACAGAAGTATCGCATTATGAGCGCAGAAAATATCTTAATGGCTCAAAAACCGTTCGAAATATTTTCTTTCAGCTTAGTTGAAAAAATATATTTGTCTATTCATTGAAAAATGAAGACGTTGTCTAATTTGAACATCACGCCTAAAATTGAAGAAAAAAAAACGTGGAATGATGGAATAATTTTTTTTATACTCACTCTCGTACATGGGTGTTTGAGAGCCGTGCATGGGTGTCTTGGATCCGTCTCTCGCGTACATGGGCGTCTGTCCGCCGGCTGTGTAAGCCGGCGTTCGGTTGTAACTGCTGAAACCACCGTCTTTGGTGGGCACACCGACGTTAGCAATGTGAGATCGGTCTACCGATATTGTTTGACAGGTCGAGTGCAATTCTACACGAGCGGTATTCTCGGTCGCGTCTTTTACGATGCCAACGTTGCCCTTGTACGGACCACCGGTGATTTTTATCGTTGTACCGATTAGTTCCCGATCGCGACGTGCGCCGCCGCCTCGTCCGCGCCCGCGACCACCACCGCCGCCTCCGCGTCCACCGAATCCGCCACTGATGGATTAGAAAACCGTCACATTGTTTTCGAATTAATTCAAAATCACCAGCGTTTAAGGGGTTAGGTTACTGTGAAAGTTTCAAAAAATCCTTCGTCGCCCGAGGCAACTCAAATTGAAGAGGAAGGGTCAACAGATGGTGCAGAAATAGCAGATTAAAGGTAAACTGATGATTACAGCGATAGAACTGCTGGTAAAACAATGAAAGCGTTTTTCTCGATACTATGATTTTCCAAACGGCGTACACGAGTTCGGGACATCTAATGAACGGATTAACTTGAATTTTGGTGCACTTATTCAGTGTCATAGTAGTTCAATCTTCAGCGACGTTTTTCTTATATCTTATATAATCTTCAACATTTTTTTTAACGAACGAAACACCATCTCGACGACACACGATAGCCAAAAAAAAGCTTTGTCAAGTCTCAGCCAATATTATATATTGTAAGAAAAAAGCTCGTTTTTGTTTGATCCAGATCAACCATGTGGCCAAAATCAAGTACACCACTGAGCCCCTCACGTTCAAATATCCTTCACGACATTGTTCATAACTTCTTTAATTAATAATCTTTTATCATGCAATTTAGTACACAACTTTGTTAATAGCATACAACTAAGTGCCGAAACGATTTTTCAATTATCTTATTTATTTCTTCAATTTTTTCTTTATTACCCTGATTGGGGTACGTGAAAAAGGCGAGTGTGTATCGACCCTCACGGATGAGCAAAATTTTGAACCCTGATGAGCATCAAGAGTTAAGAAATAAAGTGAGAAAATAAACAAACCGCGATTATTATAAATTTTTTGAAAAGCGCTCGTCCAGTTTTTCAAAAATTCTCGGTTCATGTTAAACTTGGTCATTTTAAGGGATCATCGCAGTGTAAAATTTTCAAAAAATCGATTTTTGTGCATTATTCGATAGTATAGGTGGTTATAAAAATGCACTTCAATTTTTGGGGCGAAATTCGAATAATTTTGGTCGCTACAGCCTTTCTTAGAGAAAGTAATTCGAGCAGCCGCGTGCGCACTCGAAACTTTAAACGTGTTTTTCTCGAACTGTCGTTTTTCAAAACGGTGTACACTCTGAGAGGAAGATTTTTTGAGCGATCCGTCTCAAATTTTGACACAACATTCGTCACGCCATTCTTTACCTCGCTATGGAAGCTTTTTTTCAATCTTCATAATTATTTTGACGAAAAACTGACGAAAAATAGGCTAAATTCGATAGTTTTATTCCCAAAACGCCGGCATTTTGTCAATCATGATTTTAAAAAACCTCCATAGCAAGGTAACGGCTTTCATACTGATTAATAATTTTTGTACAAATGTTGTTTAAGATAATATTTACGGCCATAACCGTGTACATCGTGAGGACTATTTTTTCGAAGACATTTTCAACCGTTAAAAAAGTGTTAAAAAAACTAAACATCAACGTTTAGCAATGTATTCTCTGTTCTTCATGAGTGCTTTGATTTGACATAAAAAACAGACTAATTAGCGTACTTGAATCATCGAAAGAAAAAGTCGCGTGAGTCATCTGTTTTTCGATCCGTTACACTGTGATGATCCTTTAAGGTAGTTCCTCTGCGAAAATCTCAACCAAAAGTTTACATACCATGTTCATGTTTAAAGGATTGATAATTGGTTTAATTACTAATGAATAAAATTCAAAACTACGCAATATTGACTCGGTTCTAGTAGATAATACGATGGATATCATTTATTGCCGTAAAATATATTTTGTATTGTGTTTTTGATCGACCATTGCCAGTAAACTCTTTGCCGGGACTGTCCAGGCTTTGCCCCAATTGTTTTTTTTCCAGGCTTTGCCAGGCTTTGCACCAAAATTGTGAAGGCTTCTCATGGTTATATCTTGGAAACTAGATGGTGAATCATTCTCATTTTTTTCACATTATTCGTGATATCTTACTGTAGCTTATTCTCGTTTTTTATCAACTTCTTAATTTTAGTTTTGACGGTAAAATTAATGATGCTCTGCTTGCCCATCATAACGCATTTGTTACGTGTAAACCAAGCCAACTTTAAGTGTAAATATATCAGGTTTGGGGTGGTCAAACTTATTCAAATTGCACAGATGTTTGGATAATGTATTAACTAACGTATATGTCAAATTTCAACCATTTCTTAATTCAACTCTTCTGTGGAGGTACTACCTTAAGATCCGTCGTAGCTTGTCAAGCCATTAGACGGTGAGAATTACGAAATAGAACTAACCCACTAGGATGCATGGGGGATGCGATTCTCGGTGACATGAATCCCGCTGTTGGTGACATCGACGGTGCTCCCGATTTTTTGCCGCCAGCGAGTTTCAGATGCCTCGTTTTGCACACGAATATACCCCCGTTGTCGACGTACAACCGGGAGTGTAAAAATGCGAAGCTCCTGTACAAGTGTTTGATTTCGCCGCCACGTCCGGCGTGCGGTCCATCTTCGACTTTTACGATATCCTTCTTCTGTATCGTATTCTGTTCGTGATCGAGGGCAACGGTATTTCTGTTCTCGCGACGTTTCGTCAGTCCTTGGGGTCTCGCCTCGACGATTTTGCCGTGCATCGAGAGAACGTGTAAGTTTTCACGCTCCAATCGTACTATAACTCCAACGGTCTGTGGATCGAGCTGAACGAGATCGCCCCACTGGAATTGGCCGAGACTGTCGACACCGGTCGCCATGTCCGAACAAAGTTGAAGATCTCGCGGCAACACTTCGAGCTCGTGCATGGAAAGATCGGAAAACAGCACGACCCTGTTTGGTTCGACTCTCACTATCAAACCCGTGTCACCCTCGTATCTGCCGGCCACAACCTGCGCACAAATTTTCGACGATTGAATTTCGGAGAGAAAAAGACAAAGCGTTGCAAAAGTAGAAATTTGATGAATTCGCTTTGAATCGATTTTTTTCTGTAAGGAGCAACAATTTTTGCGCGCGGGATATGAAAAATTGCCCTATGTGCTTGGTTATAGAGGGGCCGTACCTGAGTAAACGGCGAGAAATACAGTAAACTTCGGGAATTTTTATCTCAAAAACTAATGTTTCCATTGGATCCGGGATTTTTTATTGGTAAATATGTACATTGAGGTATGTTCAGGATTTTTTAAAAATAAATTCGTTGACTGGAAGCGACTCAAACGCGATTATTTTGAAACATAGTTTTCAAAGTCGGTGCCATCAGATGTATCTCGAAAACGGCTTGTCCAATTTTGTCCAAATTTGGATACAATATTCTTCGATAGTTTTTCTCGTTCGCCACGTAGGATTTTTTTAAACTTTCATTTTTGACGAAATTGCGACCGTTTTAACTTAACATTCGTTTTTCGTTCGCAATTTTTGACGATTTTGGATTGCATACAGATTGCATAAAAAAGCAATGGTTCAATCAAATGAAAAACCCCTACGTGGCGAACGAGAAAAACTATCGAAGCATATCGTATCCAAATGTGGACAAAATCAAACAAGCCGTTTTTTAGATACATCTGACACCGACTTTGAAAACTATGTTTCGAGATAATCGCGTTTGAATCGCTTCCAGTCAAGGAATTTATTTAAAAAAATTCCTAAACATACCTCAATGTACATATTTTCCAATTAAAAAAAAACCCGGATCCAATCGAAACAATAGTTTTTGAGATAAAAATTCCCGAAGTTTACCTGTTTTTCTCGCCGTTTACTCAGGTCCACCTCCCTTTAAATGTCTTTGTCGACTCACCTTGACGTGATCGCCCATCGTAAAGTACTTTCGTAACTCGTTTGCCTGGAACTCCAATGCTTCCTTGAGCTCTTCGTGCTTCGGCATCACCATTATCATATTACCGTCAATGGAGACGATCTTTCCCTGCAAATTCATCAATTCACCCTCGCAAACTTCAACGTTATCCCCGTTACTAAAGGAATGCGTAACAGTCAGGTCATCCTTTCCGGCGGTAATGCCCGTCGCCGGAGTTCCGCTCAACTCGAGATCTATGCCTTCGGGAGCTTCCTCGAAACGCTCGAGTTCGGATAACGTTGGTTTCACACCCTCGGCTATTATCGCACTCGTCGTAAAGTTCTTATACAAGAATCTGCGAAACCCGATTGAAATTAAAAACGAGCCAATGTTAAAAATGATAAACAAACGTCAGACTGAGAAAATAATTTACCCTTTACGACTGTAGCGATTTCCTTCGAAGATCAGAAAATCTCCGTCGCTCGTGACCTCACCGCCGATCGCTCGTATAGCTTCGGGATCGAACGGTTTTGCAGGCGGTCGCCTCTTTTTCTTGCGTTTCAATGCCTCGGATTCGCTCTGAGCCGTTCTCAATGCTCCACGGGGACGAGTATAATCGATTCTCGGCAAAAGCTTCAGGTAAACCTGATTCTGTGCCAAATCTACGTAATCCACTTGGGCGATGTCGTCCTTGTAAATTCCACGCTTCAGCCGGACCCATTGTTTCGCCTTTAAGCCAGTTTGTTCCTTCACGACGCGCAACACGTCAGTCATCTCCTTTATGGGTACCATCTGCTGTTTCCATATGCCCATTCTCAAATTTCCGACGTTGTCGATCGCCGACTTTACGTGAGGCTGCTTGTAAGCTTCTATGTAGATGTAGCCTTTCACACCCTCCGGTGCAACAACCGATTTAATTTGCAGAGGTTCGCCTGAAACACGTGACTCCGTTAATACGCGACACCTTCGGTAAATCTGATCAAGCATTTAGGAGAATCCACTTTGTCCAATCTTCTATCGAACAGAACACACAGGACAGAACATCCGGTGAATTCTTTAACGGGTTACATCTACCTAGGTGAGTGAAAAAATTGCATATTGCTATATTCCCTGAAAACTTCATTGAAATATTCCTCCAATTGAATGAGCTTCTAACAGTCAGCGCGGCGATCGGTAGCATCACCATACTTGAAACTTTGAGCGCATTTTTCTCGAAACACTGTTTTCAAAGTCGGTTGACATGATATCACGAGAACCACTTGATGGATTGTTTCCAAATTTACAGGAAATACGATGAGAAACATTTGAAGGTCGTTGACCATCTCATTTAAAATAAATCAATCTATTTTTTAAGTTCCATAAAAAGGACGTTTTTTTTTTAAATAGATTTTGTATGCTCGAGTTTAAAGTCATCGCGACGTTGTTAAAAAAAAATGATTTTATGAATCGACGATCGTCAACGATTCGTATTTATTGTTAACTTGAGTAACCCGTTTGGCGTTTCAAATTCAGATTGACCGTTTGAGCTGGAGTGTCAACCGCCAAACGTCGCGAAAAAAATCATCATCTGCTGGCGACCATGATTTGTTGTTTTTCTGTATTTTTTGATGATTGTTCCTTAGAGGATCATTAGTGTAAAATTGTGAGACCTGGCGAAGCTTTAAACGCGTTTTTCTCGAAATGTCGTTTTTCAAAACGCTGTACATTATCAAAGGAAGAGTTTTCAAGCTATCAGTCTCTAATTTTGACACAACATTCTTCACGCCATTTTTTATCTCGCTATGGAACCTTTTTTTTTAATCTTCATATTTTTGTAACGAATAACTGTTGAAAAAATAGGCCAAATTTGATATTTTTTTTCAAACCGCTGCATTTTGTCGATTTTGATTTTTAAAAAACCTCCATAGGAAGATAGCACCTTTCGTACTGACTAATAATCTTTTAACAAAGGAGGACTCCTTTTTTTGGGAGACATTTTTCACCGTAAAAAAATGTAAAAAAAAAGTTTAAAAAATGTATTTTCCGTTCTTCGCGAGTGCTTCGATTTGACATAAAAAATCAGACTGATTAGCGTATTTGGACCATCGAAAAAAAAGGCGGAAATCAGCTATTTTTCGATCCGTTACACTGTGATGATCCCTTAAGGGCTCTCAATATATATACCATTTATGCATTTGTGTAAAAAAAATGCGTTTCTTTTTCACCATTGTTTACCAGAAAAAAAAATCGAAATTTGGCCATTTTTTTTCGGGCCTCAAGGTAGATGTAGCCCTTTAAAGTACATGGGAATCTTTTCCAAAAATCGTTAATTAGTCTCACCGGAAAATTGATAGGTGATGAATTTTCGCATGAGCAAGAGAACCGTAGACTTTTCCTCGCCTATCCTACATTTGATCATCCACAAGTTCGGATCTTTGACACCCGGCAAGAGCGTCTGTTGAGTTATCTCGTCACTCATCTCCTCACCACCGTCGCCAAAGTGACGAGCTGCTACGGACTCGTCGGCATACTTTTTTCTCAGATACTCCTCGATCTCGTCCTCCTTTTGCGAGCTAGAAGCGAAGTCAATGGAACTTCCTTGAGACTAATTTACCGTGCATTGCAGAGCACACGTTCGCGCAACGGAAATTTAGGACGGATGTAAAAAAATCAATGGAAATTCACAAAGAATCACTTACTCCCAGAGATTCGTGCCACGTCTGCGTCCTTCGATCTCACGAGCTGTAGGGCCCAATTCGTCTACCTCGTTGCCAACTATGCCAATTTCTTGGGCACCGTCCTCCCACTCTTCGTCATCTTCGACGTCGTCGTCCACCTCGGCCTCGTCGTCGATGAAACCGCAGAACCTTTCCTTCTTTCTCTTCTTTCTCGGCCTATCGTCGTCCTCGTCGTCCTCATCCTCCTCCTCGTCGCGTTCGCTGCTTCCATCCAAATCCTCTCCTGAAATGTTTAACTTTTCATTGTACACAACTGCCGGCAGATCCCTACACTCTCATCGTCCGCAGCGTACATTTGCTTTAAACAAAAATTCTTCACGTTTCAACTAACAGAATTTTTATATTGTCTCAGAATGTAAAGAGAGCACAGGGGTCGATATCACATTGTGGAAAAATGTAATTTCTGTCTTGGCGTTTAGCTGACCACTCTGCGCATTGTTTTTTTCATTGTCCGCATTTGCCATAATTATGAAGTCACGAATTAAGGCCTTATATACGCGATTTTTTTTTCATTTTTTGAATTATTTCTTATTCCATTAGCCTGAACGGTTAGGAATATTTTAAGCTTTACAGAATTGAAAAATTCAAAAAATAAGGTAAGATTCCATTTATAATAAATACCGCGGAGCGCGCCCGACCGCCAACTTCAAAGCCGTTTTTCCACGATTGATATTTTTGAACCTTGTGAAAGTTCTAACTCTTGAATGAAGGTTCAGATCGCTTTGAAATTTTGACAACATAATCTTAGTATCATCACCTATCGTGTGAACCACAGAAACAAAAATTCCAATGACCCAAAAAATATGAAAAATAAAATACGGACAGAAAATTGAGTAGAGCATTTTAAGTTTCGACTTTTTATTATAATTAAAAAAAAATAATATTGTTGGTTGACACTGAAGATACATTCATTATGCAATTATAAATATGTTCTTTTTTCTTCAGACACCTACATCAATGCCGAGAACGTTCACCATCAACGCGCGTGCAAAAAAATACATTGCTTTATCATGTCATATCTCCGCCATTTGTTAATATTTCTGATTTTTTTTTTTTTACATATACTTAACTATGTGCATAAATGATCTGCAAAAAAAATGTTGTCAATATAAGCGTCATTTTTTTTTAACTGCGTCTAGAAAAGTACCTTCGAAAATCGGCGAAATCGCGTATACAAGGCCTTAAGATAGCAAGAAACAAACTGTACTCGTTGATAATTAATTACCCTCCGGTTCTTCCTCCGGTTCGACTTCTTCATCCCCGGATTTAGCCTCTTCAGCTTCGTCACCTTTGCCATCGTCCGATCTAACATATTAAGCTTATTAATAACCGTGCGGTCAGCTGATCTAGAAGTACCGTCAATGTAATCCCCCATATATATGTTCAATGGGTTAACCTACTGTGAAAATGACGAACACTCGTTTGTCGCTTGAGGCAACTCAAATTGAAGGGAAAGGTCCAACAGTGCAGGAATCGCAGATTATAGGTAAATATGATTACAATGATAGAACTGCTAATAAAATTTCGAACGCTTCTATCTCGAAACTATGTTTTTATAAAACGGTCTACATGATTCCTGGACAACTAATGAACGGAACGACTTGAAATTTTGTACACTTGTTTGGTGTATTAACCTTTTAGTCTTGACCGACGTTTTTATTTTTAACATGTTTTTTTTTTTCATTTCTTGAAACCAAGACAAAAACGTTTTTTTTTGTTCAGATCAACTGGATAGCCAAAATGAAGTACACCGTTGAGCTCCTCGCGTTCAATGGTCCTTCACAAGATTGTTTATAACTTCTTTAACTATTAATATTTTTCAATGAAATTTGATAGACAACTTCGTTAATGCATATGCAAAAAAATGTCCAAAGGATTTTTCAATCATCTTACTTATTCCTTCAAAGTAGTTTTTTTTCAATAACCCTGATTTTTCAGGTCATCGCGGTAGCCTAACCTCTTAAAGCCAAGAATTATGTACGAAATGATTTAAAAAAACACAAGCCCCATTATGCAAAAATTGCGAAGTAAGCATACTCAGAACCGGAGCGTGATCTAGATTGGGACTTGGATCGCGAGCGACTTCTGGACCGAGAGCGTGATCTCGATTTGGAGCGTGATCTCGATTTGGAACGTGATCTCGATTTTGAGCGAGATCTCGATTTTGAGCGAGATCGGCTTCTGCTTCGGGACATCGGACTGCCGGCGTTGCTACCACCTCCTGATTTGACGGAGCGACTTTCCTGCTCACTGTCACTGCCTCCGCCGCCGTGCTCGCTTTCGTTCTCCGAGAAGTTACTCCCCTCGGAATCCGACATTTTCTTTCTCACTCAACCGTTAAGCTCAAGATGTAACGCTGAAAAATATTGAAAAAAAAGTATTGCCACATACGTGTTGTAATGGAGAAGAAATCATACGTTCCGAAATGTTCACATACCTCGATCGAAAAGTGTTTCGTTCCTTTCTTTTTCTTAGCAAAACATGGTGTCACGTACTTCTGCGTCGAAATAAGAGTGGCGGAGTAACGGAGTAGCATTAATTTCCGTATGATCAAATTTGCGAAGCACCGAGACACGAGATTACGCTTGATGCACTCAACTCAATAATACCAACGAGGATTGAGTCCTATAGAAGAATACGGGGACCATGGAGGCTAGAGTGGGAGGAGTCCGATCTGTGCATTTCAAAGTGGCTACAAAAATATGGTCAAACAGGGATGGCGCCACTATCTCTAAGACCTCGAGAAGTAAGCTAGGTATCGATGTCGTGTAAAAGAGATGGAAGAGGATCGAATACGCATCCTAGCCTGCATGGCAAATAAAGTAGAACGTCGCTTATCCGAGGTAATGTAGGGAGAGAATACTCAGATAAGTGAAATCTCGGATAATAAGGAAAACAGTAGCGATATAGGACTATTTCACGCATAGGCATAGCAGATTCTCCCGTTTTATCCGAGATTCTGCGCATTATCCGAGGTGTATCCGGAACGTCGGGTAATCGAAGGTCGGATAAACGAGGTTTAACCTAAACTCATGACTGGGGTCCGGTCGCACCCCACTTTTTATGCCAAAAATCGGGTTTTTGCCATTTTCCAGTCTTTTAATGGATTGTTCACTAATGGAATGTTAATTAAATCAGATCGCTCGTACACTATTTACTTTCTTATGAAAATACGGAGAAATTAAAGTATGATAAAGTACATTTATCTCCGTAGGACCGGTTTAATGACGAAGAAAAGCACGGGGTGCATATGCATCCCAGTCATGCGTTTAACGATAAAGAAAAAGTCATGAGTTGTTGAGTTAAATATCGTTATCGTAAGAATGATCGCGTTACCGCTCGCTGTTTGCGATTTTTCATATAAACAGATCGCAAAGCATTGTTCTTTGACAGCAGGGATTAATTTACCGTCGTATTTATCTAAGAAAATAAAAATTGTTTCAAGAAAAAAAGCATTCGCATTATTGAAGACATTTTCTACCGTTCGTTGTATAATTAAACACCTTTATAATACAAATATTTTTTTATCACTACGTATTCCATTATTATTATTATTTTTGACCTTTTCACCGTTAATTATGCAACTAATGCTCATTGTTCATTAGGCATTGCTCTGTTTAAAATATTCTTGTATCTTTACGCATTTACGAAGATCTCTCTGGTATATATCATTTTACATCTCTCTCGCACGCAGCCCACTCCTCAAGTATCATTCTGTCTCATACGCAGCTCTCTTATCATTATTTGTTTGTTCCGTCTCTGTCACGCGCAGCTCAATTCTCGAGGTCTTGGCAATAGTGGCGCCATCTCTGTTTGACCACATTTTTGTAACCACTTTTCTCAAGTCTCTCTATAAGAGTTCGGACTCCTTCCACTCTAGTCTCCCTGACGGGGACTGTGTACTTTTGCTTCAAGCCGAAAAGGTTGCGGTATGAGGACAAGCTTTCACCACGATGATAACATGTCACTACTGTTGAGTTTGCTTGTCCCGTGAAGACGAACGAGGGAGGAGAGATTCGGTCGAGGAAGGAAAAATTAGCGCGTGATATCAGCGAGATCTCTGCGATAATTATTGGTGGTGTAGACTCACTAATTGCGTGGTCAATAAACCGGGGGTCTGTAATCTCGACAATAGTAATCGCCTTGGTGAAAATATTCGGGGAAGTGGACTTATTTGTTTAAAGAAGTTTATAACCTCACTTTGGGGCACTTTGGCGAAGCGAAGTGAGGAGAGTTGGCGGCATGCCAACCGATGAGGACAAGGATTGTTTGATGGACAATGAACTGAATCAACTAAAAAGAGTGGCCAGTGATTCTGGTGGTATTGAAAACTTAAGTCTCTATCAAAGTCTCCTACGAGAAGCAAACATGAAGGAAACTAGCAACACGAGAAAACGAAGTAATTACGCCGCCGAGGAAAGAGAGGCCAAGAAGACTAATAAGAGAAACAAAAGCAGGAGCCCATCGGGGGTAGCAAGAGGTGCGTCGCCTGAAGAAATATTGGTAAGAGAAGAACTCTTTCAGTTTGAAAAACGGGACAAAGGTCCGTACGTCGTCCGGCTTGAGAGAAAATCCGAGCAAAATACATTTCGTCCGACAATGGTACTTGAGGTCGCCAGGGCCCTCAACAAGTCAGCTATTACGTACGATTCCCTTGCCCAGGTATCGAAAAGAGTATGGGAGGTGACCTTTTATTCGAGAGATGCAGCAAACAGAATACTCAAAAATACGTACCTGTAGGAGTTAGATTTCCACGCACACGTTCCTAGAATGCTAATTTTTAGGAAAGGGATCGTCAAGGGTGTTCCAATGGACTATACTATGAGTGACGTCCTACAGGAACTGAACGTTAGCAACCCTGAAGCACGTGCAACGGAGGCGTCAAGGATGAAAAAAAGGATAAGGGTCGACGGCGAAATCAAATGGGAGGACACGTTCTCGGTACAAGTTACGTTCAGGAATCGCGAACTACCTAATTACGTCATCTTGTGGAAAACCAGGGTGGGGCTAAGGGCTTTTATCCCATCAATAAGGAAATGCTTCAAGTGCGGCAAAGTAGGGCACTCTACCAAGTTTTGCAAAGACATTGAGAGATGTTTGAACTGCGGAGACGCTAGACACGACCAAACCGTCAACTGGAACACAGAGCGCATCAACTGCAAAGGGCAGCATCGTGCTTTCGACCGTCACTGTCCAAAAGTCATTGAACTGCAAGAAATCAGCAGAATTATGGGGCAAGATAATGTCCCTTTTCTAATCGCAAGAGATATGTTACTCAAGGGACGCCCACAAAGGTTGAACGAAGAAGTAGTCCTTATCAAGGATTTGAGGAACTTTCCGCCATTAGGAGCGCCCACGAACCACCATCACAAAGCACAATAGCGAATTCGCAGCAGCTTCGCAGTACAGTAGAATCGCTAGTACTAAGAGCGGAGAGTACGGAAGAGACTTTGGGGATAAAGAGAAGGATCACTACAACGTGAGAATGAGGAGCTTGAAACAACAGACCGTCCATCTCAATGGAATGAATCCGGAGGAAAAAGAACGCTTACACAGGGAAGTTGAGTATCGTCGAAGCAATATTCAACTCTCCGAACGCCGTCACATTATTGGGCAGATTAAATAGAACCATCGAACTCCATTGCAACGCCACCAACAATGAGCAGCAACAACAACAATCTGAACGCGGTCAGATTTGTCCAGTGGAATTGCCAAAGCGTTAGACAAAAGATGCCCGAGCTATAACACAGGGCTAAAAATGTTGACGTTATATTACTGACTGAAACTTGGTTAACGAACCAAGATCACATTCGTGTAAAAGGATTGGACATAATACGTAAGGATAGATTAGGGCAAGCAGGGGGTGGTGTAGCCATCCTAGTTAATAATAACCTGAAATATAAAATAAGAAATGGTTTGTATAACTGTGGAGATAGCATAGAAATCTGCGCTATCGAACTGTTTGTGAACAACGAAACGATAGTAATTGCATCTTGTTACAGACCACCTGTTAAGCTGATCACTGAGGCCTCGTGGCTGCGCCTTCTGGAACAGTTTGAAGAAAAATGTTTAATCACCAGAGATTTCAATGCCCATTACACCTTCTGGGGAGATGGGAGGGTGTGTTCTGAAGGTAGAAAACTCCTTTACGCAATTGAAGAGGTGGAATTGGGTGTCTTAAATCGAGGCTTATCGACCTTTCTGTCTCGACAGTTGAACGCCGAGTCAGCCATTGATGTTACTATTGTTGACCACAGCTCCTTATGCTCATATGAGTGGAGGGTTGACCGAATTCGTGGGGTAGCGACCACTATCCCATTTATATTGACCTGCATATGAGGGCGGAAAGGACGCAGATCCGTAGGCGGGCGTGGAAAATAGATAGTACCAAAACTGACTGGCCTGCAGTCTTAAGAGTTTTACACGAAAGAAATGAAGAATGTGATTTGATTATTAATGATGATAGTGCTGACTCGCAAGTAAAATATACATCTTTTACTGCCCTTCTTACCGATTGCGTAACATCTAACACACCCGGGAAAAATGGGAACCAGAATAGTACTATGTCAAATAGAGTTTATAAAAATAATCAAAAAGCCAATTCGGCGCCCTTCTGGAACGAAAAATGCAGTCGATTGGTTAGAGTGAGGATGGCAGCCTACTTTAGGTTACGTGATTTTCCATCCGACAGACACTTTATAGAGTACAAGAAAACTGAGGCTAAAGCTAAGAAGGGTATTAGAGTTGCCAAAAAAAACAGTACTTTCGGCAATTTTGCGAGAGTCTGAACAAATTTACCAACCAATCATACATCTGGAAAAAGATAAAAAGCCTTAGAAAAGGTTGGGGCGCTCCAGAGTGCCCTAATGCTTATGATAAGGAAAAGATGAGAGAAGTGGATCGTAGTATTGAAAAGGTGTGCCCATCCTGGGTAGCAAATCGAGTCCCCGATTTTGAAAATAACTCGGGAGATCTCTTTTTGGACTTAACCTTTACGCTGGAGGAACTAGAGGTGGCAATTGCAACTGTAAGAACAAAGTCGTGTCCTGGATTGGATGGAATAGGCTATAATTTGATTCAATTCCTCCCGGTGGAAATTAGGAAAGTACTTCTAAAGTTGTATAATGAGATCTTCACGTCCGGTGATTTCCCAATCGAGTGGCAGCAATACCGTATTTTCTTTATTTCTAAGAAACAAACCAATAGTGTACGTCCGATCTCGCTGGCACCTTGTTTACTTAAAATTGCAGAAAGAATGATCAACATCAGGTGATGAATTGGTGGCTAAAACATCACAGGAAATTTCCGGAACCGCAATTTGGCTTCCGAAGAGGCAAATCATGTACGGATAACATAGGAATCATGTATGCTGCGATAGTCAAAGCGTTCGACGAAAAGCTGTGCGTTGCGACTCTCCTCCTGGACATCCGAAGCGCGTACCATAACGTTTTAGGGGACGTATTGGTTGAGAGACTAAAGAGACTAGGGTTGCCAAGGTTGGTGTTAAACTTCATATACAATTTAGTTTCGGAAAGATATCTGACTTTTAACTACGGTGAAATAGATTGCACGCGGAAAGTGTTTAGAGAGCTGCCACAAGGAAGTGTACTGAGTCCAATTTTGTACACGCTCTACATGCTAGATTTGGAAAAAAATGTGACAAATGAATGTAAGATACTCCAGTTTGCAGATGACGTGGCTCTTTTCTCCGTCTCTGAAAACCCGGAGGATGGACTAGCAGCTGTGTCAGAGTCTAGTCGGTCTATTAGTTCATTTTTGGAAAATAGTGGGTTAGCAATGGTCCCTGAAAAATGTCAGCTATGTTTATTTTCGGATCAGCCTAAACTCCAATCGAAAACGTGGTCAATAAGAGTAGATAGTTTGACTATTCAATCGTAAAGAGTCATCAAGTTTCTCGGCATCCATCTTCAATCGTCGCTCAAGTGGAGCCCCCAAATTGACTATATAAGAGAAAAATGTGTTAAACCCCTAGGAATTATCAACTATTTGAGACTCACCTGGACAGGCGCTTATCCGACGTTACTGTTAAATATGTACAAGAGTTTGGATAGGTCGCGGTTAGAATACGGTGCATTTTTCTTCCACTCATTGATCAAAACACAGGCTAATGAGTTGCAGAAGATACAAAATAGGGGGATAAGATTAGCGTTAGGGTACAGGAAGTCAACACCAATAAACGTAATGTTGGCGGAAGCAAAGATACCGTCATTGCATATTAGATTTAAATACCTCTGTAAAAACTTTGTCATGCGTTCCCTTGCAATTTCCAACCATATGTTGTGCTCAACGCTGGAGGAATTAAGCGCGATCAGACAGACTCCCACCCGGGTCTTTCGCTACCATATTCCCCTGTTAGTCAAGTGTTTCGATGAAATTCAAGCAGCTCCACATCTTATAGAGAACAACGAAGGTCCTAGCTGCTTTATGTACCCATACGAGGCAATGATGGAACGTGTAAATGTGTCCTTTGAGGAGGGTGCAAAAATTAAAGAGGCTAAGGACTCTAACGAGGCCTTTGAGTCCCTTTTCCACGGTACAAACGTAGAAGAAGTAAATTTCTTTACTGATGGTTCTAAGATGGATAACAAAGATTTTGTCGGCTTTGCTAATTTTAATTCCTTTGCAAATGAATACTATATGTACAGAATAGCTCGTCAAGCATCAATTTTTACAGCGGAAGCTATGGGCATATTGGTCACGTTAGAGAAATTTGCTACATTGCAGTATAAAAAATGCCATATTTTTTCTGACGAATGATGGAAGGCAGAGTTCCATACTTGGTGTCTTACGTCTGGAAGAGAAAAAGGGAAAATATATTTCCAGAACCATTACACAGAAAGCGCACGCCCGTGGTTTCAGGGACTCAGGCCTCGCAGGAAGTCGATTGTGTCAATAAACAGATTAAGGTCCAACCATACTTCATTAAAAGACAGTCTTTTCCGGATTAAAGCGGTTGATACGGATAGGTGTGATTGCGGAGCCGAGATAGAGTCCCCCAACCACGTGATCTGGCAGTGTGTATTGTACAATGAGGCCAGGGTAGCATTCTGCAGATCCCTGAAAAATATGAAGATCTATCAATAGTATAGACATTAAGGTATGATAATATATGTTTTTTTTGGTGCACAGTGCTGCAATCTACTTATATACTGGTAGTATAAGTAGTGAATTTATGAAAAAGAAAAGGAAAAAGAGAAAACTACTGTGATATTAGACAATCTTAGCAAAAGTATATCTTCTCTAGTTACAATTTTAAGATGTATATCGAGGGTGGAAACATCCTAATGTTGTGAGTTCAATAGTCCAGAGCCGAACGCACAATGTAAAGCTCAATAGGTTTAGGTTAGAAGTAAGATATAGGGAGCCATATTTTCATACTTCTGTATTGGAACTTTAATTGTCGTTATAACCGGTGTCATCTAGGCGAAAGCAAGAGTACAAGACTGATCAAAGCGTCGTGAGTTATACTTCCCGGGCTGTCGACCGGGAAGACCCCACGTAACAAATGTAATAGATCTGTTCAACCACGCATTGTATTCGGCAGGCTAAATGGGCCAATGAGCTCCAGCCTTGTGCTAATATTTACCCCCTCCAATAAAAAAAAATACCGTGAAGACCAGAGGGAACGAGTCCAAAGTCGAGATTTTAACGCGTCCCAAAAACGACGAAAGTTAACGGCGGCGCTGCGGTCTTTCAAAGCCAATATGGCATATATATTACGCATGTAGATCACGGTTTTACATACAGGTCATGATACTAGTCTCCATGATACAGGTCTTGATTGCGACTCGATAGAATTTCAATGGTGGGGGTGACGTGTTTTTCGGGAGCATAAGGAGGTCCCTTCTGAATTATTGATAAATTACAGTGGCGTTTGATAAAAATAGGTCACAATCAATTATTATACACAATGATGAACTGCAATAGAAAACTTTCGCGCCAATTTAGTGGATTTTGACATTTTTACTATTTCTCTAAAAAGTCGCAGCTACGAAAGTTCTTCTGCTAGTCCCGTTTTTCTAAGTTTTATAATTAATATTTTCTTTAAACATTCGGTGACCCCCTGTTTTTATGGTAGTTACGGACTTTTTACATTATTTACACGCGTAAGCAGTTTATATGAGGCATCGAGAGTTATTTAGTGTATAAATCATTAGATAGAAGTGTGGCCGGCATGTCATCTCTTTGACGCAGGAGCACGGTCTTACATACAGGTCTGGAAACTCTGCCAGAATTCGCATGGTGCTTACAGGCTGCTTACGGATGAAAATATTCGTTGAGAATTGACACTACACGGCGCTGCAATCTTGCCCCCAGTTGAACATAACCACTAAAAATAATTTTATAAACAAAAGCGACTCATTAGTGGATTTCCTGTGCTATTGACTTATCGAAAGTGAAAAAATGCCGAGAATCTGTGTTGTGCCGGGGTGCAAAACTGGAAGCAGAATTGAATTATCGAAGCACTCGTTATGTCGCGTGCCAAAAGATACAATGCGGTGAAAACAGTAGGAAAATGCGATCCCGGGTATTTCAAAATTAAGTTCGTTGGATGTCATTTGTGACAAACATTTCAAGGATAAAGACATTTCTCATGAATGGAAAAAAGAGGATAAGAATGATCAAAGAATCGCCCGAATAAGTATATTATAAACAATGGATATAATAATGGATACATGTTTTCGAATTTCGTATTTTGTCTTTGAAGGTTCAATACAAGCGGCCACGACTGAGTGATACCGCTGTGCCCATAAAATTTAACGAATCAACAGGGGAAACGGGTATTGAATCAGCGGACTGTCTTATTCATTGCATGAATAAGACAGTTTTCTAATATTTAAGTTATAGCCACGCTTGGGGTTTAATTAGATTTGGCGGCTTGTTAGGTTGGTTCACCGCTTAATTTTATTCATTATAATTAGCTATATTGGTAGATATACCACCAATATATATATATATATATATACACACACACACACTGCAGAACCAATCATTGAAATGAGGTGTTACGGAGACAGGCAGATGCAGAGTATTCCGGTGATTAGCTCTGTCTTTTTTCAATACTAGACGTGTGCAAGTAATGCGATTGATGCATTACGCGTAATATCACCCGACCGCGTACTGTAGCATTACACATGACTCGTGTAATGCTCGAGCCGACGGGGACCGCTGATGTCAGTCGAGGGTATAAAGTTATATGCAATACATATGCAGAACATATGCAATACGACGATGAGCGCTGATGTCGGTTGAGCACTAAACCCAGCTTTAGTGTAATGCTACAGTACGCGGTCATCATCAATCGCATTACTTGCACATGCAAGTGTATAATATAGTGTAGTGTAAGTGTATAATAAAGTGTATAAAAGTAACCCTCTTTGGAATCACTTCGAAGAAGTTGTTCCGAGCAAAAAGGCCAAATGTGGCTACTGCTCGCGTATATTGCCAATTTCTTCCAGCTCAATAGAAAGCCTGAGCCGACATATGACAGCCATCCATCCTACAATTCAAGTAAATAGCAACAGACAGCTTGTATCTCTTCCCAATAGCAATGTCGATAATGAGATCGAAGTAGAGCCGATTCCCTCAGAAAGATAGTCGTTCTTAAAGAAATAAGGATTCCTCATTTCGCGTTTACAACGAAACGCGGAATGAGGAATCCTTGTTTCTTATGGAACGACTAGGAATGCGGAATTACTTTATATTACACCCTAGCATTCCATTACAATATCACACAAGACGTGATAGTGAGCTGCCGCATGGGGCGCTATCTCGGGTGATATTTAGGGTGATGTTGTAATGTAATATCACTCGGTACGAAATGTAATGCCATATTACATTACTTTATAAAGCACTGTTTTGCGCATGTCTATTCAATACCTCCGTCTGCCCCCGCACCACACTTCGCCACCAACTCTTTTAAGATAGCAGCGCCCCTAGCGGCCAGTGTATTAAAAAATGTTCGTCAGTAAGCGATCCCCCTCATCCGACGGAGTTTCCAGACCTGTATGTACGACCGTGGGCGGGAGCACGGTCTTACATACAGGGCTTGAAACTCTGGTGGTGGGGGTATGTCCTCGGATTGAAGCGCCGTCCGTTTCGCCTAGTGACCACGAGTGTCGCTGCGATAGAGTGATGCCGGCTGTGCGAGAGAGATGGAAATCGATTGTTGACGCATAGGAACCTAACCTAGCTGTACAATCGGCTGGTGTAGGCAAATTATGATATTCAATGTCAAAAATGCATGATGGACCTAAATACAATTAAAAATAACTTTATCGTAAACCTGAAAAAAACCAACAGACTATAGTTATCCAAGTGGGTAGAATGAATATGAATGTTTTTTTATATAGGTGTTAATGTGAGCTCGTGTCGGCCGAGGGGTTCGGTACAAGCTTCGTAATGCTGCTTTCAGGGGTTCGATCCCTGTGCGCTCGATTTTTTTAAAACATGTTTTAGCTTTTATAAAAAAAATAGGCTTTACGCGTTGTTTTAATCGACCGGAAAATAAATGGCAACTATTCCAGACCAAAGTGGAATCCAGACCGAAACACTTGCAGGATGTATTATTTGAAAATGAAACAAATACTTAAGGAACAGTGCTTCTTTTGCAATTCTTTATTTCCTCTTCGAAAAATTGTAATGCATGTCCTAAGAACATTTTCAATAATCTCTACTTTGCAGTTTCCGAAGCGGTTTGCGTTGATAAATTAAAAAAAAAACACCTCTGTTCCGACCTTTAAGCGAAGGACTCTCGAGTAGGATAAATGAAATTAATTCACTAACTTTGTTTTATGTTTTCCAACCTGTGGGCGGGAGCACGGCCTTACACACGGTCTTATAAACAGGTCTGGGCACAGAGGCTAAAATCTTGTGACACTAAGTGAGGCCAATTGAGTTCCAAATTCCGCCACGTCGCTAGCGTCTGAGCGGCCGATTTGCTTATATGTACTAGTGTTGTTGTGTTTGCTAGTATATTGTGTATAACCTCCTCGCCACCTTACCACACCGTACACCGACGGCCAATAGAAGTTGAAATGTTTATTTTATTTTCAGTTTCTTTTATTGAACTGAACCGATAATTCAAGTGAATTGATAATTAAAGTCAAAATTTTGGAATGCCTGAAAGATCCTATATTGCGTGAAAAATGGGTAAAGGCAGTGTCGCCACTCATAAATGAATAAAAAAACAACGCACAAAATATGCGAGAAGCAATTTAATCAATCCGACATTGTGCGCCACTTCATCCAGGACAAATTATCGCACAAGTCAGTTTCTATGATAAATGCTATATGTAATTATGTAAAGGATGTATTCTTATTACAACCATGAAGACAGTACGCATGCGCTAGTATATCGCTCTCTGTCCCACAATCGGCCGCTCCGATACTAGCGCTCCAAGTAGTGTGGCCCGTTTCCAAACTTAAATGGCCTCACTTTTTGTCACACGACGGCCTATGCAAAGTATATGGGAGGGCCCCGACCTGTTTATAAGATCGTGGGTCTTACATGCAGGTCTGACAACGGCGGTAGTGGGGGTAGGCACCCTTAGCGGCTCTTTTTTATTCCGATTTCTGCCGCTTGGTGCGTGACGGCAAGGGGAAGTAGTGGTGCGACGAAGAGAAAAATGGCTCTTCTGTCCTTTTCCCTCCTGCAGCAGCGCATGCGCCGTTTGCCCTAACTTAATGTATCGTACTGTCATGTAAACTGCATAATATACGAAACCAATAAAAAGCGATAATACGACCATTTTCATCTTTCTTTCTCCAATGTTTCACAATACATCGTTCTTCAAAATTTTTTTCTCACACGTACTGAGACTCTTTCAGTCCCGGAATAGCATGGAGCCATTTTTTGTATCGTTCGACGTTTCTGGGCAGTCGAAACACGAAGCATTTTTTCTTAAAACTTTTGTACCCCGTTGTCCAATTGCGAACCGCGCATCCCTTAACCATTCCGCATTTTTTTCGAAAACGATGCCAAAAACAATTCCCATTTATGCGTAAAAACACGATGAAAAATGTATCGCGGTAAATCGCGTAGAACCTTGTGGTATATGGTCGTAAATAAAGGTTATTTCAACAGCCGTAAACAGACGTAAACACCTTGGCCCAATTCACGGGTAAGAGGTAAAGGGGAATGCACTTTCCCTCGCTAGTAGCGACGCCTAGTGAATCGAAAAGTGGAGCCGATAAGCGTGCCCACCCCCACCACGAAAATTTGGCTTCGTTGCAAGACTTGTATATAAGACCGTGGGCGGGAGCCTGAGTTAGAAGGTCTGAAAAATCGTTTTTTTTATTGCTCAAATCGATAGATAAACTGTTGAAGAATATATTTACAAAGTTACGGAGGCTAATTGTAAATATTTCCGAAGATACAAGGCCAAAAGCAGACAAGCGATTAATATTTGATATTGATATTTCCTTCTATTGAACATTTTGAAGCGCTTTTTCCCCAGTTTTTATTTTCACGCTTTTCCCCAATTGTCGGGCGTGATATAAAAAAAAATAAACGACCTATTGAATCAAACTAAAGTTTAGTTTCTTCACTATAAAAATCTCTTCAAAGTAAATTAAAAGAGTCGTTGAAAAAGTATTTTTCCATGATTTTTTATAGCACGTTAAAGTGTTTTTTAACACGTTTTTTTCTTCAAACCTGAGAAAAGTTATAATTTCACAATTTTTCAGCCACCTCTTAATTCACCCAGAAGAAAAATATATGACAATTGAAAATTTTATCGGTTTATTTGGTTCAAGTCAAGAATAATGAGCTGCATCTTTCCAGTGGATTTGGGACTGCAGTGGCAAAACGCACATGGAATAAGCTGATAAATCTGCAGTCATTTATTGCTTCATGTTGAAACATTTTTTTATACATTTCAAATATACATGAAAAGATACCTCAATGTTTACTGGGCTCATTTGTTTCTTCCCTTAAAAAAAATCCCAAAAACACGCTTTCTTTGGACCTTCTAATTCAGGCTCCCGCCTTAAGGCGAAGTAGAAGATCTACCATGTGACATATGAGCGCGAGAGAGATAGCTGAAATTTTCTAACAGAAATTTCTCAGAGATGAATAATATTTACGACAAAAGGAAATCATCAAGCTCTGCGTCAGGGGATTCTCCAGAGCGAAATGCTTCGTTTTTCCTAAAAAAATTAAACATCTATGAGAAAATTGGTTTGGAAAATTTGTGAGGTAACGTTGACCTTGTACATGTCCTTAAAGCGCTGTATAAACGAGACGATTTTTAGAGTCGTAATTTTTCGTTATAAGTACGGTTACTTGACTTGAAATTTTACCAGTATACAGGGATGTATTTTCACTTGATTATAGACGAAAATCCGTTAACAATTAAATATTCGGTTTCGTCAAAGGAATACCTTAAATCAACAGGCCCCGACACCTCGGTAAAGATAACCAATAAAAATTGACATTTCGAATTTTTATTACGAAGAATCATTTGTCAGTGGATTTTTTAAATGAAAGTGATCCTAAAAATAATTTTAATAAGTTTTTTATTGTGATTCTACAATGTCGTAACGTTATAACAAACGATAGCGCTTCAATTTAGCCATTAAAGATTCAAAATGCAAAACAATCGGCTAACTTCACCCAAATGATTGATTTCGGTATTTTTTCTTTAAAAAACGTTCACCACTAGTTGCAATTTATCTAACGCATGGCCAACAATGGGTTTTGTAACAACAATGTTGAAAGTCAATTCTGGTCGGCCAGCTTCACACAGCTTGGTATAGTGGATTACTCGAAAGTTTTCTCGACCAATCAAATGCGTGGAAAATAAGTCTCCAAGTTCACGCAGATGCTATGTACGCACTTGAGTATTTCAGTACGACGGCACGGTGACAGAGTGCGCATTGATCTCTTTCTCGTTCCTGCGAACCCTGCGAGATTCTACAGTCGGATAGCTATGTGAAGTCGAACAGTCAGCGAACTCGTCGATTTCTAAACGCCATTTTTATTTACGAACGGATTTTGCGGGGGGTGGGGGCTGAAAAGAACAAGACTTTCCGAGCATTTACATTTTAATCCGAGAAATAATATTGCTACGAAATGAACGTGTTATCAACGATGTAAATTGAAACATTAATAATTGCGTGTTGTAATCGTGAAATGTTTCATTCTCCCGTGTCCTCGTAAACTCGAATCTTAATGCATTCGTTAAACAATCGTGGTGTTCACACCGAAAATCTGCGAATTCTACCAAACTGTGATCCAAATAAAATGGATTATCGCCAAAAGGTAAACGAGATGACGAAAAAACGGACATGTCGCCGTCCACCATCTCCGATCTATTTTCATTATTTTTGTGTAGAATATTGTAGCTGATCTCACCCTTGTGTATCTGTTTCCTTCGGAATTTCTCCCAAATATCGTCAGCTGGACGATATCAGCGATGTTTGAAGTCTTTTCGCTAATTTATTAAATGTATGAAAAGCAGAAATTGTAGAGTAAAGGTTTACGATGTACATGATCAAAATTCGTTTTCAAGAATTTGTAGATTGCAACGATGCGACTATAAATACAGAGTAATCACTAACTGCATCCGACACGAAGGAACTTCAGTTTTCATATAAAGATTGATCAAATTCTCAAATTAATAACTCGTACCTCCTGTTTATCGTTGACCTAACTGCAAATTCGCTTGGCGATTGCCTTAATAATTAATGTCTGTTTTTACCTTCTGTTAACTCTACAAAAGTTGGTTTATTTGGTCCATCGCCGTGAATTTGTGGGCAACATGAATTTCAGCTCCTTTGATACACCAAAGTAACGAATGCTAAATCTTGTTGACAAGAGTCCTGCAATACAGCATGTTGGGTAGATTACATTTTGGAAGGTTATTATCTTCTTGGGTCTTATACTTGTATACGTGAATAAATACTAGTATACACGTATGTATAAATGAATGAATACCAGCAGCCTAAATAATTTTTAATCAACAATGCGAATATTGTTTAGGAACGTGTAAATGAATTCTATTGTTTGTACTATCGTGTTGAATACACAATCATACCTATGAGATGTTATTCGTTGAACATTTTTGTTCTTGCTCAGATGATTGTGCCAAGCCCTCAAATAATGAAACACGAGGACGAAGACGACGAAGATCTGGATGCCTTGAGACTGGCAGCTCTGAAGTCGCTCGGAGCAAAGCATATGCCGCAGAATACTCATCGGTCGGCTTTGCTGTCTCAACAGGTCAAATCCAGAGCCGGATATCTACCTTGTCCCTCTCACAATCATCAAAGACAGCCCAAAAGAGGATTTTATCAGAACAGGCCACCCAGACAAAACGGAGTTAGTTCCGTTTTCTCGTACTTCCTTATTTTCACAAAATATTTGCCATTTTTGCATCGTTACATTTCTTGTTGTTGTATTTTGCAGAACACTTACTATCCGAGTAGAGTCAATCAGAATCTAATAGAAATCATTCCTGTCGAAGAAGAAGAAACGACGCAGGAAAACGATGTTCCCCCGATCGATGCGAAAAAACTACAAACCGAATCGCCGGAAGATGGCAGGGGTAAGGATACGCGCACGCGCTTGAACGTCAACTACGAATATTTTAACGAGATACTAGCGTGCATTGTACAAGGAATTTATAAACATTTTCGAATAATCGCGTATGCCGAAGCTATTATTTCCTAAGGTTCAACCATTTACATTTTATCCAACATGCCAATCATTCTGTCGCCGATGATCCAAAACAAGCAGTTTATCTAACAGCCCTCAGTCCAAACATCTAACAGCCGTTCGTTCATGATATATTATTCTTTACTCTGAAAGCATCTGAATTATCGGTTACATCTACTCTTTCATTATTACTGCGTGAAATCCCTCAACATTTTATGACGTTTGTGAAAGAAAACCACAGCTATGAACAATTTGAAAGATAGCCGAACATTGAAGATAATTTTCCAGCCAATTGCCTAGTCTATTGTTGCATTGTTTAGGTTGAGTAACAGTTTTGATCACTCTCCATTGAGTTATACATTTCTAATTATCCAGGAGATTCCAAATTCTATCGCTACAAGGATAATCAAAGCGGTTCGGAAGAGGAGGACAATAAGGAATCGAACAATGCCTCAACAGCTGTTTTACCACTGTCGAAGAGTGAATGGCCCGAGAAAGGTGGCGGCGAGGGGGGTGGGCTCTATAAAGATATTCCGAGTGGACTGGAGAGTCCGTGCGATCATCCGGCCCAGGAAGAAGTGCTGAAGGAAGCATTGCCGGGAGAGGACGACGCGGAGGTAGTCGACGTGGCGGAAGAAGAGGAGGAGGAGGAGGAGGAGGAGGCGGCGGCGGAGGAGGTGGTGGCAGAGAACGAGGAGGAAGATCAAGAGGAGGAGGAAGAAAAGCCAGTGAACGACGACGACGACGACGTGTTGCTAATGGCTGATCTCGAAGAAGAAGACAGCCTGGAACGACTGATGGACGAGATGGAGCGCGAGATGAACAAGCTCGACGAAACAAAAGACAAGAAGCCCGCGAAAAAGGAGTCGAAGGAATCGAAAAAGGTGAAAGAGGTGCCAAAAGTGCGCAGTCGAAAATCGCGTGTTGATCAAGAGAATGAGAGAAATGGTCCAGCGACTGGTTCGATATCGAATTCATCGTGGACGCAACAAACATTCGCGAAGGCCGAGCGAAGATCCGTATCACCGCGCGCTCCCAACAAAACATCGCAAAAACGTCGCTCGCTTTCACCAAAGGCTCGTTTGCGAAAAAAATCACCCAGAAGATCACCAAGAAGATCTCCGCTGAGAGCGTCGAAAAAATCATTCAGGGATGGCACCCGAATGAAGTCGCCGCGAAAATTATCGCCGGTGTCTTCGCGATTCTCACCTAGGCCACGCTCGCCAAAATCGTCGCCGCGCGGTCGATCACCGAGCAACAGATCACCACTTCTCCGAAGATCACCTTCGGCCCCGAGAAAGTTGTCGCCGAGGGCAAGGTCGCCGCACTCCCGATCACCGAAGATCCGAAGATCTCGTTCTCCCAGGCTGATATCCCGCTCGCGATCGCCGGCGTCGCGACTCGCGAGATCGCCGGCGCCACGGCTCGCGAGATCGCCGGCGTCGCGGCTCGCGAGATCCCCGAAGTGCACGAAACGCTCGAAATCGCCGAAAATATCGAGATCGAGAACGCCAAGACCGCGAACACCGAGATCAAATTCCCCGCGAATGATGTCGCCGTCGCGAACGAGCTCACCGAGATGTCGATCACCGCGACCGTCGCCGGCAAGGCTTGCCTCCTCGCCTCGGCCAAGATCACCGAAATTAACGTCGCCGGAGAGACGAAGAGGTTCACCGACGCGAACGCGTTCACCGATACGTCACTCGCCCGCGCATCGATCACCCTGGTCGTCGCCTCGAAATTCGCCGCGTCTCTCGCCCAGAAGACGAAGGTCACCCAAAGAAACGACGAGAAAAACTCGACAGCGATCGATAACTCCGGACGTCGAGGCTGCGGCGGCGGCGGCGGCGGCGTCGCGCCCCGCTTATAAACGAGAACCGACGTCTCCTTTGCGAAAAACGGCTAGTTCGTCACCTGATGTCGCTCCTCGGTCGAAGGGAAAGCAGAAGGATCCTCTCGTGGCGAACAGCGGCTCCAGGGACAACAGCGACGCTACCACCAACGATCCGATACTGGAGGCGAGAAGACGAAAATTCGAATGCACCAAACCCATCGATCCTGTACAGGACAATAAAAAAATCAAACTCAGCAAGAGAGAATGCACGAGCAAGACGTGCATCGTTACAACGGAAGATACCGCTCAGCTCGTCGATTCACCGAAATCCCGTAAAACCAACAAACTTCCCGAGGACGTTTATTCCGATGTGCCGGAGACTGACTTGTGCCTGACCGAGGATTACGTCTACGATGTTCTGGAAGTAACGAGCGACGAATCGTCCGCCCCGAACACGGTCGCGATGTGCGTCGAAATGGTGCCCGTCAAGCTTGAGAAGGAAAGATCGAAGAAGAAAAAAAAGCGCGACAAGGAGATTTATCAAGTTGGCAAATTGAAGGGTGAATTACCCCTGTCCGAACGTATCGGTAAAGAAAAGAAGTGGAAGAACCGCAACGATAGGGACACGAGTCCGCTCGACAGTTCACCGGAGCGAGCCATCGTGCTCGAGGATATGGCCAATGACGGCGAGGAGGAAGCGGATCTACGAACGGAACTCAGTCGACGCAGGGCCGAGAGGCTCAATCGAGTTGCACCCATTCAATCCGCTCGACTGTTACAGTCCGCTTTCAAAGGCGTCGTTAACGAGTATGTATTTCGGAACTTTGTTAGGGCGAGAGAGAGAACGTGGCTGGAATGGCGGGAGAGATCGTTGACGTATCCTTCTTTTACAGAGTAGCGAAGAACAACGCCAAGGCCACTCAGAGACACGCTGATAAGGGGGACGATAAAAACAGTAAGTATCCAATATTACTACTGTCTTCTTTCTGCTTCTTACAACGTTTTATTTCATTCGATTTTATTGTACTTTAGGTAACAAGAAAGAAGTCCGACGAGTTACCGTGCTTCATAGAACAGTCACCGATTTAGCAGACTCCGAAGGTACGTTATCATTACTGCTCTTGCAGAATATTGTCCTCTAGAAATATTTTTGAAAAAACATTTTCCGTAATTTTTCGGTAGACTAGGCTTTCGATAATATGAATGCATACGTCGATGCCTGGTCGAATTTGAAAAATAGATAAAGAGCGCGTCGAAATGCTGCAAAGACGTTTTTTCGTTTCGTTCATAATTCGTTTATTCAACTCCGGTCAGCTTTATTTTAGTTACAATAATGCCAGTTTCTTACAGAGACTAATAGTTGTTACCGTAGAACAAAAGAAAAAATCCGATGGTTCTTGCAGATGAGGCGGCAGTGGATTCAAAGGTTCCCATAAGATTCAGATTAGGCATAAACAAGCCTGCGCAAGAGAACAACAGGGAGTCCAAGACAGCTCGGAAATCTTCCAAGAGACAAGGTCGCAAGGTAAAACATAAAAATATGTCATTAAGCGATCAAGAACGAAAACATGAGTAGCGTGTAATTATATAAGAGAAAAAAAAACTTTTCGCCTTTCACGTTAAAACTGTATATAAAATTTACATCACATTTGTACAGTGTGCGGTGCCAACCACCATCATGTTCGTACAAACAGTTTACGAATTTTCGTTTGATTGATTATTTTCTAAGCGGTTTGGTTCGAGTTACTTTGAAGCGATCTTTATACGATAATACGATCGTTTTGCCTACCAATATCACATACGTTTATAAATAGAAGTTCTCGTTAGAAAAATTAAATATATCTCGAGTTCTATACATATTACGTTTTTTTTTACGAAGCATTTATCATTGGTAAATTCTCAATGCTTTATCTAATTTTGACGGATTTTTTTTTCGATCGATTCAGAGGATTCCACAGGTTTATCGCTATCACTTTTTTTTCGAAACCAACGTGATATGCACCCACAATAATGCGATTTAATTTATTCACATTCGCAAAATCACTAAATTACTGTTCTTTTTCGTGGATGAAATTCGTTTTTCGCGTGTTCCTTTATGGGAACAATGGGATGACGAAACTCAAGGAGGGACAAATACGTCGAGAGTCCGTGATATACAGATTAAAGCCACATTGCACGATGCATATTATAATAAATTGTGACTCGAAGCAATGCAACCAAGTGCCTTTGCGCTTGTTGCATCCGTCTCAGGTGACTAGGCGGCTGGCCAACAACAACAAAAATACTTAATTGCTCCAACGACAGAAGACCTATTGAGATAATTAATTCCTCAATGTCCATAATTGTTAACGATACTTTCTAAGTTTGCTTCTTTTCGCCGCCGAAAATTTGTTTCCTTGAGAACGTCGTGTACTTTGCAATGTGTTAAAACTCGGGAAAAACTCATCGATCTTGACATCATCAATACGACTGGCTTGTTTTTCTTACTCGTCGCCAACCACTCATGTTCCGATCAAATCTGATTTTTGCTGGAAATGTACCATTGCCACATCCTTCATTTGTGGTCACGGAGCCCGGTATTCGAAAACTTTGTACGTATGGTTTTTGACGTTACAATGTCGTTTCGTGGGAATGGCACGTTCGCGTTAAAACAAAACCTTAATTAATCTTGCCGGAAAACACGTGATCACTCTCGAAGGCTTCTGAAATTTTTACGTCGTTCCTGGTGGAAAAACAAACAGCAGTGATTTCGCAAATAACGGTGTAATGTCTCTTTCGTTGTTTAGACATAGAGTATAATGTCCCATTGAATCGATTACATATTTGTACGAAGAAGAGGAAAAACACAGAACAGACAAAGGGAAAGGCAGCACGCACTCAAAGTTGGAAAATATGGAAACACGAGCAAACGTAATGTCCCGGTTCATGACACGAACCGTATGTGTAGAACTTGATCGATCTTAATTCTTGGTATCTAATTGTATCTAGTTATTTATTATAATCCTTTACCTGGAGCCCTGGGTTATGTAAATTGTAATGAAAACAGTATCGATTGTATGAAATATGTGTAAATAATTTACATCATTCGCTCACTAAATAAACAAGACAAAAAATCAATTATAATAATCCGCCGCAGATACCTTTTGCGCACCCGTTAGGATAGTTTATTTAAGAGATTGTACAAATAACAACTACAATTTGTATATATTAATAGTATTTTTAATGAGCGGACGAGTATTTGCGATCTTTTTGTATAAAAGAAGAAATATTTTGTGAATGGAGTATATATATATTACGTTCGGATGTAACTAGACTTGGTATTCCTTCAATTGGATTGAAAAAAACGAACGAAAATCACGAATTTCCGAACCGAGCTGCTTACTTCATTAACGCTGTTTACACATACTTAGGGATGTACTGGCTATCAAACTTTAGGTTACGCTAATTTACTTGCGATCTTGCAGTGCTTAGCTGCAAAATGAAAATTTGAATGCTGTTGAACTTTGAATCGTTGAAATGGAACGTACATTGTTTTTATTTTCTTTTTCCCCATTTTTATTGGTATCCAAAATATTTTTCGAAAGAGTCAGGTTGTAGGTCTCTAACGAGGATCTTGAAAAAAAACGTTTAACGCAGCTTTGATCTGGCGAACAAATTAGTAATTAGAAGGGAAAAAAATGTTGTATTCCAACGAGGCAAACTTCAAAATCGTTCATCTGAACAGGTTCAATTTTACTGCAATTAATACAAGTTTGTCATTTGTTTCCACAACCGCGCGGCATTTTATTTAAAAGAATAGAGTCGTAGCCTTGCTGGGGCTAAAGAGATTTATAAATGTTTGAACAAACTTTTATTATGATTGTCGTATTTTTGTTAATTATTTACCAAAATTCTTGAAAAGTGACGATATACATTTTTTCCCCCTTTAACTGTACTTCGGGCTCGATATTATTTGAAAATGTCTAATGATTTTATTCATCCAGTAGTATCAGAAATATAATTTCAGAATTTATAAGCTTAGCATATTTTCCACAATTAGTCAATCAGGATGTTGAATTTTCAATTGTAACGTAGAGTCAAGCTGCCACACGTTTTGTCTTAGGAGCGTTCAGATTTTCATTCTGATTGATAATTATCTCGCGTCTTTCAAACAATGCCAGTACCTCCCTAATCGAAGTAAACATGCTGGAACTAATGGAATGCGTGATTTCTTTGCAGAAAGTTCGCTAAAACAAATGGTCCTAGTTCCATGCTTCTCCTAGCCGAGGTGTCAGAATTTGTTCGGAACAATCCCGCCGATAATCAACCGAATGTTATGATTTACCTTTGTTATCGTTGTTTTTTTTTGTTTCTTATCAAAACTCGAATGAAAGAGAAAGAAGAAACTGAATTCTGTGGTATTCTGTGATAGAAATACGGTGCGTGTCCGTAATTCATTTTAGAATTTTATTTCCGACGATATTTACGATTAGTTTACTCAACCGACATCTACCACTGTGGTAAATGGCTATTATCCGTTTTCTCGAGTTCATCCGAAGATCCCAACCCCAAACTTCGATTATCTCATCACGAGCCATTAAATTATTCAGTTCTTTAGGGCGAAACTCGAGACACGGATTAATAGGTTTTTTTACCATCGAGATTCTCATCTTAGCGTACGTTTCAACAACTATTTTATACACAAAATTGTATTTGTACGACAAAAGAGAACATTTTTTTTTCCTCTTTAATCAACGACCTTCAATGCAGTTACGGTCCTCGGAATAATAATAAACGACGCGAATTAACTTACGACAAAAGCGCGATCGTTTACATCGCACGATATACAGCAAACAAAAACGAACGAAAACCAAAAAAAACTTAATCAATTCTCTTATTTCAGACAAAAACAAAGTTAATAAAGTATTTTTTTTATCTCAACCCTGTGTTATTTTTTCTTTTTCCTCGCGTTTCCTAGTTTCGAAAGAGTTAGCCCGCTCTTCCTTGAAAAAAATCCTGACAGAGTCTGATATGGAAAATCCTGCAGATCGCTCAATTCTGTTGTTTAGTATAAAACAATGATGAAAGAACTGCTTGTTAAGTTTTTATAAGACGATTGGACAGAATTCTCTTGCGAAAAATGGTGGCAAAAAAGCCAGCATACGCAGAGTATACTTTTAAAATTGCGAAACATTACTATAGTATGTAAACATTGTACATTTCTAGAAATTACATTATGCACTTAACGCAAGTAATCTTGGGGGAAAAACCAATTTGTATATATTCAGGAGTCCATAATACTAAAACATATTTATAGTAAAATACATTCTCCGATAATTCATATTTATAACAAAGAGTTCTACGCTAGATAAATTAAATAAATAGCCATTTGTTAACAACATATTCTTCTAAAATTATTGCAGTATTCTTATCTGGATATTAGAAAAAAAATAGTTTTTTTTTCTCCGTATACAGACCTTTCTGTATACGTCTGTGAAAGTCGTTCAATGACACTCACAAACTTAACAGAGTTATAGAAATTATAAGGAGTACACTGAGAGAAAAAACCAAAAATCAATGAATATAATATGAAAAAAGATTAATCAAAAAAATATATTGGTTGATCCAAATAAATGTGCTGCTGCGGAGTGCCACCGATATATGAGATTGTTTCAATACTATAAAATATTGGAAAATGTGATTTATTTAAATAACATATTATTTTATATGGGGAAAGCTCTTCTGTTCTCTGAATACCTACATTATCCTTCAAATAAAATTATATTCTATTGAAATTATTCTATATACAATCCGCAAATGTATTGGATGATATAATTAAGCGGTTGCTACAAACATTTTTTATTCCGTACAAAAATATAATCAATAGAATTAATTATTTCTTTACTACATCGAAGCGAATATGCCATGGGACGTAAGTTTTTCAATTTGTTTTTAAAATTAAATAAGTGAGCATTGGAATGATCATCCACGATAATGGTGGAGAGAATATCAGATATCCAATGGAATATCCATGGAGGGAATATCAGATATTCAACTGATTAGAACAGATACTACGCTTTGTTCTTAGCCGAAGGCCAAGAAGCGATACTCACGGTCTTACATACAGGCCTTGCAACGAAGCTAAATTTTCGTGGTGGGGGTAGGCACGCTTATCGGTTCTACTTTTCGATTCACTAGGCGCCGCTACTAGCAAGGGGAAGTAGTTTCCCCTTACCTCTTACCGGCGAGTGGGCCCAAGGTGTTTACGTATGTTTTTGGGCCGCGATTGTCGAAATAACCTTTATTTGCGACCATATACCAGAACGGTCTACGCGATTTACCGTGATACATTTTTTATCGTGTTTTTACGCATAAGCGTGATTTTTTTTTGGTAGTGTTTGCCAAAAAAATGCGAAATGGCTACGGGTTGCGCGGTTCGCAATTGTAAAACGGGGTACAAAAATTGTAAGCAGAAATGCTCCGTGTTTCACGTGCCCAGAAACGTCGAACGATACAAAAAATGGCTCGATGCGATTGCGGGACTGAAAGAGTACGTGTGCGAAAAACATTTCGAAGAACGATGTATTGAGACATTGGAGAAAAAAGGATGTAAATGATCGTAATATGTGCTGGTATGAATTAATGTATTTAAACATTTTTCAGTTTTTTTCGATGAAAGTAATCTTTTTTTAATCAACACTTTTTTTGTATTGGTTTCGTATATTATGCAGTTTACACGACAGTACGGTAAATTAATTCAGGGCAAACGGCGCATGCGTTGCGTTCAGGAGGGAAAAGGACAGAAGAGCTATTTCTCTCTTCATCGCACCACTACTTCCCCTTGTCGTCACGCACCAAGCGGCAGAAATCGGAATAAAAAACAAAGATACTCTTTAGTTTCTCCAACGTTTAAGTAGATTTTCGGTTGGCGCTACGCTTCCAAGAAATGAGCGCGCTTGCGGCTTCTATCGGTTACTCCGAGAACTACGGGTTTCCTCACACCTATAATTTCGGTGGCGCTCGGCCATGATTTGGTTGAATTTTTTCAACTAAATGTGCAAGAAACAAATTTTACTTTTGCATTATTTTTTAACCAAGTCAGACATTCGCTTAAGAGGGAATGACACCTCATCGCGGTCGGTATGGTAGAACAATTATAGATTCCCAAAAATCTCTGAAACGGCTCTTCAGATCCCGTCGAAACTTTGCCAAACGACGTCAAATAGATAGACGAACAGCTGTCTTCCCCTCAAATTTTCTGAATTTGAGAAAAAAAATGTAGATTGGCTTATGATAAGCCAATCTAGTTTTTTTTTCTCAAATTCAGAAAATTTGAGGGGAAGACAGCTGTTCGTCTATCTATTTGACGTCGTTTGGCAAAGTTTCGACGGGATCTGAAGAGCCGTTTCAGAGATTTTTGGGAATCTATAATTGTTCTACCATACCGACCGCGATGAGGTGCCATTCCCTCTTAAGGCAGTAGTCTGGTCTAGAGCTAGATTTTTTACGTCATTTTTGGGTTGAAATAACGTTTAAACCGTTGAAGTTGTCGTGATGAAATTTTACATATGTATTTATTGTTCCTTTGAGAATGTATCTACATTAAAATAAAAATTACTTTAAATATTTTCATGTAGTTTTTTTATTTTTTATATATAGAAAAAAAATATATATCTATTTTCAATCTGTATGAGTATTCTGAGCACTGGTAGCAGAATTAGTACTTAAAAAAAAATTGTTACCGAATGGCGGCCTGTTAAACATTGATTAACGATATTTCATACATTTTCGTGTATTCGACGAGTTATAAAATGTGGGAAAAATTATTGTTCGACTCAATTCTGCTACCAGTCCCCAGAAAGGAGCTACCGAAGGTATGTGCCAAATTTGAGCTCGATCGGTCAATTAGTTATCGAAATATCGTGGGCGCCGATTTGAAAAACATAGTTCTGAGATAAACGCGTTCAAAGTTTTGATGGAACGAACACGCAGATGCTTCTCGAGCGCGCGGCTTGCTTATAATTCATATTACTCTGCTAATTTTTGAAATATCAATAAACGGTCTTCACGAGCGTATTAAGAAAGGTCTAAGGAATAATAAAATGAAGAAACAAATCGATTTTGTCACATTTCTAGACCAGACTAAATATTTTTCAATAAAAATAAAATGTTAATATTTGAACGAATAATGTACTGAAAAATCAATATCGGATACGGTGAAAAAAATAAAATAACATATTTACTCAATAGAAATTTTATTTGAATCAAACGAGCGAACTACAATTTTTCTTGTGTACTCGAATCAACAATATTCATTTTATGAATTGAAACGCTTTTTTCGTTCGTTGCAGAAATTGCATTCAAAACTATATAATTTTTTCGCGATAATTTTTTAGATAGTTTCAATAATATATTGCTCACGGCTAACAATATATCTTTTAAATGAAAAAAAAACTTTCAATTTTATCATGTTATTGAAGTCAATAGCGTTTTGTTTGGACTAGTAAATCCGGTTATTTACACCAACAATTTTACAATTGAATCAACGACATTTCATTCAATAACACGAATGATATTGGATCAATGATTTTTTTTCTCACTGTAGGCCCGGGGAGGGTGGTCGGGACGCAGAAAACGCCAAACGCGTTTTTTCGAAAGTATGTTTTTCAAATCGGCAACCCCGATTCGTAGACGGTTTTTCTACATTAGTTGCAGAATTCAATCGATTTTTTTTTATATACAACTTGTAAAATCGACAGAAAATAGTAAGAATTGATCATCAAAGTTTAGCATGCCGCCATTAAACAATTTTTCTTTTTCTTGCTGCGTCTGGTACCAAACATCAGAACACTTATACAGAATAAGAATATGTTTGGTTTTATTTTCACATTCATACAATGTCTACAACATTGGTCTCCAATTGGGGGGGAGGGGGTTCTCCGCGCACCGTTGTAAACGAACATACAAAAGTATATAATGATAATTTTTTCACAATAGATGAAGTGCAGGCCCTTAATATTTTGTGAAATGTAATGAAGGTAAAGAACTGTCATGTCGCCCTTGACTAGATACTTTAATGTAAATATCAATATTCTATAAAAAAACAACTTTATATAAAGAGAAACGGAACGAAAACTTTGAGCGCGTTTTTCTCGAAACTACTTTTTTCGACATTGTCCCAGCGATTACTCAACAACTTATCAACCGATATTCAATTTTTTTTGACATTTTTGTAATCGCAGTGACTAAGGTTGTACGTAGCCGATTTTTTAAGTTTTAATAATTATAAGTTGTAAAGACTGCTTAAATAAAAACCAAAGTAAACGACGGCTACGCATAACGATAGCTACATTTGTATAGATATCGATAAATCGTTGACTTTTTATTTACAGATAACCTTTCATGAAGGTATGGATGGGACAATGAAGAGAACTTTTTTTTTGTCGTCAAATCAAGGCATATATCTCGGTTAATGTTCAAGATTTTTCCATAAAAATTGGTATAAAACTAGATGAATATATACTTAATGAAATGAGTATAAACCCGATCCTTTCATAATTAGTTACGTCTATGAAAAAAAAATAGCAATTATCGACGACAAAGCACCCGTTACGTAACGGAATAGAGGGGGGGGTTCGCAAGATGTTACGGTCATGTTACGTGGGGGGATTTAGGAATTTGGCGTTACGTAATTTGTGTATGCCCTCTTATGAAGAACAGAAAATAAGTCTTTAAACGTTTTTTTCAATAAAAAAAAATTTACGGTTGAATATGTCTTCGAAAAAAGGAGTCCTCACGGTGTAATCCTCACAGTTGTGGCCGTAAATGTCGTCTGAAACAACATTCGTAACAAGATGATTAATCAGTATAAAAGCCGCTATCTTGCCATAAAGGTTTTTTTAAAACAAAATTGACAAAATGGCGGCGGGTTGAAAAAACTATTGAATTTAGCCTATTTGTCGACAGTTTTTCGTTAACATAAATATGAAGATTTAAAAAAAAGCTCCCATAGCAAGATAAAGAATGGCGTTAAGAATGTTGTGTCAACATTTGAGACGGGTAGCTGGAAAACTCTTCCTTTGAGAATGTACACCGTTTTGAAAAACGACATTTCGAGAAAAACGTGTCCATCCGTGCCAGGTCTCACGCAAGGCGGTAGTAACCGGAATAATTCGAATTTCGCCCCAAAACTTGAACAGCATATTTATGTCTATACTATCGGATAATGCAAAAAAATCGATTTTTTTATAATTTTACACTGTGTTGATCCCTTACCCCAAACAGAACATTTTTCCGCATTCCTTCTTCTCATTCTCAGCGCGTCATTTTACTCTTAAGGCCGTATTCTAGTGTGAACACCGACTTTCAAGGTGATCTTTTGGGGATTATATTTAGATAAATTGTTAAATTTACAGGGTTAATATTTCACAGTTATATTTATACATGTTTGAATCAACATCTTCAATTTTTTCAAAGCATTTGATTCGTAATTGGACATGATATTCGAAGTTGTGCACGTAATGTCGCGAAAATTTGTTATCGTCGGACATTGTGATTGCGAAAGAATAGAATTTTAAAAAAATCGTTTATTCTAGATGACAAGGACGGCCACAATCGCAACGCCCGACGATAAAAAAAGTTCGCGACATGACCTGCGCAACATCAAATATCATGTACTATTTCGAATAAAATGCTTTGAAACATATAAGATGTTACTTTAAGGTAGTTCTGTAGGTACACGTATGAGCCAAAAGTTTCTGTCGAAGCGTATAGTAACATCCAATGCCTATACGATGCTGTTGGATGTAAATTTTTGACAGAGCTTGTACCCTCTATATGCCCCACACATTCGCACCTCATGCATAGATAGGTCTCATACTCGTATAGAGCCTTTCGCGAAATATTTTATGTAAATAAAAAAAAAGCATGAAAATGTCAACCCAAATGCGATACAAAGGAATGTTTACAAGCAAAAAGGCGCTTGCTAAAAGACTGAATGCTGTGGCAGCCATGTGTCAAGCAAATACGACTAAACGCGATGAGAATAACCATAACCTCAACGATCAGAAACAAAAATTTGGTGTCGAAGGACGTCGGATCGTGGATTAACAATATCTTGACGACAGTTTAAATTGTATTCGCCGTGACAAAGACAAATACATGCATAAATTGACCAAATTGAATTCGTTTGCAGAATAAATTTATTTCACATCCGTCTCAAAATTACTAGAACTCGAGGGAAAAAAACTCGCTTCGCGTTCCCAGACCACGCGCCGATCAGCTGGCTGCAGCGTACACTGTTGCCATTCCGTTACATCTGGTTGGGTCCGAGCAGCCCCCTGACACTGGGTACTATTCCTATGGCAATAAATTACTCGCGTGTTGTCCGGAATGTTTGATTCCGCTACAGTCCACTTCGTGACGCTAGTAGTCATCTGGTCGGTTTCTTTTACGCATGCGCGTTCCATGCTCGATATAATAATAACATTTTCGGAGTATTTTGAGTTTTACGCGTTTTACGGTTGTGTTGTGACTTGTGGCTTGTGAGTAAAATAAAATTTTCAGAACATTTTGAAGGTTAAAAAATCAATCCGCGATCGGTGAAGTGTATTTTTGTTTACCATGACATACCTTCTGTATTGTGTGTAGGTTATAATTATCAAACGACGCTGAGCGGCAATTGATCATTAAAAAATTATTCAAGGGAAATAAATATATTTTTCCTCATATTTATATGTATCGATTTAATTCTTTGAATTTCCATGCTTGTTAAGAAACGGACACCCACGCATACACTTACTTCCCGGTCTCTAACTGACAAAAAAACAAATACATCTCTAGTTACATAATTTTTAATGATTAAAATAATCATATAATAATGATTATAATAAACATTTTCTCCATTGTTTGGTGGGTTCGGCTGGTTCACAGGTTATAGGGCATATATATAGTTATCGACCAGGTGACTACTAGCGCCACAGGTGGCAGCGATTGAAAATAAAAACGAGGGACATTACGCGAGCCATGTATGACTGATGGTGACAGGGGGCTGGGTCCGAGTTCGGTGTGGAATAAAGTTACCACTTTTCATAAGTCGATATCTCCGAAACTAAGCGGTCAAAGTTTGTCATTTTTTAAAAATCAATCTCACAGTAGTACTGCGTACACGTGTGTTTTAATTTTGAAATCCTAAGATCCGTTTAGAACCTATATCGAGAAATGCGAGCAAATATCTGTTTACGTGTTGGGTATAGGGATCGCGTAAAAAAAGACCCATATTCAATTTCAATTATCTCATGAACTGGACGGCGAAGCGAATTGAATTTTTGGGCATCAGTCCATATCTGAAGGTCATATCTACACCATACCTATTTCAGCCAACTCCTAAGATTTGACCAAAACTACAGAACTACCTTAAACATGTATAAATATAACTGTGAAATACTAACATTGTAGATTTAACCGTTTCTCTAAATTTAATTCCCGTAAAAAGTACCTTGGAAATGGGTGTTTACACTAGAATACGGCCTTAAGGGCTCTTTCGTACCGAGTATGAAGAGAAACACGCAACACTCATATCCCCTATGCACGTGTTTCACTAGCTCTCCCTTCTATGATCCTCTTTTTTCCCTCCTTACTGACTAAGATTCTGTCTCTGTTCAACGCTTGGGGAGGGAAAGAGTCGGATCGGGGGTGGTTTCTGTGCACGAGGCATGGAGAGGGTAGCGCAAGCGCCCAGTCCAGTTTCGTTAACGTTCGAGTTCTCTTCTACGAGGCCCATCAGTAATCAATGACCTCGTAGCTGGGGATCTAACCCTCAAGCTTCGTGTGCGTGTATCGAAATTTAATCGGCATTTGTATTTATTCACACCAAGAGGCTGCTTTCTCGGCATTGCTTTTGCTCCCGTTTTGTCTGTTCGTCTATCCATCTCACCCTCCCTCCCTCTGTCTCTCTCTCGCTCTCCACCTCTCTATTTGTCCCTCTTATTGAACGGTGAAATTGTGAATAATGCATACTTTTTCATAACGAGCTCAGCCAATGATGAACTCTCCGAAATTTTCGTTCTTGCGACGATACATCCACGAATGACAACTTTACGGGAAATATTCTTAGTTCGTTGCAATTACGTTGGGTGATGTCGGGGTGGATTTCGATCAACACGAGCCTGACTTGATCCAAGTTTGCTCGAGTGTATTTTTATCCCACCTCGACGAGAGTGGCTTGCACAATTGTATGGGTGACGAAAATGATAAGTCTGACAGAAAATAATATTGCGAATCACCCTCGGGAGGGACGGAGGGTGTGATAGCTCGTCAATTTTTCAATAATACGCTTTGTCGAGAAGGTAAACGTTGATGAACCGATTGTGCTGGCTAAAACACGTCAATGGAATGTTGAATCCATTATTTTGCTTTGTTTAGCAACGATGTAACGGGCCAGTTGCTTACCGTCGCGAGGGACTGATTTTTATCGGGGTCGGTTTTTTTTTCACCCATTCCGAAAGAACGAAGCAAAGATTTTTCGTTCAAAGCTTAAGATGGGCAGCGGGGGGGTTGGCGAGGTACCGACGATCTTTCACCCTCGCCGATCCCGAGCTCCCAGCATTGTTTTGAGCGAAGATCAACCCAATCACGGCCCATACGCGAGCCCTGTTCAAGTCGTCCTGGATACTTCGGGTAAGTCGGCATACTATTGCCTATACGTTAATGAGACAACGTTTTTGCTATTTTCTCCCTTTCACGGAACATTCCCCATCATAAACAGCTCCACTGGGCTCTTTTTCTATGCTGATTGTTTGTTTTGCACAACTTAGTACTGCGAGACGTCTTTGCCATTTATATCGTCGTATATTTATCATACGTTTGTATTTTTTTACAATACAAATGTGTATTGGGTGGAATGTGTATCGCACGAAAAAATCTTGTGATGCTGATACGAAATCGCTAATATTTGAAGGTTATGGTCTTGCCAGATGTCCAACCTTACGATATGACGTTTTACATCTGACAATTTCAACCATAACCTCTCGGTGGGGCCATCTTTTGTCAAACGGCGAAGACTTATTTGTACTCCCAATACAATGAAAAAAGAGAAACGTAAATGGATTTAAAAAAATCATGCTTATACTATGATTTCGAAAAATGATTGCACATCTCTATTTTTTTCGGCGATTGCCATTCAATTGGACAAAGTACATTAGAATTGATTGTACCCTATCGATACCTGTAGTTATCGTACGTTTATTAGCAAAAAGAAGAGTATTTATCGTCACCTCATTGATAACACAAAAAAAATCATTTTCACATCCTCAACATGCGCTCTATAAAAAGTAACAATTAATAGAAAATCATTTATTAATATTAAATGAAAAATATATTTTTTATCATGGAAAAGGGAGTTCAACTGATATATTTTCCGCCAGGATGCGAGCAGCAGGGCTGCAGTGTCGCCGGGGGTTGTGGGGATTCTGCATCAAGCTGCAGATCGCTGGAAACGAGCGGGAGTTGCGCGGCCAGCGGGATCGGGGGTGGGGGGACTCGGGGTGGAAGCGGTGGCGCCGGTCAAGGACAAGGCGACCAATCGTGTAACATAGCTGCATCTCCGGTTACTTATCAAATTCGTAGGCACTCCATTTCGCCCTGTTACACATCGTGTTGCGCAGAATCCGCAAAAAAAGTGAGTGCAATGAGGGAATAGCAAATTAATGAAATATGTATGTCACTCGAATCAACGAGTCTGTCAAATTGCAGATATATTTCGGAGTATGCGTGACAATTTGCGTGACCGCCAGTTGGGTAGGCGCGACGCATTGCATAAAATATTTATATTTTCAAAAGACTGAAATTACAAGATACGCCACATCGTCGCCCGCAAATTCATCGAATGCCGGACTACATCACCAACACGTAATTTTTTACGACCTGATCTAGCTTCCATTAATATCGATATTTTTGTTGTTCTTCCGACCATCAGAGTTGCAACTCGTTGGTCCCTTCCGAATTAGGCCGCTTTTTCCTCCGCATGAATAATTTAAAATTAATTAAAAATTAGTTATACCGCTCGAGGTGCCATAAAATCTGTAAACTTCGTATAAAAATTAAACAAAGAAAATTCATTCAAAAGAAATATCTATTTTTGTTTCATTGATGACTCGCTCTCTTTCATATTTATTAGCCTAGTTAATTTTGAATCGATTTTTCCAGTATTAATTTTTTTTTCATGGACATGCAAACAATTATACTGCAGTATACAAATGTGAAAGAGCAGACTTACCATTCGTGCTGTTGCCATTTTATTGTTTCTTCGTGTTTTTAACTTTCCATACGAAATCGGAAGAAAACGGTTTTCTGCTTTCTATTATACATCTATTCACTCCAGTTTGGCAATTTCGGCACGCAATATTCTCCCTTCTCTTTTACACTTCGATACATATCCTGATATTTTGTCATATTAGTGCCCGCAAGATTGATGATATTTTTGGCAATTCCGTCGCTTTTAAATTTACATATGTGCTCCGCTTATTACATGGACGTGCTTTTATCTGCCAGCTTTCGGCTTTCTGTTTGCTTTATCCGCAACTCAATGTTTCTACACGCTCCGTTTCGAATGCTTGCGACCCGTTAAGAAAATATATTGCATTTGGACAGTTTAATTGTCAAATTTTCAATTCCAAAATATTTAATTGTCAAATTTGTAATTGTTCAATTGTTGATTGTCAAATTCTCAGGTGTTTACCTTTTAATTGGCATGTTTGTAATTATCAAAATTTCTATTGCCAATTTGTTAACTGTCAAATTGTTAGTTGTCAATTTTTTCATTGTCCGATCTGTAGTTAGATTTTTAATTGTCCAATTTTTTTTGTCAAATTATCAATTGTCAAAATGTTAACTCTCGTATTTTTAATTGTCGAATTGTTAATTATCGTATTGTTAATCGGCAATTTTTTAATTGTCGAATTCTTCATTGGCAATCTTTTTATGGTCAAATTCTTAATTGTAAAATTGCTAATTATCATACTTTTAACGGTCAAATTATATATGCATTGTTAATCTGGTGATTTTGCACGATGCCGCGGATCCTTATAATTAAACTCATTAAGGGGTGAGATGCAGTCAGAGGCGTGAAAAAACGAGCATTCTCAATAAAAAAAATTTATAGTAATTAAGTTTGTTTTACGAAAGTGGTTACACAGACTTTTTATGTTATATTTCAACTTGACTTGTACAAATTTTCAAAGAAAAATATTGATTATTTATAAAAATATCGCCATCATTGTCGGACCCCCTTCGCCATGTGGTGCTTTGCGGTGACCATCATAAAATTTTACTGGATCATCTAAAACCGAAAAAACAAACAAAAAAATCATTCGTTTAATAATAAATCTAGTCCTTAATCGAAGCTTTTAAGAAAAAATTAACAAAATGGCGGCTTCCCACACATAACTTTCGATTTTCAACCAAAAAATCGCTCATTTATTGTTACAAAAAAAATTGAAATTTTCAACAAAAATGAAAATTCTTCGATTAAGGACCAGATATGTCCATACCTCAATACTTTTGTATCGAGATACAAAAAAGATACTCGCTACATTTGTATCGAGTAGCGAAAAAAAATTCGCTACTCGATACATTTGTAGCGAGTAGAGAAAAAAAATTCGAAATTTTTTACGCTGCTCCCACCCGTAGCGTCAAAAGTTTTTTCGCTACGGGCTACGCGATACTTCGGTATGAAAGTATCGAAAATGTATCGAGTAAGCGAAATTTTGTTCGAAAAAGCGGTACACCGATATAGCACGGTAGTGGCGTACACAGACACTTTTCGCCTTCTACTCTCTATATATAACCGACAGTTAATCATAGGCAACACAACGGAACGTGAAATTTAAAAAAATCAAGATCGATGCTCATCTTATATAAGGGAGACCGGGGCAAAACGGGATGCGCAAACAAATCACGGATTTTTTTCCTTCAAAATTCTGTTTTTTTTTTCAAATTATTTGAGAAAAAATATTTGTTTACCAAACAAATATGGATTAAAGTATACAAACAGTAGCATTGGTGACAGTACACAACGCGGAAGTGAATACTTATTTGCACTACGTTCCGAATCGTGAAAATGGATGACTGACTTTGAAAATTCGCCAAGAATCAAAACATTATTAGATTCTCGTGTTCCAAGTCGCATTAGGAAAAATAATTACAGTCATTTGAATAGAAGCATAATTTTACGAAAAATCGAGAATTGTTTTTTCGTGTTTTAATATTGAATTTTTGAGATTTCGATGAAAACTCAATGTGATTCGTGTTTCACAGAAAATTTGCCATGGGATTGGCCTAAAAAAGAACCCAACAGAAGAACAAAAAATGTGAAAAATTGCCTTTGAAAATTTAGTGAAAATCGATGGCTGACTGAAATTTCACAACATCGAAAAGCAAGTATCGCGTAACAAAATTTTGCTACTCAATACGAATGTAGCGAGTAGCTAGTATCGGTCGATACAAATTTTGGACATCTCTGTTAAGGACTACTTTTGAATCCTATCAATAAACACACCAAATTTCATCAAAATCCATCGAGTGGTTTTTGAATTATAGTGATCACCGACTTGAAAAACATAGTTTCGAGAAAAACGCGTTTAAAGTTTTTCGATGTGGATACGGTATTATATGCTCGTAAAATTTAGAGCTCGATGGATGAAGCTAAACTTTTTTATGTATTTTGATCCGCTGAATCCGAATATCACAATTTTTGCCGAAAAGTCGAGCATTCAATTGTTTATAGTCAATTGTTAAAACAATTTTTCAAAAAATTAAAGTTTCTCGCAATGAATAATTTTTTTCAAATATTTTGGATAATTTTAAAACGAAAGTATTTTTTATAAAATTTTGCTAAAATTCATAGTTTTTGAGTAATAAATTTTTGAACATTTCTGAAAGAGTTTTCCAATTTTACACTTGATTTATGTATAGAAATACTAATTAAAAAATGACTTACATCGAATCATCAATTCCCGGCCCATACAATAGGGCTTCTGCCGATGTGGAAGCTTCCAAAATATCAATTTATTGTTGTCTTCGAAACATTCTGCCTGCCCGGGTATTATCGTTTGCGCGTTTTTCAGCCGCTACCTGCCATGGGGACCCGATGCCCCTTCACTAATTGTGGGATATTCCGGAAACTATTCATCGGATAGACTTGAAATTTTCAGGGAATATTTTCGAAACATCATACTTCAAGAAATTGTGAAAAAAATCGATTTTTTGAAAATTCTGACTGGATCTCACGCCTTAAAAATATCTGAATCCTAATATGTGTCTACTTTCTGCATCTATTCCCTTTTATATTATTCTCCCAAATGTTCCCATCGCCAAATATATGATATGCTTCCCATAGCTTCTTTGCTTTCTGAAGCGCAGGATATTTTGAAAAATAGTAATTAGACTAATAAGGTCTCGAGATCAGCAATTGCAATACATCACTCGAGTAGCTCAACCCGTCCTTATGCTGCCGTATCATTTAAAACAAAAAAAAACTAACTTGGGAGTTCCTATTATCGCATAAAAAATCATTATTAGACTCTACAATGATAATCGTCATATTTTACGCGTATAGTCCTACGCTGATTATTAATCATAATCTACCACGTCACTTTCTAACTCAACGTGACGAAAAAAATTGTGATAAAGAACTCCATGATTCAAAGTGATAAAAAAAACTGAGAGTTTGGTCCAAACGTCTGACAAAAAACCTGCAAACAGCTACAAAATTATTTTGATTTTGTTTCAGTTGATACTTCCGTATAACGCACCGTTCTTTACGACGTGGTTCTGTACGAATTGGGCGGTGCTGTACTTTCCAGTGTACTTTTTGTGCAGAGTAGCGAGAACGAAATGTACAAATCCGATGGAAATAATAGCGGAAAGTTTGCGTGGTTTCCGGGACAAGGGATTCACGGGAGGTCGTTTCTTGACGAAATGCAGTATGTTTTGTGGTCTGTGGGTGGCCACGAATTACATGTACATTCATTCGTTGCGAATACTCCTCGCCACTGATGTTATGGCTGTATTCGCGACCAATGTTTCGTGCGTCTATCTCCTGTCTTGGGTGATACTTCACGAACAATTCGTCGGTGTACGGGTAGGAGAATTCTCGTTCTCATTATTTGTCGTCGCTGGTGCTAATTAATATTTTCCATCATTCCATATGACACGCCAGATCAAGCCTTGTTTGTCGAGTCATAAAATTTTGTAGATCGTCGCGGTTATTCTCTGCGATACCGGAATAGCGTTGTTAGCGTATATGGATGGTATCACCGGAAGTCCAACGTTGGGAGGTGTCGTATTGGCTGCTGCAGCCGCTGCAGGATCGGCAGTTTACAAAGTAAGATTGTTCTAGGTCGTGCCATTTTTTAACGAGTGCTGCACTTTATTTCCAATTATTGTGATTAAAAAAAACAATGTCCACATATTATTAAGAAAACTATGATTATCACAAAGATAATTTAAACGCCGTATGAAAAAAGGAGATTCTAAGTTCTTTACTTATTCAACCCCTGACTTTTTTGTAAAATAAACTAATAAGATTTGTGATACATTGCAGGTGTTGTTTAAGAAAGTCATTGGCGAAACGACTTTCGGCCAAGTAGCCTTGTTTTTTTCTCTCATCGGTCTATGCAACGCGGCTCTTTTGTGGCCGGTTTGTATGGCTCTATATTTTTCGGGGGTCGAGAGTGTTCCTTGGTCGCGATTGCCTTGGGCGGCTCTCTTATCAGCCAGCATCCTACATTTAGGTTTGTCGTACTTTCTTTATAACAAAAAAAATTACAAAAAAAGTTCTTTCACCGGATGTTTAACTAATAGCTACGATTCCCATTACTTTCATTCTTTTATTTCCAGTTGCCAATATGTTAGGCAACTTTAGCGTCGCCTTGACCTACGATCTGTTCATCACTCTAGGTCTCATTACGGCAGTTCCAGTTTCCGCCGGTACTTTTTTTATTTTCTTATGATAAGCATTTCTAGCTGATAAGAATATTTCTCGAAAAGAAAACAAAGACTACAAAAAGATGTACTTTTCTATTTTGTAGCTTTGGACGTTTTTCTGTACGGTGCTCGTTTCGTTGGCATGAAACTCGCGGGAATAATACTTATCGCGGTTGGTTTCTCTCTCGTGATGTTCCCCGACAACTGGCCCGACTACATAACTCGGCTACTTCGGTATGCATTACGAAAACTACTCACGTTGATTCTATGGTATGCACTTTCTTTTGCTCTTGTTTACATTCACTAGCTTTTAGTTTCTTAGAACTCTTTTATATTCGTCCTCTGTTAAATTATATATATTGTACGTATATACACGGGTGTGTGTGTGTGTGTGTATACAGGCACACACACACACACACACTCACACACACACACACACTCACCCTTACCGCATAGAGCGAGGGAGAAAGGAAGTGGCAAAGTGGTTTCGATCTCGGATCACGTAAGGCGAGTTCGCATTTCATTCCAGCCGGCACCAATGAATTTCTTTGTGCTTTTCTGCGCTCTCAGTGTTTCGGAAATCACGTGAAAATATAGGTTCGAAGGTATGACTAGTGCACGTAGGCGAACCGCAGTCGAAGAAGGGCAAAGGATGGTCTTACATGCAGAGCTTGCAACTCGATAGAATTTCACTGGTGACTAGGATTGAAGGCGTTTTGGGGTCGCTACTATCGTGGGATGTTGTGTTGATTTTGTGATTGTTTATGTTGAATTTAACCTGCGGATCTGTGATTCCATGTATGTGGCTACCATAGATTGTGTAGTAAGTCGAGTGCTATGATATATCCATATTTATTGATAGCGGAAATAGCAGGCGATGTTTACGTGTACATATAAATACTTGCGAGCAGCGGGCTCAATTTTTCGTGCCGATTACAATGTATACAAATTTGCGTTCTTTTTCTGCAGCTATATATGCATTAGAGAAGAAAAAACTAGCGCACGAGAATCGAACCGAAGATAACAAAATTTTCAACCAGGCATCAACCCATTCCGATAGAATGGATTCTACTCATAAGAGAACAAAATCGATTTATGCTTATTAGACGCGCTTGGATTTTGATGGTAGGATTGGTGGACGATTCGCCGATTAATTACGGGACAGATTTTTCGAATTTATACTCGTCAGTTTATGAGTTTGTGTATTTCTATTTCCATAGCATATCATAAGTTTTCCAATAACTTGGGGAAAATGTAGATTTTTAGGTTAGGCTAGAATGCGCGTGCGCGGCTATTGTTGTCTCTGTCGCACGGAACATCCCCCGATTACAGCGACCCGAACGGATTCAAGATGAACTTTTGGCTTCGTGAAGAGAGCCACCCTCCACCCTTAGACTTGCAAGACCAGCATGTAAGACCGTGAGGCAATGTGCCGAGTTCGATTGTCGGTGTCGAAATCTCGCGGATGAAGGAGAATAGACACGGACGTAGCTCCGGATATGCGACATACAAACCATGATTGGATCTGTTTCGATCCTGGCATCTAGCGAGGCGCGACAATCTCCACTACCGGCATTCGAACTCGAGACAAAGATACGATAACCGTGCAAGAGAAAGAGAGTCTTGAAGGGGTCGGTGTAGAACACAATCTATAAATTAGGGTTAAAAATATAAAGATCACGAAAATTCTTCTGATTTTGAAGTGATTTTCAAATGTTTGTATCGCGGCGAAAAATGATCGTAATACAGTTCTGGAAAACAGTTTGAATACATGAAACTGCTATTTTTCCAATTATTTGGTGTCATTTTTCATGTTTCGAAATGATCTCTTTCAAGAATCAACGGCTAGAAAACAGTTGCACAAATTTGTACCAATTGTCAAGGTTTCCAGCAAGCTCGAACTATTTTTTCGACCAAATCTAATATATGTATTTTGTAGCCCAGGCGTTTCTCTTCAATTTGCTATCCGAAAAATTATTGTATGGACACTGTGGATAGAATTACTTGCGATCACATAACGAACCACACTTTCAGCTTCGAACGCCTATAGTCCAACAAATTTAAGAACAGGTTTATAAGCTGAATTTCTTCCCTTGAAAATCCGTGAGCTATTCATTCGATGAGCTACCGATTGATCGATATTTCGATACTACGTAGAGAAAGTTACGGAATTATTGAAGTGTCCACCTTTTTTTTTAATTAAAAGTACAATTAAGATATACGCGAATCTTACGAACGAACAAATATTTTTCCTCATGTCCTGATTATTCAAAAAACATACCACAATTGTGTTCAAAAACTGAACGTAGACACGGCCTGTTGGGGTCATATGGACCCTAAGCCTATTTCAAGGTACGTTCCGCAAATATAGCTGCCGACGCTTTGCATTCTGGACCCTGTCTCTAATTCCATTTAACTATCCGGGAGGGTACTATCTACTCGTTACTAGCGCCAGGCTGCCGCTACTTGTGATAAAGTGTGCGGTCAAAAAGAACGTGAGGGTGAAACGGACTCCACAGGCCCTCAGCGTCAAGTTTGTTTGGCGGTAAGTCGAGTCTTTTTTTTTCATCATACTCATAAATTACACGTATTATAGCATAATCATGTCGTATTCGCGACAAAAACAAATTTTGTCGTGAAGATCTTTCAATTTTGTATTCTTCGATATTACATGAAAACATTACAGCAAGAAAGACTCCAAGATCGCCGATGAGGATGCTGGATCATGCTGGAATAAACGCCATGACTTTGCACAATTTCAACACTTGAATCGAGCAGACTTCTTGAGGGGCTTATCATGGCTTTAATGGATCCTCATCTTTGGGCCAGTGTGGATAATCCTCTCCTACATCGGGACTGACGTGTGCCAGTCCAAGTAATTCTACAAATGAATATGAAAGCTCAAGTGTCGAACCCGAAGGCAACCACTGAAGGTTTTGGGAGATGCCCTTTTTGCCCTAGATGTAAAAATCGCAATATTATCATGTTTGGCCACACCTGTCGACGGGCATATGCTACGCTCGAACGTCAAAATAAATGTTGGGAGTGTAAATAAGTCTCCGACGTTTGACAAAAGATGGCCCCACCAGGCGATTATGGTTGAAATTGTCAGATATAAAACGTCATATTGTAAGGTTCGACATCCAGCAAGACCATAACCTTGAAATATTAGCGATTTTGTATCAGCATCACATGATTTTTTTTCGTCCGAGAATGTTGAGTTTTGAGCCGAATAAGCGTCATTTTCGGCAACTTTTGCGTTTGGCACGAATCTCTCTCCAATAATGCTTCCAATTCCGCGTCTTCGTTTCGGCCTTCCGTTACGCTCTTTGTCTTCGACGTCAAACTCACCGGTCTTAAACTTTTTAAACTACTCACGACAACTTCTCTCACTTAAAGCAGACTCACCATATGCTTCCATAAGCAATCGATGCGCCTCAGCTGCAGATTTCTTCAAATTAAAGAAGTAAAGAAGAGTTATAAAGTTCCCGCAAATGACGCTTATTCGGCGCGGAACTCGACATTTTTAAACGAGAAAAATTATGTGATGCTGATACAAAATCGCTAATATTTCAAGGTTATGGTCTTGCCAGATGACCAACCTTACGATATGACGTTTTACATCTGACAATTTCAACCATAACCTCATGGTGGGGCCATCTCTTGTCAAACGGCGGAGACTAATTTGTACTCCCAATTAAAATCACATGTATAATGTATGTTCGGTAATTCTTCAATAAATTTGTATCCATATTAATTGCAAAAAAATAACGCAATGCATTATATTTACATATTCCCATTCCTAAGGTCGAGAACCTGTAGATGTTCTCCACCGACCCCCGCGTAGGTGGCGGCAGATGAATGTCAGGAACGGCTGATCTGGAAAAAATGAAGTTTATTCTTGAAGAGCATGACTATAATGTGGCATACGGATGTTTTTCTGTAATCAATAGAAATATTGATCAGCCTAAGTAAAAAAGGCGTATTCTTTACGGACTTTTGACAAGGAAAACATTTCTAATAAAATAATGAATGAATTACTCGGAAAAATTATACGCTAAGTTACAGATAATACATCTCAGAGTATTTTGTCCGAATTTCATGGCAATCGAACTGGTAGTTTCCGAGATTTACATGCAGCCAGATCGTAAAACATCATTTTGAAATGAACGCAAAAAAAAAGAGTTTGATCATTCAGGTGACGGTGCGGTTTTTGTTTGGCTTACTTCCAATCAGCGATTTCTGGTCCATAGAATTCTCCTTCGGAACCTGTTTGAGCATCGTGGGCCGGATTTTTCAAAGATCTCCGAGCTCGGTGGCTACTTTCGTACTTTTTTTTATTGTAAGCTCGCATCTCCGCGTTGTTGTAACGTTGCTCGCCAGCTTTTGTGCAGCATTTGCTTTTATAGCCATCGTCGAACGTGCTGACAGCAACATGACTAGCAATTTAGATGATTTCAGCACTTTACGAGCTAGGTTTTGAAGCCATTTACCAAATAACCGCGTTAAGGGGAGATATACAGCTAGGAGCCTGAAAAAGGTAATTTTTGTGAATTTTTTCAAGGAAAACTATTTTAAATTTCCGATTGGGGTTTCAATTATCTAAAAGTATATACATTCAAAAATATGTTTAATCTTCTTTATTTAAAAAAAATATCAAAAATATACAAGGATATTGTATGATCCTTGGAGCGTCGTAAAAAAATCTGCGTATACGATACCCACTGGCGTTTCTTCAAAAATCATCTGAAAAAAAAACCAAAAAGATTATTAAATTAGATACTATAATCTAGTACTTGTCATCGCCGATTTTGAAAATATCGATTTATGACAAAATGGCGGACGTTTGAATATAATAGTGATTTTTGGGCCAAACATTAGTTATTATTTTGCCTATAAAACACAAACTAAGTAACGGAAAAAAAATCCTATGACAAGTACTTGATAATGGTGTATAGAATAACCACAAAAAACCTCAAAGCAATCGGTTCATTGGTTTTCGAGAAATTTTGGGTACCGATTTGAAAAACGTGGTTTTGAGAAAAACGGGTTTGAAAATTTGGGAATGAATAAATCATGAAATTTGTGAACTAACATGGAATCATCGATACCAGGCCCATAGTGTAGGTCTTCTACGGTCGACGGAATGTTCATAGCTTCTAAATCCTCGACCTCGACCATCTAGGTGTATATCTCTCCTTAAGGCCAAAGCCTAAATTAGTAGGTCCAAAAAAATCGTTTTTTCGGGATTTTTTTCAGAAGGGTAAAAAACAAGTGAGCCCAGTAAACATTTAGGTATCTTTTCATGTATAGTTGAAATATATTTAAAAAATTTAACATGAAACGATAAATGACTGCAGATTTATCAGCCTATTTTATCCGCGTCTTGCCCCTACAGTCCCCAATCGGCGGGAAAGATGCAGCTCGTAACTCTTGACTGAACCGAATGAACCAATCAAAGTTTCAATTGTCATATATTTTTCTTCTGGGTGAATTAAGAAAACGCTGAGAAAATCATGAAATTATAACCTTTCTCAGGTTTGAAAAAAACATGTGTTTAAAAAAACCTTAACGTGCTATAAAAGTTATGTAAAAAGACTTTTTCAACGACTTTTTTAATTCACTTAAAAGAGATTTTCATACTGAAGAAAATGAACTTCGGTTTCATTCAATAGGTCGTTACTTTTTTATGCTATCACGCCCGCCAATTTAGAAAAAATCGTGAAAATGAAAACTGGAGAAAACGCGCTTCAAAGTTTTCAATAGGAGGAAATATCAATATCAAATATCAATCGCTTCTCTGTTTTTGGCCCTGTATCTTCGAAAATATTTACAATTGGCTACGATTTTTTGGACCTCCTAATTCAGGATCCGATTTAAAGTCTCTTATTGCCATTTTGCGTCCTTCGCACCTCTCCAAAAATTCATCTGAACTAAAGTTTTTATAAATTGACCGCATGGCCTCTTGAACGATTGCTGATGAAGTGCAATCTTGTGCTCGTATTCCACCAAGGTACCGATCGCTTTTGATTTTTAGTGAAGAGCACCACGAGTCCTTCGAACCACGCGATCTTTTTCCCTAGAAATTCCTATAATTTCATGTAAGGTCATCCACTTCTCCATTCTGATATTCGCGATTGCCATTATTCTAATAACTTTACAATTTATTAATTCTTACGACATTCATACTGTTAATTTAACGTCTATAAAATGGCATATGACAGGAAATTAGATGATTCAAACTTCCAAGCTGTTTTTTCTGACTATTTTACGATCATTTTCCACGAAATCCAAACATTTGAAAGTTACTTAAAAAGTTAAGAAAATGTTTTTGACCCGTTAATTTTTAATGTAAAATGAGGGTGAATCGAAAAGTTTCCGACCTGGTCAAGAAGAAATCGAGATTTCAGTCATATCTCAATGCCGCTTTCCAATAGATTGCACGAAAACAGACCCAAAGAGGTAAGTTCAATGTCGATCGCGCGGTTAATTTGTGTACAAGTCTTCGAAAGTGATACTTTGTTAAGAATTTGGATAAATTGGAGTATGGCGCTGAGATAAAATGCCTTTTCTTGACTCGGAATCGTTAACGGAAGTCAAAGCTGAATTCCAGTCAGAAGACTTTTTTTTTCGATAACTGTGAAAACCTGGGCTGCTGTGTTCAAATGTGGCAGGACGAGTGTTTTTGACGAGAGAGCTCTGAACAACCAATGACTGCAACGACAGAGGCAGTACTAAATTATCGAGTGAATCGAAACATGATAGATAACCGTCGATCAATTGTGAGAGAGGGATAGTGGCCGTTGCTGACATCACACATGAACGGATTGCTGACATTGAGTATGAGATGGCTGAGCGCACGTTAGGTCCCACATTTGCTCACTGTTGATAAAAAACGAGAGCGGTTGGACATTCTATGGTCGCGTTTCAAGTGGACTGGAAATGATTTCCTTTGACGTTTTATTAATGTCAATGAAGCCTAGGTGGTCCACTATACTCCGGAGACAAAACAACAGTTGAAGCAGTGGACTGCAGAACATAAAACTATCCCGAGAATGGCGGAAGGAGATCCATCAGTTGGCTGGGTAGCCATAGGTTTTAGGGATTCTTATGGGCTAATCCTTATCAGCTACTTCAAAGAAGGCAACACTATTACAGCGGAATATTAGTGCGGATGACAACGTTTAGACGAGGCAACTAAGGAAAAATGTTTACAATTGGTCAAAAAGAGAAACCTCTTTCACCAGGACAATGCACCGACAAACAAATCGACAGTTGCGATGGCGAAATTGCACGAACTAAAGTACGAATTGACATCAACCGTACTCTCCAGATTTAGCGCCATACATATTCTTTCTCTTCTCAAGTTTCAAAAAAATGACTATCTGGAAAGTAATTTTCATCGAACCCTGAAATGATAATTGCTGTTAATGATTTTTTTTGTTTGAATGAAAGCAATTACTTTGAGGGACTGAAGGGTCTTAAGAAACGCTGGACCAAGTGCATTAAGTTTCTTCTTTAGTGAGGTCGGAAACGTTTGAATTCACCATCATATGTGTGTGTGTGTGTGTTTTTTTTTAAGAGGTTTAGTGGGAAAATGCCTCCGCACCGTAGCAAATGATTGCCGTGTGTCGGGCTTGCACCGATTAAAAAACCCTGTTCCTCTGCGACCTTACAAATTCTCCCGCGGAACGACCGCTAGGTATTACATCGCGAGAGAGGCCTTAGCCATAGCTCTTCCTGCAGTGTTGTCAGACGACCTTACATCCCCCGTTCCACTCGAGATGGTATGAGTGGTTGAGGTGTTCGTGTCGCTTATTTAATCTATGACTGCCTGGCCTTCCGGTGTCGTCTTCTTCCTCGCGCGTTCTGCACGTCGCAACCCCTTCATTACTGCGGCAGCATAAGCTGATACCGCTGTCCATGTGTCTGTTGACTTCAGCATCAACTCCACCAGGTTGTCCGGGGTGATGCATGTCTCCAGCTGATCCTTGACTATCGCGCGGGAGGCACTGAAACGTGGGCATTGGAATAATGCATGTTCAGCGTTCTCCTCGACTGCTACACATGCTGGGCAGTCCGGGGAATCTTCATAATTACACTTATAGAGATAAGCCCAGAAACAGCCGTGTCCTGAGATTACTTGAGTGAGATAATAGTTGAGCTCCCTGTGTGGACGGTTCACCCATATCTCGACCTTCAGGATTAATCGGTGTGTCCACCTTCCCTTGGTAGAGGCATCCCACATCGTCTGCCACTGGTTGAAACTGGTTGCTCTCGCTTCTGTCCTTGCATAACTGGCGTTTTTAGCTCCCTTCTGCCGGTACATCGATCTACGCTCCTCGGCGAGCATCTTGATGGGCAGCATTCCCGCGATAACGTTGATAGCGTTCTCGGAGACAGTGCGAAAGGCACAGGCTACCCTCAAGGCGCTGACGCGATACGTTGTGGCAGCCTTCCTGCGGCACTCCTGGATTTTCAGTGCATCAGCCCATATGGGTATGCCATGAGTGAGCACTGAGGTCGTCACTGATGACAGCAGTTTCCTCCTCTTCTGTCTGGGGCTACCGACATTAGGGATCGTCCATTAATCACGTGAGGTTTTTCTTCCACTTTGTGAGCCCCCCCCTCCCGCATGGTGATGTGGGATCGTCCATTAATCACGTAAGGCTCAAATAGGGGGGGGGAGAGTATTTGGATAACAGAAACCTCACCACATATCACCATGGGGAGGGGGGGGGGCTCAAAAAGTGGCCAAAAAACCTCACGTGATTAATGGACGATCCCTTAGGCATGAGCCGTGCCAGTGCAGTAGCCACCACAGAGGCCTTTCTGCTGATCTGCTCGGTTTGCTCTTTAAAGTTCAGCCTCGTCGAGAATCACACCCAGATACCGAATGAACGATTGGGATGTGATTTCGGCGTTTCCAACCCTGAGCATCACCGTTTCCATCACCTTCCTGCTGAATACGAGGAGTACTTCTGTTGTGTGGGCTGCAAGCTGCAGTCCAACAGAAGACATCCATTCCTTTATCTTGGCGAAAGCTTCGGCGAAGAGTGCGGTGATTTGCTCCAGGAATTTGGCGATGACAATCAGCGCCGCGTCATTTGCGAACGCTACGATGGACACTTCTTTTGGCAATTATAATAGCAGCAGATCATTGTACATGATGATCCACAGAAGCGGTCCAAGTACAGAGCCCTGAGGAACTCCTCCAGTCACCCTATACGTTTTCGGTCCATCCTCAGTGTCGCACATGAGCCACCTATTACATAGGTAACTCGCCACTATTCTCCGTAGGTAGCATGGTACACCTAATGTTTTAGGGCATCCATGATACACTTCCAGATCGCCGAGTTGAAAGCGTTTATGACGTCGAGTGCGACAACTGCGCAGTACTTCTTTGACCCTCTTGTCCATCGTTTCCCCGCAGTCGACTCCTGCGCCTGCTTCACCACTATGTTAATGGCTACAGAGTAGAGCGCTCCTTTCTGAAGCCAAACTGGCCATCCGCCAGTAGAGGGTCCACGACCTTCTCAATCCTGTTATGGATGATGCGCTCGAAGATCTTTCCGGTGGTATCCAGCATACAGAGCGGACGATAGGATGAAGTTTTGTCCGGTGGCTTCTTCCCTTTTGGGAGGAGCACTAGCTTCTGCCACTTCCACTTGTCCGGGAAGATTCCTTCCTTAAGACACGCATTGTACATGCCCAGGAATATTGCCGGTGCCAACTTGATCGCTGCCTTGAGTGCGATGTTCGGTATCCCATCCATGCCGGGGGCTTTATTGTTGCCTTCATCGACGATGTCTGGGATGTCTTCCTGTGGGTGGGATGTCTTCATCGACGTCCTCCTCGATCTGGTAGGCCTCCTCGCGTTGCTCAGGGAACAGATGTGTAACAATCTTTTCCAGCGGGGCTGCGTCCACAGGCGATGGCATTGGCTGGCTTTTTAGACGAGTCATTACCACTTTGTACGGCCTGCCCCAAGGAGCATCTTCCACCTCGCTGAGCAGTTCGCCCCAGCTTTCAGCTTTACTCTGCTTGATAGCCTTTTTAAGCTTCAAGCGCGCCTTCCTGTGCTGTTCTTCCAAATCGGGGAACGAGCGTTTGCCTCGAGCTCGTTGCGCTAGGCGGCGCGTTCGATGACATTCCCTTCGGAGGCCGGGTAGAAATCGCTGTGAGGGTAGAAATCACTGACTACCCAGTGGCACTGGTTTCCTCTCGCCAGGCTACTAATCACGAAAGTGAGATCTACTATAGAGGAGGCTTCACCTATAACGAAAATGGGCTTTGTACCTGCATTAAGTAGTACTACATCAAATAAGGACATAGCCTCAAGCAGGGCTTGGCCCTTTCTGTTCGTCAGTTTACTACCCCATTCCACAGCCCTCGCGCTGTAATCTCCGGCTATGGCTACCGGGAAGCGTTGTTTAGCGTCTGCGACTATGTTGTCGAGAAAATTCTCAAACTCATCAGTCGTCTGGCTAGGCGGAGCGTAAGAACTGTAGAAATGAACTCCTTTGGCGTTTATTCTCACGGAACCAGTTTCCATGCGACTCGCAAGATCCTGACATGGAAGCTTTCCTCAGGACTACCCTAGGGCAAGATTTTCTCCAATTTTTTCATAATTTCTCATATTTTAGTCATATTTGAGATTTTCGGAGAAAAAATGATTTAAAACAGATTTAAGTACTGGTCTATTTCCCAGAAACACATTTTTTTAACTGAAAATTCATGATTTCTCATTTTTTCCTCTGACATTTCTCTTTTTTCCTATGACCTGAGTGAACAGCTGCGGAGATATTCGAAGAAAAGTTAAAGATGAAAAGAAATGAGCTTTTCGTAAAAATAAATTTATTGTTATTTTTTTTTTCCGGAAATTTTCCTTTTTCCTATGACCTGAGTGAACGGCTGCGGAGATATTCGGAGAAACCAAGAAAGAACCAATTTTTTTTTAGTTAAACCAAGAAGAAAGAGCAAATTTTGTTAAAGTAAAAATCAAGAAGAAAGAATCATTTATTTATTAAGTAAGAATCAATGAGCAAAAAAAGCATTTTCGGTAAAAACAAAGTATCTTTCTATGTAAGAACAAAGAATCAAAGTATTTTTTATGAGAGAAACAATAAGTAAGAATAGCAAAAGATTTTATTTAATAATTGAAATATTGTACCTTTTCTATTAATAAATATAACTGATGAACAGGTGATCATGCATTTTCATTTTGTTAGTTTGCGTTACTTGATAACCGGAAGAAGTATAATATGAGCAAACAAAAAGTAAGAATTTATTTTTCATCTATATTTTTTATTTCATATAATTTCCGAGATTTTCCCGTGATCGTAATTAAAATGATGAAATATTCGAAAAAATTCGGAGAACCTCTGACGTTTGCGTAAAAGTAATTGTCCGCAAAACTCCGAATTCTTCATATTTGTTCCAATTTATAGAAAAATTCGGAAAAATTTTTCGGACAAATCGGAGTTATTCGGGAAAAAATTTGCACTAGGGTAAATTGCGGCCTTCCCACTTGCGTCACATTCCCAGGGTTGCGTGTCTAGATGTCTATATGGTTCCGAGAGTATTGCCAAGTCAGGTTTCAGCTCGCGCATAGTCTGCATGAGCAGGTCCTGTGCGGCTTCACAATGGTTGAGGTTGAGCTGGAGTACTCTCATTTAAATCGTTTTTGGAGTGCCTGGAGAGCCTGAAGAGCCCGCGTATACGCTAGACATCGGCTGCTACCTCTGATGTGGGCTGTGGGTGCCCCATCTCCTGCTTCTGCACATATGACACACTTTGCGCTTACTGTGCATTCGGCAACTTTGTGGCCAGTATTACCGTACTTCATGCAGTCCTTAGCCAGGTCGACGCTGCTCTTGCAGTTCCGTGATAAGTGTCCAAATTTCCAGCACTTGAAACACTTTAGTGGTCTCACCACCTTTCGGATTCTGCAATTACACCAGTCGACTCGGATGGTTCCTGTATGCAGAAGCTTGCGGGCAGCAGGCACCGTGAGTCGTATTACAGCGGTCTGAGTCCTGCCATATGCTTTACGCAGACTTAAGAGAGTGTTCCGTAGCTGGATAGTCCGGACCCAAGACTCTCTGCAGGGCCTCCGATATCTCCTCTTTCGTCGCGCCAAGGACACCTTCGATTCGCCAAGAACACCTTCGAATTGGTTTCGCAATTCCGGTGCTCTGGCTGCGCTCTCCTTATTCATAACGATCCGCAGATCTCCCGCGTTCGTTCTACGTACCTTTTGGACGCATTCATCTCCATCCTTGAGCGCCGGATCCTTCTTTATACGACTCAAGATTTCCGCATAGCTCAAGTCACCCTTTTTGTGGATGACGAGAGCGTTGGGCAGAGTCGGCCGTTTGCAGGGTTTCTGCGGCTTCTTCTGGGGTTGCTTCTGGGATATCTTGTGCGATCTTTTCTTCTTTCTGGCAGTCTGCCACTTCTGCTCTGATCTCTCGCCTCCCTTATCGTCGGGTTGACCAACCAATGGCTCCTCCAGCTGCTTCTTCTTCATCTTCGGCTCCTTTCCCTCGGTCGACGTCGGTGTAACCCGCTTTCTCCTCTTCGCCTTGCTTACTCGGGTCGAGGTACCGTCCACGGCCATGACTCTCCTTGTTAGGGAGAGTCGATTTCGCTTAGCTTATGGTTGGCGTGGTTTGCGTACCTCCAGTCAACGTTGCCGCCTGTAGCTTTGCACTCCACGTTACCAGGTCCTCTATACTTTCTGAAGTACTGGTAAGCATAGGAACCCACCGCTGGATCTCTTTGTGGGGGTTTTTCTTCTGCTGAATAAAAGAGGCTAGACTCTCCAGCGTCGTTCCGTGCCTCTCCACCAACTTCATAATCTCCTTTTGGTTTCCACCTTCCTCTTCCTTTTCTTCACTTGGAACATTGTGCGCCATGGAGGCCAAGTGGCCAACCTCCATGGTACTGCGGTTGTTCGATGACGACGCCCGGGAGCCCGCTTGCTCACTCCATGGAGGCGCCGGTACTGGGGTTCCGTGCCCCTGCACCCTAATCGGTACATCCTTTATTGGACTTCCCAAGGTCATTCGTTGTCGAGCTTTGTTCCCCGTGTCTGTTTGGTCCACGAGAGGTATTTTAATTGCCTCCTACCCTGTATATCTATATAAACATCTCCATATCCATATCTATATCCAGATAGATATCTCTATGTGTATATCTATATCTATATAGATATTTCTACATCCATATCCATATTCATATAGAGGGCCTACCCCTATCCGCCACCTAGGGACGCGCCACGTAGGGGTTTTAGACTCCGCATGTGATGTGTGTGTGTGTGTGTGTGTGAGAGAGAGAGAGAGAGAGAGAGAGAGAGAGAGAGAGAGAGAGAGAGTGTGTGTGTTTATGCATGCGTGCGCACGCGAGTATTTGCACATGTGTAGGGTGTAGGAAGTTGTCATGTGTTCTGCAACTGCAAAGGCGGCAACTGTGCTATCCAGGTCCATTTTGCAAGTCTGGCTCTACTAGAAAATCTTAAGTGCCGTACATTTTAATTCATCATTACGATTTTTTAAGATATTCTTCTTAACCGAAAAATCACAGTATATGATGTTGCGAGTTGTATTCTTCACATTTTTCGATATTGAATATAAGTGAATAAAATAACAATGGTTCGAGTAACTTGAAAACAGACGTGTGTTTCAAAATTCATATTTGGATGCTAAACATCGTTATTACACTTCATCTCAGCAATGTTAAGGAGTCCTCTCACTATAGACGCCAGAAGGCTATTTTCATGAATTTTTTGATAGGTTTATATTATAGATATTCATATAAAAGTTGTTACACTTAATAAATACACTTTCGAAATATATCAGAAGAATTTTTTTTGTATTTATGTAACAAACGTGAAACGCGTTTTTCTAGAAACAACGTTTTTCGACGGCTTGTTGAAAAAATCTTCGAAACTACTGAACCGATCCTTATGAAATTTTAACCACATATTCTTTACAACTATAGCTATAGCGCATGTCAAGGATTTTTTTAAATTTTCACATTTACTATATCTTTTTTTACCAAAAACGGTGAAAAAACACGTTTTTTGTCGAAAAAAGTCCGCCATTTTGTTATTTTTGCATATATAAAAAATCGTATGATATGCGTTATAGCCATTAACATACTGAATCTAAAACCGTTAGATTTTATTGTTCCGTATGATCCATCTCCGGGATTTCATCAACAGCGCAAACCTACAATTTTTTAGGACATTTTTTTAACTTCCATTTTCGTCTGTAAATAGTGATTTTAATTAAAAAAAAATTCTTTATGTATTTATAAAGTGTAACAATTTTTATATTAATATCTATAATATAAACCTATGAACAAATTCATGAAAATAGCCTTTTTTAGCGTCTAAAGTGAAAAGACCCCTTAAGGTAATCGTTTCGCGGGGTGCCCCATTTTGGGGGGCTTTGAATCCCTTTGAATCCTTTGAATCCTTTTCGAATCATTAGTAAATTACGGTGACGCTTAATAAAAATAAGTTGCAATCTATTATTATATTCAATGAGAAACTGGAATAAAAAGTTTTGCATAAATTTAGTAGATTCAGACATTTCTAATGCATTTTCTCTCAAAAGCGGCGGTTATGAAACTTTTCTGCTAGTTACATTTTTTTAAGTTTCATCATAACTATTTTCTTTAAACATTCGGTGACGTCCTGTTTTTTGTTGCCGTTGCGAAATCCTCAGACATGTCGAGGTGTTCAGAGAAGTCCATATCAGGTATCTAGAGTTATTTAGTATATAGATTAGATAGAAATGTAACCGGCATGTCAGCTCCATGAAGTGCCGGAAGTATTAGACGATTTTTAAAGTCGTAATTTTTTGTTAAGAGCTCGGTAATTTGGCTTAAAATTTTTAATACACTGAGATGTACTTTCACTTCAATGTAGACGAAAATCAGTTAATTGCTGAATATTCGGGTTCGTGAAAGGACTACCCTATGTACAAATTTCGCGAGTTTTTTTTTTGTTCCACATTTTCCATTTTAATCAATATCAATTCACCCAATTTTATAAATTGGATTTTAGATAGCAATTGAGTCGCAGATCTTAAAAGTCTGGATATAATATTATGGTTTGTGATGATGAGTTGTTATAATTCATTCAATCAGTATTCGGAGTAACTACACTAATTGCCATTCGAAAAAAAAAGTTATTAGTTTTTAAATGTCAATTCGTAATCAGTACGTATAAATTGGCAATCAGAAGTCACTCAATAGTTTTCGTTTGAGCAACATTTTCGAAGCAATGACCTATATTTTTATAGTGGAAACAAAATTAGAACACGCTTATATATGAACAACGTTAACATGCACACGTTCAAACACCCACGCATACAGACATGTGTGCATAAACTGGCGTTCTAAGCGAGAAAATCATTTAAAAATTTCGAATTGCATTTTCAAATCGGTATATCGTCGCGAAGAATCATTGTAAAAAGTGTTTTGGAAGTTCAAACCTTCTAGTTTTCGAGCACAAATTGCACATTTGTATCCCTTAGGATTAAGCTTTTTCAAAGATAAATGTCCGCAAATATCTTTTTTTAACTCGGGTTGTAAGTCTCCGCGGATATCTTTTTGATTTTTAGCTCGAACATTTTCCTTCCATGTTTTTTTTTGGTTTAACTCCTGTACAACCATTTTTCACTTTGCGATCAAAGCAAAAAAGCATGATTCCAGCTTCAACCGCATGTAAGTAGTAAGCAAATTATCGGACCGAAATTGTAATGGCAGATTTGGAAACGGGAAAGTCTCTCCTTTAAGCCCCTGAAGTTAAAAATGCCATAAAAAATAATAATCATGCTATGACTTTCATTGTTAAATTACCTAGAAGGGGATATTTTCTATTTTTTATAAATTATGTCGGTACTACGGCCGAAATCATGATTCCGTTCTAATGATCAGGTTTTTTTTAAGTTAAAAGTATCTCTTAAACATTTCCAAGCCCCTGGATCGTTCATATTTTTTGTTCCTTACTATTTCGGACGTACTATCTTTATGTGAAGCCGATGAAGGATCACCTGGTTTAAGTCTAAACGATTCTTTTCTTTTTTTAGCTCGGATATGACTTTTAAACAACTGTTTCAGTATGTGTAACTTTGTTTCTTATTTTCTTAATGACTCCAGAAATTAACGCAACAATGGCGAATTGGTGTTTTCCAATCATGAAGTTCCATTTAGGTGAAAAATGTACTTTTCATTATATATGCTGTACAATTTGGTCCTACCATGAACATTGCCCAAAGCGTACCACGAAGAGTTTACGACGCGTCGTCGTTTGTCCATCTATCTGACTGTTTATACATGACAGCATGGAGAAATGCCCTCCCGCAGTTCGTCGCTTCCGCATAATTTAATACTCGAAATACATTCTCCAATGCGTGTCTGTCCACACATAGAAGCGTGAAGATATGAGATCCCGCGGTTCGTCGCTTATTCCGCATTCAGTGTCTCCAAACTCACTCTCCAATGCCTATATGTATGTGTGTGGGTAGTTTTATAATGTCTTCAATAGTACGGATGGCGTCGCTTTTTTCTGAATTGCTTCCCTCAATCGCTCGTTGCTGGAAGTTTATGTCGCTGCCCCGGAAAATCTTGTCCAGTTTAACGGAGGCCATGCGGCTATGTTGGAACTTCAACAGATTCCGGCGTTAAACCCGACCTAAACATTGTCCCATTCGTGTTCAATCGGATACAAGTCTGGGATAATTATTAGTTCGGGAAACACAGAGATTGTAGCAAGAAATTGTTACGAGTGGCAGGCAAAACGAAAAACAATACTATCTTGCATGAGGATGGAGCGATTTCCTACAGGCTGATAATCAGGAGGCACCATCGGACGTAGCACTTTGTCCACATAGCGCGTAGCAGTCAACCCACCACATGGGAGGCCGACCAGCGACGTTCGTGCAAATTGCGATGTCCTAGTCCAAACTGTCACCTACCCGGCATTGAACAGTACAACTGATCTAGTGTGCCGATTTCCAATCCTCTTTCTTTGCCACGAAGGCACGATCAGAATTAGTCGGTAAAAAGGACGCGATTCCATTGTTATCGACTGTGACGTACATAATATGATGTGCGGTTGCTAGACATTGCGGGCGATGTATAATTATAAACCATGGAACACGCAATGGTCGACGTGAGTGCAAACCAGCTTCGCTCGATCGATGTCTGACGGCCAGTCCCGATATTGAATGTGGGAGTTACTATCTGTGGTTCATAAATCTGTACGAATAGCGTTCAGCGAGATGAAAGGGTCCTTTGTGAAGGTCCCGCATGATCGTTGTCGTCGTCCCGGCCGTTCTTGGTGCTCACCAATCTCTTGGAAGGGAGTATATGGTTGATTCACAAGAGACTGGCTCATACCCAAGACGTTAGCCACGCGTCGTTGACTGTGACCTAACTCCAGAAGAGTGGGAAGATGAACGCCGTGATGTTCAGAATCAGTGAGATGACGTCGAGGCATCACCGTTCAATAAGTGTGAAAACACCCTGTCAAATGAAACCTATAAAAACTTCTTTGCTACATTTCTCAAAAATAATTTAAATAAAAGTGAACTCACTAGACGAATTGTAGCAGTCTGAAGTTATAAAAACTTGCGTGTCAGTCTTATCGCAAATGAATGTGGCGTCTTGCTGGAAGTTCGTGGCACTGGGCCACCTATAAGCGAGATTTGTCTTAAAGTATAAAACTCCTAGTGACACCTACAGCCGGACAGTGCGTTTCAATGCAACCATCTAATATTACACAAAATTCAAACAAAAAATGTATATCTACAGGAGACATCCACAAGCCTTCTAACGTTTTCTGATACTTCGATTGATACGGTGACGATATTTTAGCATTGTATTTAACTGCGATTCCACGTATCGAATCACAAATGGGAGGATTGAAAAGCTTAGGTTCAAATTATTTTCGAATGTGCCTTTGACAATTTATTTTGAAACGTTGTTACTGAGATATAGTCATTCAAAAATGCAGTTTCGGTATTTATGTGTATTGTCCTATAAGTATGTTCATGTCAGCCGCTCCACTTTGATTACTTGGTGTCGCGCAGCCCCCTGTAACCATCAGTCATACATGGCTCGCGTAATGTCCGACGTTTTTATTTTCAATCGCTGCCACCTGTGGCGCTAGTAGGCACCTGCTCGATAACTATATATATGCCCTATAACCTGTGAACCAGCCGAACCCACCAAACAATGGAGAAAATGTTTATTATAATCATTATTATAATATAATTATTTTAATCATTAAAAGTTATGTAACTAGCGATGTATTTGTTTTTTGGCAGTTAGAGACCGGGAAGTAAGTGTATGCGTGGGTATCCGTTCCTTAACAACCATGGAAATTCAAAGAATTAAATCGATACATATAAATATGAGGAAAAATAGATTTATTTCCCTTGAATAATTTTTAAATTATCAATTGCCGCTCAGCGTCGTTTGATAATTATAACCTACACACAATACAGAAGGTATGTCATGGTAAACAAAAATAAACTTCACCGATTGCGGATTGATTTTTTAACATTTAAAATGTTCCGAAAATTTTATTTTGCTCACAAGCCACAAGTCACAACACAACCGTAAAACGCGTAAAACTCCAAATACTCCGAAAATGTTATTATTACATCGAGCATGGAACGCGCATGCGTAAAAGAAACCGAGCAGATGACTACTAGCGTCACGAAGTGGACTGTAGCGGAATCAAACATCCCGGACAACACGCGAGTAATTTATTGCCATAGGAATAGTACCCTGTGTCAGGGGGCTGGTGTCGCGACACTACCACGTCTCTTGATACGTGAGGCAGTATTCGTTTGGCAATACTCGCCGTTGACTAGTATTGCCACTATTTTACAGCTTGGAACTGATTAGTATTGTCATACTAAGTACAGCATGGAATCTAAACAGAATAATTTTTATCTAAATAAAACTGTATCATTGCGGAAAAAGTTTAGGATCTGAAAAATAAATATTATATTTTTGTTCACTTCAATTATTTTGGAAATCAGTTGATAAACAAGACGGAAGTCAAACATGTTTCAACGGTCGGTCAAGGGCAGACGTTGAGCTCAGTGAACAAACAAATATGTTTAGATCCAAACTAGGTGATCCTTCGAGTGTTTCTTACAAATATGGCACATTTTAACAATTAGGACCAGAATTCCTCCCAGGGTACCATTATGTTCTTTCAAAAATGGAAAAATTATGTTGTTCAGGTCATCTTCGAATGGAATCCATAGGACCGTTTCTTTATTGAGTGAATAATTCGAGGGCATTGAATAACAAGCTTTCCGCTTACTAAACCTGTCCTTTCGTATACTGTACGTCCATTTCTCACAAGGGAAAGTGAGCTTTTTGCTCGGATTATGTATTACAAGTTCAATAATGGCCGTACAGTGCAAAAAAGGAATGGAAAGGAAGTGCTCCGATTACAAAAGTAAACAACACATTAGATTTGGTCAAAGAAAAAAATTGGAAACGTGAAAATGAACTTTTGAAAAACAAATATGTCTGTTCGCCCGTTAAAAAAGTAATCCCGAATGGTACAAATACGTTCAGCTGATAATTCAAAAGCTAGAAGATTCAAGCTTTAAAACTCTTTGTTTCTGTACTTTTTACGACGATTTTCCACGGAGGTGAATTTTTGTGATCTCTTGATGTTGAACACCAATGTATACAGTATGTCCCGTTTTACACAATTCACTGCAATAACTCGAAAATATCGCGTTTTTGTGTTTCCAATGAAAGTTGCAAGGCTTTTTAGATGTCGGAACGGGGCATACTTGAGGCCCAGTAAGATCTTATTCAACTTTTTGACCACGGCACTACATTTTTGTGACAGGTTAAAAAACAAAGTTCTTTTTTCGATTACTTCTCGCTATACGTCCGCCAACAGACCCGATACGTTAAAAACTCCGTATTTCATAACAGATTAACGAATAACGAATTCATCACTCGATATGGAAGACATGTAAGGTTTGCCAATAAATGCGTACTTCATAATACATGAATAATGCTGTCCTACTAAAAACTATGCACCGATTTATGGCCAAATCATTAAATCGCACCATGAAATGTTTATTTCATAACTGTAGTGCACCAACTCTTATCGGTAATTACAATGTAAAAGAAGTCTTTACATCGGGAATGTTGCCATTGCACTAATAGGATAAAAATCCGCAGCGCCCCACATAGTAATTTTGATCCAGCAGCCTGAAGACTGATCAGGCTGTGGTCCGGAATACAGTAGAACGGCAACCATGTTCAGTGCCGGATGTCAACCGGATCAGCGGAACCGTAGTTCGCGAATCGAGGTTTTGAGGTTAGGTTTCATTGACGTCTGCGATATAAGCCACATGAATTCGAATAATCTCCATTCTTCCTGCAGGTAACAAACATGGACTAATTGTTTATAGATAAACAGTTGTAGTGAAAAAAACCAGCTCGGTGTACCAAGTATTAACCTCGAAAATCTTCGAAAAGACACTCAAAAACACCACAGAATTGCTATACTTCCCAGCTAAAAATGTTGATCCGACACCGTGAAGACTGATCATACAAAATGGTTCCCTACACAAGTTTTCTAAATTCATCGAATGCAATTTAGCATCATGAGTTTGGCAGCATTCCATAGCAAACCGTGTCTGATCTATATAAGCGCCCATTAGAATACTGGCAACCTCATGGTACTGATTGGCATTCGATGAGTGTAGAACTTGTGTAGGGAACATTTTACATTGCAGCTTGATTTTACGACCTAACTCGTTGTAAAATTTAACAGGGCACACCGTGCACACTATTTTTTACGCACTCGTAAAGTACAAATCTATTCGCAAAGCTTGCATTCGGTATCCGAGATATGTGCACAAAACGGCATTCTGTAATGTGTGATGAAATACAACTTTTTTAGGCGATTTGGGTCTGCTGGAGGGCGAATGATCAGAAATCACCCGAACGGAACCTAATTGCTTTTTCATGTGGGACACAAATTCGTAATGGAAAATGTGCCGTTTGGTTTCAAAAATTGTATTGGGTCTAAAGTTGACCCCCGGCCCAAAATCCAGACAACACTCTCAATACCCTTCTCAAAACCCTGCAACTTTGATTTTAAACAAAAAAAACACCATGTTTTCGAGTTTTGACCATGTTTTATTTCAAATGCGACATCCTGCATAGATATGTGTGTGCATATGTGAGTGCTGCGTGATGTGTCCGTTCATGCATAAGCTTGTGTATCGCCAGAGTAGCATTTGACGGCAAAAAAAACGACTACACGTAAACATTTTTTTATTTACTTTCCATGATATTCCCGGCACAATGCTGGTGTAAGTGATTAATTAATGAGATTTATACCACTAGTACACATTGATACATGAACATACTTTCCATTACACCAAAACTGAGACCCGTGGACCATGTATACAATGGCACTACTATTTAATAATTTTTCGGTACATAAGCACGCATTTAAAAGAAATTATTAAAGAGATTTAACAATATCAATCATACATTTTACATACATGTAACATCAAGCATATATATCGGGCGATAATCAATCATCGACGAACTAAAAATGAAATCTACTATAAATATCCATTTTTTAAATTTGATATCCATCGTCTTAGCCTACTATTATTAGTAAACTAGAAAAAAACATAGAAACAATATATTATTAATTTCTTTATCGCCTTCAAGCTGATCATTCGATTGGTGTTTCGAACTGTCATTCTTCGTAAGTGACATACATTTTTCTCCATTAACTTGAACAAAAAAAAATAATCTACTTTCACTGCCATGACAGACATTGTACCTTGACATCTTGACTGCCGTATACGCTCGACACGAGATCTTGTGCCATTTTTTTCAAGCTTTGCTCGCACATATTAAGGTTAGGGACTATGGGGATAGGGACGCATTTATGGGAGGGGGGGGCTAAAGCCCCACGCCTTCACAAACGGGCTTCCACTATTCAAATTGTTAGGTAAAATTTAGTAATGAATGGTATGCAATCCTTAGAGAAAAAAAATCATTCCGGAGATCTAACGAAGGAAGAAAAGTTGTCACATTTTCATGAAGAACTTTAAAAAATAACACTCCAAAGCGTATTTCTATAAAAAATAATGAAACCCCCAAACACGAAGAATTCTCTATAAAAGAATATATTTCATGGATTATAATTGTTTAAATGTCACGTGGATTGAGACAACCATTCGTTTCTTAAGATTTGGCGGTGTATCCGGAAAAAATAAATATTCGCTTACTGGTATTTTTTCTCACAACTGCTAAAAAACGCCTATGAAAGTTTTAGTACTTAGCGCCACACGCTTACACCGGACGGTATCTAAAATACACTGATCATTTATAAAACAATAGTGTACTTTTAAATAGTGTACATGAAAGGAGAAAAAAACTTTCATATTGGTATGTGCAACGCATGTGTAGTGTATGGTACATATAATTACACTATATTACACTATAAAGTATACAATTACACACAAAAAAAAGAATGTATTCACATGAAAAAAAAATGGAAAAACATCATAAATGTAATGGAATTTAGCTGAGCTCAGGAAAAGTCACCTTCCTCAACTTCAAAGAACGTATGTTGTTTGGAAGGATCTTGTTTTCTGGAATCAATTATTTAAGCACTATAAAACAAATATTCATCTTGATTGAAAAATAATTATAGGCCCCCACTTTCTGGTTGCTCCAGAGCCTCCACGCCTTTAAATTCGGTCTTCGATAGGGACTTGCCAGGCAGGACTTGAAAACTACGAAACTAGGAGGCTTTACTGATGATTGCGAATGAGTGTTCTAAAACTGCGAGGCGTACTGTATTAAAAATACGAGGCTCAACGAAATTCACAGATAAACGAACTTTGAATTTAAATAGGTTGTGGTTATATAACATCATTCCTTCAACACTAAAATTCCACAACTTTCTGTTGAACAATACTATCCTAGAAAAATGTATTCGTCGGCTCGGTCACAATATTTATAATGATTTATTATAATTACGGAAAGAGTTTGAATTATTAACAAATGTCGTACTCATTCAGTAATATCGCAATACTAAGAGGATCATGAACTATACCAATTAATGTATAATTAATTTGCAGACGATTAGCTCCGATGTGTACACGTATGCATACACTCAACTGACAAAAGTGTAAAACATTTTTTTACGTTCCCGGTCAACGACCCATACATATCTATATATTTTAGTTAGAAATCCTAATACATCTGCGATAGACCATGATGAGCCGCTGTTACGCAGGGCAAATACAGTACCAAACCAATTCATAATTGAGCACGCACAATTGCCAATAATCATTTAAAAAAAAAGTAGCCACCGATGCCTTCATGCAAACGACCTATTTATAATATTTTGTTTTTAACATGTAGAGCTCATATTGCAATAGAAAAGGAAAAGTCAAAAGTGGGAGGGAGAGTAAAAAAGTCCTATTACAAGAGAAAGGGAGAAACGTATTTCGGTGATGAAATGACAGCCCGCCCAACTTTCGATGACCATTACTATGAAAGCCACTCGACATGAGAGACGAAATTGATCGAGACGAAAATCGAGAAAGATTTGAAATGAACCGTTCGATTGCTTGAGCTACTTGTTGTTATGTATCAAAGCAACACGAACACCTCCATTACTCGCTTCCCAACAATCAGGATCCATTATATGCTGTTACAGAAACATAGTCGTCATGAGTCACAGTACAAGGTAAGAAAATATACATGGGCTCTGTGAACTTGCTTGTCAAATATTTATCGACAATTTATCGTTGAGGGCAACGCTTGAAAGAAGTGCATACACAACCGACCAGATTTTAATTTAAATTGCTCCTTCTTCCCGCCAATTCGATCGATTCCCTCCACGATAAAAAGTTCGGTAACATTCGGGCAAGAAGAATAATATTAAATGGGCGCATGGATTTTATTCCTTATGATCTATTGAAAATTGATTTACTATATTTCTGTCCCGCGTGTACACAAACTGCAGCTTTCTATCTCGCATGTGCCTCTTTTATATTTCTCAGCTCTACTTTAGTTCTATACTTTTTGTGTATAAACGGGTGTGTCTGTTTCCGTTTCTTGTTTTTTACCCTATGATTCCCTAAAGCAGTCGATCATACGCAAACTTTTGTCTGTCTATTGCTCTTTCTAGGGTACATGTGATAAGACATTTTTTTAAATCTCAATGCATACACGTAAAATAGAGACGAACTGGACGTTTGGAAGAAATACCGGAAGGGTTTCAAGCTGCATATTAACGATCGTACCTTCCATTTTCCGTTTCTTTTTTTATAAATCATTTTTGGATTTTAGTTTTATGAAAACATTCTTACAACGAAAAGACGATAGTGGGTAAGGAGGTAATCGGAGCGACAATTGCAGATGGTGCTTCGATCAACGTATGGATGATGCAGCCAAATGATTGATAACTGTTCCCTTCCAGCACTGCCAATAGACAGACCTAAGCCAATAGACATTGCGACAGTGACGTTAAAGACACGCATAGCTTGCTTGAGGATTTGAACGATATGTTACGGGGGACGTTAGGAAACAGTGTTCCGCTGACGATATTTAGATACCAATGGCTACGAAAATAGGCTAATTGGAAATTTCATGTAACGATCATGTTTGTAAAGAGGGGTCGGAAAGAGAAACAGAGAAACCGATGAGCAGATACGTTGGATTTCTCTGTACAAGAATCCTGAAAAGAATGAAGTAAATGGGGTTTATACAGTACAACGAGTTCGCAGCAGCAAGGGGTCGTCAGGGGTGGTGTGATTAGGAGCCGCAGGCATTCGGTCCAGCAGCGACATTTTCGGCGGAACTACGGGGTCTCGTCATCACACGGTGATGGGCAAACCCTTCTTCCAATAACATCCGCAAACAACCAGACCAACTCGCTCCATCGCATAAACGCCAACAAACCCTCATCCCCCGAACCCTCGCATCGCCCTCCTACCTTAACCTCAACCACCACCAATAACAACTACCATCGTACCAACGTCTCCTCGCAAGCTCAACAAGGTATGCTATGTGTTACAGTAGTTTACGATACTCTATATATCAACTACAAAAATCTAGGGCTCACCATTTCTAAAATTGTTAACAAGTACTGAAAAAAAGCACCGAGTTCCCACCGAATTACTTTTCTGTTCATGGCAATTGCTATAGGATTTTAATGAGGGAACACCGAATTTAGAGCACATGTGCCTGGGGATGGTTTTATACGTCTCGTGCTGATGAGTATTGGCCCGGCACTAGGAAAATATCACATAGCTCTCTTCCAAAGGAGCAGATTTATAAACTGCCGAAAAAGATGTGTCCTTATATCCCATGATGTCCATGCGAAGCAATGGATGCCAAATACACGTTTTACGATCGTATTAGTTCCCAAAGTTACAGCGACTGCACATAAAACTGCGCGCGGTACATTTTATTTCACCATTTCCGGTCCAAGTGCACAGGTTTTTTTTTAACCCGCGGTACCTCATGACGGGGATCCACCACAACGTTTCGAAAATTGGTAGACGTTTCGAGAATTCATCGTGAGAAAACTACTTGTGCGATTTCTGCCATTGTTGGTATCTGATTAGTGTGAATGCTAGTAAATATATGTTTAAAACATTTTAAAAGCCATTTATAATTTATTATATAAAGAGGGTTATCCACATGAAAATTTTGAATTATATTATTTGATAACGAAATAGTAATCACGATTACACGAAAATCTTGTGAAACATCTTGGAAAAAAGGAATAAAAACGTGTTGCGTATTATCAAAAACCCTTTCGCATACGATAGTCAAGGAGATGTAAATTGATGAATAAATTTGGTTTTTCTTTCCTCCAGACCAGCCAGGTAGGCAGAAATACGTACCGCATCGGCCTGTCTCGTGATTGTATATAACATTTCTTATTGGTTGACTTTTTTCGTTAATTTCTATAAGTAGTTTGTAGACATCCACACCAGTATACTTAAAGTAAAACAAATCGCATAAGTAGATTTTACACAAGTTCCCAAATATTCCATTGTTTTTCGGGATATCATTGTAGCGTACCTCTATAAAATTACTACTATTGGCTGTTAACGGCAAGAATAGTAACAATCTCAATTCTAAATAACAATTATTCAGAATGACAATTATACTAATACTCGTTATGACATCCTCTTCAATGATAAGGAATGTTGAACTTTAATAGCAAGCATACAGAGCTATATTCTGCCGTCATATGGAAGAAGGCGGCATCTACAAATACAATCGTAAATGCGTTTTTGATACCGTTGGAATCAGTACAAAATTTCCCATCGTTCTGTATAGTAAAACGCATTTTCGAGTTTTTTTTTGTAGATGCCGTCTTTTACATATGACAGTATTATTTCGGCCATTGCTATTATTCCAGAAGGATTTAGACACTGAGAGCATTCTTTTCAGGATTTAATCATAACATGCAGAGATCGACTCCACGAAAATATACGTTTCACGATGATAAAAAAAAGTTTTCAAACATTCGTTCATCCGTACTACAAAAAAGGGACAATAATTGAGGTTTTTTAAATCCGACTTCAAATTTTTTTCTGCGTAAATTTTGCCGAACATAATCGTGATAACCATATACTGTTCTGTACGAAGATATTTCTCCCTGGATATTATTTTATTCATATCTAGTCTGTTACCCTTGATGTCGCTTTATCTTACAATAAGATATACGTGTAGAAATTTTATATTTTCTGCGGACATTTTTTAAATGTAAATAACTTGAGAGTTCATTGTCTAGACAAATTTTAAAATTGATGTAAAATCATTTCTTTAATGAAAAAAAATTCTTTAAATAATTAATCGATTTATTGAAAATGTTGAAACTTTTAAAACTTCGATAGCCAAATTATTTTGGCGGCGCACAGTGGTTCCAAACGCCGAAAAGCTGGCCAAAAATCGAAATCATCGAAAAAACGGATGGTGGTGGGTATATATAGGGTTTGGGGGTCGCTGAATCCGAATCTGATGTTAGTTTTTCGAAAAAAATGAGTCAAAAAGTCAAAAACAAGATGGCGGAGCAAAACATTTTTTATATCAACTTTAAACAATAAAAAATGATGTTATAAGGAGTTTTTGCGGTCGCTAAATCGAAATTTGACATCAGTTTCATAAAAAAATGCAAAACAAAGTCAAAAACAAGATGGCGGACCAAAAAAAAATGATTATAATTGTAAATGATAAAACCTGTTGATTAAGGGGTTTTCGACGTCGCTGAATCAGAATTTGACATTTAATCAACTTGGGAAAAATGTTTAATTAAGTTTTTTGAAAAAAATAATGTATTGTTTATAACAAATTCATTGTTTATAATGTCAAAATCATTGGTAGTATGTATACTCAACATTAAATAACTTAAACAAATTTTTTTTGACGATATTGGGCTTCACATAACGTAAAAATCATATTTTTAGACATTTTTTTAAGAAAATTTTGAAATTGCATTTTCTCAATTTCGGGCAAATTCGGGCAAAAGTTATTGGCGTCATAATTTAGTGCTATGATGCCCTTACCATATGCAATTAATTTCAGCCCGGGATCTAGCGGGACTTTCGAGAAAATGAGAAAGTAAAAGTGGCATAAAAATGACGAAATTTTGTGATTTACAAACAATAATATATAAACAATGTACAAGCACTTAAAATTTCAAACAAAACGTATTTTACTAACCTCAGATATCCCTCTCTTCGAAACAATTCACTTCACTATGAATAATTAACACTAACTTGTCTAAATTAAATGTTTAAGTCAGAAAACACGTGACATTCACGAAATTTAACCTTAACTTCACGACGCCACGCTGCCAACAAGTGTGTATTATTGGCATTGGTAATGCTGCGTTCTTAAAGTACAGGTACCAACCTAACATATGGCACACAAAAAAGTCCTATATTTAGTAACGCGATTTTCCCTATTTTTGGCCAGCTTTTCGGCGTTTGGAACCACTGTGCGGCGTTCAGATTTTCGGATTTTTGGTTTTTCGGGGAAAATTCTTCGGGTGTTTTTATCTTTCGGGGTAGTATTCTTTCGGAGTTTTCAGCGTTCTGATCATTGATCGTTCGGAATTTCAACCCGGCCCCAAACTAGCGTAAATGTCGCAGTCGTTGATTAATTATAAGCAAACTAATCACATATTCGTTTCCCTCTTTTTCATTATTATTTTGATCCGATTACCTCGCATAATAAAAATAACTTGGAATTACCTGAAATGAAAAAAAAATCATCCCTTACAAGTCCATTGTAGCGTTTCCCTGCAATGTTGTCCAGACTCAAATATGTCGTAGGACTTGAAAAACTATAGCATACATTTTTTATCTGCCGTTACGTCCTTTACGGGCTGAAATTGGGCTTATTTAAGGGTGATAATCCAGTCTCAGCTCAAGAAGTTGACCAATTAAAGGGAACAAAAAGGCAGACATCTTATTCAAAGCGGTGAAAAGTTTACGAGATATTAGAAACGAAGAATTATTCTAAGGGGTATAACTACCCCTCCGCTCTAATCTTTTTCAAACCACATTACAAATTTGTGAATTGTGAATAAAACAAGATCTGTATTAGGGAAAAAAATCAAAGTTAAGGTTTACATATTTCTTATTTTTGTGAGAAAACAAGTTTAGGGGGTAACAAATACAGGATCTTTTTCCCGATAATTTGAATGTTGATATACATTTGAGGAGCTGGCGAACAAAACCGGACTTGTCCACGCTACGTCAAATTAAATTTTCACTTTATTTATTGTTGTGCCCCAAAACTGCCATTTCGCTCAAAAAGGCAGTTTTTGACTAAATTTGAGGTTTTTAGAGCGGGATTTGATTCAAAATATTTCGCGAGCTAATCGAGGTGTGCTTGAAAAACACCAAAAGTAATAATGAAAAAAAAATTTGACGTTGTGGATACAAGTTCGGTTTCGTTCGCCAGCTCCTCATTTCAAATATGCGTGCACGGCCGTCCGGTCGATAAGAAATCCATTCCGAATTTGTTCTGACACTTCACAAAAAATGCATGGCTCGGTTAATTTTCGGATTTCTTACAAAATCTTTGTTGCAAATTAAAGTTCAGATCCTAACCTATAAAGTAGCGCAATAAAAAATCGTATTCTTCAAAATCCAAGCTTGTACAGACCCATTGGGTTAAAACGGCCGTTTTTTTACAAATAAATCAATTCTCGTAACTGAAGAAGCCAAATCTCGGTGCGTACTTTGCTTTATTTAGAATTGGATATGGAATTAACCTAAACTTATAGCATTTCCGTCCACCGGCAAGACTTTACCCGGGTTACACAAAAGATACTTCATACCACGTTTAAGGAGCAATTCTTGAGAGAAAAAATAACGGTTGAAGTTAATAGAATTAAAAACACATAAATTCGTATATTGCTTTTGGTCAAAAATAATAATTATTTCATTTTAATTGATTCGCAAGTCTTAAACCTGTAGAAAAAGTTAATAAAAGAGGATTAAATTTTCCTCCTTCAGTAGCTCGTGGAGTTTTTTCCCCCTTGAATAAGAAACGTTGGCGTTATTATTCCGTTGAAATCGCTCAACTCCTAGGTGAAACTGCATAAGGTAGTTGGCCCAGTAATCGTCACCTTAAGCAGATTGCGCGTCTTTGCAAATTTATATACAGTGGGTAAAAAAAGTATTTGTACATCTCCCACGAAACTGTTATTAAGTTGGCTTTATTTTTTTGTTCGGGTTTTTCCAAGATTTTCCTAAACAGACACCATGTATATTTAGAATAAGCTATCGAACTCAGAAACTTAAGGTAGTTCGGAGGAAAAACGGAAAGTCAAACTGACAATTTTTAACGATTTTAATTTTCTTCTTTCGACTGTTTAAAATACATAGAATTTAATCTCATAAGAAAGTATTTTTATTGTGGTACCCATAAGAATGAAAATTTATGGTAATTTTCATAAATACTTACAATCGATATCGGTTATTGAGCACTCGGTTGGGCAGTTTAAAAAAAATCAGGTAAATATACAGAACGAAAACAGAAAAAAATGTTAAAGTTTTCTAAATAAAAATGTTTACAGCCGTTCTTCATATGTATATTTGTATACGTAATAATCAATTTAAAAAAAATAAGGTCTACATTGAACATATTTTTATTCATTTCTTATCTTTCGTTTTATTATTACTTTTATTCTATTCTGATTGTACTTAGCATGTATCTGCAGCATAGGCATTTGGCAACATTCATATCGCATTCTGCGTGAATTGCCGTCTAGGAATTTCCCCTAGCCATCTCAGCGGACGCTCCGATCACCGTTTAGAGAGAGATAGATGCCGCATAGCAAAATTCAATAGAAGACTGTGAAAAAATTACACGGTGGATCAGCTACAAATTTTGCAGGTAAATTCTGTATTAATCGAAGATTCGAATAAGAAGTTTTGTTTGTTGGGTTAAACAACTAAATTTTACGTGACGTTATCATTTCCGGAAAATTTTTCGGAGGTTACGTTTGAGTGCGTGTATTTTAGGCCAACTTTCGACGTTTATATCTCGTAAATGGTACGGTAGAGTGGCTTAAATTTTTTTTTATTTCAACGTGGTTTATCGATTTTTGAATTGTTTCTTCCGAACCACCTTAATGAAGCATTAATTTTTTTCGAAGGATAATTTGAAAAAGACGACGTGTACAAGTACCTTTTTTACCCACTGTAGCTCAACTTAAAAAGTGAGTAGAACTTATTTTGTCATTCTTAATGGGGTTCTCATTACGAAGAAGAACGTTATTATGATATTCTCGTGCCTTTTACAGTCTTGAAGAAAATATTTCGTAATGGTTATAAGAGGCTATTGTACGGGTCATCGTCATGCTGTCATGACGGTTGGTCTAATAATCATCCATGTTAACGTCCTACTAATCTTCACATGCGTTCAAACAGCTTTAACTACTTATGCAAAGGTCCGTAGGTCTTTGTTGAGTCGTTTGTGTTTGCATATAGGACTCCAGAATACTTTTTAGTCACTCAGTTACAAATTTTTCGCTTCATATTAAAGTATCTGACGAACAGCGTCAACCAATTTCTTTTACATACAACTTCATTCATTTAAAAAATAAAACTAATTATGGCTAGTATGCGACAATTATCATTTTTATTTAATTTTAATAATTATAAACAACTATTTTATCAGAAAATAATTTTCAATACTTTTTTCGATCGAGTGGTATTTGCCTGTGTTCGAGACGTATCCAGTTATCGACATGGTCGGGACCCACTAATCGACAATGTTTATTTTTATATATATATATATATATATCTTTTTACTATCGCGAATATGACGATTACTGGTCAGTGGATCCTTCAGACAATTTTCATTGAGGTCCCAATATTTCTTTTCTGTTTTTCTATAAATTAATTTTCGATTCATACGATTTTTTGTCAACCTTGTCCCAGTTATCGACGGCCGTGGCGATCAATCGGCAGAGCGTTTAGATTGCTGAATCGGTATCGTCATGCATGAGAATTCGTTGAAAATAGCATAAAACTATAATTTTCTATGCTGAACGCAAAACTAAAATTCTTATATATAACTTGAAGATACACTTACCTCACGCAAATCCCCAGGCATTCTCAAATCAGCCGAGATATAACACGGTTCACTCTAACCTCTAAATGAAGGATGCGGCTGAAGTGGCAGATAGACGCAGTAGCTGAATATATTTGATTTGTTTACTCTTAAGGCGGGATATACATTTAGACAGTAAAAAAATAAGCAATATTAAGGGATTTTAAAAACTAAGAAATAATTATTCTACAATTATCAAACTTTGGGTATACTTTAATAGTATATTTAAGTATACAGAACATTTTTTAATTTTTAATTAATTCATCATCAAAATGACGGAGCAAGGTCGCCGCGGGAGTTGCAAATCGGCGTGCAGTCTACCTTCCTGTAGACTTTGATTTGCAAGAAGGTTCAAACATTCTTGCAGTTAGAACATGTATAGTAGGGTGTGCGGAAAAAAATCGACATTTTTTTTTCGGTTGCATCCACCAAAAAGGTGAATTAAGGTAAAAAAAGAAGAATCCTCGAAGGAGAGCTCAAAAAAAATTATTTCGAACGGCGCATTGCATTTGAATGCTTTCCATAAGAATAACACAGGAAAATATTGGCACTTCTGAACATCGTAGTAAAACTCTTCAGGAAAAAATCTCACAAAAATGTCATTAAGATATTCTGATAGAGAGTTGAATTCCCTACAAAAAAAGTTCCTACGAACAATTAGCTTAGAACAACCGTTCAAGTGGTATCGCCGTCTGAAATTGAATTTTATTATTTAAGCGACGTGCGCGCCATAGCACACGCTGCCACCTGGCGGCAGCATGCGGTAGCTCGTAGTGCAAAATTACAAGCTTCACACTAGCGCCACGAACGGGAAACCGCGACGTTTTTCCCCCATTTTGGCCCCAAATCAAGATCTGTCACTGCTACAAAATTTCATTCGTTATTGCGAAGTGAATCCTGTAGTAGGGGAGGCTGCCTCGAAAAAATTAGCTAGTCACTTGTGGTACTGTAACGAGAAAATTGTTGCTTTGTCGTTTTTCGACAATGCTGTGCCGATAAGTGTGAAGGTAAAAATGGTACACGCTCTGCAATCTCGAGAAAAATCCTTCCGAGTGAGTAATTGCTAAAAAAATGATTGGGAAATGTTGCTGAAAAAAAGACATGAGCGATTTCGTTACTCGAGAATCCTTATTTCTTTTCCAGCAATTCAATTTACCTCATGATTTTTTGGGAGTAAATATTGAATTATGGCCGGAAAATGCCACTTATTTGAGTTGCTTCGATTTTTTTTAAATCCAAAAGTCGTTAATAATGTAGCCGAACGTGGTGTCACTTTGATAAAAGCATATAACGGTTCATTAACAAAAAAACGAAGAGCAGCTACAATATTTATTGGGCGTAGTGCAAAATCATCGACAGAAATACCCTAATTGCAACAAACAGACTTTAAAAAAAAAGGAACGATGATTATCAAGCAATATAATGTAAAAACAAATTATTTTATCTTATTAAACCAAATTCATTGAATAAAACTTTTCGAAACACGATCAATGATGGACGTCGTTTCTTTTATATTTCTTGTTGTACTTGATTCTTTTTTGTATCAGAGAAATATTTTGAGAACGATTCCATGCAAATTGTATGTTAGAGCAGAACATTCTCTACAAAAACAACCCCAAAAAGTTTTTTCGTAAAGCGAAAAATTCGATTTTTACAGCCTTTTGAATTATGTTTTTTCCATAAATTCAATTTCAGATAGCGATTCCACTTGAACGGTTGTTCTGAGCTCATTTTTCGTAAAAACTTTTTTGTTGGAAATTCGATTCTCCATGACAATATGTTAATGACATCTTTGTGTGATTTTTTTCTGCCGAGTTGCACTACCACATTCAGAAATCCCAATATTTTCCTGGGTTATTCTTATGGAAAATATTCAAATGCAATGCGCCATTCGAAATATATTTTTTTGAGCTCTCATTCGAGGATTCTCCATTTTTTACCTTAATTCACCTTTTTTGGTGGATGCAACCGAAAAAAAAAGTATCGATTTTTTTCCGCACACCCTTATGTATAGTTTCTATGTGACGGTAATTAAAAATAAGAAAATGCAAATTTAAGAAAATGGCACGCATTAAAAAAAATCACCATTTCACGCGACATTTCTGTAAAATGTGGATTAAAAAAGTAGTTTTTTTCCCATTTTTCAAAAACAATTCCCGTCAAGTAGAAGGTGCCAATATTATCAATATTTCTACCAAGTTTCAACTCAATCGGCTTAATAGTTTTTGAGTAATCTTGCACGTCAATTTCGATAATGCAGTTTTGAGAAAAATGCGTTTGAAGTTCACGTCCGCTCCGAATCCGAGCAGTGAAGCACAGCGTTGACGAGCTGTAACGTTTGAAAATTTCGAATTTCGCTTTGAAACTTTTGGAAAATATCCTACATATATAGTTCTGTCGTTGAAAAACGAAAATAAAAAGAAATCGATTTTTTTATCATTGTAAGTGTATATCCCGCCTTAAGGTAATCCTATCGCCAGGCTTCAATAAATAGGATTTTCATTTTTTTTTTGAGCTTCACTAAATATATCAATAATCGTCTCTGTAAAATTTCAGGGTCAGTTATCGACCTAATTACAGAGAAAAAAAACATTAAAATTGCGTATTTTTGTGAAGAAATTGTGAGACGACATACAAAAACCCAATTTCCGGTCGCTACATAAGTGTATATAACAGTGGGAGTCAGTCAGATTCTTAAAAATAATCATATTTACATATTGACACAAACATCAACACTTGTAACAATCCAATGCCCTCAGAAAAACATACGCTTGTTGTCCTAATTTTTATGTAATATCAAGTTTAATTTGAACTTCCGGTATTGGATTTATTACCACTTGCTACGACAAAGAGGGGTGACAGCAAGGCAACAACTGATGTAGTCCTAACCTTATCTCACTCATTCGAATTTCCACACATATTTCATTTTTAACCGACCTATTCCGTCGACACAAATTTTCCACACTTTTTGCCAGTCGTGTAACCCAAATACAATGCTTCATATTTCCCGCACCTTACGTTGTTTTGACAGATCGACGTTGAAAAGCATGGAGGTTAAACTCGTCTGGTTGAGTAAAAAGAGTCGGGGATAAAACCAATGCTGCCAGATATCAAACCTAGGAATCCTGCGCCAATCGTTATTAAATGTGAACATTCAATAAACAGTTTACACATGGAATATTTTAGTTATTGCAAATTATTTTTTCTGCATATGTTAAAAATAGAAATTGTACAAGTCACAGGTATGAGCAGTGTGAAGCGATAGGATTACCTTGAATGCGTATAGTTACGAGTATGACAAGATAATACGACAAGTATGATAAGATAATACGACAAGTAAATACCTCATGCAAGGGGGGCGTACACAAATTACGTAACGCAAAATTCCCCATTTTTGACCCCCCCCCCCTCTCCCCACGTAACGGGACCGTAATGCTTGGCTAGACCCTCCCCCCTTATCCCGTTACGTAACGGGCGCTTTGTCGTCAATAATTGCGATTTTTTTTCATAGACATAACTAATTATGAAAGGATGGGGTTTATACGCATTTTATGAAATATATAGTTTGATACCAATTTTTATGACAAAATCTTAAAAATTAACCGAGGTATATGGCTTGATTTGACGACGAAAAAAAAAAAATTCTCTTCATTGTCCCATCGATATCTTTATGAAAGGATATATGTAAATGAAAAGTCAACAATTTATCGATATTTATACAAATGTAGCTATCGTTATGCGTACCCTTTTCTTTATTTTGTTTTTTTTTCCAAAATGCCGACAGTTCGAACAGTTTTTTTCTATTCTCAAGGCCCTTTTTCTGTATTCCAGCAGTCTTTAAAAATAGTAATTATGAAATATTAAAATCGCGGATACGTACACTGCGATGACAAAAATGTTTTCAAAACAATTGAAAATCGGTTGATAAGTTTTTAAGTATTCGCTCGGACAAGGTCAAAAAAACTAATTTCGATAAAAACGCCTTCGAAGTTTTCGTTCCGTGTTTCTTGATATAAAGTAACGATTTTTTTCTAGAATAGTGAGACTTACATTGAAGTATCTAGTCACGCGCGACATGGCGGTTCTTCATCTTCATGATAGTTCACAAAACAGAGCCTGTACTTTATTGTAAATAATGCCACACCTATAGGGATTGAGGGCACTAACCAGTCGCACTACCTGTTCTCACTAAAGTGAATATAACTCAATTTTCGGACTTGTGAATAAAAATGTTGCCAAGATATTTTTCAATACGTGTACTTTCAAGAATTATAAAAATAAAACAATTTCCTTCAAATTTTGTTTGGGGGATATGGGAAAACTGCTGTGCAAGTTGTTGCACAGTGATTTTTCCCCTTAACTGTCATTGCGTATAGAAAGCTGTGAGCTGTCCACGGTAAAATTGCACTCGAGGTTTAAATTGAAGACTTGAACATGCAGAATTTTTGCTATTTCTGGCAGTTTCAAAATCGTGACGTAACGCAAACCTTGACCCCCCCCCCCTTCCCTACGTACGTAGACCGTAACGCCTGGCCCTCAATTTCGTTACGTAATTTGCGTACGACCCCAATGATTTCTAACATATATGAGCTTGCACGGAATTGAAGGACACAAAAGTCATATTCTTTGTTAGTACGAATAACATAGAATATGGACTGCCAACTAAATAACGGATAATAAAGAAACATTATTATTCGAAACGATATTGGGAGAGTGATACAAAAAAACATCGGAAGTGATAAAAAAAAAACAACGGAGATAGAAAATAGATTTTCTATCTGCGACATTCGGGCGTGTGGGTGTGCGTGCGCACTGGCGAGAGCGTGTGTGCGTGCCGTTGAATATTAGCAATATTACATAAACACATACATGTTGCTCGTTTTGTTTATACAAGACTTAACGTTTTAAAGTCCACTTGCAAATGACCATTCGAAATTCCGAGTTTATTATTAAAAATAATATTAACTTTACGAATACGAATTTTACTTTATTATTATAAATAATAAAGTAAAATTCGAGTTTATTCTTCTCACAGCAATCCTGTTAACTGACAGCCTGTACAGTCATAGTTATATTATAGCGCATTTCAGATAGTTTTCAAACAAATATTGCTCGCTAGATACTTTACGAAGCTACAAATAAAATATAGAAATACTCGATAACCCTGCAATGAAAATAGTTTTTGGTGATATATCTATAATGCTATGGCATTCCTTCAGGAAACATTCTGTCGATTTACAAAAACTTGTTATCCCAAACATTTTCTTCAAATCCTACGTGCCGCACATCATAAGAAAATTATTTTTGGGCCAAAAATATTCTCATATTTATACTTTGGACTCTACTGTCCATTGGTCCATGTTCCAAATGATGCCTTCTTGACTTGAAAATAACTACTCTCTAAACGTAACTAATTAATCCATACTTTGAATACTTGCACACATTACTTTCTGAAATATGAAATAAAAATATATGTCTTATAAACGATTGTGTGCCAAGGTGCTTGGACATTGAAAACAATCTGTAGCCGAGGGAAATAGTGGTGGGAAGAGTATTTTTTTGGAGCAGTTTTTTCCGTATCCATTATCATTGATAAAACGACTATGGAGAATTTGTAGTTGATAGATCTAAACGTACCGTCTGTGACAAAAATCATGTGTGACCGAAGAAGCTTAATTCTATCATCATTATCAAAAAATTTGGAACATAGAAATTATATTGGTTTTCCGAAATCAGCAATTAAAATAATTTTTTTTTGTTTTTCGACATTCCTAATTTTAGTAGTTATTATGAAATATATAACAAAAAATGTCAAGTATTTCTATTTCAGCGCTACGCATATTTATGCTCATAACAAGCGTATACGCTCATGCTTAATAAAAATAAATGAACTTGGCGATGGGGTAAGTCCAGAGTATAGTTGACTGTAGTGAATATTAGACTTGGTCTCCAAAAGTACCTTTTTTACGGTGTCAGCTATATAGCTACCTTTTTAAAATACATTTTACAATCTGTATCGGTATACCAGTGATAATTAGCGATCGACAGAATCGGGAAATGATGTTTTTTTTTGCATTTTTTAGTCGTAGTTGTGGACATGGTTTGATATACTTGTTTCTCTTTTTTCTCAATCCTATATTTTTGTCTGTGCTATATATATATATATATACATACATACATACATACATACATACATATATATATATATATATATATATATATATGGAATGAAGCATCATGATCGTATGTTCAACGATTCAATGTTCACAATGGCAATACAACATAATCCTACATAGACGACGTTTTCACATCGGGTTCGCGATTTCATATTTTCATGTACCCGGAAGTTGCTCCTAATTATCAAAGAACTGTATAATTTATAGCCGACAAGTATAAGGACATTGCCTGCGTGGTTCTTTAATTTCCGTTGACGAAAGGAATTAGCCAAAAGAAAATTTCAATACAAAGTGCAAATAAAAGTACTTCGATATTTTTGTACGTCTTTTGCGAAAACAGTGAATCATTTTCACATTAAATCGGTACCTCGATTATTTGAGTAATTTATGCCTTTTTATATTTACAGATTAATTTCGTTCAAATGAATTTGGAACGAATGCTATTTCCGTACAATTCTTTTAAATCCAAGATATTGACATGAAAAATTGAAAAATCGAGCTTAAACTACCGTTTGCCATAATAATAGTCTGTTTTCGGTGAATATGAAAGAATGGCCGACTTGACGTAGAGTACCTTGTGTTTGAAATAATATATTTATATATATATATATTCTCTGTGTAAGAAATTAGAGGATAGATCGCGGGAACCCATATTTTGAAGTAAAACATCGATCAGAGGGGTATGAGGTGCGCATGCTTGTGAAATGTTTCTTTTGTTTTTTCTCTCGCAAGTTTGATGGAAAAAAAAGAAACAGTAAACCGGGAATGCATGTGTGATTAATTGATTTCCAGATGGAGTAGAAGACACAGACATGGATTGCCAGGTGGAACATCGCGTGATGTGATTGACTATCGAACGGGATACATAAAATCACATCTGCGATCACCCTCGGGAAGAGTTCGGTGACTAACTCGGTCGTCACGAGGACTACAATATTATTTGTCACCAAAGATTCTGATTAATTCGACCACAATTAACGGAGACACCGTAATTCGTGTTGCTCAGTGTTCATCAACGAAAAGTATGTTGAAAATTATACAATTTTTCGAATATACAAAGATTGCCAGAAATTTAGTCGTCTAGAACGACAGTATAGTAATGAAGAACAGGGTTCCCGCCAGTTTTGGCCATCTAGGTATAGCGGACCATGGCGTATGAGGCAAAAAGATGGATGAAATGTTGAAATTGCTCTGTTTTGAATTGTATACAGGTGTCTCTAAAAATTTTAAATAAGATATCAAAAAGGGCAATATATTAGAAGATCGTGTAATCATCCATGATCACTCTCGGAAACATTGTATTATATATTACGCAATATCATGACGATAGTAGCAGATTGTAGATAGTCAGCCCTCTCGATAAGTTGTCGAAAAATAGTGCAACGAATGTTACGGTTGTACGACGATTCAATCTTGTTAACTTGGCAATAACGTGGACCTATGTAGCGACCTAATTACAGTCTCGCTAATCAAATACACCACGAAGTTTCTTAGAAAAAATAGCAAAGATACCGCTTCGGAAGGTCTCTTTGCATCATCCATATATCTCATTATTTCACTGTAATGTGATATTCGTACCTTTCTCGAAAGACTTACATTTCGTATTGTACATTCTATGGATGATAACGATTGACGCATGATTCGATGCAATTCAATATTTTTGCCAGGTCAAATGTTTGTACTTTTTACCCCCTAAACGTAGATAGCATCGACAAATTGACAGAAGCTATTGTAGGTACTCGTATGTATGTATTATTATTGTATCACGCCGAAAACTGAGTCACGGGAGGGCTTTTAAATTGCCCTCTATCGTGAATCATTTTCACAACTCAACAAACATCTGTTATCCCATTAATGTCACTCATGACAACTGTCGCATAACACATGGATTTTAAACACAAGCGTACACCTTTCGATTGACTTCGTGGCAAGTGAATGTCAATTATTATCGGCGAGAAGACAAAAACAAATGATACGACGAAAAGGAGTTTTATTGTAATTGAAAGATATGTGTTTATATGTGTTGAAGACAGAGGCAAACACCAGACATTTGTTATAGAAATTGTGGGTTCACAATTCAATAATTATATAAAGATGATAATAATAAAGCAAATGTGATGTGTCGGTAGTCAAGAAACTGTTTATTGTAAAGATGGAGAAACGAAATCGCCGCCTTCTTTATTTCATCTGCTTTGCCACCTTACGAACAGGATGAAACGGATGATTCATATGCGACAGATCCGGTGGATTTTTTGCCAAACGTTTGTACTCCTGCAGTCCACGTTCCGCTATTTCCCACAAATCAGGATAGTCGACCTTGAAAGCTTCGTACCATTGTTTTACGAGAGGCCAAGCCTCCAGAGAAAAATCAATTGCCTCGAGACACATGGTTGCAGTGATTAATTGAAAGTCAGCCAGGGTTATATTGTCTGAAAAAAATATATCACGATATGTACAGGGTGTCTCAAATAAAATACCACAAGCTCATATGTCAATAAGTCCGGATTACAAATAAAAAATGTTCCAAAAGGAAGAGACGAAGGGAATGTCGATTTGAACTAGACTGTAAACGGCAAGGTCATCCGAAGGTCAATTTTGAAATTCTGAATGATAACCTCTATTTTTCGTCGTATAGTCTTACAGCTTACCTCGAGAGCTTCCATGGAGTTCTTTTTTCAGGTATGAGACTTGTGAGTTACAATACCTTAATAATTTATGTGAGCCCAATAATGAGTTAGAAGTAACTGAAAAGGGGAACTTATCCAACCGACAAAGTTCTCGGAAAGCTTACGAAGTTCTAATTAAAAAAAAATTAAGTCCCGGCTTTTTTCCTCTTGAAACGAAATACCATATCCGACACAGCCCGTATCCGTTGAAGCTATTGAATAAATAAGCAAGAGAAACCGGTTCTCCGATCCGGACGATATACACAAATAGAGTTATGCAGACAAGAAAACCGTCGATGATAATAATCATTTGACTTACTCGAAGCAGCGTAGCGGGTATTTTCACGCTTGAAGTAAGTTTCGAATACATCCAACGACATTTTAACTTTCTTCAAACCCAACGCGGTTCTTTCGTAATTCCAAAAAAGTGGCGCTACCTGAAAATGCACGTGCACATCGAATCACGTGAGATATCTGAAGATTGTGGGTAAAAGAAAGAACAAAAAATCGAGAAGTCTATAAGTACTAACCGTGTACGCGAGAATGTTTCGATAATACATCGCCGAATAGAAGCAAAGACGATGATTGACCAATGCCCGAGCTTTGGGATCTTTGGGATAAAGTTTACCAGTCACGTCGTATTTGTCGCCCAGATATTGCAGAATGGCATTGCTGTGGAGTTTTTATTCATTTTACTTTCCTTTCGTTCCTTCACATGCGTTACGGATTTGCTGAATTTTGTCAACTTTTCAAAATTATGTATTTTTACCTCTCTCCCATAACGAGATCACCATCCACCAAGACTGGGATTTCTTTCTGTGGGTTAAGCTACAAAACATATGCGTTATAAGTATATATAGGTACAGGAATTGTAATAATCTTTAAAAACGTGATTCCATTCCTTCAGTTTGTTTTGGGTTAGGCAACTTTGAACATTTAACAAAAATCGATAGTTACTCGAGGCAACTGGAATTAAAGAGGAAGGTCCAACATATGGTGCAGGAATCGCAGATTGGAGGTAAACTTATGGTTACAACTATGGAACTACAATTGCTGGTGAAACTTTAAACACGTTTTTCTGGAAACTAGGTTTTTCAAGACATCTAATGAACGGATTGACTTGGAATATGGTACACTTATTCAGCGTAATAGTATCTTAGTTTGACCAACGTTTTTATTTTAAATATTTTTTTCATTAGTTATTAACAATAATGATGTCATTGTTCCTCGAAAAGTCGAAAGAAAATCTATTTTTCTTAACCATTAAAAACGATCATTTAAAGCCCCTCACGTTCGAAGCCCCTTAACAAGATTGTTTACAACTTCTTTAACCCTAGAACTATAAACCAGGGTAGATATCTACCCCAGGTTTATTCGTGCAAAATTACTTTTTGGCCGGTTTTTTGGAACTTTCAGATATTTAAATCGATTTTTCACCGACTAAACTTTAATGAAATTGAATTTGCTTTCACCATTCCCTTCTGCATGAATAAAAAAATCAAGAGAATCGTGCACTTACGAGTCTCATTACTGCTTTCAGAACGATTTTACGAACAAGAAACGCGTGGGGTAAATATTTACCCCGGTTTGTAGTTTAAAGGTAAAAAGAAATGGGTTTGTAGTTCCAAGGCTATTTTTTCATATCTTTTTATGAAATTGGGTACACAACTTTGTTACTGTACATGCAAATAAACGTGCAAACGATTTTCCAATCTTACGCTGATATCTTCAAACAAATTTCTTCTTCAAATAACCGTGATTTTCGGCTCGTCACAGTAGCCTAAGCCGTCAATTTACGAAGACACACACTCATGCATGCACACACGTGTATATTCTAAAATGTCCTTAATTACCATTTTGAATGTGGAGAGCTACGGTCTAATTTGGTTGTGACGACTAATATAGTTCTTGAATGATTTCTTGAAGACATCTACTGCTCACATATTCATTTCGGACAATTACTGGGTGTATCTAATTGTAAGAACAATAGTAACTCACGTCCACGTTGTAAAGTTTGTATTGCGCATAAACTATTTTTTAAGGGGTGAGATGCAGTCAGAATTTTCAAAAAATCGATTTTTTACATTTTCTTGAAGTATGATGTTTCGAAAATATTTCCTGAAAATTTCAAGTCAATCCAATGAATAGTTTCCGGGATATCCCACAATTAGTGAAGGGGCGTCGGGTCCCCATGGCAGGTAGCAGACGGCAGTTGCAAGCAACCGGTTTCGCCCCCCCCCCCCCCCCCCCCCCATTATATTCACCACCCCCAATTATATTCAAATTGATATTTTGGAAGCTTCCACATCGGCAGAAGCCCTATTGTATGGGCCAGGAATTGATGATTCGATGTAAGTAATTTTTTAATTAGTATTTCTATACATAAAGCAAGTGTAAAATTGGAAAACTCTTTCAGAAATTTTCAAAAATTTATTACTCAAATACTATGAACATTGGCAAAATTTTATAGAAAATACTTTCGTTTTAAAATTGCCCAAAATGTTGAACAAATAATAATTCATTCCGATAAACTTTAATTTTTTTTTATCGTTTTAACAATTGGCTATGAACAATTGAATGTTCGACTTTTCGGAAAAAATTGTGATATTCGGATTCAGCGGATTAAAGTACATAAAAAAAAGTTTAGCTTCATCCATCGAGCTCAACATTTTACGAACATATAGTACCGTATCCACATCGAAAAACTTTAAACGCGTTTTTCTCGAAACTATGTTTTTCCAGTCGGTGACCACTATAATTAAAAAACCACTTGATGGATTTTGATGAAATTTGGTGTGCTTATTGATAGCATTGAAAACTAGTCCTTAATCGAAGGATTTTCATTTTTGTTGAAAATGTCTTTTTTTTAACAATGAACGAGCGATTTTTTTGTCGAAAATAAAAAGTTATCGGTCGGAAGCCGCCATTTTGTTAATTTTTGAAGAAACAAAAAGCTTCGATTAAGAACTAGATTTATTATTGAACTAATTATTTTTTTTATTTCAGATGATCCAGTAAGATTTTATGATGGTCTTTTGTGCAAGAGATTTCTTTTGTGCGTTGTCTTACGATTTGGACGTGTACAAATAGATATAAAATCGTTAAAGAGTAGTGGTGTGCAAGTTGCGTGGACCAGGCCGCGGCGGACTATGGATAAGGAAATTTTTCTGATGACTATGGAGAATGCAGCATCTGTACTTTTTGAATTTTGGCGAGCTGTACCTCAACCATAGCGCGGCAAGAAAATGCAGCCTACTCTTTTCTTCCTCGTGAAATTCTTGCGGCACGGTTGTTTTTTTTCAATATCTAGATGAAAATGTTTTATTTCATTTTTCACACCCCAGATGTTTACTGTTTTTGACAAATAAAAAATCTCCTATTGGATGACCGCAAAAATGTGTACAGAAGAACGTATTAACGTATTTACATATTTAGAAAAATAATTGCAGTAATGATGGTGAGTATTTGTAACGTTAATAATAGCGCTATTGTTACGCTATGGTCTCATCGAAGAATCCACCCTCGGTTTTAATAAGGGGGCGTCCATTAATTACGTGAGGCGTTTAGGGGGAGGAGGGGGTCGAGCGAAATCTCACCCAATCTCACGTGGGGGAGAGGGGGGCTTCGGCAAATATCACGTAATTTTAGTAATTTTAGTAATTTTAGTAATCACATAATTTTTATCACGTAGGGAGAGTCTTCCTACTACTTTACATGGTGGAGTAAATGGTACTACAACCGCAGTTACTTCTACTACAATTTATTTTCTAACGTATGCATTTTGAAAAATCTCCCGTGAGATTAGGGGCGGGGGGAGGGCGTCGAGCAAAATCTCACGACATCTCACGATGTGCTGATTTCAGAGGCAAGCACGCTAACCACTAGACCAGCACATCGGTTCCCGATTTACCTTATAATTATTTTTTATTTTCATTCAGACAATGGCTCTATCATACTTTTCAAATTAATCAAATGTACAACAAGAAAAAAGGGAGATAACTTTTTTTCCTAGCGAAGCCGGTTTGCTAGAAATGTTATGAACAACAGTGTTGAACAGTCCTAGACCATATGATACTTGAAATGTTAGTTTATTTACATAATTAAAAAAGTTATATAAAAATATTAACTTGATCGCACATCTATTACCCGTTGCAAGAAAAATATATTTAGTCAGATAGATTTTGGCCGTCGTAATGGTAACGAAAAAAAAATATCTCGGTTTTACTGCTGATATCTATCGCGCTATATTCGATGGTTTAAAACGAATCCAGTCGAATATCCATCGGCAGTGGATATAACTAACCCCGGCGGTTGATGCGATGCTTTTAGCATTTGAAATAATATATACTGTCGAAAAAATAATATATGCAAGCGATAGGAACGGAAAATGTTATGCCTTCCCGACGTTTTTTCCTTAACCATGCACGTCACGTCGTTGCACAGTATTTCCAGCTTAGTTGTGTGGTACATGCGTTGTACTGTTATATAATGGTGATATCAATTTTATGTTATAATAGTAATATGATTTTTTTATGCGAATAAAATATTATTCCTAAATAATATTTTATTGGCATAAAAAAAATCATATTACTATTATAGTAATATGATTTTTTTATGCGAATAAAATATTATTCCTAAATAATATTTTATTGGCATAAAAAAAATCATATTACTATTATAACATAAAATTGTTATCACCATTATATAACAGTACAACGCATGTACCACACAACTATCCTGGAAATACTGTGCAACGACGTGACGTGCATGGTTAAGGAAAAAACGTCGGGAAGGCATAACATTTTCCGTTGCTATCGCTTGCATATATTATTTTTTCGACGGTATATATTATTTCAAATGCTAAAAGCATCACATCAACCGCCGGGGTTAGTTATATCCACTGCCGATGGATATTCGACTGGATTCGTTTCAAACCATCGAATATAGCGCGATAGATATCAGCAGTAAAACCGAGATATTTTTTTTTCGTTATCAATACGACGGCCAAAATCTATCTGACTAAATATACACTAGGCAAAAGAATTAAAGGATATTGAAAAAGTCCGCCAATTTTAGGGTCATTTTCAAATAGCTGTAACTCCTCGAAAAATGGTCGTACAGTAAAATAAAAAAAGCAAATTGAAGGTATGAATCTCTAGTTTTGAGATCTTGAGCTCAACAATTTTTCGCATCAGCCAATTTTTAGTAGCCATAAAAAAACCAAAGTAAAAAAAAATTGCAAAATGTTTGCTCATCTTTCACAATCTGCACGGACTTCAATAATTTTTTTTGAATGATCGGATTAGAAGGATCCTCTAGCTAGATTCTTCCCCGTTCATTTGAGTGGTAGGAGAGCTCTGTACGATTTTTTCTCGCTGAGTTATTGATGTTCAAAGCAAAAATGACACTTTTGACTTTGATGACTGATTACTCGGAGACTAATGGTCACACAGAAAAAAACCAGAGGGTTTTGGAAACTTTGAAGTATTCTCTATAAGATACTTTTATAATTTTTGTATCAAGATTTTTTTTATGCGGGCAAATGGATTTTAAAGAACGTGAAAAATGGCATATTTACGAATATTCTTTTAACTAAGGATTACTTTGCCAATATCGAATAGATAAAAAAAAAATCGGTTTTTTAATGACCTCAAAGTATCCTAAAAAGCCCTCAAAAGTTTAAACCCTTCGATTTATTTTCATTGTGTTCCGAATGATCGAAATTGTGGTTTTTGCCAAAAATCGATTAAAGGCTAAATTTCCCGCTGCTAAAAAATGTTGATTGTTGAACAACGGGAACAATTTTTTGTTTAATGAAACGAAAAAAAGAAAATTAATTGAAAAAAGTTTTCTTTCGACAAAAAAATTAATTTAAAAATCGTTACATTTTTTTTTATAGCGCTGAACGTTTTTCATGATACGACGAGCAATTGGAGTTGTTGGAATTCACAGTTCTTTGAATGTGTGCATGTGGAACACACGCACAAAGAAGCGTAAATCCAAACGAGCAACCTCTACGTGGTACGCTTTAGGTTACGCTAATGCTTACAATCGCTCGTCGTATCATGAAAAATGTTCAGGGCTATAAAAAAAAATCTAACAATTTAAAAAAATTAATTTTATATTGTCAAAAAAAATTTTGTTTTAATTAATATTTCTTTTTCTTTAAACAAAAATTTGTTCCCATTGTTGAACAATGAACATTTTTTAGCACCGGAAATTCGGATCAGTGCCAAAAAAATTGTGATTCTCAAAAGACGAATAAAAGGTGGTAGATTTAGTCTTTAATCGATTTTTGGCAAAAACCACAATTTCGATCATTCGGAACACAATAAAAAAAGTCGCAGGGGTTTAAACTTTTGAGGGCTTTTTTAGGATACTTTGAGGTCATAAATAACCGATTTTTTAAAAATCTATTCGATATTGGCAAAATTATCCTTAGTTAAAAGAATATTCGTAAATATGCCATTTTTCACGTTTTTTAAAATCCATTTTCCCGCGTAAAAAAAAATCTTGATAAAAAATGATAAAAGCATCTTATAAAGAATACTTCAATGTTTCCAAAACCATCTGGTTTTTTTCTGTGCGACCATTAGTCTCCGAGTAATCAGTCATCAAAGTCAAAAGTGTCATTTTTGCTTTGAACATCGATAACTCAGCGAAAAAAAATTGTACAAAGCTCTCCCACCGCTCAAATTAATCCAGCTAGACGATCCTTTCAATCCGATCATTCAAAAAAATGTATTAAAGTTCGTGCAGACTGTGAAAGATAAGCAAACATTTTGAAATTTTTTATTACTTTGTTTTTTTTATGGCTACTAAAAATTGGCTGATGCGAAAAATTGTTGAGCTCAAGATCTCAAAACTAGAGATTCACACCTTCAATTTGCTTTTTTTTATTTCGCTGTACGGCCATTTTTCGACGAGTTACAGCTATTTGAAGATGACCCTAAAATTGGCGGACTTTTTCAATATCCTTTAATTCTTTTGCCTAGTGTATTTCATGCAATGGGTAATAGTTGTGCGATCAAGTTAATATTTTTGTATAACTTTTTGAATTATGTAAATAAACGAACATTTCAAGTATCGTATGGTCTAGGAGTACATCACTGATCTGATCCCTACTTCGCAAAATCATGAATTTGATGTCCACTTGCATAATAAAATTGAGGGTAACAAAGGGTTATCCGAGGAAATTGTGGATAATATTACTTCTTCCTAGCCCAATCGTGCAAAATACACTTCTGCAAAATTCATTTTCTAGAACGATCAAATCGCGACGATATACCGAGTGTCCCATTTTATTCTTACATCTGATTTTTCTCGAAAAATCCTGTTCCGATGAAGTATTGAGTATACTAAAACTTTTAGGGTACGAAAAGGCACGTTAAATTTTTTTTTATAAAAAAATTCGAAAAGGCGACGCTAAGATGGCCGACATGTTTGTTAAAAATTGGAACGTGACTTTTTTCATCAAAAAAATTGTCAGACCAAAACCAACAACTTTTGTAGGAATTTTTTTGATAACGTCGTTCATAATTTTTAGGTTAGAATGCGAATTTTTTCTCTCTTAGCGGTATCCAGAATGTACCACGAGGAGGTAAAGTCTTTAACATCCCTCGTGTAAGTGTGCGCGTACGTGCGGGTGTGAGTTTGTTTGTATTTGTTTGGGTTTATTTGGGTTTGGTCGATAACCCCAACAAACTCAGAAAAGGATTAGGTGCCTGCGACTCTTCACTTCCGTTATCAAATAAACCCAAACAAACTCGCACGTGCACTTGGTTTTGTTCGGATTATCGAACAAACCAAAATAAACCCAAACAAATGCAAACAAACACAATACAAATTAAAATAGTAGAAAATGGTGTTCCAACCTAAAGATTCTGAATTTCATAAAAGAATCCTCCAAAAGTTGTTAGTATTGGCCTGACAAATTTTTTTATTAAAAAAGTCATGCCCCCATTAAACAAAGCCAATTTTAAAAAAACATGTCAGCCATCTTAACGTTGCTATTTTAAATTTTGGAACAAGAAAAAAAATTATTTCGTGAATCCTCCTGTTGAATCCTCAAAGTTTCACTGCCCTCAATACATGATCAGAGCAGTATTTTTCGAGATAAATCAGGTGTAAGATTCAAATGGGACAACCAGTATATACGATAGAGAATGTCTGATCAACTCGTATTCCTAGGATCGAGATATGGGGAAATGCAATATCTTTCAACCTGAGAGTTGAGCAGTGGAGGCGACACGATCCTTCGCTAAGCTTTTTTCTTAACCATGCACGCCTTGTCGTTGCACAGCATTTCCAGTGTCCTTGTGTGGTCCGTACGTTGCATGTTATATAATGGTGATATCTATTTTATGTTATAATAGTAATATGATTTTTTAACGAAAACAAATTTCGGACAAACATTATTCCTAAGGTTCAACAATTTTCGGTACAACATTTCTAGTAAACTGGCTTGGCTAGGGTATTTTTTAATCAGTTGCCTTTTTTTTAGTTTTAAAAAGTTTCTATAACTCGGCGGATTTATTGTGTATCACTAAACTGTTATTAAATACGTATCCAAAATGTCTATAGAATAATAATAACAAAAAATGTTTTAAAACGATTTTTTCACATTTCTAGCTAACAATACTGCCTTAACAGCGTAGTTTACATTGAAAGGTATCGAAGTTTTTGGTACTCGAATTCTTGCACTGAAATATGGAGAAAACAATTTCATTGTAAAGTCACATATTATAAACTTAAGCTTTTAAGCCATAATTCTTCTTTAAATATTCCGTAAGGCGGCTTGATTTTTTTCGAAAGTAATAGTCAGCGTTTGTACTTTATTAAAAAAGCTCGGGTTCCTTCTAAAGCCATCGAATATATGCGAAAAATGCCATAGTTCAATTGTCCTGTGTAGCCGTACTTAACTTCATCTTGAGTTCTACAACAAATGTTTGATTCTGATTGCAATTTGTTACTGATTCTTCTTACTTTCGCATAATCATCGGTCAAGTGCTCTCCCTTATTATAGTCGACATTGACGAGTTCGTAATCGAGCTTGAGAACTTTGAGGACCTGCTGACAAGCGATAGAAGGCGGTCCATCGAATACCGAATACAACTTCATACTTTCCTACGATCGAAGAAATAACACTTTACGAATTGCTATTGTCGAATTTATCTCACACGCGGTGCAGTTAAACGAAGTGTCTTGAGAGAACTGCGGGTGTTCTGGCCGGTTCAGAATATAATATCATTTTGCCACCGGCAACGTAATATAGAGGCGTTTACTTTCACTTCTGTATTTTCGTCGACCAAGGTAACTCCGGTAGCAAAGTGGATACATGATATTCGCTTCTCCCACCTCGACGATTATCCGTGATATTACTATCCCTCTCTATTCACGATTAATCAACGAGACCACAAAGATCGATTGCAAAACAAGAGAATACATTTTAATCCTACGTATTGAACGACTCTCATTCAAAAAATGTTAATTCGAATTTATAATCATTTGCGCTATCTTAGTTTGTATGTACGTCTTAACGGGTTATGCCTAGTCGTAACAATAAAAAACAGTTCATTGTTGGGATTTTTAAAGATAATCGTGATAATAAATTTCTACAAAAATTAGGTATTTGAAAAAGTATCATCTGAAGAACACTTGTTTGTGTACAAATAATGTTTGTACATAAAAACTTTACTTCACTTTTTTGTGTACGAATATTTCATTATAATCGATTTACAGCCGATCTTCATCAAGCACCCCTCGAACACGTATTTTGCGGTGAGCAATGCCCTTCTGAACCAGTTTATCTAAAAACTCAACAAATCAAACAAAATGGTGCGTGTTCGAAGTGAGCCTTGATTTTTTGCGAAAAATGGGCATTCATCGTCTATCAAATCGAAAGTAAACATCGGAAAAAAATCCTTCGATCAAATACTATATTTTTACATCTATAAAAAGCTCGAAAAAATTCAGAAATATCGAAGTAGTATTTTTTTAGATATTTAGCTTGCCCGCTTTGAAAACGTTCTTTCGAGAGAAAAAAAAGCGTTTACAGTTTCGAACGACGCTCCGAGTGTTCTGACGGGTGTCAACATAACAGCCTATAAATCTGTCAAATTTGATTCGATCACCTTGATTTTTTTGTCAATATATATTGGGTTTGAAAAAAGTGATATTCCGACTTTTACGACTCGGCACAACCCCTCGATGATTGGCATTTTGTCTCGCAATTCTTCTATCTTTAAATACCCTTGGTTATTTCATCGAAAAATAATGGAATAATCAACGTACCAGATCACAGAGTTTATTGGTAAATAAAGTGTTTGTAAACAATGAATCGTGAACACTTAAAAAAAGTAACGAATGCCTTGTAATGTATTTAATAGACGTCGAGGGCAAAGTGGCATAATTGCCAATACAACACACCGGGTTTTCCATTGTTATTACTGCGTCATTCGATCAAATCGATAATATATATTTAACATACAATCTTTAAAAGATAACCGAAAGCTGAACATTTTTCTTTTATCGTACCATGCTGTAATAATAGTTTTACCAGAAACACAAAATAAATGTCTTTAATTTTTTTTTATCTTCTCATTTCCGTTCAATGCGACGATTCTCGCAACGAAATTCGAAACATTGACACACTCATACACGTACGAAGCAGCACTTTTTCATCTCAATCACAAGTACACCATATAGAAACGGTGCGTTTCATTTCGCCGCATTGAATTTTCAATATTGACGCAAAGTCTGTTTTTTGTTTTTTTCTTCTTGTTTACAAAATATTCTCTACCCGCTCAAAATTTGCTCATACATGTGAACAAGTTTGTTATTATCACACGACATCTTATTCCCACTGTCGCCTCGTATCTAAAAAAAATCATAAGTTCGGAGGAAGAGCAGCTTTTTTCTGAATAACCGAAGTGAAATAACGATATGTTCGCAAGCTAGTTATCTCGGAGACCAGACTCTCGATATTCCGAGGTAAAGATAAAGCAAATGAATGTTGATATTGCAACTTTACCGGTGAACTCGATAAAAGACGACAAATAAAAGATATTTTGTGAAGATTCAACTTTTTGGACGTAACTTTCGTGACGGTATACCTCAAACGCAAGCCATACGTCGAAACTTAAAGGCAAAAGCGTAAAACATACAAGTATAGCTCAAAAGTAATTGTATAATTTCGGCGGTTGACCATTCGTTGGGAACACACGACGATGAGGAGGGGGCGCGGCGTTAGGGGAAGGTGCGAGCGTCAGTTAGCCGGAGATATAACAATATGCAATTTGAGCATGTCTCTGTTGGGCCCGACTAGAAAAGGCGACACAGCCGAATCGGGATTGATAGAGCACTGCTGAGGATTGAGCTCTTCGAACGGTAGCAGATCGTCCAAGTTGAGCACCTTGTTCTTCTTACTGAAGCGATGTATTATCTCGGTAACTCGAGTGATATGCTCCACCCCATCTTGCAGTCCGTATATCAAAACGCCGATTTTAACTCTCATGTCGTGATCGCTATCGATCGGCGGCTCTTTGCAGGTCAACGAAAGTCTGACGGAACGTTTTACGTGCTCTGGCATTTCCACTGTTCCTTGCCATATTATCAGGTAAAATTTCTTGAACCATACGCCTTTGGGATAAATATCGACGACCCACTCGCAAGCTCGATCTCCGGCGTACTCGGCGAGAAACGAGTGACTCGAAAATACGAGAGTTCTCGTGTGATAAGAGGGTAAGCTGTGAAAATTCTCGATGGTCAGCAGAGAACTGCAAGTGTCGACGGTGTAGAGTCTCGGCTCGAAGAGAAGAGCACCGTCCTCCTCGTTTCGTACAACCTCGCTCACTCTCTCCTGCTGTCCCGAATGAAAGGACATACCAATAGCCATTCTCTCGACAAAAAATTCCTTGTACTTTTTCGTTAGTGGCGATAACAATAATTCGGCCAATTGACGTGGTGACATCATTGGAAATCGGACCGGCGACATTACCGCGACGACCAGCTGCTTCAGTGTGTTCTCCAATTCGATCGGTGGTAATTGACTTTTCAACCGATTCGTCTGATGATCCAACCACGATTCTAAACACTTGTAAAGCGTCATCTCGTCCTTAATCACCAAGCTACTCTGATGCAACATTGCGACCAGCACGTCCAGCTCGAAATTGCCGAAATCCGCGGTTTTCGCGACCAGCTCTATGTTCCACTTGATGAAATTTTGACAGGACTGCGTTATACCGTGATGACCGCAGTTGGATGTGTACTGAAGCCACGATACCAACGTACCGTGTATCGCTGCAACGGCTATGTGATCTCTCATGTATTCAAGGCACAAGGCTATTAAATCCTTCACGTTGTATTTGTCGGCTAATGAGAGTATCGGCAAAACTACATCGTAGCTTATTCGTATTCGACCGGTGTAGAAGTAGCGCAAAAATTCACTAAATATTGGCGCGCAGTGAGGCGTCTCCTGCAAAGTGACGCGGCTCTCTTGCGATTCGGTCCACTGTGGTGACATCAGCATTACCTGTTGTACAAGTTGAAACGTGCTTTGTCATATCCATAGGAATGTACCATTACTCCGAGGACGGGCTTGTGCGTTTTTTTTTCTTGAATATTTCAACATGCAAAGTTTGATTTTTTTTCAGAAATCAATCGATTAAGCGTTTCAAAACGTTGAGTCGCGTACCTGGAAAACGTCGCTCGAGGCACAGAGAATGAGACGATGTGCCGGATATTCTATTCCATCCACCACCAGACAAATGTCATTCATCAGCCTTTCCGCGTACAAAGTAGCTATTTTCAGTAGAATCTTGTGCGAGTTGTCCACCTGATGACATAAAATGCTCCATATTGTACACGACCACAATCGTCCGACACAATTCACTCTCTATGGATACAAATTTGTGATACTTGCTAGTTATGCATTTTTTACTTTTCACCAATGTTTCTTTTCAATATGGCTCTATGAAAATTTCAATGTCTATAGATTTGTATTCAATTAATTTGGAATCTCGTCCATTTGCGGATAGTAATTTCCGTTCGGGTATTTCAAAATTTGTAAAAATTCTTCGTAATTGCATATAAAGTATTACGTTGATTCGGCAATAAAAATTACTTTTTAAAGGGTTAGGCTAGTGTGAAAATGACAAACACACATTCGTCTTTTGAAGCAACTGAAATTGAAGAGGAAGGTCCAACGTGTGCTGCAGGAATTGCAGATTGAATGTAAACGTATGATTACAGTGATAAAACTGCTAGTTAAACTTTGAATACGTTTTTCTCGAAACTATGTTTTTCAAAACAGCATACATGATTTTTCGACATCTTATGAACAGATTGGCTTCAAATTTGGTACACTTATTCAGTGTAATAGTATTTTAAATATCTAACGTATTACTTCTTAACATTTTATTTCATTAGTGATCAACAATAACAATGTCATTATTTCTCAGAAAATCGAAAAAAAAAATTCAAACATTTTTCTTGCAGTTTCAAACACGATAACAAAAAAAGCTCGGTCAAGTCTTAGCCAAATTTATCTATTATGTGAACACTAATTTTTTTTCGTTCCAGTTGAACCAGGTGGCCAAAATCAACTCCACCGTTAAGCCTCTCACGTTAAAAGGGCCTTCACAAGATTGTTTATATCTTCTTCAATTATCATAATTTTTAAATGAAATTTGGCGCATACTGTGTTACTGTACATGCAAATAAATGTCTAAACGATTATTCAATCATCTTAATTATTTCTTCAAAATTAATTTTTTAATAGCCCTGATTTTTGGGCTGTTGCAGAGTAGTCTGACCCCTTAACGTAATGGAACAAAGAATGAAAAGAATTTTTTTTTATTTTCTCATTTTTCATCATAACCGTTTATCATTTGAATTCTCATACGATTGTTGCCGAAAAGTTCTTTTATTCCATTGGTTATTTCGATAAATTTGTAGATTTTTCACTTCACCTCCATAGTATCGGGCGTTAAGCTTCCCTCGCCAGAGCTCTGACTGCTCTCACTTTCCGGTGTTGGTTTGTTTTCTGCCATGTCTGCTAATGCTAAACCTATCATCCAACCGACAACACTACGTAACATCTGCGCATGACTCTCCGACGCAATAGTGTTCCGTGTGCCTGGGCACATCCATCTAGTACCAGCTGTAGAACTCCCGGAATTGTTTGAAGATCATCCTGAATGGTTTTTAATGATTATTAGTACCATCGTCCGTTCAATAGTATCCAGTCCATAGAGTACTGATTCCATATCATAGAGAATTCCCAAAGCATTTTTCCATCGTGAACTCAGCATATTCCTAGACATTTTTCGAGTATTTAGCTTTTTTTAAAGTATCCGTTGTTTTTTCAATGCACGTTTCTTTCAGTGTAAATCATAATTATCGAGGTGCATGCATTTTTTATGATACAATATTTTTGTTTTTTTTTTTTCATTAATAAAATGTCATTTGTGGGGAAAAACGTTTCTCTGTGGAACGTTCGACACACGAGTGTCAACAAAACGTTTGTTTGCAACAGAATTACTTTTCGTGGAACGTGTAATCAATAATTGAAAACGAAAAACTCACGTGAATCTTTGATATTACTGCGATATCAATAATTTACAGCGTAAGCAATGGTATGTATCCATAAATCGTAAGTTTGCTAAACATTATCTTTTCTCGGCGTAAAGTGAATGAACTCTCCCATGATATTGTACTTCGTAGATCGGACAGCACGAGTGATCTAGCCGTTTTTGTGGTCGAGTGATTTGTTTTGGTATATTTGACGCAAAGTCGAGGGCAGTAAAATTGTTTTGGAAATAATACGCCTAGGCACAACAAAAGAGAACTGTTTTTTTTGTTCTGGAGATAATAGAAGTAAGTGCGACCACATACAAAAATATGACAGATGAGCATTCTGAATCTTGGCAATTTTGCATGTTCGATGATTGCAAGTCGGGAAAGATGTACGACGATCCAAAACTTTCTTTGGATCTGTGTTTTCGATAGATAGGATATTCGAAGAAAGTGCTTTTATTAGTTACGCACGGAAAATTCCATTACAAATGCACATTATCATGTACGAACGTAATCATAGTTGGATTCGTTAATTAAAAAATCCACGCTTCATTGAGCCAACTTCACTCTGGTGAAGACCGCCATCTTTAATTTTCTAATAGAAATGACGGGTGATACTTGAACATCACACACCTTGAGCTTTAGATAAATAAAACCTCGATATAAAACATTTCATTGTGTTCATAATTTGTATCAACGAACATAAAGTCTCGTGCCGCGGTCCGAATTGCCCTTACCGCGTTCATAACACGGTCTTACACACAGCGAGCTTGCAACTCTAGTGGTGGAGGATAGTTCCCTTGCCCAAGCCGTCCGCTAGAGTCGCTGTAGTCGCGGGATGTTCTGTGCGACAGGGACAACAAGAGCCACGCATTCTTGTTATAACCTAACCGGAGAATCTAAATGTTCCGTAAGTTATTAAAAACCAGTGACATCCCGATGCAAATAGAAATACATAAACTCATAAACTGATGATTATAAATCGTAAAAATCCATCTAGTAATTAATTGGCGAATAGTTCATCAACCCTACCATTGGGATCCAAGTGAGTTTAATGGGGATAAATTAATTTTGTTTTTTCATGTGTTAAATATAATCTAGCTGAATGGGTTGATGCCTGGTTGAAAAGTTTGTTATTGCCCGTGCACCCGTTTCCTGTGTTTCCCGTGCACTGTTTTTTTTTTTATTTTTAATGCATATTAGGTGCAGAAAAAGAATGCAATTTTTTATAAATTGTGGATGGTGCGCATAATTGAGGTAAGTGCTCGCATGTATTTCTGTGTACACATATACATCGATTGCTATTTGCGCGAAAAATAAATATGAAGATAGCACCTTATATTTTCCACGCAAAAATAATTTCGAGTGGAGTAATCCTATAAAAACAATTGTTTCGAGTGGAGTAATCCTATAAAAACAATTATCTATCCCTTAAAATTCGAAATGATGGCGGAATGCGGTATATTTATTAATTGCTGCTGTGCAGGCAAAGAGTAATCGCAGACAAAACGTATAATGTTGCGGAATAACCAACATTTTATTGGGTTGCCAATGTAGACGATTCTTCGAACAATTTTTTTCAATTTTGTATTTTCCTGCAGCGCTTTTTGCCTCATGCGCAACCTAATATAATAAACAACCGCATATGAAAAAATATCCGAGCCATGTTCTTTGCATGGGAAAGTAAAGTTATAAGTCGCTAACATGTTTATTGCACTCGATTGACCACACTATGTGGTAACCATATACTTACTATCAAAACAACATCCCCCGATTCTGGCGACACCAAAGACAGCTTCAATGCGTGAGTCACCCCCACCATTGAAATTTAATCGAGTTGCAAGACGTGTATCCACGGAGGCTAGACTAGCCTCCATGCAGCTCAATAAACTTACCCGTCGACTATGAAAATGTCGACGTTTTTTTTTATGCCATTCGATTGTTAGTCGTTTGTGAGTGTTTGTTAGACAAAATCCAGCGTTTGTTAGACTTTATTTATTTAATTATACGAAAAATAAATTTCATGTCAAAATTAGCCGCGGGAAAATGGTTTTTCAATTATTTCGAACTTTTCTTCGTAACCAATTGTTTATTAGTCGTTTGTGAGTGATTGTTAGTCGATTTTTATCGTTTGTTAGAGCTTAATTTTTGTTTTATCGCTAAAAAAAACTCTTCAATCCCATAGCACGCTGCAAGCCACGTGAAGTTAGCAGCAATGCCACGACGGGTGAGCACGGCTTTGCCCATGTGCACGGCCTTACATACAGGTCTAGAAACTCCCAGGGTGGAGAGTGACTCAGATAATGAAGCAAACAGGCAGTTCCCGCTTCTGCTACCCGAAGCACTGCTAGGTAGAAGTTAGGCAATCAAACGCAAGTCCGAACAGCTGTGCAAAGGCGCAGATTTTTCCAAATAAATATAGTCTGTTCGGCTTAGCTACACTTTCTACAATTTCGATACATACAGTAATAGAAAATCCTCAGAAGGCGTAAGAAGTGTAGAGAAGTGTAGCCCAAACGAACAGACCCAATATTTTTAAGAGCGATATAAATGGAAAATGATTGAGTATTTTTTCACTCCTGGACCCCCGGGCAGAATGAGAATTATCATTTCAGTAGACTGTATTTCTCGTATGTTTGAACTTCTGTCTGTTTTTATTTGGTCTTTCGCTATTTGAGTAGATGGGGTATGCACAAATTTGTGCGATCGAAATTTTTGTTCCTTATAATTTATGTTCATTCTTAGTATATTGCATTGCTTGTTTGTTTCCTAGGGGTGTGCGGGTACCCGTTGGGTTCCGTTTTTGCATTACCCGCCACTATCGGGTACCCGAATTTGGTAATCGGGTACTCTCAAATTTTTGGTACTCGTAAACGTCGAGTACTCTTAAACTTCGAATATTCGTAAACGACTCGGAGATCCGTATCCGTATTATTTATATTTATTTAATTTTTTTATTTAGATGTATCGACCAAATAATATGAGAAAACGAAAACTCGAAGAAGGCGATAAAACAAATAAATGATAATACTGTAAAAAATCTTTTTTCTATACTGTGTGTGTGTAGACGAATGTGTGAAGACGAATAAGAAAAATAAATGAACGCATTGTGTATGTTTAAAAGGCACCGTTTTTATTGATTTGTCAGTTTGGCGAGTTTGTTGTTTACAAAACATTGTTTTTGCCATTTTTGATTTTGTTGATAGGCGAACTGGCGCATCCGCAATCGAATATAATAAAATATAGCAAAGGATGAGGCCGGGTCCGCACTATGCGGTTCTACCGGAGCGTTTTAGGTAGTTTAGATTTCTAGAAACGTTTTGAACACCTGCACTGGCTGTCAGGAGGTTATTTTTCCATTACTGTATATCTATATCTACAAGACAACTTCTACTTGACCGCGCTTCCAGTGGATAAATGAGGAACTACGTTTTTGCCTTACTAACGATGAACTTTCCACCATGCAAAAACGCCGGAGTTTCCAGACCTGTATGTAAGACCGTGCCCATGTGACGCCTCAATTTCAGCAAAATGGTATATATTTAAATCCTACTCGATTGTTAGTGTTTGTTAGACAAAATCGAGCGTTTGTTAGACGTTATTTGTTTAATTATACAATAAACAAATTTCACGTCAATGTTAGCCGCGGGAAAATGGTTTCCCTGATAGACAAACGTGGTGTGAAAATTCACATGTCAGCATTATAGCGGCAAAACGACAGCATACGGCGGCACACCATGACACCAATATACTGTCTTTTGCTTCCGCATTAAGCTGCAAATTTACGCCACAGTGCGTGGTTTGGAGAAATAAATGTGTGATGCCAAGACGGCAATTTTTCAGCAAACATACGCAACAATAACCTGCTACAACAACAGTACTGATGTGGCAAGCTCCAGATTTGGAGTGATGTCATCTTTATATCGCGTTTCAGTCATAAATGCACCACGCTGTGATGCTGCGTTGCCGGTAAAAAAACGTGGCAAGTTATCGCGGCATTGAGACGGAAAATTTGGAATACGTTATTCGGGCAAGGTCAGGGCACACTGACAGCACGTTGTGACGTTCCATTGCCGGCAAAAACAAGGTACATGGTTATAATCATAGGCAGATTCGCAACGGCAAATGTCATGATCCTAGAATGAGTTATATAAGTTGAACCAGTTGGATGGTCGAGTAATCCGAGTATATCCGCGGTGTTGTCAATGTCGTCGGCGAACCGTTAAAAATCTTCATCGATCTCATCATCGCTCAAAAGGATGTTCTATCCGACAATATTCGAGCAATCCAAGCCATTGCATTTTTTGCGCAGTATTGTACATTTCAATCCAGATGACGAACTACACCTCAAAGGTATTAAGTGGCAATACTAAGCTGCTTAAAATATCACTGTAAAATCTATATACTGTACATTGAGCGACGATGAAATCGACGAAGATTTTGCGAAATAATATTTTTTAAATTATAATACGTACATCCCGAAATATCTTCGTCTATTTCATCATCGCGCAATGTATAGTATATACATTTGACATAATCGTCATACTTTAGTTGGTGTACAGTGATAAGACAAATAAAGTTAAAATGCTCACTGTTCCAATTTTAGACCATTTGTAGTTCTTTCGGTCAAAATTACAGGTAAACAACAATTATTGGGTTGAATACTGAGAAATCCTGATTTTTAAGGGCATCCTTCGAATGCGCGAAGAAAAAAATACGCAGAATTTAGGAAAAAAAACATCTTCCCACGTCCATTTTTAAGGGGGATATCAAAATAGTTAACTAAGCCTGGCGTGGGATGCCCTGGCGGGAGAGGCGTTACCCCCACCACACTGCCCGGTCGCACCGACGACGCCGTTCCTTATTTCGCGCGCGCGCTATCTGCTTCAATCTTGATGTTCATTGCGATAAACACTCCAACGGGATTTTATCACATTGCATATTATGCCTAAAGGTATTAAGAAGGCTCACGAACTTGAAAAACGCGAAAATGTTGATAACAACATGAATAAATTGAATAAACGTAAAAATGACTATATCTCATCCCCATGTAATGAAGATATTAGAGTTACGTTTCTTGGAAATTGTGTGTCTCACAGAGACCTACAAGTAACTGAAAGAATATTTGAAGTAGCCTCAAAATTCAAGTACGTAATTGAACTTGTTCATCAAGCAAAAATGTTAAATCTACGAAAAAAATATTTTTTATAAAAAAATCACTTCTTCGCATTGGATCTTGAATGTACATGCGAATGACCATCACGTAAATTTTTTTCCCCATGTGGCCCTTCTGAATCACTTGCTACAAGGAGGTGCCGGATTTACGTAAATCGGTCATTTATCGTTAACCATATGACCCACCTCAATAAGATTTGAAGCTGTATTTTGGGGATGGATTGTTCTAGATGTTGATTGAGTTTCAGAACACTAAGTTCATTAAAAATGAGGGGCGTACGCCAATTACGAAACGCAATTGGGGGGGGGGGGGGGGCGGTCCGGCCAGGTTTCAAGGTTTGCGTTACGTCACATTTTAGGACTGCCAGAAATAGCAAAATTTCCGTATGTTCAAGTTTTGAATTTAAAACCCGCACGCAATTTTCCCGCGGAAAGTTGACAGCTTTCCATGCGAAATGTCACCCAGGTAGCAATTTTCAAAAAGTTGTCCAAAAGTCGGCTAAAAGGGTGCCAAATGTCCGCCCGGAAGTTATCTTGAAGTCAGTAACCATCCAAAAAGATAACTGTTGGACACATGATAACTTATAGGTAACTTCCAAGCGGACATTTGGTACCCATTTGGACAACTAATAGACAACTATTTTGAAATTGCTACCTGGGCAGTTAACGGGAGAAGTCATTGTGCATGCAAGAACTTGCACAGTAGCTTTCCCACTTTCCCCAAGGAAAATTTGAAGAAAAAAAATTGTTTTGTTTTCTCTAATACTTGAAAGTACATATATTGAAACATATGATGGCAACATTTTCATTCACAAGAACGAAAATTGACGGAGTTACAGTCACTTTAGTGATCGCAGGTAGCGCGAGTGGTTAGTGCCCTCAGTCCCTACGGGTGTGGCATCGTCCACAATAGATGAAGTGCAGGCTCTTATTATTTTGTGAAATATAATGAAGATGAAAAACCGTCATATCGCCCACGTCTAGATACTTTAATGTCTGTACCAATATTCTAGAAAAAACGTCACTTTACATAACGAAAAACGGAACGCAAACGAAAGCGTTTGTCTCGAAACTACTTTTTTCGACCTTGTCTTAGCGAATACTCACAAACTGATCAAACGATTATCATTTCTTTTTTGACATTTTTGTAATCGCCGTGACTAAGACCGACGACGCACACAGCGGTTTGTGCCGACTCGCCGATCGAGTCTGCTGCCGCTCGCGTTTCTTCGCATGGACGGCGTGTCGAGGCGGCTTTCCAGCCGCTATGCAACGCTTGCCGCGGTGTGTGTTTTGCATCATTTGAAAACACGGAAATATGCGCCGACTCGGCGATCGACTCGGCCGCTGAGTCGGCACAAAACGCTGTGTATGTCATCGCTCTAAGGTTGTACGTAGCCGGTTTTAAAATTTTTGATAATTACTGTTTTTAAATACTGCTTGAATACAAAAAAGGGCCTTGAAAATAGAAAAAATGTTCAAACTGTCGGCATTTTGTAAAAAAAAAAAACGGTTACGCATAACGATAGCTATATTCGTATAGATATCGATGAATTGTTGACTTTGTATCTACAGGTAACCTTTCATAACGATATCAATGGGACAATGAAGAGAATTTTTTTTTCGTCGTCAAATCAAGGCTCGTATCTCGGTTAATTTAAAAGATTTTTCCATAAAACTTGGTATAAAACTGGATGAATATATAGTCCATAAAATGCGTATAAACCCGATCCTTTCATAATTAATTATTTCACCCGTTACGTAACGGAATAGTGGGGGGGGGGGGGGGGGTGAGGTCAGGCGTTACGGTCCTGTTAAGTGGGGGGAGAGGGGTGGTCAAAAATTGGGAAATTTGGCGTTACGTAATTTGTGTACGCCCCCTTGTAGGAAAGTATAAGTTTTTCATGACTGCATGCAGAAACGTAGTTTTTTTAAATTGAAGAATTTTTTTTTTTCTTGTACCTAATTTATCGGGGTACAAAAACGAATATGGATTAAAAAACTTGAATCTGCAGATATGATAAAACTTCTAAAGAAGCTCACTTTGCTGGCTTTTGAAATAGACTTTCTCAAAAAATATTCATGTGGATATTTTGAAAACAACGCATAAAGTCGTTCAAAGTAGTATATTCTCACGACCGATCATCCGATCACTTTCACAGTGTCGATCGATATATTACTACATATATGGATCTGTCCGCCCGACGCGCCATCCCTGTTATTCACATTTTTGGATACACTTTATTGACTGTCAGCCCATTGGAGTTTGGTCTCCTCCCCTCTATCTACTCGCCATGCCTGTATGTAAGACCGTGCATACATCTTCGCTGATTTTGTTGTCATTAGTACATCTCAAACAAAACAAGATTTGTTGCATCTAAAAGAATTTTATAAACACCGGTTAGGCATGTTTCCTATTATTTTCGAAGCAGCCAGTATGATCCCAAATTAGAAATCAAGTAACACATTCGTATGTTTCTTTTGTAGGTGACAGATTCCAGTATGTATTGGACACTAATTCACGTGATCGGCTCGGCTGTCGTTCTATTGTTAGGAAGGATATTCTATATCATATTGAAAAGAGACGGCAAACCTGGCGAAACAAAATTACCAAACGTGAAAACTCTTGTAGTGTTGGGATCTGGAGGTCATACAACCGAAATTTTGCACATTGTGAAAAATCTCAATTTCGAACATTATAAGCCTAGAATATACATTCACGCTAGTTCCGACAAAATAAGTGCCGCTCAAGTTGACGAAGTAGAAAAGGAGACCAAGGATTACGAAGTAATAGAGATCTATCGGAGCAGAGAAGTCGGCCAATCTTACGTTACGTCCGTTTGGACCACGCTCGTTTCTTTAAAAGACTCCATGAAAGTCTCGTGGAATCTAAAGCCTGATTTGATTTTGTGCAATGGACCGGGGACCTGCGTGCCGATATGCCTGACAACATTTCTCATGAAAGTCTTGTTCGTCAAGGAGGCAACAATTATTTTTGTCGAAAGCTTCTGCAGAGTGAAAACTTTTTCCCTGAGCGGCAAGATCTTATATTACATTGCCGATCATGTTATAGCGCAATGGCCACAGTTGTGTAGATCTCAGAGAAATCATGTACACCTGATTAAATCATTGTAGTTTTGAATACGTTTTGTTCCACATTTCCAAATATGCGTGTCGTTTCGATACCTGCCTTTCCTCTTATATTCCTTGGCGTTTTCAGTGGGATTCCTATAGGTTCACAGGGGAACAATTGCACGTCCTTGCGTTATCTACCTATTCGGATCACCGTGTAGTTTTCTGGTACAGTAGGCTATACCAGTATCGTACCTGCTACTTACGAGAGCATGGCACGGTACAGTATCAGTACACCGTATAAACATTGTGCTAGTACAGTCTGGTATGCGTTATTATCGTACAGTGTACAGGTACCATACTGGTAACACGTACAATTGCACTGGGTACCGATATAGTGCTGGTACCGGACGGGGATGCTGTAGAGTATAATCCTCAGTACGCCGTACCAATAGCACACTTGATAAATTTGGGCATATCAGTCAAATCCGAGAGTTTGACTCAGGAGCAAGATATTTCTATAAAGAAAAACACGTTTATTTGTCTACCGATAGTACATAAAGGGAAGCGTAATTGAATTAGTTTTTGGAGTATACTACAGGATGTCATGCGAATTTGAGTAAAAGAACCTTGAACATCTATGGCTCCCATAGATATTTCTATAAATTGAATTATATTTCTTTGTAAAATGTAGAAAGATGGAGAAAAGATCAGCCGTAAGCTGTTTTTATAGTGGTAGCTTCTAAGGTAGTATCGATAAAACTTCCTTGTTCTTGATTCCAGACAAAGATGTGCAACCTAGCTCCAATAACGGGAGCCCGGATACCTTGGGGAATAATCTTCCATAATTTACAAGAAAACATTCCAATTGAGATAAAGATTCAATTGACGTCCATGTGCTATAAATTGCATTCCTCTCTGGACACCAATAAGTACACTGCTTTTTTCCCATATTTTATTAAGAGTGTAAAGGAGGTACTTGTACAGGGCAATTTTTATTTTAACGCCAATTAAAATCGTAAGCGTAACGAGACGAAAATACGAAAAAGCAGTAACGACAATGAAGATATCAAGGATGTTTTGTTTGAACAAAAATAACGAGTCTGTATTTTTTTGCCTATCCAATGTATATTCAATGTCGAGGATCTCGAATGAAATTTGTATTTTTCGGAAATAATTAGTAGTTTAAAGAATTAATTGTGAGAACGAAGCATGCTTGGCATCCTTTCGAAAAGTATATTGATATAACTAGCCAGCCAAATGGATTGCATTTTTTCCAATTGATTCTCATGTTGAGTTTTTTTTCTATGCAATATCCTCCTTGCATCCTTAGCCAGATTGTAATACGTTAAAACCTCGAGGATATTGAATATTTATATGTTCATCGATAAAAGAATTATGTCACAGAGTGAAATAAGCGACTCCTTGATACGACTAGAAAGTTGTTTGGATCAAACTTGGGAGGCTTTGAATATTGGATATTGGAAGGACGTTCCAATGAATGCAAGACATTGTTATACTCTATGCAGTGCTATCAAGGTACGGACGAATCTCGTTAATAAACGTTATATTTTTTTTACAAGTGTACATGGATACCAGTTTTTTAAACTTTCTTCCCATTCGTTTCGGCAGTGTATGTTTTTGGAAATTCAATGCGCAGCTGACGATGGTCGTAAGGATATTGTTGAGAGAGAAAAAATGATGGCGATCATCGAACTAGTCGATAAAGCAATTTTATTGGGCGCTCCACTTCCGAATGCCCCTCATCTTATGATGGAACTAGCTTCGAGATTAAACAATTTCCTCGCTCGTGAGTTTTGCGCAAAGGTTGATTTATATAGAGAAAATCTGTCAATAGATGTAAAATGATATTTCAGGAAAACAAATAGAAACAATTTTAATTAAATGAATTGATCGACTAGTTAAACATCATTGTTTGATATGCAGAATCTTTTGCTGAAACTGGAAACACAGAGATCTCGATTAACGACAACGCAATTTCGAGGGAGCTTCAATCTGGATTTGCAGAGATCAGGCGTTTCGAAAAACCGTCGATGGAAACTTTCTACAGAGAGATATTCATGCCCAAATCTCCAGCGTTGATCACGGGTTACTGTCACATTCCTGCATCAATATGAATTCAAGCTTGGACAAGTCGCTTAGCAATACATTTTGGATACTACAAATCTAATCAGCTGAACTGCCATATAAAACAAATTCAGGTTTCTAAAATCTCGGGAACAATTTAAAGCCCATTTTTGCATAGCATACTTCACCTTCAAACAAATACAGACGTTTAGGAGGTAAAGCCACTCCGGCTTTTCAAAACAGGCTAATTTCAACCATTTTTTTAACGATTACAATAATAGCAGTACAAAGTTTCATTGGAAAACTTCATTATCCATAGTTTTAAGTGTGCATTTTATTTTTTATTTTTTGAATTAAAAATAGCGGCGTAAATTTAATTCAAAGCAGTCGAATACCAAAGAGTATCTCTCGTGCGACGGTTGGAAAAATGTCTCTTGTAGTTTTCAACCTGGAATAAAAATAAAAATTAAATATTAAAAATATATACAAATGCTATGGAACTGCGTACGCAAATTAGAAAGTACCTTTTCTTCAACAAAGGTAGTGCAGATTTGAACGAGAACTTTTATTTTTGAGGCAAAAATCGCATGAGTCATTTTAAGACCAAAGTGAATACCCAATCGCAACTGCAGTGCATAGTTCCATGGAGAACATGGAATATCTAAGAAGATACGTTCAAAATTTCTACAAATCGAAGGCGGACACTTGAGGAGAGTGTAGGGGTTTGAGCGTGAAAAAAAACACTTGCGAATTTTTTTCACCTATATGGAAAGAGTAAATTTATTGAAACATTTTGTACATTGTTAAGTGTCATTTCAAGAACATTCCGTGAAATTTGTACGCGAAAATATCCACAAATAAGTCGGTGACAAAGCTTTTCCACGAACGCCTTTGGAAAAATACGATTTTCGGTGTTCACTGTATCTCAGTTAGAAATTATCTGAAATCAAGTACCATTAAAATTTAGTCAAGGTATCATCAAATCCTCCCCCCAACGGTCTTTGATAATTTTTTTTTCATTTCTAAATTTTTCGTGGTCATGTGAAGTGAAAAGAGCTATTTTTTACGAAAAATTCCGCCATTTTGGGGGTGGAAAACCCCCTCAATGTAAAAAAATCTCAAACTAACCGTTGAGGGGAGGTATTTTATATGTAGAAAGTGTGTACCAAAAAAAGTGTTTTTTTTTTCACGCTAAAACCCCTACCCTCCCCCTAAGTGTTGTTCCTTGTGGGTTCGGTTTCCGACCAAATTGAAAAAAACACCGAGAAATACGCGTTTAACATTGGAACCAGCATTTAACAATATAAATTTTTCTATTCACCTTTCATCCGGTTCTTTTCCTTTTCTGAAAATTTGAAAATCCTCGAGTGCCTTTACCCCTTAAGATAGCAATACTTTATTTTGCAAAGGGATAGAAGCGACCCTCATTGTAAAACATATCGTTTTTCTATTTGGCGAAGTGCATTTTGCAGAAATGCTGAGTATCTCTGGAGCTACCAGCCAGGGGGTTTGCCCACAAAAGTTTCGTCTAATTCACGAACATTCTGGACAGTCAAAACAAATCAGAGAAAAAGTTCGGTACTCGTCTGTTCGGCTTCGCGTGGCATGGATTACAAATATTACTAAATATATATATATATATATATATATATATATATATATATATATATATATATATATATATTTTTTTTTTTTTCAATCCACTTTTCAGAATGTTTGACCCACTGGAGGGCATTGAAGTCATGGAAAAATGTGGATTATCTAATGAAGGTCGCCGGCAATCGAACAGTACCTATAGAGATTGGGTCGCGTTATACCGAAGAGGACTGGTCACAGAGTCTTGTTACTTTTGCTGAATTTATTCGGTCTTACGTGTCGACGAAAACAGATAAAATCGGGTACTTGGCGCAACACCAATTGTTCGAACAGGTACGAGCGAATTTTTGTCTCGATATTTGTACGAATTTTAATGATATCGTATGTTTTTTGAAATTTGTTCGTAATGAATAATAAATTAAAAGACAATCCGTGTTGCAGATACCAGAATTGAAAGAAGATTTTGCCATACCGGATTACTGTAATTTCTCGGACAGCGAGAACGAAGCTGCTCAACCGGATATAAATGCGTGGTTTGGTCCGCGTGGTACCGTATCCCCTCTACATTTCGACCCGAAGAACAATCTTCTCTGTCAGGTACAAGGACATATATGATAAACACCATTCTTTCCAAAGCCTTTGATTATAAATTACGAACAGTGTTTGACCGTTTATTGGAGATAATTCCATACAATACAGTAGAGTAATAAACATATTTATATTTAGGTATTTGGATATAAACGTGTAATACTATATCGTCCCGAAGAGTCATCGAATCTGTACTCTTACGAAACACGATTATTATCTAACACAGCGCAAGTGGATCCGGCGAAACCAGATTTCGAAAAGTGGCCCAAATTCAAAGGAGCAAAAGGTTTTATGTGCTATCTTAAACCCGGTAATATGTTGTTCATACCACCAGGTTGGTGGCACTACGTTGAGTCGCTGACACCAAGTTTTTCAATCAGCTTTTGGTGGTGTTGAATAAAAGAAAAAAGAAATGGACGGGTAAAACAAATATTCGGCTCAATGTGGCCTTGAACCCGCGTAACCTCAGAAATGTGTACTTCCACTCTATATAAATGCCCAGCATTTAAAAAACTGTGTCGTATGGGCCAATCGTTAATAAACGCGTTTTTCTCTAACGATCCAACGGTTTTTATTTATAGTATATCTTTCTTTTATCTACGTATGTAGATGAAGGTACTGTGAATGAGTTTAGCTAAACAGATTCTACATCTTTAGAACCCTGTGTGAAAATCATCGTGCGTTGTTCGATAGTATTTGATTATTTTCTTGAAAAATTCGAAACTTTGCGGTGTATTAAGGTACAGAATTTGCTAAATGCTTCGATCAATCGTTCTTCTTGTTTATCATTCGTTAACATGTTCCCTTAATCGAACATAATCATTCTCTGTCAGTGCATTATCCAAAGCGATCATCAATCAATGTGATCGTGACATTTCCGATAGATTGCACATGTTGCAAACGCATCTGCGGTTAGCATTCACAAAATAACATCACTCTTCGTGACTGAATAAATCATTTTGAATACTTTGGGGCAACGTTCTTAAAACAGCATCAGTTAGAAATTCCCATACCGCTTTACATGACCACTCGGTATGTTTTTACTTACGCGGCCGACGGAATAATCACATGTACGCATGGTCGATTTATAAACGAGAATCAGTAGAAAATATTTAAAACTTTAGCAGTACTTAACAGAGTAGCGGTAGAAAACCTTAAACATCATCACTGATACCTCTTTCAAGCGATACCCTTATGACTCGTATGTATCGAACAACGGTTTCTTAATCAAGGTCACTCGCAATGCGAGCTTAAAAAAAACTATTTTTTGAATAAACATAAAAATAAAGATTTAAAAATAAAACAAATTGGGTAATAGTGTTAAATGCACGTATGCGTGGTGTGTAACGAGTGATTATGCTAACCCAGCGGTAGCGGAGGATATTCGTTGTCGATCGTTGAATGGAGACGGCACAACGGACATGAGCCCATGACAATTTCACTGCTCGCTTGGTGTTTGTACCAAACTTGAATACACTAAAACCAATCAATACAATGATAATAATTGCAATAATAATAATAATGACAATAAAGTATAAGATATTGGAATTAAGGAAGTACCGCTCACCTTTCGATGGAACGAATGCTTGCACTGTAAAGTATAAGATTCTGTGTTCTCCATTGTCTCAAGACAAATTATGCATTCCGATTCTCCAGTGTTCGTCCACGTATCGTTAGGAGTACCCACCGGTTCCCATTGCTTTTTCGAACGCATTGTTGCTGGTAGCTCTCTTCTCGTCGACGTCGCTGAAAATAACCAAGTTTATTGACAGAGTCATCGTTTTTAGATATAGCGATTGCAGAATTCGCGCTAGCCCACTGGCCAATACGACTAGCTGAACCCGTAACGATACATCGCTTGAGAGTTCGGTGCGGTAAGCCAAAACGTTCATCCATTAATAATTCTCGATTTGTTCGTAAGTAATTCGAGAATATAATTACAAAATTTTGTCAAAATGATTATGATTAAGATAATACGGATTCGTTCTCTGAAGCGAGCACAACTTATAACGCTGCTTGTGAAACGCGCCGATGATCTGCGAAAGTATTCTATAGTATATTGGATTAAGCTGGTGTAGATGTTGCACAAATTAAGTAAGAACATAACTCATTCATTGAAAAATCGCACATACAAACATCAAAAAGGTAATTACCATCTGCGCTAGTTAAGCGTTTATCAGAAAGACGTTTTCAAGTGACGCTACGTTGTTACATATTGGTCACACCCAAGACTGAACAAAATCGTTGAATTGTTAAATTTGTATGCATCTTAGGTTTAGATCCATTCAGCAATAGTTTAATTAGAAAACGGATGTCTAAATGTACCTAGACGAACGTAAAAACAAAATACCCATAACGCCTCAAAGCGATGCACAAGGACACAGGAATTGTCGGCATATTAAGCGTAGCATGAAAATCGTACGACATATTTTTTGTGTTTCTATAATAGAAACTCAAACGAAAAAGATGCATAGGGTTAAGCGGTTAAGCTACTGTGGAAATTCCAAAAAATCAATGTTTGCTTAAGGCAACTTAAATTGACGAGGAAGGTCCAACATATGGTGCAGGAATTGGAGACTGAAGGTAAACTCATTATAACAACGATAGAACGGCTGGTAAAACTTTAAGCGCTTTTTCCTCAAAATAATGTGTTTAAAAACGGTGCACACGATTTCTCGACATCTAATTAACGGATTGACTTCAAGTTTGGTACACTTATTCAGTATAACAGTAGTTTAGTCTTGACCACCGGTTTTCTCCTTCACCTTTTTTTTTGATTAGTTATTAACAATAACGTAATTTTCCCTCGAAAAGTCGAAAAAAAAATTCCCATTTTTTTAAATGATTGAATTCTTGAATTCTTAGCCAATATTATCTACTTGAAGAAAGGTCTCGTTTTTTTTTGTTTCAGATCAACCGGGTAGTGAGTTGAGCCTCTCACGTTCAAAAGGCCTTCACCAGATTGTTTATAACTTTTTAAATTATGAATATTTTTTATGCAATTTGGTACACAATTTTGTTGACGTACGTACAAAAAAAATGTTCAAACGTTTTTCCAATCATCTTACTTAATCCTTCAACATTCCTTTTTTTCCTAAAAATGTTAGTAGCCTAACCTCTTAATTCAAATACCCTTCCCAGAATCCAATCAGTGGCGCGTTTAGGATAAGGTTCCGATCCCCCTCCGATCGAACTGAAATTTTGCACAAACCGTCCGTTGAATATTTTAAGACAACCCCTAAAGTGTTCGAGATATTGCATTTTAAAGTTATTTATTTTAACGCGCGCCGACTATATCTATATCTGCTACGTCTCCGTTTATACTTATATATGTTATCGCGCTCTCAGTTTTGTCCAAACAAACAAACCCAAGCCCAAAAACTATTGCGCGTCGCCAAAAACCCCTTAGGGGTTGGCTTAAAATATTAAAAGGAGGCCTGCGCAAAATTTCAGCTCGATCGGAGGGGGAGGGGGGGGGGTGCCGGACCCATACCCCGCGTATATTCCTGGATTCATAATTCAGAGTAACTAAGGTTTTTGAGGCATCAAGAAACGGTCAACATCGTTTAAAAATACGTTTCTGATTCAAATTTGTTTTCTTCTTGTGGGTTAATTGAAACTGGGGATACTGAACTGAATTTTAAAAAAGCGAGAAAACCGATATTATTTAACATTGATCTTATTGATGCAAATTGATTTATCCGCGTAAAAAAATTCTTCTATGTGAAAATGTTTAATTATGTAAAAAAAAACCAATGCCCGATATTAATCAGATACCGCGTTAGCGTTGCAACAACTTGTGTGGGTAACAATAAGCAAAAATGCCCGGGAGGAGCTCGGGGCCATGGGTAGAGTTCCGTAGTCAATATAATAGATAGAAGAGTACGAGACAAACACTCCGAAGCACTTTTTGTGCCTGTCAGGGTTGAAACTACTCAACGGAGTTTTGCGATATTGTAGAATTGTAAATAGCATACTTGGCGACGAAGACCATACTGCGTTATGATGCCCACGCTCACCCTCAGATACACGGCTGGGGGTTGAACTACGCGACGTAACCGTGGGGTAGGGTTGTGGTTTAACGTAACCGCATAATTCTGAAAACAAAACATTCGTCATCATGTGCCACATGTTACACATGTGCCATTCACAGTATCCCAAGTGGAGACTTACGTTTCTGTTGGAAAGCCTCAATGTATTTGTCGACATCTCGAATGATTTGAAGCATCGGTACTTGTGACAAAGATTTCCGTTGCTTGCGAACGCACTCTACACTCTTCAACAGGTCCAACCTATCAATGAAATTCCACGTATAAAATATATTTGTGGGATTTTGTTATTTTCAGCTTTTCTCTTTTTTAGTGCTTGAAATAAATTTCGAACGCGAGGCGTGCCTCGTTTTCAGTGTAAACGTCAAACTCAACGATTCTTAGCCCCCCCCCCGCCAAAGCCGTTAGCGGAGTGTTAACTTCATTTAAGGGATAACACCACTCTAGGATTTTGGAAGTGGTTTTTCTTTTCTTCAAAAATACTTTGGGGTCTCAAAAACAATACGCAATTGGTCCTGTAGCGAAATATTTTTTTTCAAGAATTCAATTATCGATTTTGCCGCAGCGTCACGGACTTCTTTCAGGCGCCTTGTACAACTTTAAACGCGTTTTTCTTGAAACCACTTTTTTCAAACTGGGGGGACGGATTACTTGAACACCTTTACATCGATTGATTTGAAGTTTTGATAGGAGCTTCACAATTACATTTTCTATAGGAGAACGTAGCCGTTTTTTTTTCAAATTGAAAGTAAACTTTTTTATAAACAATTTAATGCTTATTTTTTTGGGCAAAAAGTCGATTTCTTTCTTTCAAAAAGCGCCATTTTTCAAAATTTGTTTGAAAAAAATCCCTACGTAGTCCCATAGCTAATAATATATAGATATTTTTTTTGTTTTTGTTCCAGATCTCACACTTTACGAGAAAACCGTCCTCCCGTGAAGCTGTTTGTAAAAAAACACGTTTTTTAAGATGGGCTCTGTCACCTCCATTTTATATGAAAATTATTTAAAACATTTTTTTTATACTCTAATATATGTTGAATAAACCCGCTCAAAAGAAATCATATTCTTTTTTCCATAGTCCAAAAATAAATGGTCAAAATTAGGCCTTATTTTTAGCCGCTAGTGGGGTGTTAACCTTTAAATGTATATTCGAACAGAAACTAATAAATTGAAAATGATACAATATAAAAATATAAAAAAATAGAGAAAAATGAAATTGTTCACGTACTCCAATACTCCGGTGTAACGAGTTCGAAGTCTTTGCATTAGTCTGTCAAGACTGCGCCCAGGCGGTCTATACGATTTGATTTCCGTAGGAATGCTCGTGGTATTTTCACGATCACAATCTTGCATCGTCTTCAAATCCGTGGCAGCGGCATTCTCTGTTGGCTGGGTGTCACTTTTGCTTTGCAATATACCGTCATTGACATGTGAGTTAGGGGTTTGTGGATTACAATCGGCAATGCAATTTTCGTCCGCGGATCCTCGAACATTCGATGTAGTCGGCGCCGGAGTACCCGTGGATTGCGTAGCAGCAATTTTCATGGATTCGAGCTGTCGCAGCGTGCTTTTCATGTCCTGCTCAGAACTGGGTTTCACGATTGTCTGTTGAGGAGGATCGGTCGGTGCTCGGTCGGAAAATTGACCATGGAATCGATCGGAATTGGGAAGACTCGGCTGCAATGTCTTGGCAAACGGAAGATTCGATTTATCGGCTTTGGAAAGATTTCTCGCCTCGTGGGCGTTAAAAGTAGGACTATTCTGTGCTGCGGTAGGTAGACCGTATACGGGATGCGTCTGCATATGCGGTGCGTGTAGTGGAGATTGTTGTTGACCGTTGAAAAGTGGTTGTGCAATGACCGGCGATGATTGCAGGTCAGGACGAGCGAGTTGACGTCGAGGACGAGTCGGTTGAGCACCCGGAAAATACATAAAATTCGGCTGTGGTATCGGACCGTGTAAGCCCAAATAGTTATTTTGCAGATTCGGGTAATGATACGGAATTGGGCCGTACTGCGGAGGCATAAACGGGGGCGGTCCTTGCGTTGATTGCAACTTTTTAAGTAGTTCGAAGTGCTGCGTTTGATATATCTCAAATGCAGATTCTAACAATTCGGCCACATCACAGTTTGGCTGTTTGGTTATTTTCTCCGGCGGCAAATTGACTTCCTGCGGATTTCCGTTTTCCACACTTGCCGACAGTTGCTCGAGCAACGATGCGAATTTAGTCTGGAATAAACGGGTCATTGTTGCGAGCATTACGACACATTTAACGAGCTACATCTGCCTAGGTGGGCCAAAAAGTTGCATTTTCCAAAAATATTTTTATTCGATAGTAGGGGTATGCGGGTACTCGATTCACTCGGGTACCCGACGCGTTACGTTTTTGCATTACTCGCCACTATCGGGTACCCGAATTTGGTCATTGGGTATTCTTCAATTTCGGGTACTTGTAAACGTCGAGTACTCGTGAAACTTCGAGTATTCGTAAACGACTCGGAAACCCGTATCTATTATTTATATTTATTATTTGTCTAGGTGTATCGATCGAATAATGGAAGAAAACGAAAACTCGAAGATGGCGATAAAACGAATAAATGATAATGCTGTAAAAATCTTTTTTTCGTCTCACTTTTTTATTCTGTGTGTGTGTGTGTGTGTGTGTGTGTGTGTGTGTGTGTGTGTGTGTGTGTGTGTGTGTGTGTGTGTGTGTGTGTGTGTGTGTGTGTTAGGACGGAGTGAAAAAAGTCGTGTTAGCGGATCGTATCGTAATTGCGCGGGACAGTTGTGTTTTGGCATCACTAAAAAGTGTGCGAAAGTAAAAAAGTTACAATAAATATCTTCTGTTCCGGCAAACGCCTTAAAGTTTTGAATTTTTTAACGTGGGTTTTCAATGGAGGAAAAACCCAAAAAGACTAGTTGGCACTGAAAACTAAAGAAAAACTCAACGAGTAGGTAAATTTCAACGCCCTGCGTTTATTCGAAGCGAGAGGAATGTTGCTTCCATTTGACGTTTCATATTTGACATATCTTGATTAGTTTCAGAGATATAATCGTTTGAAACACAAGTTCTTTTCTGGGAAAAAATTCAAAAATAACAAAAGAATTGAATTAAGAACAAAGAATCGCCGAAATTACCAGTTAGCACTAGAAATAATTAATGAAAATTCGACGAAAAATCGTGCTTTTATTTAGTTTTTTGACATTCAAATATCTCGGTATTTCTTGAAATGCGAGTGCCTTGAAAGAAGTTTGCCGGAAAAAATGGTAAATATACACATAACAAAAATATTGAAATTATTAAATCAATTACTTGTATTTCTTATGATCTCCAACCGATCGGCGAACAGTGAAGAACATAAAGCTAGAGTCTATTTCGTACGTTTTCGTGGAGCTATCTACTATGAAATGAAATTAAAAATTTTGTTCCGGCAACACGGCTTATCGAGTACCGACGTGAGACGAGTACTAGAAAAGGCCTCTAGGTATATGTAGCCCCTTGAGGTAATCCTATCGCTTCACACTAGTCATACCACTGATCATACTGGAGATTTGTACAATTCATATTTTTAATATATGCAAAAAAATAATTTGTAATAATTAAAATTTTCCATGTGTAAACTGTTGAATGAATGTTCACATTTAATTATAAAAATGAAAAAAATAGTTATTTCAGCGATTCGCGCAGTATTTATAGGTTTCATATTTGCCAACATTAGTTCTATCTCCGTCTCGTTTTACTCAACCAGGTGAGTTTAACCTACATGCTTGAAAAGCATGTAGGTTAAACTCACGACGTTGAAAACGTCGATCTGTCAAAACCATGTCAGGTGCGGGAAATATAAAGCATCGTATTCGGGCCACGCGTGGCAATAAGCGTGGAAAATTTGTGTCGGTGAAATATGTCAGTTAAAAATGAAATGTGTGGCAATTCGAATAAGTGAGATGAGGTTAAGACTACAGTCCGCTGTTGCCTTACCGCCACGTCTCTTTATTGTAGCAAGTGGTAATAAATCCAATACCGGAAGTTCAAATTAACCTTGATATTACAGAAAAATTAAGTCACCAAGCGTAATTTTTTCTAGGAGCATTGGATTACTACAAGCGTTAAGTATGTAAATCTGATTATTTTTAAGAATCTGACGGATTTCCACTAATATCTACACTTTTGTAGCGACCGGAAATTGGGGTTTTGCATGTCGTCTCGAAATTCCTTCACAAAAATACGCAATGTTAATATGTTTTTTTCTCCCATTAGGTCGATAACCGACCCTGAAATTTTACAGAGACGATTATTCATATATTTAGTGAAGCTCAAGAAAAAAAATGTAAAATCTATGGATTGAAGCCTGGCGATAGGAGTACCTTAAATTCACCATGGCGCAAGAGAATTCTGACTAACCTCGAGATTAGCGGCCATCTCTTCAACCGTCGCGACATCCCTCAACATTTCCGACTCATTGATACGTAATGTTTGGCCCGTATGCCGGTTGACCAAACGCTGAACATCCAACACCAATTTGTAATTGTTACGCCACTCGTTTAATTTCCTGAACAACGATTGGGTGTTAGGCGGGTCATTAATAGGCTAGGTGATTTGATATCTACGTCGAATTATTATTATTAACGTACGGTAAAACTTACGCAGTTATGATACTTTTGTTGTACTCGTATTGCCCGAGTAAATTTTTCTCCAACAGTTTTCCTTTGGAAGCCGTATGTTCTTCCTTCAACCGTCTGTTAACACACCGTTACAGCTGCAATAATGTATTTACCAAACAAATGTACGAAAATCAAGAAGTTGCTATTTCTTACTCAATCTCCAACTTCAATTCTTCCGTATCTTTTCTGGACTGGTCTAATTTCTCGCGCAACTCTTCCATTTCGGCGATCAGTTTTGGATTATCCGTGAATCCCGAATGAACATTGGGTTCAGGTACCGCTGATTTCGGGGCCCCGGTATTTTCCGCAGGTATCGACGTAGCCGTTGGCTTTTTCGCTTGCAGCTTTTTGTCCAAATTCACGCCGTTGTTCATCTGCGGATAAATTAAGTAATGCACCGATGAGTTACATCGACGAGCAAAAAATCGAATAATCATGTAAGTTTCTATTCGACGGTGGAAATATGTTCCGATATTTTCATATGCGAACGATACAGCCATTTATTTCACTCTTGATCCATTGTAGTTGACTGGAAAAGTCGATTTTACTTCGAACGATAATAATGATCACGGGGGCAAAAAGTGACAGCTTTCCGACGCGTTGCTGGCAATAAACTCTTCCAAGGTTATCGTCTGAATGGACGTGTTATTGTGGGGGAAAAAAGAATTATCATTGTTGAGAGATGGTTACCCCGTATGTATGGAGATAATCCAAGTCGTCATTAAGGGGTTAGGCTACCGTGAAAATGACGAACCCTCGTTCGCTGCTTGAGGCAACTGAAATTTAAGGGGAAGGTCCAACCTATGGTGCAGGAAGCGCATATTGAAAGTAACCTTATGATTACAACGATGGAACGGCTACAAAAAATTTTTAAGGCGTTTACCTCGAAAATAAGGTTTTTTAAAACGGCGTACACAATTACTCGACATGTAATGAACGGATTGACTTAAAATTTACTACCCTTATTCAGTGTAATAGAAGTTTAGTCATGATATACGTTTTTCTTAACTTTTTTTATTAGTTATTGAGAATAATGATGTCATTTGTCCTCGAAAAATCGAGAGACACAATTCACTTTTTTTTTTGATAATTGAGACACGATAACAAAAAAAGATCGGTCAAGTCTTGGACAAATAATCCATTTTGAGAAAAAAAAAACTTTTTTTTTGTTTCAGATCAACCGGGTGGCTAAAATGAAGTATGGTTGAGCCACTCACGTTTAAAGGTCCTTCACGAGAATATTTATAACTTTTTTGAGTATTGATATTTGTAAATGAAACTTGGCACACAACTTTGTTAATGTACATACAAATAAATGTCGATACGATTTTTAAATAATCTTATTCCTTCAATTGTTTAAAAGTAACTCTTAATCTATGTACGCGTGTACGTTATTCTTTCCTTACCGATTTTTTACGAGTATCATCGAGTACAGAGATGTGATTTTTAAGGTCGTTTGTCGACTTTGTTTCTCTCGCCAATTTATCAAGATTCAGCGTCGAGTGTCTGCATTTCAATTCATACTCAATGTCGCCTACGCTGTAAGCTCCTTTTATCACGTTTTTCGGCGAATCACTATCTTCGGATAGGTGAATACGCTCCGCCGAGGATCTCTTCGGGACCTCAATGCCGGTATTCTTTAGCGAAGTGACGACGGTCGTACTTGTCGGAGTTACGGGTGCGTCAAAACGTTTGTGCATATTTTGTTTAACCGGTGAATCCGTTTTGGCGACTTTTAACAGCGGTTCTGAAATACCGGGTTTGTTCTCTGTCGCAATGTTCCCGTTTGGAATCGGCTTGATTTCTGGGATTTCAGGCGGACAAACGTAACCGGCTGACGCTTGATCGAGAAATTTCAAGGCTTCCGGACATTTGTCTAGTTCGGGCATACTTTTTGCCTCATCCAATCCATTCGTGAACGTGTTTTGAGCTTCCTCGAGCGGAACACTCGACTCATCGGAAATCCCGTGTGGCTCTTCATCAAGGATTTTGATGGCACTGTCCGAAATCGTTGGATAGACCAACGCACCGTTCTTCTTCTCGTGATTTATAATGTCATTGAAAACGGCTTCGTCTGAAATGAAATATTGCAGCGTATAGTTTTGCCAATTATCTCAAAGAAAGTTAATGCTGTGCACGGAGGAAGACACATTGAAATGTTTTCTCACAAACGTTTTGGTAATAGCACCGAGTATTCGGGAATAAGCAAGATAGATAGATAGATTGATTTCGTAAATGATTGCCTAATAGGAATAATAATACCAGCACCAGCAATAGCGACAATGATAATCTGTTATGCTGAGAACTGGACGAATTGAATCATTTTCAGAAATCACTTATTTCGTTTATAATTGGAGAAATTCGTAGCCCCATTGTAATGGCATATTCTATGGAGTGCGGAGGCAATGCTCTTTGTTTCCGAGTATACGAACAAAGTCACAAAAACTTGAGGAATTGAACACTTTTACAAGTTTTTATATTTACAATAGTCGAAAAAACGCTGTTAAAGAAATATCGAAAATAACGACAAGGCGATGTGGTTTAAAAAATAATTCCACGTTCTGATCTTCACATATTTACGTACCGTCGAGAGATGAGGCTGTTGATTGCTGATCATGGTCGTTGTCCATGAAAAATGTTAGAATTTCGGAAACATCTTTTTTGGCTAATGCATAAGCCTCGGAGAGTTTTTCCGCGGTACATATATAATTACCAATGGTCGCGAATTTCAGAGATTGCGTTAAAAATTCGGCGATATCTGAAACGTAGTTATATTGATTCGATTGCGAACAAATCTACGTACGGGCATAATTGAGAATGCCGCGTACAAAAAAAAGCAACAATGACCATGAACCAAGCTTGACGTTATTCGCTTGATTCAACCTACCGACATGTCGTCCCAGTATATGTTCGCAGTTTTTTCCGATGACATCCTCCTGTACTTCCTTCCATTTTTCCTCAAGACGATCCATTTTCATAGGACCGTTGTTAGATATCAATGCGAACATGTACCTATGAATTCCACCAAATCATTCGACATTCGCATTCGTGTATTAGTTTTCTTAATGTTCGCATTATATGTAAGGAGAAAGGGCTCTGCTTCACGTACGAGAAAATAAACGATTTTTCTTCGTCTTCGTCGGTATCGTTCGAAAAGTTAGGATCGGGCAGAAGGTCGGCCGTCGCTAACATGTATTCGCTGCCGTACATTGGTAAATTTGGTCTCCACTGTAACGATTTTAGCGTGGAGAAAAGAGAATATTGTGTATTCATGTAAATTGCAGGAAGGTGGAACTACCACGTGGTTCATTTTCGGTAACTTTGATACATTTTCATATTACGATAAACTTGTACTCACAATCTTGTCGTCATTGAGGCCGAAACTTTTCACTCTGAGTTCGTTAAGTTTGTCGGTAGCAGCCGTTAATGCCCTGTAACAAGAAAGAGTGTAAGCGTCCGGTGCTCTCGTTTGTCGGGTCTGTCGTAAATAAGGATTAATCGAGTCGAGAGTTTTACTGTTCTTCATTGAAATCGTCCTCTTCTTCGGTTCCATCTACCTTGGGTAATTCTTTTTGTACGGGAGGTCGAGGAATTCGTGCCAACGGAGGTCGGTTTTCATTGGAAACTTTCGATTTCGGTTGTTGCTGCTGATAAGAGAGATTTTTATTCTTAAGCATTCGAATAAAGAGTCGAACGTTATGCTACTGTGAAAATGACGAACGCTCGTTCGTCGCTTGAGGCATTCAAAATGAAGAGGAAGGTCCGATATTCGGCGCAGGAGTCGCAGATTGAAGTTACACTTCCGATTACGATAGAACTGCCAATAAAAATTTGAACGCGTTTTTCTCGAATCTATGTTTTTCAAAATGGGGTATGCGATTTCTAGACATCTAATGAACGGATTGTCATTTGATACACTTATCCAGTGTAATAGTAGTTTAGTCTTGACCAATGTTTTTCTTCTTAACGTTTATATTCATTACTTATTGACAAGTCATTTGTTCTGGAAAAATTGAAAAGAGTCCATTTTTTTAGCACAACATAAAAAGCTTGGTCAAGCCTTAGCGAATATTATCTATTTTAAGAAAACACTGGTTTTTTGTTTGTTTCAGATCAACCGGGTGGACAAAATCAAGTACCTCGTTGGGCCCCTCACGTTCAAAGGTCCTTCACGAGATTGTTCATAACTTCTCGAATTATTAATATTTTTAAATGAAATTTCGTACACAACTTTGTTACTGTACATGCAAATAAATGTTTAAACGATTTTTCATCTTACTTATACGTAAAGAAAATCATTTTTTTTTATATGACCCCGATTTTTGAGTCGTCACAGTAGCCTAACCCCTTAAGCTACTTAGCTTCGTCTTCCTCGAAATCAATGTTTCGGCAAGTTTTTTGCCGGTGCGAGAGAGCAATTATACAAACCTGCTTTTTTATAGCGCCCTTGGAGGGTGGAAGAACCTTTGTGTGTTTCAACGCATCATCAACTCGTGCTTCTATCATCGATTTGACGCAAGCTTGATCGTTGAAAATCTCAATTTTCTTGAGTGTAGTACGCTCTCCTTTGTCATCCACGCAGTTAGGAGTAAAGCAATTCAGGTGACCAAGTTCCTGATGCGCCAAAAGTATGTGAAATCCACAAAAAAGTGTTTAACCATCTGAAAAATCTTGTGAGTTTTCCTTTTTTCTTTTACCTTAGGAGATATTTTTTTAGGTAGAGCCAAAGATTCTTTCTTTGCCTTCCAACAAGCCACGTGAAAACTCATGACGCAGGGATTCGACGGATGGTTGCATGTAACTTGTATCATCCCGTTGAACGTGGGGCACCTAACAATGTTTATTAAACGTTACAGGGACACAAAAAGTTCACAGCGCTGTGTATAGGGGGTGGCCAATTTATCTTGAGACATTAATATATCTCAGGAACGGTGAAGTACATAGAAAATTCCCGAGACACATGTCAATCAGAATCGAACGACGAGTAAAATGGCAAGAAAACTTTTTTTTAGATCAATAGATCATATTTAGGGTCAGTTTGAAAAAAATGAAAAACCATATTACTGTGGCGTCTTATTCTATGTATAAAACAGATAATTTACGTACAAACTTTTTTGCCTTTATTGTTTTGAAATAGAAAAGATGTTTAAAATAATGGCCTTCCCCGCTCCTAGTAAACGAATATTGCGAATGAATAATTGATATACTAAAAAGAGGGGCTTTCCGTGGATACTGAGTTTTTTGTAAAGTTGTAACCGAAGAGCCTACATCTTTATATGCAGACCCGTTTAGCGTTTGGTAAAAAGAAGCTTAAAGATTTCCGATAACAAAAAATCGGTTTTTTACCTAGAATAAGATGCCGCTATAAAAGGTATAGGTTCCTATTTGAAACAAGGTTCACGTGAAAATCGCCTTGAGATTGTCCACTAAATAAAAAAGTTACCTTGCCATTTTACTCTCCAAATCACCTCGATACGTGTGTTCGGTATTTTTTTATTCACCTTGTTTGTTCTTGCGTTATTGCTATGTCTCAAGACAAATGGAAGACCCTGTGTATGAAACAAAAGAAATACTATTACCCGAAAAATATATTTTTATCCACACCCTCCGTATAACTGGTGTTTGAGCATTCAGCCCAGCAACATACAGCATTTGGACGGTGCCAAGCAGAGCATTGCTCACTCAAACTCGTAAGAGCAACCTAACAAAAATGCACTCAGTGTGTTTTTCTACACGGCTGGATTTACGGAAAAGAGAGAAAAGATACTTGAGTCACATACCATGAAACCTTTTCGCAAAGATTCGGGAATAACTTCGTTACCCCCTGGAATAAAATATGGCAGAAACTTGACAGCATCATTCGCAAGTAAAGTGTGACCCTTTTTCAGGAATTCATCCGCCTTGGTAAAACTGTATGAGAAAAACGAAACATCACCCATCAGTTGCTGTTCTATTTTCATTAAAAACTTTACATTTTCCTTTGAACTAAATATTTCGTGCTGAGTGATGATACATTTTTGTGAGACTTTTTGTACGTAAATTTCGACTTTTATAAGTAAATTTACATATAAATTTTCTATAAGTAAATATTGCAGTTGAAATGCAATGTGGAAATGCATGATAGGTGATTGGTACGTGGTACTGACATTGTTTCCAGCAATCATTTCAATTGGTTGTAAGCAGTAGTCAAATTCCGAGTCACCAATGACTTGTAAACTTTACTAATTCCATTTTGTTGACTTGGCTCAGTATCATTCAAGATCATACATTTTTGTTATTTTAGTTCTCTAAAAGGATATCTGCTTCGTATAAAAATAAAATTAATATTGTATTTTTACTTTAAAATAATCTTTCACTCGTATGCTAAAACATTTACCGGTAGAGTTTGAAATTTGCCCTAGCAATAGCATAACACAACATTGGATACGAAGTGTTGTATTCTCTCTCCAGTTCCTCCAACATTTGTAAAGCATCCCGCAAATCCTTGGCGTCCGTAGATTCGAGCCAGCATGCACACAACATATATCTTATCAAGACGTTACGCTTCTCGTCCGTTTTCTGGAATTTGGATGGTAGTGTGTCTCATTGAGTTTTATCATCGATATACACATTGAGAGTATGATTCCAAAAATTAAATTACGTCTAGCTTGCGATCTTTGCTTTTTGAATCCAGAGCATTTTTGAAGTATTTAGCGGCTATGTTGTAGGACTTGTTTTTCAATGCTTCGGCCGCAGACATCAATATATCCGGAAATTCCTGAAAGAAATTTACACACCTCGTTCAAAAAAAGCTTCTTCCGAACTCTTTCTCCTTTGCACGACATCGTACAAACCTCGTTAACTTTGTGTTGCTGATGGAGAAAATGATGAATTTTATGGTTTACCATATCGACGGTTTTACCATCCATCAAACTAGACTGATATAGAAGAAAAAAAACATTTAACCCACTTGGTGTGTTATATAGAGATACAGATATTTGATATAGACAACACACCATTTTTCAAACTTCCTGCTTGATGGCCACCGATCTGCGATTTCTGTTTGATAAGATTATCCGAGAACCAGAGCTACAGAGAAAACTGAAACAAAGGTTTTAGCTCATTTGTATCACTTTGCCGTTTATCGCGAAGAGATAAACAAATGCGATCGATTCAATCTGCTGAAGTGAAATTGCTGATACGTGCATCGGAAATACCAAACAAAGAACGAAAACGTTGGCAGTGTTGCAAAATATTGAATGATTAATGCCGTTCTGGAACAACGTCGGCTTTGTCTGCTTGCCCGTGTGCCAGAAAAAATTGAGCTCACGTCGAATCGTGTTAGCGAAAAGAATTCGATCGATTCTGGTAGTCAATTTTCTTATCGTATTTCTCGGACTTATGTTTCACCATCCGCGACGAGTCACCTTTTTCACGGAACCCGAACAACGAATACTTGATAAAATATCAAACATATTACAACAAAGGATAATGATTTTTCAAGATTACGATACGTTGAGATTCTTCAAAATTACGAAAATGCAAGCGGTCGTAATAGTTTTGAATGCGTCTTACTCGGGCTAACGTATGACACGAATCACTGTATACAAAATACATAAACTTTTCACTCTGTCGGCAAGAACCGTTGGAGAAACGCTTTGAAACGTATGAGAAAGATACAAAAGTTATTGGAATCTGACTCACGACGTGCGCCGGGCCACCGAAACGTTGAGCAAAAAAATATGTGCGTGAAATTATTCAAACATGCAATATACGCAAGTAAATTCGATATCTTGCTACTGAGCAAAATACTGCGGAGATACGAATATAGGCGTTAAACGCAATTTTTCAAGCAGTACGCGCACCGAAATCGGACGTACCCGCTTTCGCTGGTACTCGTTTGCCCGCCTGAATGCGGAATTGTGCGCAATCAAGTGCCGCTTGATGTCGTCACGAATTCAGATTCGCATAGAAGCACAGTGCTTATGTGCGGCTTGAAGTGAGTTTTTTTTTAACCAAACAGCCGCTGGATGGCGCCGTGCTCGCTTCGTAACGTAATTGGGACTCAGGTCTTACACACGGGTCTGGAAACGAAGGAAAATTTTGGTGGTGGGGAGTAGTACCCTTAGGCTGGGAATAGACTTTAGGATCCGACTATCGGAAGGCACTCGTGCCATACATTTGAGTGAGCATGCAATACACGTCCGATCCGAGTTCCGATAGTCGGATCGGATGTGTATTGCATGCTCAAACAGATGTATGGCACGACCGCCTTCCGACAGTTGGATCCGACTGTCGGATCGGATTGTCGGAAAGAAAAAATCGGGCGTCTATTCCCAGCCTTATTGACCGAGCTTTTTATTCGCCGCAACGCCACTGCGCGTCGCTGCTATCGATCGGTACGAAAGACCCGCTGCGTGACATAACCTCAGTACCACAGCGCAAAAGATTTCAATATTTACTCGTAGTTTTCTTCTATACTTTCATTAAGTTTTTTCATAGATCTTGTTTATTATGCGGAAAAACGGTATTACAGATAATCTGTTTGTCAATTTAATCATCATTTATCATCACAAAAATAGAAATACTTTCTGCGGCAAGAATTTCTATTTTTGAAATATAACTTTATATACGAACAACATAATGAAGTTCGAAAACGTCGTTTTTTCCACAACACACGAAACTGAACGAACAATGAAACTGATTGCTGGGAATTATCTGTTTACGCATTTGAATAAAAATAAATAAAGGAGTTGCCAGCAGCCACATTCGAACCAGATCGATGGGCATCCATATGGGCACGGCAAAGACCGTGCTTGCTGCGCCACGCGCTCTTTAAAACTTCTTGGAAGTGTCAAACGGATTTGAATGCAACGGAATGTATCAATGTCGATTTTCTCGACAACGGCGAAAAAGCGCATCCAAACTCCCCACCACCAAAATTTGCCTTCGTTTCCAGGCCTGTGTGTAAGGCCATGATTGGGACTCAGTAGGCCTATTCTGTAACTCGTAACGACAACTTTCGTTATCGTTAGCTAGCGACAGCAAATAAGAGACGTCCTTTCTTCTGTAATCGTGCATGCGATTGGCTGTCCCTAGCTAACGATAGCGAAAGCTGTCGCTACCTAGTTACAGAATAGGCATACACTAGCGCGATTCTGTAATGGCATCTGCACACTGCGCGCGATTGTCGACGAGCGATGGGCGATATCCAATGGGAGGTTCACTTTTCCAGGGGGTTTCCGGAATACCTTAGCTCCCATTGGATATCGCTCATCGCTCATCGCAAATCGCGCGCAGTGTGCAGAGGCCATTCTACTGCGTACCAGTATGGAGCCGTACGCAAATTACGTAACATAATTGGAGGGGGGCAGGGATCGGCCGGCGTTACGGTCTACGTACATGGGGGGGGGGGGGGGGGGGGGGTCAAAGTTTGAGTTACGTCACGATTTTAAAACTGTCAGAAATATAAAAATTTCTGCATGTTCAGTTTTAACCGTCGCGTGCAATTTTACCGTGGATAGCTCACAGCTTTCTATACGCAATGTCAGTTAAGGGTGGGAAAGCTGTGCAAGTTCTTGCACAGTAGCTTTCCCACATCCCCCAAGCAAAATTTGAAGGAGATTTTTTCGTATAATTCTTGAAAGTACATGTATTGAAAAATTTGTTGACAACATTTTTATTCACAAGTCCGAAAATTGACGGAGTAGTAGTCGCTTTAGTTAGAACAGGTAGCGCGACCGGTTAGTGCCCTCAGTTCCTACAGGTGTGGCATCATTTACAATAGCTAAAGTACAGGCAACCCCCCTCCCCCCACGTAACGGGACCGTAACGATTGGCCAGACGCCCCTCCCCCCCCATTCCGTTACGTAACGGGTGCTTTGTCGTCAATAATTGCGATTTTTTCATAGACATAATTAATTATGAAAGGATCGGGTTTATACTCATTTTATGAACTATATATTCATCTAGTTTTATACCAATTTTTATGACAAAATATTGAAAATTAAACGAGATATATGCCTTGATTTGACGACAAAAAAATAATTTCTCTTCATTGTCCCATCGATATCTTTCTGAACGGTTATCTGTAAATTGAAAGTCAACAATTTATCGATATCTATACAAATGTAGCTATCGTTATGCGTAGCGGTTTTTTTATTTTGGTTTTTTTACAAAATGCCGACAGTTTGAACATTGTTTTCTATTTTCAAGGCCCTTTTTTCTGTATTCAAGCAATCTTTAAAAATAGTAATGATCAAATGTTAAAAACGCGGATAGGTACAGCCATAGTCACTGCGATTGTGAAAATGTTTTTTTTTTAATTGAAAATCGCTTGATTAGTTTTTAAGTATTCGCTCGGACAAGGTCAAAAAAACTAGTTTCAAGAAAAACGCGTTCATACTTTTCGTTCCGTGTTTCTTGATATAAAGTTACAATTTTTTCTAGAATATTGATACTTACATTGAACCATCTAATCGTGGGCGATATGACGGTTCTTCATCTTCATATTCATAGTTCACAGGATAATAAGAGCCTGTACTTTATCTATTGTAAATGATGCCACACCTCTAGGGACTGAGGGAACTAACCGGTCGCCCTACCTGTTCTCACTAAAGTGACTATAACTCCGCCAATTTTCGGACTTGTGAATAAAAATGTTGCCAAGATATTTTTCAATACATGCCTTTCAAGAATTAAAAAAAAAAAATTCCCTTCAAATTTTGCTTGGGGGATGTGGGGAAGCTACTGTGCAAGTTCTTGTACAGTGATTTCCCCCCTTAACTGACATTGCGTATAGAAAGGTGTGAGCTGTCCACGGTAAAATAGCACTCGAGGTTTAAATTAAAAACTTGAACATGCAGACATTTTTCATATTTCTGGCAGTTTTAAAATCGTGACGTAACGCAAACCTTGACACCCCCCCCCCCCCCCACGTACGTAGACCGGCCCGTAATTTGCGTACGGCCCCTTATGTGTTCACAATGAGACACGATGGAATATGAATAGGCGATATTATTGTTTGCCAGTTGACTGATTCCGTATTCCAATGTAGTAAGTCGTACATCATTTTTGTGATAAAAATAAAGCGACGTTGGTTTGGATTTAAAGTGTAGTAAATACAATGAAGAGAACAACTTAAGATGCATTAACTAATTGGCCGTGCATTCGAAATAAAACAGCCAGAACTCATAAACTAATTTCCATTTTCTCCAATTACGTATCTATATATGCAATACTTCTCCATCTTCATTGCTCCACAATTAGACATCGCACTTCCCAAATCATAATTGATACATATATATATCCATCTTTTTATTCATTGAAGTTGAAGAAGATGAAGATCCACCGAACTTCAATTGGTCATGGTCACTTTCGACTGAACTTCTTGGTGCTGAGCAACTATCAGAAGGTTCAACATCACAGTCAGAATCCAATTAGCCGTTATAAAGTCAACATCGAGCCACTATATCAAAGACCATATACTATGGTATTTGATACAGTGGCACGATGTACGACCCACATGTCGCTGCGTCGGTGTGTCGAAAATTGATGATATAAAAATTTTGATGATGTGAAAAGAGTGAAAAATTGATGATATATATGATGATAAATATGGATATTTTTGACACACCGACACAGCGATAGGTGGGTCGTACTTCAAAAGTCCTGACGTTCAATAGTCCCGCGATCACGAAAACATATCCAATTCCACGTGCCGTCCTATTAATGCCTCAATCATTGCGAATAAACACCCAAAAATGTACCATATCCGCTTTGCGTGATAGAATTAACACACTCATACAACCGGAAAACAGAATTAAGAAGTCCAAAGAACGAAACAAACGATGATAGAGTTATTGATAGCACAATGTCAATATTATTTGACGAAAGAAGCCCAAGTGATGTTTGAAAAACAATTACGACTGAGCTTGGGGAGCCTCCCGTCGAAGGTTCTCAAATGAATTTAAAGATCTAGCATTGTCAATTTATTATCTTATAAAAACACTAGTGCTGCAGTGACTCATGATATATTCGAGAAAAGTATTAAAAAACTGAAAACTATCAGTACATTATCTGTACTCAGGGTCTGAAAATGATGGTTTATTGAAAAAATGTGGAGTTTCGGCTGAAAAGCCATATTTCTTCATAGGGAATAATCAAGATAACATTGACCGGGTAAGGATGAAAAAACATTCCAGGTAAATGATCACAGAGTACTAGTTAAAGGAAAAAAAATGAGAAAATGTTTATGATTGAATGCATATTGTGATGCTATAATAACGGTAATGATATACGATTCATCTGTATGAATAATAACGTTTTTTATAGCATTAAGGAGTATTATTTTTAGAATAAGTGATATTACAGCTTGTCAATCAGATTGTGATTATATTGTCAGTTAATTTTCAGTGTTGTTGTTGTGGTATAGTTGACAGTTTCTGAAGAAAACAAAAATCGAATGCGACAGCAGTAATTATAATATATTACTGATCAATATGAGTCATGATGATTGTGAGAGTATTAATAATTGTTATTTCGAAATAAGATTGACGTTTCAATTTTTGATATTATTATTGTGATCTGATTATATATGGGGGCGACAATTAACGAAGGCAATAACATCACTAATAATGCTAACTATATAGGATATGGTTTCTTTTATTTAATTATTTTGCATCATAATTGAATTATACTGTAATGTTGTACCTGAACATAATTATTGTGTTTCAATTAACGGTATATGGAAACGATAAGCGATAAATCGTAATGAGAATGCCAATAAAAAGGCTGATATGTGTGCTCCACGCTGTGCCTAAAATTATAATATTATATCTTAGTTTTGTATAGAGACAATAATATTGTGATGTAATAATATGCGTAATGATAGGACAAATTCGGGCAAGTCATGATGTTTTTCATAAACAGTATTATTGTTGTAACATTTATCGTTGCAACTTGTCAACTATAATTATCATAACAGTTTATTTAAATTAATTTTTAAAATCATAAATATTGTGTCGACATATTGTCATGGGTTCATATGTGAAAGTGATAACAATAAATGTATACAGATTCGATATACGTTTGTTTCTTTCCGGATTAATCTTTTTACCATTCATCGTATCCATGGTATTATTCATTTCAGTCCCACATTTCAAATTCGCGCCGCAGCGCTCGTGGTGATTCGTTGAAGAGAGGGGGAAAATCGTTTGAGACCGAGATTCGAGAGAGCGCTGCAGCCAGTATGCGGAAATTTATGTTGCGCTCTTACGGCAGCTTCCACTCTATCTAATTCTCTTTGGTTTCGCCCAGTTTCGCCTTACAAATGCAGCGTTTTAATTTATCGTGTCTATGTTCTCAGGTTTTGCTATTAGCCAATTATGTGTATTGCAACTTGTCGACTCCGTATAGCGTTGAGCATTTAACTTAACAGCTAACATTATTAGTTAACGCAAGGTTACAAACAATAGTAAAGGGGCAATATTGACAACTAAGTAATATGAACATTACTATGATTTGAGACCAACGCCTAATATAATATATTAGGCGTATAATAGCCTGACATAAAGGCTAATATAATATTTCCGACCAAATCGTAATACAACTAGGAACCTCGACCCGAGAACTAGTTACTGTACGCAGAAATTGCGTATGCTACTTTTGGTCATTTGTAGGTCGAAGTAAGTCTTCACGGAAAAGATAATTAGTTAGTTCTACAACTTCTACAACTCCAATTGACACGACATTAGGGGTAATCGTGGTGCTGATTGGTCATTCGCCCTTAAATTTTGGTTAACTCAGTGAACCGAGAGTTGTGGAACCGGGTCTTAAGGTACCTCTTCATTTGCAGCAGCAGTAGTAGCCATTTAGTAACTTACCATTTGCCACTAGCGTTGGACGAATAGAGTGTTGAATCACGATCCCAACTTAGTAAGTCTCTAACATGCTGCTGCTGTTTGCGCCAAACGAAAAGACACCTTCCGGCCCAGTTAAATAACTCGTGGTAACCCAAGTTTAGGCCCGGTTCCACAACTCGAATTCATACAAGTTTAATGCGGTAAGAGCGTGGATGTGATTGGTCCATTCGCCTTGAAACTTGCGTTAACTCCGTTAACCGAGAGTTATGGAACCGGGCCTTGGTTCGGTAAACGTGGTTCTGACTGGACCATTATCTCGGTCTGTCGAACCAGGCCTTTGACATTATGCAGAAACATTGCGTCTGCAGAGGAGTGGAATAAATATAGCTGGAAAGGCGTATTTCATATAAGACACAGTCTTCAATGTGATTGTGAGTTAGCACATATACTGCTCATAAACATTATGATGTCAATTCACGCGTGTGTATGGTTGTACACACTGGAGAATTGGAGAGTTCTCAGGATTCTTTACATTGAAGATTATTGGGTAGTTTCCAACTCATCATATAGTTGAAAAATATTTTTTACATTAAAAAAAATATATTTTCAATTGACCCTAAATATATTGAAATTTCATTCACGAAAAATAACCGATAGACTTGGCAAAAGTGGCCGTTTCTGGCATTGGCACGACTGACTATCGCTAAAGCGTCGCCGGCTCCAGGTTATTTACACAAGTTTCGTGAATGTACAAAAACAAACCGTTTGAGCTTAAAATTCACATTTTTTTGTCGAGCATTATTAATTAACGATGTAGAGAAACCACTTATTTGACACGATATTCCTGACACCATAAACACGGTTTGTTCAGTTTTTTAATTTGAAGCTCGGTATTATTTTCGTCCCTACGGTCCTGTAACTAGTGTTTACGAGGTGTCGTATATATTACCAAATGGATAAAGATTCAACTCGAACATTGAAAATCTTCGAAAGTATGTTGCGAAACGGATTAATTTTTGGACAGTCAATGCATCCTAAATTATTCTCTCGGTGATATAAATTTCAATGGTCTGCAAGCATTTAGATTTCAGCCTCGAAATTCCTTCATAAACTGACCATTGCGAGAGAATAATTAAATATTTTTCAATTGTGGTATTTTTGTACTCCACACGTTACGGCATGCTTCAATGTTCCTTCTCTTCATATTTAATTTTAATTTATTTACTTAAATTACCAACATATTTATTTCATCAAATATGTTGGTGAAAAAGAAATCGGTGCCTTGTTTCGTATTACTGTGACAGAATAATACATCAATAGGAGAGCGAATTATGCTTAACGAACTCGGGGTTCATCTGAAGAAACGTAACTACGTCAGCACATAAATGTATAATTCTAAAAATACACACGTAGACCTGAGTCTTCGCTATATAGAGGGTAGCGTTTTAAACACACTTATAGAAGAGTACATATAGGAGCTGTTATCAAACGATTTTTCAGTTTATTGTTTAGTTATGACAACGGACGCCGAGTATCCTCCCATCATAACCCTCGAGGTAATTGAATTCATAACAATGTATACATATAACAACTTTTTCCAAAGTAGTGATGATGTAGGGCCGCGAAGTATATAGCATGCCAGTTTATAACCCGATTTTCCGTTCGAGCATAATACAGTAATACAACATTAATTACATTCGGGACGTTTCGCTTCCTCGTTGGTATTCGTACTCCTGATAACTTCTGTACAACAGTACCAACGTGCGTTTTTCTCACTGTCTCAAGCCCGTGTCACATCGTCATAGTGATGCACGTATGATGAAAATTCAATTTCGTTACATAATCCTGCAATAAAAAATCAGCAAAGAATGTACCCCCGACACGCATCGTTCGCGAGATTTCTACACAATAATAAGGAATAACGAAAATAGTAGTAACGCATGTACACTGTATGCGTTTGTGCCGAGTTTTATTTTCGGGGCGGTTTTCTTTTTATCTTTATACGTGCAATGATGGTTGACGGAACGATGATGCTCTCGCGCGAACACGATCGAATATCAATGTAGCGTTTATTTGTAACGAAAATACACGCCGATATGTATATAGTTATGTGCATACGTGTGCATGTGCATGCAAAGCCACTGAAGCACAGAGTATCTGTACAAACCGGCTTGCATGTCTATACACATGTCCATGTTTATTATTGGCGCTTCCCCCTGCCGAGTAAGCTGAGATCTATTCTCGGAAAAAATCTATGACTGCACCACTACCAGGGTGCCAACGTTTACGAAACAAGCAAAAATTCGACCAGTGGCTCAATGCTCGTTTAGGAACTGCACTGGAATTGGACTTTTTGAGAACATGTGCCGGACGTTCGGTCGGTAAAAATTCTACGGCCACGTTTGTCCTGGACGGATTAGTTTTGGGGCAAACAAAGAGATACGACAGAGCGAAAGGTGTTTCTTTTCCTTTTTTCCGAAATATCAGCTATCAGTGTGACAACCCAGGAAGCAATTTCAAAATAGTTGTCTATTAGTTGTCCAAATGGGTACCAAAGGTCCGCTTGGAAGTTACCTATAAGTTATCATGTGTCCAACAGTAATCTTTTTGGATGGTTGTTTACTTTAAGATAACTTCCGAGCGGACATTTGGCACCCTTTTAGCCGACTTTTGGACAACTTTTTGAAAATTGCTACCTGGGAATATGCCTCTGATATTCTATGCATCTAATGGCTGCCGAATCATTCAAATTTCCCCACTAATCCGTACGGATCGATATATCGATTCATCTCATATGGATCGACGTATGAGTCTCGATTATAGAGGACAGAAGGAGGATATGTGTTTTGGAATTGAAAACAAATTGAGGAAAACGCATTGCGATGGACATATTGTGGGTAGCAGGGGTATGGCACGCAATAAATCCTCACTTTATTCCTCATTGAATCGTTAAGTCAATAAACTGTACCGGTAATTTCAAAGCTACGTCGTTTAGAAAATTCTACACAATGTCGATTTTTTTTCTGTGGCTTTTTAACGTATCAGAGTTAAAAAAACGTCGTTGCTTCAAAGTTGATATGAGGAAGAATGACAAGTTCTAGTGCAGTTTAGCCGACGCTGACTGATCAGTGAAAGCATATTCAAAAATAAAAATATTTTCACTCAATGGAAAAATAATGTCACACATCTTGTATTTTACTCCTTCAGTTACGTGTATCTGAAGTACCGCTGAAGAGAGCAGAACTTCAGGGTTAAGGGCATGTCCAAGGTTAACATAACCTCACAAATTTTCGAATTTTCGAACCATCTCATAGATGGTTAAGATTTTTTAAGGACAAACAGAGCATCGAGTCTCTGTAGAATTCACTGATGCAGAGCTTGATGATTTTCTTGGGCCCTGAACATGGTTCATCTCCTAGAAATTGCCGTTTAAAAATGTCATGTAGTACATCTTTACATGGCCTTAAGAGGATATTTTCATATCCTTGAACTCAAATACCAGAAACTCTTTTATCAGAAGCGTATTGTTTATTAAAACGCCTATATTTAAAAGACAAATTACTCATTCTTTACCTAGCCCGATTTCTACTAATAACGGGACATTCGTATACTTGTTTCTCCTCATAGAGGGAAGCTTCTTTTTGTAAAAAAAACAATTTTTTGCAGATACACAAATGTAGCTGCCCTACTGCATAATAGCCCCGCTGTCGTTGCCACTGGTTCCCGACATCTTATGTTACAAAGTTATGTCACAGTCAATTTTTATCTGCCAATAGTTGGTAATGAAATGAATAATCGAATAGTATTGTTTGGGTTAATTGAGGCAGTACACTACAGGATCATATCATATATTGGTGAAAGTTGTGGGGGTCAAATGCAAGATATACTTTTGTACAGTTTGTTTATTTTTGGTATTGGTTTATTATCGGTAGTCATTAACAAAAACATCTTTGAAGCTTAATGAATATAAATAATTAGCAATGGTATTCGTCATCATGTGACAAGCTCTTGTACTTGGATGGTAGGATGGTGTACCGAATTTAGCCTACCTGCCTAGTGTAAAGCAAAGAAACATAATGTATGCGTTAGTTATAATTGCATTAGTCGTTGTCTGATCGAATCTTTCTTGAATACTGTTTGGAAAACAAATGGGTTTTTAAATATTTTTTACAAAAAATCGCATTGTTATGATTAATATTTCCTTAACAACTATAATGTTATTACAAAAATCCTTCATCAGATGATATGCGCTACAATATTATTCCTAAATAAGTTTGATTTTTTATTTTAAACCTAATCGGTTGGTACAGTTAAGTACACACCGTTCAACCATTTAGAATTTGCTCGATTCTGAATAACTTTTTGTGTATTAATCTTTTCTGCTATGATTTCAAGGATATTTTTGTTATTGTGTATACTCATTACATGACAAAAGTTATGTAAATTGCTTGAGGAGTTTTCATATACTGCCATGTGTCTCAGGATCTGCATCCTTCCGCAGTCTTTATCATAGATGAGGAATAATGTGTACCGTATCTTGGACTTGAAAGTGAATTTTGGAGCATTAGTGCATCTTTAAAACAAATATGAAGCTTAAATTACTTTTTTTGAGCTCAGCCAGGCTCACTGAAGAGTTCATGGAGTTTGTAGAGAGGCATTAAACGTTTCAGTTTTATGAGGCCCCAAATTAGGATTTTATAAATATTACAGTACATAGGGGTCGAAGTCTGGTCAACACAGTGTTCAATCTGTTAAACCATCTCACAGAACTTCTAGTAAAACAAGTGTCAAAATATCCAAACATATACAAAGACTATAGATGTGCAACTGAAATCAAAGAATAATTGGAGCTGAAAACAAGAAAATATATTGATGCTGTAAATTAGGCTATGGCACAGAACTTCAATCAATTGAAAATGCGGTAGTTCAAAAATGCTTATAATATCTGAACCCAATAGTTGAACCAGTATAATATAAGTTAAAGTGAATTTATGGTCTGTTAAGCTAGGACCGAATAACGTATATTATGAATGTATTATGTACGTAAAAATGTCAACTAGCTACCATGAAACAGGCCAGTGTTATTAACTCTGCCTGTGTACACTATATTTTTCTGGACGCTGCGTGTAAACAGGGTTTTCTAGAGAACAATCCCCTATTCAAGATTTTCTACGCTATCAAAAAATCTAAAAATTCAGGGTTACTTATCGTGCGGTCTACTACATGGCCTAGAAGTTGCCAAAGTAAAAACTATAAAACCGTTGTTCGTAAAAATTGAAGTATAGTAAAAAATGCGGAAAAACCGGATTTTTATAAAATATTCGTATCTTTGCGATAAACAAATATTTAAAAAAAAAACAGTTATAGGGTTTTGTAGCTTAGACTGTGAGCATTCAAAAGAATATATTGCGATTGGCGTGGGCTCACAAATTTTGAATTATTACGGCACCTGAAATAGGCGAATATTTTACAGAGTCAGACATGTCATAAGTACACTGACGATTTACACGATGCACAGCAGTACTACTTAATTTTCACTTTCTTCAGCGTGAACCACGTCAGGGCGACGGCGTAGATAGTACATCACCTGGCTTGCATTTCTTTCACCCATCTCCAAAAACTGTTGGAACAGGAATAATTATTTTAGTAGGAAGTAAGGACGAATAAAAAAAAACTTCAAAAAGCAAGAAATTTCTCACTCACGTGTTAGAAAACCACTGTCGCTATCTAGAGAATGATTTATCTCATCCGCATTACCTTTGCCAAATGCTAAAATAATATAGCAAAACATTATTTTCAATAAAAAATATGGGAAGATTACGGAATTATAAACCAATGATACAAACAAATCGTGCTTCGAACACAAATATATAAATGGATGGCAAACATGCATCAGATTACATGACACATTTACTTAAGCCACAGAAAGATTTAAAAAGGAAAAAAAATGCTTCCTTTGATCTTGGGTAATGCTGACAACGTGTGTATACTGACCTTTTTAGGGAACAGATGTGACTTGCAACGAATGACGCTTGTAGGTAAACTGCCAGACCCGGGTGTCCTTTTGGCCTTCAGTTCCAACAAATATCTAGATTTGTTAGGGGAGGGAGCTAAAGTCCGCCCTCCGCCAGATATTTAAAGTTTAAATTTGGACGGCTCCTTTAAGGGGTCTTCTCACTTTAGACGTTAAAACGGCTATTTTCATGATTTTTTTTATAGGTTTATATTTTAGATATTAATATATAAGTTGTTACACTTAATAAATACACTTTCGAAATACATTAAAAAAAAGATTGTATGTATCTATGTAACCCGAACAAACTTGAAACGCGTTTTTTTCTCGAAACAACGTTTTTCGACGGCTTGTTGATAAAATATTCGAAACTACTAAACCAATCCTTATGAAATTTGAACTACATATTCTGTACAACTATAGCTACAGCGCATATCAAGGATTAAAATTTTTTTTGACATTTACTATTTTTTTTGGCCAAAAACGGTTAAAAAAACCCGTTTTTTTTTGTTTTTCGAAAAATATCCGCCATTTTGTTATTTTTGCATATATCAAAAATCGTATGATATGCGCTATAGCCATTAACATGCTGAACGTAAAACCGTTTGATTTTTTTGTTTCGGATGATCCATCCCCAAGACCTACAATTTTCTCAGGTCATTCTTTTAACTATCATTTTCATCTACTCGTATAAATACTGACTTAAATAAATACTTTTATATCAATATCTATAATATAAATATATCAACAGAATTCATAAAAATTGCCTTTTTTAGCGTGTAAAGTAGGAAGACTCCTTAAAGACCGAGCGTACACATGCAGGGTTAAGGGTAGAATTGCCGCGGGCTTGGCATAGATTGAATTATGGTATCAGGAATTGAACTACACTAACAAGGGGAGGGTCCGCCTTTCAGGACACTGACTTTTTTTAAACTTCACACAGTTGTAGGGGCCCTTTAGGATCATACATTGTACAAGTTGCGATACGCAACCGTTATGAAGAAAACGGAGGGAGAAATTCGCGTAAACAGCTTTTATACCAGTTAGTTTCAGCTGTTAGGGGGCGTACGCAAGTTACGTAACGCAATTTGGGGGGGAGGGGCTCAGACCAGGCGTTACGGTCCTACATTCGTGGGGGGAGGAGGAGGCCAAGGTTTGCGTTACGTCACGATTTTAGAACTGCGAGAAATAGCAAAATTTCTGATCGAGTTTTTAATTTGAAACTCCCGCGCAATTTTACCGCGGAAAGTTGATAGCTTTCCATACGAAATGTGAGTTAAAGCCACTGTGCAAATCTTTGCACAGTGACTTTTCCCCTTTCCCACTTTTATAATTATTCAAAGTACACATATTCAAAAATATGTTGGCCAAATTTTAAGTAAAAAATCCGAAAATTGACGGAATTACAGTCACTTTAGTGTGAGCAGGTAGCGCGACCACTTAGGACCCTCAGGCCCTACATGCGTGGCATCGTTCGCAATGGACGAAATGCAGGGTCTTATTATTTTGTGAAATATAATGGAGATGAGGAACCGTTACATCGCCCGGGACTAGATACGTTAATGGAAGTATCAAAATTCTAGAAAAAAACATAACTTCACATCAAGAAAAACTGAACGAAAACTATGAACGCCTTTGTCTCGAAACGACTTTTTTCGACCTTGTCCTAGCGAATACTCAAAAACTTATCAAACGATTTTCAAATTATTAAAAATAATTTTTTGTAATCTCAGTGACTAAGGTCGTACGTAGCCGATTTTTAAAAATTGTTATAATTCTTATTTTTAAAGGCTGCTTGAATACATAACGACAACTTCATTTGTATAGATGTCCTATCATCAAGATGTCGATGGGACAATGAAAAGAAAATTTTACAAAGCACCTGTTACGTAACGGGATAGAAGCGGGCGGTCCAGCCAGGCGTTATGGTCGTGCTACGTGGGGGGAGGGAGGAATAGAAAATTTGGGAAATTGGCGTTACCTAATTTGTACTCGACCCCTTATCACGAGCCGCCGGTAGCGTAGCGGGCGGCGGCCCGGCCTCGTAAACCGCCCCCCCCATGGAAATTTATGTATGTAAAATATATATATATATATATATATATATATATATATATATATATATATATATATATATATCGGTCGCATATATAGTGACGAAAAATTGAATAATACGTGTATATTCAGTATATATGCACCAAATATATGACGCATATATGACCCATATATTTTCGATATATTTTTCTGACCAAAAAAATATATGCTACGTATAAACACTATATATGATGCATATATGAGGCATATACGACGCATATATTTTCAATCTATTTTTTTATTAGAAAAATATATAAAAAATGTATGCGTCATATATGACTCATATATGTGTCATTTATGCATCATATATGACGCATACATTTTTGATACATATTCCTGACAAGAAATATGTTGTGTATAAACACTATTACAGTTAAACTTAATAAAACTTAAAACTTAAACTTAAAAAAACTTAACTTACAGTTAAAGTACACTATTACATACAAGCACATATATGCAGATATGCTGCACATATCTGTATATATGTGCCATATATGTACCATTTATGCAGTATATACGTGGTATGTATGCAGTGTGTATGCAACATATATGCTAAATATATGTGGTATATATGCAGGGTAAATGGTGTATATATGCAGGGTAAATGGGGCAATGTATCATATATCATTGATATATGATACATTGATATACAGTAATACCACGCATATACATCTCATATATAAAAACGTTACGAAAATTAGAATTTGGCACCTATATTTTCAATATATGGCATACATTTCACATGTATTACAATTATTAATAAAATAAATTTGCAGTATATTTTTGCGTATATAAATTTCCATGGGGGGCGGGATCACCGGATCGAGTCTAGTTTGAACTTTTTTTATTTCAATTGAAGCCATTTTTTTGGTTCCTATTTTTATACTTCTAAAGCATGTGATATGAATATTTAAAAATAATTTGCTTTGTTGAAAGAAACTTATTTTTGATTATTCTTGAGGATGTAATATTACTTTTATAAGGAATAAACTAACGTCAATGTCTCCAAATAGAAGAGACTTGCGACGTATTATAAAACAAATTTACCTTATTTTCTATTATATTCCATATAACAGTAATAAGACATCGTCCAGATTAATGAAAAAAGTCAATTTCGAGAAGAATAAAAGTTTATTTCAAGATTGTTTCGATCAAATTTTTTTTTAAAAGGATATAATTAATTCGACATGCTTCAGAAATATATAAATAAGAAACGAAACAAATAGATTAAATCGGAAGAAAAGTCTCAACGAGAATCGATCCAGCGATCCCGCAGTTGTGAGTCCGGGCTAGGTCGAGAGAGCGCGAGACAACGGCCGTGCTATATCTCTTATATTTGGAAAACGTTCAGTGTTTGATCTTGTTGCTTACTATCGATTGTCATTATAACTATTGTAAAACATTATGGAAATGAAGGAAAGCGCATACGCGCCCAATACCCGTAAAATATCTTTTTACTGTTCCGGTGCATCTCAAGCCCCATAAATTCAATAAACATAAACGTTTTCGAAATAAACTCTTGTTTGCGTCTCGCGGCTTGAAGCCACAATCTCGACACTTTCCTCCAAAATATTTATTTTCAATTACTATATTTTTCTATAACCCTAATAAAAAAAGCGAGCAATAGTTTCAATGTTTAAATATTTCGCCCAGTCCATTAATAACTATACCACTAGATGAGTCTGTTTTTTTATTTTTCGAACAATTGCCTCAGGCTTTTGTGGTTAGGCTTATCTGTGGAACCCAATCGGTGTCTATGGTCTATTTCTTCTTCTTTGTCCATTTTGGCTGGCTAGTTGCCAGCCTGGCCACTGGTGGTTACCGCGCCTTGGGCTTCTATGGTCTATTTGAAGGCAAAAAGTTATGATCGGAGGACAAGCGTTCACTCCAACGGTAAGATGTCACTACTGCCCCGTTTGCTTATGTGCACGCGACTTGCATGACGTACATGCAAGCAACTATGCGATAAGCCCACTCCCCCCGGTTGGTCGGGGTAATGTTTTATCTCTCTGTGCGTTCAGTTCAAACGGTCTCGCGTTCGCACTTACATATGATAGATAATGGGCAAGAAGTGGAGGTTATGTCCATAAACATTTCTCGTATTGTGCCTTTTTCGGTACCTGTCTCCAGGGCACGGTCTTACATACAGGTCTGGAAACAGCCACGATATGGTAGGCATACGCATTCGATCCACGCATATTTACATTTTTCGCCGATACTTGGCATTGCAGTTAGTGAATGTGCAACAAGGACATAGTGACTTCGGTCTGTCTGTCGCACTCTTTTGAACGAGGCGCATGCGCCGTCGATCTTGCCCCCTAGTTTATGGTATATTCGATAGCGATACGATTTGAAAAAACCAAATGAATAAATAATCTTAATTATTGAAGCCCAAAGTGATTAATGTACATCGTTGTAATTGAGGTCACCTGCGTATCATATAAAAATTTCGTGGAACCGAAACAGCTGTGATAAACATAAACGATCTTTATTCCAAATAATGAGATTATGCACAGACAGAATGTTATGTTTCGTATCTCCACGCGGAAATAATAAGAGGCGAGGATGGAAGGGTGGGTAACATACTCCGACAGCAGCGTTGCATGTGGCGGCGAGCGGAAAGAATAGAGAAGCTCGTCATAGTGTCTCACGGCACCACTGAAATCTGGCTTTGCTTCCAGGCCTGCATGTGAGGCCGTGCTCCGGGGAACTATGAAACTTCGGATCATCACATTCATGGGATGATTCAACTAACTGGCTTAAACGATTTAAAGCGAATCACATTTCAAATACGATTGCACTATTGCATTTTTGACAATCTTCGTAAGAAGTGAACTTTTGCTCAGACGGGCTACGAGCCATCGAACGAAACAAATGGTAATCAGAAGGAGCGATATCTAACATTTTTTTACTCAATTTTCTGTCAGTATTTTATTTTTTATATTTTTTCGTGTCATTGAAATTTTTGTTTGTGTGGATCACACGATAGGTGATGATCCTAAGAATATGTTGTGAAATTTTCAAAGCGATCTGAACCTTCGTTCGAGAGTTAGAACTTTCACAAGCTTCAAGAACGTGTATCGTGGAAAAACGGCTCTGAAGTTGGCGGTCGAGCGCGGTATCTATCATAAATGCAATCTTATGACCTTATTTTTGGAATTTTTTGATTTTTTAAATTCTGTAAAGCTTTAAATATTCCTAATCGTTCAGGCTAACGAAATAAAAAATAACTAAAAAATGAAAAATTTTGAAATTTTTCGCGTATATAAGGCCTTAAGTGTTTCCAGATATGATTGTACCGGTTTTGCGACGTGCGGACGAGCATTGTCGTGCAGCAAAATGACTTTGTCGTGTCTTTTGGAGTGTTCCGGCCGTTTTTCTTTCAAGGCACGGCTCAAGCGCATCAATTGCAGTCGGTAGCGATCCCCAGTTATGGTTTCTTTTCGTTTCAGCAGTTGATAATAAATCACACCTCTCTGATCCCACCAAATACAGAGCAGGAGCTTGGACCAGTGGTTTTGCCACTGATGTTGATGGCTGGCCCATGACTTTCTGCGCTTCGGATTGTCGTCATGTATCCATTTTTCATCACCAGTGACAATTCGATGCACAAAACCTTGTCTTTTCTCCCATTGAAGCAGCAGTTCACGCGTCAAAATACGCCTCTCAATGTCCCTTGGTTTCAATTCATATGGGACCCAATGTCCTTCCTTCTGCATTAGGCCCAACGTTTTAAGACGTTTTCCTACCGTTGATAAGTCAAATCTCAATGATGTAGACAATTCTTGAAGTGTTTGAGATGAGTCTTCATTAAGCAATACCCCAATTTATTATCATCAATTTTTTTCGGCTGACCACGTCGCTCCTCGACTTCCAAGTCGAAATTACCAGCTTTAAAACGTGCAAACCACTTCCGACACGTTTGCTCAGCTAGAGCATGTTCACCATACACTTCCACTAAAATACAACGACCTTCAACAGCACTTTTGTTCATATTAAAGTAATGAAGTAAAACTCCCCGCAAAAACGCTTTATTCGGTACAAATGTTGACATATTCAATAAATTGTAAAGTGTTGTTATTTACGATTCAAAAAGAGGTTATGTACAACAAATGACATTCAATGATAGCTGTTTCACGATGAATACATTACTGTCGGTAACAACGAAATACTGTATTACCTACACCATCTCTTGTAAAAAGCTAAAATTATAGTGCTCCGGAATACGAGGGTCGTGTGAACTCTCTTAAGGTAGTTCTGTAGTTTTGGTCAAATATTAGGAATTGGCTGAAATCTAAATATGGTGTAGATATGACCTTCATGGACTGATGCCCAAAAATTCAATTCAATTCACCGTTTAGTTCATGAGATAATTGCAATTGGATATGGGTATCTTTGTACGCGATCCCTATACCAGCATATTTACTCCTATACTAAAGATATTTCCGATGTGACTTTCGGGTGTATCGCTTCAATTCTTACGAATGAGTTGTCGTTGTCTAATGTCTGTCACTTTATGAGCGTTTATATATAAACTTGTTGTGTCGGCATCACTTATAATTCACTGGGTGATCTAGGTTATTGCAATATGCACAGCGAGAACACGCGCGAGTCTTGTGATGACAATCGCTACTGTTTAGCAAACCTGTCTTGCTACTGTCACTGCGGATGATGCTCACTACGGCGTAGCAAACCCCTGTCTTGCTACTGTCGCTGCGGGTAGTGCTATAGCTTGTGCAAAGGAAACTTCCTATGTGACTTTCGGGTGGATCACTTCAATTCTTTCTATGAGTTGTCGTTGTCTCATGTCTCTCACTTTATGAGCGTTTGTATATGACCTTGTAGTATAGGTATCACTTATAGTCCACTGTGTGATCTCGGTTATTGCAATTTGCACAGTGGAAAAGCTGTTTATGTGATGAGTTATTCAAAGTGCATTTTCCGTTTTCGTGTGAAGCACTACACTTGACGCAGTGGTATGTGAGGCAGCAATTTACACTCGGATGTTCCAGTCGCTGCCATTTTTTACGTCCTTTACACACTATAATCTCGGCCACTTAACCACATTTGAATGGAATTTATATTTACGTCGGATATAAATTATTATGGCATTTTTTAGGTGTTTTTTTTCATAATTAGGTGGGTAATTGCACTACGACTTGAATGTAGAAACATCTTAAGGCACTACTACAGCTACACGAAATTTACTTATAAAATGAATTAATGTTAAGAAAATAAAAATGTTCAGCTCATGTGACAGCTAATAACAACACAGACAGCTGATAACAGTGCATGCGCAAAACATACATGTATATAGAGTACACAATGACTAACGTTCCCAGCGCCACTTATGCGGAACCCTTATTTGTTGCACTTTTACGGACGCGCCAGAATGCGGAGATTGGACTCCTTCCCTATAATCTCCTTGGCTATGACTGCAGGAAAATCGCGCTGTTGCTATGATAACAGCGCCGCTCTCTATACGAGGATGAGACCTATCTATGCATGAAGTGCGAATGTCTGGGGCACAGAGGGTACAAGCTCTGTCAAAAATGTACAACCAACAGCGTCGTATAGGCATTGGATGTTACTATACGCTTCGACCGAAACTTTTGGCTCACGTGTACCTACAGAACTACCTTAAGCATTTTATGTAGGCGATTTCGGGCGACTGAGCTAGAGGGAATGTAGGAGTAGCACGTGGGTCCCACTCTAAGCGAGCTGTTGAAAGCCCAAGGTTTGCCGGCGAGGAAATATCGATCGGTCGAGAGCAGCGTTATTCCTCGGCTGTTTGTGATGATAAAAAATTGGATTCAGCGACCCGTAAACCGTACATTTTCATGGGACTGAACTGATTTCCTATCATAGAGATGTTAAGTGACGGTGCTACGAACTAAACTGGTCCTTACTAATCGACCTACTCCTGTAAATTTGTGGTTGGTAAAATATAAAAACAAAAACCTCAACCCAACTTCGACCGTCCACGCATAAATTGAAAGCTTCATTATAGAGCAAAATATACTGATCGAGCAGCTCCGGTGTAGTAATTATATATAGCTCTTGCACCGAGTTCCTTTGTTGTTTTCGGTTGCTGAAATGCGCGAACTAATAAGAAATACCAGTCGTCACTGGGAATTTCGCTGATATGTGAGTAACATAAAGTTCGTGTACATTCTAATATGCGAGCCTACTATGAAAAAACAATTATCACAAAATTAAAACTTCCGGGTACAAGCATCGCCCTGTATCATTTTTATAAGCAGATCGGCTAGTTATCTGTAGAACAGCAGTACCTATGTACACAGGTAAACATAAATATTTTACCATGTGCAAGAAAAATCATGGTGACGCAACTTTTTCAACGCTTTTTTTCGAACCAGTACCGCATTGTCCATGCACCACATCAACGTATCATTTTTAATCTAGTCACAGGCTGTACACCATTCAAAGGCGAGATTTGATTAATGTCAACATTGGTTAGGTACCTTCTGATTAAGTCGCGAGCTCATATAGGCTGAGTCGCCATACTCATCACAGATTGCAGATTCCAAAGGTTGTCTGAGACAACTGGTGTTTCGGGAAAAACAACAAGTACATCTTCCACTTTGTTTGGGTCTACCTCTTGGATTGCTCGTGTGTTACTTTACGTTACGTTGCCACTTTTCGAATCGGTTTGCTCAAGTTGCGGTATTCATTTTGCAAAAACCGACATATTGCGCTCTAAAACGGAACGAATGTTTCGTACACTATTGTAGATTGGTTACAATTTGGCAAAATTTGACTACTGACTGGCGCCTCAAGTCAGTCATGCAACGGTATTCTAGTATTCATTTGAATTTTCTAGCGGTAATTCTTTTCAGCCCCCTGACACTGGTAGATAAATGCTGTTCGCAAAATGTCCTTGCCGCACTGTGGCGTTAGTAGTCGTGTGGCAGGCATGCATATATATGTATGTTGCGCCGATGTTTCGAATATCTTACATGAATAAAAGTCTAGTGATATATTTGGAATTATTTTCCGTTCTAATGATTTTCCATTTGAAGACAATAAATTACGTCGCCATAACGATAACAGGCGAAAGCCACGAAAGTATCGAATCGTTCAGCTGATCGGAGTATTTAGAGCCGAAGGCTGTCACACAACAGCTAACGCTGGGCAGTGGCGATTTCAAGAACTAAAAAGCCGGGATAAAACGCGTTTCCGTTTATCGTATAGGAATAGTAGGCCAGTGTCAGGGGGCTGATTCTTTTTAATGGACACGAGTGGTGCTGTCCCCAACGCAAGACAAAGCTGCCGTTGTGACTAACTGCAGCCGAATGTTTCTAAGAGTGTTCCGATCGGTTTGAGGTATGCAAAGCGGTTGTTGGCATATTTCTTGTCCTTTCAGTTATTCAATATTGTTGGCTATATTCGCAGTAGCTGTTCTAACAATACGTTGTTCAAAATGATAGGTTTATTTCGATCGATAAAGACGATTATTTCGGTCAAAACCTTCATTCTCAACACGATTTGTACTCAGAGGCGTGATGAAAGTGGATAGACGGTCGTCAAATTTTGGTACATGGTTTGGACGGCGCATGCTTATCGTCAATAAACGTTCTATTGTATTATGTGGTATTGAATACCAACGAGTTTGTGACCTCCTGACGGGTTCATTCCACTTTCCGTTCTACGCTCGGTTTTTTTGATATGGCACTTTGACATACCGGTATTGGTTCGCTTGGATGGGTATGAAAAATTGTTGTACACGAAGCCTCGAATATCCGTATACTGGCTTAAAAGGTCTCATGGCACGAGTTTTGCGGCAGTTCCCCCCTTATTTACCTACTCCGCATATGTAGACCAAGGGTCTCTCCATCACATGAGAATCGAGCGGTCGATCGAAGAATAATATGTGGTCAGCCACATAATCACATGGTATATAAAATCAAGGGATGAAAAAATCTGTTGATAGGGTTGCAGCGATGACAACAATGATGCGGTTCAGTGAATGTTTCTCGGTCGTCAATACTTGATTATATAGGGGGAATAAAAAAGGTTAAGGTTACACACCGGTTGGAGGGTGCGGCGTATCGTGTTGTCGTTTATTCTTTCATGCACACCTGAGCGCGCGGAACATCCGGATGTTTACAAAAGCAAGAACTCGAGGCTCGCTGAGCGTTCAAGAACTATTGTGCCTTGTCCCTGTCTCCCTACATGGCCCTATTTTTTCCTGTGAGCGACGACAATTCGACACAACAGTGACCGCAAAATTCTTTAAAATGGAGACGGAAGTAGCTTAAAACCGACAATTTAGAACAAAATGTCACACTGACCGAGCGGCTATGAGTGTGAGGGAGATAGCTGCAGAATACCAGTGTTCTCTCAGACAGCTGATATTTTGGTACAAATAAAAGATACATCTTCTGCTCTGTTAAGGCAGTTTTGTTGTTTGGCAATTTGAAAAAAATCGTTTTTTTTTAAATTTGGTTATCCTACAGACTTTTCTGGGTTCATCTGATACCGTTTGATGACATTTATAAAATGAGCCGAGTTATAAAGGTTATGCGTACGCTCGGATACATGCTACGAAGGGTATAAAAACTTTCAACGCGTTTTCCTCGAAACTGTGTTTTTCGAATCGACGACTACGATATCTCGATAACCAATCAACCGATTGAGATAAGATTTGGCATATACCTTCAGTATACTGTCGGTACCAGAATTCGGTTGAAATCATTTTTTTTTTTATTAATCTAACTCGAATAACGGTCAGCAAAATGGGAACAATTGATAATCTAAGTTTAGCACGCCGCCATTTTTTTGTACGTATTTTTTGTTGCTGAATCTGGTACGAAACGTCACAACAACATCTACAACATCTGCCAATTGTGGGCGTTTCCCGCGCACCGTTGTAAACAAACAGACAAAAGTACATGATAATAAATGTTTAGTTTATTGAATGTGTGTGATTCTTGCATGATCAATAAACACGTGTAAAAACATCACCTCCAAAACAGTGCTCCAGACGGAAGGGTCTTGTTTCCAAAAATGTTATATCTACAACGTTGAACGTCCGTTTTTCAACTTTACAATGATACTATCTCTCATCTGTCTGAACTCGGAAATTCACCAACTGTACAAAAGTCTCAAGTTTGCAATATTGAACCTCTACAACGACGTAGCCTTGTGATTATCCCTACAACGTGTTTATTCGGATTCGTATCAACTACACACTGACGGATTTGCAATATGCATTAATTCTATAATTTATGAACTCTACAAGAACTTCGAGTACTCAACGTTCAACTGGGCAATATTCTTGTTAACTCTACAATAGCTGATATACCAGGTGTATCAATTGAAGAAGAGATATATTAGCCCATTAACGCCCAAGCGACTATGTTTGAACACTTGAGAGAAAAAGGATGTTTTTTGCAGTCTACAGGAGAAATAATGTTTACCCTATAGGTAAAATCGCCCGTTCTTCCTATTTATGGCATTATCTTTGACTTGTGACCCTTCCTAAGGGCTAAAAAAGGGATTTTAACTTGAAAATTGGGGTGAAATCAAAACACTCGTACTTGCAGCGTTGTAGAGATAAACATTGTGGAAACGAGACCCTTCCCTCCAGACAACAATACTGTATTAAGAGGTGAACAACGTCTTTTTCTTCGTTTGGCCAAAACGTCATCCGTTTGGGAGAAACCTTGGTCGTAGGATTTTTACTCAACTGATGTGTGGCGTACGTCCTCAATAACGAACAATCTACCTTCGATGTTGCCTTCTTTCTTCGCCATTAAGATGTATTTTGCGCTTAATATGATAACATAGTTGAGCTTCAATCGACAATACTTCCAAAAGCCGAAGAATTGATGCAAAATCGAATTAGCTCGTGGATAATGTAGCTTTGCAGCGCTCAACGATTCTCCGGAAGAGACGAACCAAGCTGTGCACAAAGGTGTGCCTATCTCTCTCGACAGAGGGTAATCGTTAATGGAGATATGATAACGAAAAGTAAAGTTATTTTTAGTACCTATACGAATTATGACTTTCATGTGAGACTTCCTATATACAATCTCTCAGAAGGCAAAACACTAGCGAAACCCGAATAAATTTTTTTGTAATGCCCAGACAAACGACCGCGTTAACATGAATGACTCGAGACATTCGGTACAGACCAAAGGTATCATAATTTTCGTTTCTCATATGTCATTCCGTTCCCGGCAGTGGGTTGTCTCCCTATCTATCTTTTTTGTCATGTGGTCAGAAAATTGGCGTGTTTGTGTGCGTATGCATAAGACACCGCTTATCTGTCCCAATGTAGAGGATTCTAGGGCGTTCGGCGTATTGTTTTCCCGATTCGAAGGGATAGGATGAAGACACTTCATAGCCAACAAAGTTGGATCTCCAACTGTAAGTTAGATCGAGCGAAATAGGCCGTAATTTGACTAACTCACGGAAATTCGGTGTGCCAGAACTCTCGGCAAGCAGGTTGCAAATCCCCACCCTGACTGGGTCGGTTCTCTCCCGTGTATCCCCGTTTTATTGATCGTCGCCCGGTGGATGGTAACGCAGTCGCATCTGAAGCGCTCTAACCCACCGCCACAACCTACCCATTACCTTTCGTTGCTTATATATATATATATATATATATATATATATATATATATATATATATATATATATATCAATCCTCGTTCGTTTACAAGGGAGAGAATAGCGCGCGGGCGCGACCGCGGCCAATGACGTTTCGACGGAAGTGGTCCGCGCCCCGTGCACCCCTATAGTGTGCGTGTGCCCGTGTGTATACATTTATACATACATCACCGACTGTGTACCCTCGACATGTGGAAGACCACGCAATACTCGCGGCAGTTATATCTAGTCCCTTGACGTGCGCGATCCACAGCCGTATATAAGCGGACTCTGGGAGACCGTTTCACGTGGCGGGGAACGCAATTCCTCACCCCGTATATTATCCTGAAAAAATGTGGCAATATGCGTCGACTATAAATGTAAAATTCATTGCGCTTCTTTCGATTTACAAGTGTTTTATAATGCATGCGAAGAAAGGAACGAATGAAACGTCGAATGTCATGGTGTCGTAGTGGCGAGCTAGTGTTTTCAAGCAACCCTGTCGTCGGGCTCCGTTGCGATAACGTCGCCATATACCGTTGGCACTGAGACTCCCGATTCTGAAATCATTTTCATAAAGAAGCAAAAAAACTAGAGACGCGGAGCTTTCTGAACGGGAGCGATTTTTGTTGAATGAATGTGAATCATGAACGTGCGTGCATGTACATATACATACATACATACATACATACATACATACATACATATATATATATATATATATATATATATATATATATATATATATATATATATATATATATATATATATATATATAGCGAGAGAGAGAAATGGCGGTTCCCTCCCTTGTGGTCCCAAGCTCCAAAATTCGGCGATTGATAACTATATAGATATATATACAAAGAGAAAGAAAGGGTATAGGAATCGTACCGAGGCCCCTGCGTCTGCGCCACGATACTTTCATCCCCTCGCGGGGGTAAGCTGTATCGGGCGAAAAAGAGAAGGGAAAACCGGTGCGATCGCAAACCCTTGGGCGGCGCCGATGTCCTCCTCTGCCGCGTTCTTTCGTCTTTATTTACTTCCAAATTTGGACCCCCACCCCCCACTTCCCGACAAGTTCTCCATCTCTACATCTCCCCCTATCTTTCTCTCTCGCTTCAACGATTCGGACGAGCAGGCTCAACGCGACCCTCCTGCTGCTGGTGCCGGTGCGTGAATCGTGCGACCCCTTTTTTCCCTACCCTGCTCTATATCGCAATAAATACGGGATACAGTCGCTCAGAACAGGTTTAAAAAGGAACTTCTAAAGATCCTGCATGAAAGTGAACGAAGCAGAGTGAGTGATTCTTGTGAAAGCGAGGAAGGAGAAAAAAAAAGGTCTTTTGGACTGTGCGCGTCGTCTCGCTTTACCCCCGATCTTGAAGGGGAAAGGCTCTGCGTCAACCCTCCGTGAAACTGCGGGATACCACAATGGTAACGGATAACACCAGCCAGGTATTTTATCTCGTACTGTAGACGTAATAGAAAGCTTTCTTGCCCGAAGCACACCCCATTGATGCCAAAGAATACCACGGGAATCGTTTCTCTAATAACTCATGCTAAAGCTGAGGATTGTGAGTGCCGGCGATTATGAAACTCCCTTCGACCCTCATATACATGCAGCAAGGGTGCACGCCTTCCTCAGTTATGGAACGTGCGCCGGAAGTGACCAGGATTTTTTTCACTGTTGTCGGGGACATGGGTAGCCAGTTCGCTATTGATTTTTTCTTCGATTATAAAAAAATATTTTTCACCACGCAGTACAAAAGAGGTCGACAGCTTAAGGGACCGGAGGGTAGGCTAGATGTCATTGGTTATGTTTTGATCATATGAGCTAATTATTCGATAAGCAAATATTTTCTTTCGCGCTTTGGTGAATATGTGAAGAATATTCGAGTATCCGGAGTACCGACTTTGGTTTATTATTTTAATCTCCCTGTATGCTGCAAGGATACACGTGCACAGAAATGCGAGTATAGCGAAATAATATATTTGCCTTTATTTTCCAGTGTTATGGAATAAGTTGAATATATCGCGTGTATTATACGTCCCTTCTTTAAACTGTACACAAATAAAATAATTGTGTGCCAATACGTGGGTTTCGGACGAAGTTATCGTTCGATCTAGTTTTTTTTTCCACATGGTTCCATAGTTTTCACCACGATGGGGGTAGGGGGTAGATCATCGTATGGGACGATGACAACAGAAACGTAGATTTCCTCAATGTTCTCTTCTGGCTCAAAGCAATATTGTTGTCTAGAGTTTTTAAAACATTGTTTTTTTATCTCTTCTATTCTATTATTTTACAGACCTCTCTGAATATGTCGTTTTTTCATATATGTCATTTTTTTCGGAACTGTGCTTTTTAGATCGGTAACCACGATATCTCGATAACCAATTAGACAATCGATCTCAGATTTGTCATAGATCTTCAGTGTACTGTTTTTCAACGTTGGTAACAGAATACAGTCGAAATCATTTTTTTTTAAATATACCTCGTTGGAAAATCGGTAAAATAGAAAAAAATAATAATCAAAGTTTAACATGCCGCCATTTTGAATTTTTTTCTGCTGAATCGGGTACCAAACACACAAAACAGCGTTCTAGACAACAATATTCCCTTAAGCCTTTTGTCGATAAATGCCTCTATTACTTCAATAATATCGCTTATAGGCGTTTCAACCCTATAGTGGCACCCCTTTTCAATCACACAACCAGAGATAACCATCTCTAAAATACCAGTTAAAAAAACCATCGTGGGCACTAAAAGTTCGAAATAACCAACTCAAAGTTGTTTCAATTATAATTCCGCGATTAAAGTTTGCGATACCAATGATAAAGTTCATAGAAATCCAACATTAATAAAAAAAGTATATAAGTGTGCAGTTGAGATTCTTGCATGATTTGCTTTACAGTGCTGATCACCTGTATTAGCATAAAATAGGGTCGTTGCCATTGCGCGATCCCTCCCTCATTGATGTTTCGACATCCGGAAATGAAACAAAGCGCAATTAATCCGTGAGCTTCGCTTTATGAATCGTTATTGGCATGTTATAATTTTAACTATGTTTTAATATCATCTATTGTTTTGAATTAATTATTTATCAGCGATCGGCATAATTTTCAAACAAAAACGATTAGGTATCTATATTATCAATATTATTATACGGATTGTTGGAATAATATTTTGCAAAATCCTAAAGTACAAAGAGTACCTTGAGGGTCACGTACAAAAATGATACACGTGGAACCAAAAATCTTACAGGTGTTTTCACGCGTTCAAAGCTCTCAATGACACGAAAGTTTGGTGTGTATGGAAGAGTTAAGGCGTTACCCCCACTTGTATTTTTTAAAAGAAAACTACAAAACTTTTTTAATCGATCAATATACCATCTTAAAGAACACATCTTGAAGAACTTTCAGTAATTTTTTTATTGAAAAATATTACATTGTTTAGTGGCAAATGGCCGTTAATGAAATAATGTTTTTATATACACGGTTTGCGGTGACCAACATTGCGGCGAGGTGGATCAGCTGAAAAAAAAATGCGAATGGATTTAGTCAAATATAAGTATAAACTAGTCTTTAATCGAAGGATTTAAAAAAATATTCATTTTTCACAAAATGGCGGACAGTCAAAGTTAATGGTTCGATTTTAACGAAAAAAAACGGCCGTCTTTTGGCTATAAAACGGCCATTTTTTTCGAAAAAAAAATCGAACGATTAAAGACTACATTTTTATGTATTAAATAAGCCTGCAAGATTTCAAGAAAATCGGTTCATTAGTGTTCGAGTAATCTTGGTCACCGGTTTCAGAAATGCCATTTTGAGAAAAACTCGTTTAAAGTTTCTCTTTCAACGCGGATTCTTCTCTTTCAACGCTCATATCTCAGTCAATTTTGTTCGGATCGACTTGAAATTTTCAGGACATATTCTCAGATACTTATGCTTCAAAAAAATGCAATAAAAAAAAATCGATTTTTTCAAAATCGCAAGTGGGGATAACCCCTTAAATGAAAAATAGGACGATACAGTTTATTTGGGTTGCTCCGGAGAGGAAGGTACTTATCCTTTCTTACCCTTGCGTTATTCCATTCGTTAGTTCGGATGACTAATTTCCTAATTTTATCATAAACATAAATGCATGTAATATTTCAATGATTGCTTTATTTTCATGCTTATTAGTTATCAAATTTGTGATATTTCGTAACAGTGTTGTACGATTTTTGATTGGTGAAAAAACACCTCTGAACGCTTGCAATTAGGCCAGTTGAGTAACATCAGTGCCAAATCTTACGAATTATTTTATCACCATAAAAAAAAGAATTTATGGCAAATGTATTTTCGGTGTATATTCATTGACAAGGAAAGGTTGCGTGGTCGATCTCTCCGATTTCGATGAAATTTGGCATGCTTGTAGAATGGGTAAAAATAGGCGACGCGTATTTTTTTTATATCTGCGGAACCCGATTTTTAAGGGTTGAAACGCGCCTTCGAAAATTGGGGTGTTTTTTGTTTTTCGTCGATAACGTTTTAACAGTACGGGATATGAAAAAAATTCAAACTGCGACAATTTTAATTTTTTCGTGTGCTATACATTGGAAATGAGAACCATAATAACGTTATCGACGAAAAACGAAAAACACCCCAGTTTTCGAGGGTGCGTTTCACCCCTTAAAAATCGGGTTCTGCAGATATGAAAAAATACGTGTCGCCTATTTTTACCCATTCTACAAGCATGTCAAATTTAATCGAAATCGGAAAGATCGACCTCGCAACCATTCCTTGTGAGCTTGTGTAAAGTTCACCAAAATGCCGGACCCTCGGACGGCCTGTCATAAAATATTTCCTCGAAGGGACGTTGCCCCTCGTGTTCTTTTCCTTTGTTTTATCTCGGGTTCATTCTAAGGCGAGACATCTTTTCGCATCATAGGCTGCCGTATGTGCAGATGGATTAAGATATTGATGAGGCTGTCTGTTAAATTACAGAAGCCATTTAATAAATATTACCGAATGTTGTTGGTTTATCTTAGCTCTCGAAAGTTTTTCGGAATTTATATACAGAAAATATATCGAAAAAGTGAGAAGCCCAACATTGACGTACTTATACCTGATGTGGAATTCGCTTGATGTACATATATTTTTTGTTACCCCATTATCTGTAACGTAGACGGATGAGACGACGGCGTTTCTTCGGGCCGCGAGGTCGGGGAATCTCGAAAAAGTTATCGAGTACCTCGACACGAATCTGGATATCAATACCGCCAACTCGGTAAGAATGAACCGTCAATTTTCCTCAGACAACACTTTCACACATAATCATAATACATCTAAATACGAACAATGATATTAGCAGTAATAGTTAAATATTAATTACGGAACAATCAGATTTGCAAATCTTTTTTTACCCCTTATGATAAAAAAAACTGTAATATTTCCGTAAATGCTAAAATTCTTTTTACGCCATCCGGCTATGGTCAACACGTGTTTGATTTTAATGTATCGTCGTTACCACTTTGTTACTCTGACATAGTCATTTTTAAATTGACACCGTAATCACTAGTATATTTTACATTTGTACAACATCGCATCATCGTGTAATAATTGTCCATTCGTTTTATAAAAAGTGTGGGGCCGGGTTGAAATTCCGAACTTTGAATGATCAGAACGCTCAAAACTCCGAAAGAATACTACCCCGAAAGATCAAAACTGCGAAATAATTTTACACCAAAGACCAAAACTCCAAAAATATGAACACTGTCGAAATAATTCGACTGTGGAAGTTTTAAAAGTTACAAAATTTGTCAATAAATCGACGAATTATTTCAAGAATTTTTTTTATTAAGACGTGATTTTACATCAATTTTGAAATTTGTCTAGACAATGTTATACGTTCTACATAATTTACAGTCAACTGTGTAGGCTTTTGCTGGCATGATCTTGACCATTTGGAATTTCGGAATATTTAAATAAGGAATTTTAAACCGTCGGAGCATTGAAAGTTCGGAATTTCAACTGGGCACCAAAAGTGTATTTCTTGATGACCCAACAAAGGATTTGCTATTCGCCACAACTGGTCGATGATCTGTTTATGTTTTTTTTGTAGAATGGCTTGAATGCTATGGATTTAGCCTCAAAAGATGGCCACGTCGAGATTGTGACTGAACTATTAAAACGAGGAGCCAAAGTTGATGCAGCTACCAAGAAAGGAAATACGGCGCTCCACATAGCTTCATTAGGTAAATCATTATTTTTCAATCAGATACATATATTTTTTCGAAGAAATAAAGTTCCACTAATAATCCGTATTAATTTAGTAACTATTTCCTATTACAATCGTTGGCTCTGATTTTTGTTATAAATTGAATATTTCAAAACAGCCGGGCAAACGGAAATAGTTAGAATCCTTATACAGTATGGAGCGTCGGTCAACATACAGTCCCAAAATGGTTTTACACCGTTGTACATGGCGGCCCAAGAGAATCACGATCACGTTGTCAAATTATTGTTATCTAACGGAGCCAATCAGAGTTTAGCGACGGAGGTATGTTGAATTACTTTTCACATTTATATGCCATCGAAAATGCACTGCCTTTTTAGGATTAAATACATTTTTGGCGGCACAACGAAGGCCAAAAATACTCATAAGCAAATATTTAAAAGAACGATGAATAATAATTATTATTATATTATCGTTAATTTTTTTGTTGTCAATTACCATATCAGGACGGCTTTACACCCTTAGCCGTAGCGATGCAACAAGGACACGATAAAGTAGTAAGCGTATTGCTTGAAAACGATTCGAAAGGCAAAGTTCGTCTGCCAGCCTTGCATATTGCGGCTAAGAAAGATGACTGCAAAGCAGCAGATTTGTTATTACAGGTATGATATCTAACTGTTTATCTATTTTATGCATAGTCGCAGAGCCCTTTGGTTGATGTAAACGCAAAGAAAGTTCAAAAGTTACAAACAAGCCTCGATTAAACGTTCTTTCGCCTGTTTTTTTTTTGCAAATATGTCCCACTTTCAACAAATTACGAACTTTCAATCGATCTTATCAGCTGACAACAGGCATGTGTGGATCAATTTTCTGTAGACTTTATAACTGCTTTTTCCATCGATCAATATTCATCGCAAAAGAAATACAGATTTATAGCGTGCACCGTACAATTCGACATTTTTTAATATAATCGCTAAGACTTAAATGTGTTTTTTAAAGAACGACCACAAACCGGATGTGACATCGAAGAGCGGTTTTACACCGCTCCACATCGCGGCTCATTACGGAAACGAGGAGATAGCGCGTTTGCTGATAAAACGAGGCGCCGATGTAAACTACTTGGCCAAGGTTTGTCCACAATTAAACTCGAATAATGCTCCCTATACTTAATCGAAAAATGCATCGACGAAATGATGTTTAATCGTACATGATCAATAAATTATGCAGCACAACATAAGCCCGTTGCACGTAGCTGCAAAATGGGGAAAGAACAATATGGTGGAAATATTGCTGGAGAATTCGACAATGATCGATGCTAAAACAAGAGATGGTCTTACTCCACTTCATTGCGCTGCACGATCAGGCCACGACGAGGTCGTAACTAAGCTCCTCGAGCACGGGGCACCTATCAGCGCACGCACCAAGGTATATTCAATTTTTTTTTAACCAAGTTCAATTTTTTTTAATCAAGGTTTAGCTAATATGTAATTATTAGCTTATATATATATATATATATATATATATATATATATATATATATATATATATATATATATATATAATGGTACAAGCGGGACGAGGAGGGGGCACCCTTTGTTTGATGTTTGATATTTTATTAACGAGGTTTCAAACAATACGACGAAGTCATTTATCCTAACCATTACGTGAATTTAGCAACAACATGTCTTCCGAATTAGTAGATGCAAGGTAACAAAAATAATTTTAATCGTAAGTTGTTATCAGCTTTTAGTACCTAGAATTTTCACTGATTCTTTAAATGCACGGCTGAAAAATTTGGGGGCTGAGTATTACTTCACTTCACATTACTTTAAGGTTTTCCTCTCACGAACCCGAATACTTAACAATTAACCGATTTTCGTCTATAATCAAGTAAAGATACATCCCAGTACACCGATAAAATTACAAGCCAAGTTACCGTACTTTTATCGAAAAAATGAAATTAAAAATCGTCTCATTTATATGGCATTTTATGGAGATGACACGCTGGTCACATTTCTATTTAATAAATTATACGCTAAATAACCCTCGATGCCTGGTATAAACTACTTAAGCGTAAAAAAATCTAAAGATTCCACAACGACAATGAAAACAGGGGCTTACCGAATGTTTGAAGAAAATATTAACCCTAGAACTACAAACCGGGGTAGATGTCTACCCCAGGTTTTTGTATGCAAAATGACGTTTCGGCCGTTTTCAGCACTTTCAGGTATTTAAATCGATTTTTCACCGACTAAACTTTAATGAAATTGAATTTGCGCTTTACCATTCTCTTGTGCATAAAACACGAAGGAATTCATGTACTTACGAGTCTCATTACTGCTTTCAGAACGATTTTACGAACAAGAAACGCGTGGAGTAAATACTTACCCCGGTTTGTAGTTTAAAGGTAGAAAAAATGGGTTTGTAGTTCTAGGGTTAATGATGAAACTTAGAAAAAATGTGACTAGCAGAAGAATTTTCTTAGCCGCAACTTTTCAGTGAAAATGTAAAAATGTCCAAAGGTACCAAACTTGCGCGAAGTTTTTGATTCTAGTTTATCGTCGGGTATGATACTTATAGGCACGTATTTTTATTGACCACCACTGTGATTTACCAATGATTCAGAAGGGCCCTGCTTATGCCCCCACAAAATACGGCCCTCCGCGAAAGGAATACCTCAAATTACACTCGGAAGCGAGACGGAAAAATGGTAAACAATTTAATTTCGAACGATCTGTCTGACACCCCCGTCAATGGGGTGTTCGGAGGAAAAATTCGCCTCATTTTACATTGTAATCCCGCGGAAAAACTTCAAGAGAACTATACGAGAAAAAATGCGGTGCGCTTCTCGGCCGGGATTCGAACCCGGGACCTTTCGCTTGCCAGTCGACTGCTCTGACCACTGAGCTACGCCAGTCCGCTTATCTCATCTTTCTCGGATAGTCTCTCATTCGTAACGCAACGTTACAACATATCGGGAAAATACCTGACAAAAATTGATTTTCAACATTCTGCTGCATATCTATTGACATCCTACCTGAAGGATCTACTTGCAAAACTGAATAAATACAGATTGAAAACTATAGAAATTGTGAGGATACTAAAAGTTTTATTTTTATTAAGTTTATTATAAAGTTATATTTAAATTAACTTAATATTTTCTTTAAATATCCGATGACCCCCTGTTTTTATTGTCGTTCCGGAATCTTTCGATTTTTTTACATGCCTAACCAGTTTACATCACGCGTCTGGACAGTACCGAGTTTATACTTTTCTTAAGTATAGTATACATGACTTCGTGCCGTCCTCCTCTCATAATCACTCGTATTTACCTAGGCCTTTTTAGGTGCCTCTAAAATCCGCCGCACCCTGAAGTCTGCTGTCCCTAGGCAGCTGCCTATACCGCCTATTGGCAAATCCATGACTGCATCTAGAGTTATTTAGTATATTGTCACATAGAAATATGGCCAGCGTGTCATCTCCATAAAGCGCCGTGTAAATGAGACGCTGTTTTCGTTAAAAGTTCGGTAATCCGGCTCGAAATTTTACCAGTACACTGGAATATATTTTTACTTCATTGTAGACGAAAATCAGTTAATTGTTAAATATTTGGGTCGTGAAAGAAATGCTGTGAAAGTCGTCGAAGGTAGGTCATTATAACAATTCATGCGTGCTATATAGTTTCAGTTTGTCGTCACAAGAGGATACCACCACCCGCCATCTATCGCTGATATCAGTGCATAAGTTTTACCTACTTGTGCACTAATACAGTGATAAATGGAGGGTATTTGTATCCTGGTGTGCCAAAAAACTTAAATACTACGAAATATCTACAAAAGTCTTGCCAATTGCACATTTGCAGACCAAAAGTGAACACCCTCCCTCGAAATGACAAGTACTCCACTGGACAATTACAGCATCCTCGGAACAACGTCCTAACAGCGAAAATATTTGTTCTCGAATAAAATATTGTATATAGATAGTGAGGTTACTAATACCTATTTAAAGGTCGCAAATTTGGCTTACCTTTTTTGTTAATGCATGGGATATTATAAATTTAACAAATGGAAACTCCCCTTTCCCTATGAAGTTGGAAACACACATCGGAAATTGATTTTCTAATATCGAAAAGTGTTTGCATCGAGGAGATTTCTTAATCGAGCCGCCTAAATCGAAGGCATTGAGTGATGTTTCTTGTAATTCAGAAAAGTCTTTGATAATGTTTTTCAATTTACGAAAGACATACACCCAGGGACTGGTGTTTGTTGGTGTGAAATATGCAAAGTAATTAGTGAATATGCCTACCGTACGTTTTGGTTTTCAATTGAGCAATAATGTTGACGAAGTAATAAATTGATCTACTTCTAAGGTACATACGTTGAATATCTTACAATTTTTCAAGTTAAACATAGTAAATTAATTGACAATAAGTTTTAGAGCGGTCTTCTTGTCTGGGGTAGCAAACTTTTAGCAGGACTTGCCCGGGGCATATGCCAATACTGAAAAAGTTTGTGTATACGCAAGCTTACATTCTAACATCCGGACAAACGATCCGTACATGTGGCAACGTCGCGGATGAACACAATCAATCCCTTACCCTAACCATACTTATCACCGTTGATGACAGTGCAGTTTTTCACAAATCGTGCGGTGTACAAATAAAATATTTGATCAAATGGAAAACCGGCTGCCCTATAAAGGACGATCCCTAAAGACTAAAGTTTCAAGAAAGCTACACATAGAACGTGCATCGTTCGCTACGTTGTCAAGTCGTCCTCTATTAAATAATAATAAAATAATAATAATTTTATTATTATTTTATTACTTTTATTTAACTAATTAATAACTTTTCTAAACTTTTTCATTTTTTCTTTTATTTTACTGCATTTACGAATGTTTTCCAAACTTTCTGTTTCCTTCCTACAACACCGTCATAGGGTATCTGCGAATCCCCTTTTACCTCCTTTTTTTATATTTCAGTATCTTAACCTGGCCCACATTTCTTCAGTTCTTCCGTCCATGTCCTCTTCCCAGTATGCTTGCATTTCCATGATTTGTTTTCGATTGTTGTGCTCCTTACATTACGTCGAATTCTCAATTTTGTTCCAGTCTTGTTGTACTACCTGGTCGGTTTTCATTCGTGTATTTCGATTTTCGATTATTTTCCTTACTCCCTTCGTATCTTCGTCTCTTTTCGTTTGCCATATTGCTCTCACTCCTTTCTCCTCCATGGCTCCCTTCATTTTTAGTCCTCATTTGGATGGATTTGCATTTACTATCGATCTGGCTTCTTTCAAACCCTTTTTCGGCCACCTATCTTCCGGCATTTTCATTATCTCACATAGGTAGTTTACTGCTCTTTTCCATGCTGTTATTCCTGTGCCCCTTATCCCCGCCTGGAAATGTATACTTCTCATAATCAAGTAAAAAACCGATTATGCTGTAATTGGGGAGCGGACGGAGGGGGGTTGCTTTGGTCCATAAATATATAATTATAATGTAGTTACTTACAGGGGCACGAAGGTAGCCGGGTATCACAAGTCGTTCTAATTATGCGTCAATTTCGGTGAAAAATGACGAGTGTTTTTCACCCACTCGTTACGAGAAATCGATGAAACGAAAAGCATGCATCGTCCACATTTCTACTCCGTACGCATTTACAGTCATATTTGAATCCAACGAAAATCTTCATAGATACGCAATTCGAAAACGCATCACGTCAATAAATCATCAGCAACGTTTAGTACTCGAAGAATACAATATTTTTGCAGTCTTAACTTCGTGTTCGTTTCCCCCCGTTTGCACGTAATAGCCAAAATACGAGAAAACAAAAAATGTGAAGGGTGTCTTTCACCCCTCGAAAATGAGGTTCCACCAACATACAAAAATACACGTCGAATACTTCGGACCACTCGACATATCTGCAAAGTTTTATCGGAGGGAGACACCGCGGGCGATGTCCTCGTTAGTAATAGTTTTAAATAATTAATATTTAAATTAAACTAAGTAATAATATCCTAAAAATGGCGTTGAAATAGTCATCTGTTAGAGAACTTCTTTCGGGTGCTTTTCTGACTTCTCCTGTGTTATTTTCCTCTTCTGTGTTATTTTAGAAGCAAATCACTTTTATGCAATTTCAAGAAAGCGACTAATAAACATTCTATCGAAGTGGTAAATTCCCTGAACTTGCAAGGGGAGGACGCCAATCGTGACCGACCGCTTTCGCCCAAACAGGGTGGGTAGAAGGAGGTGGGTCCCCACTGAACGTTTTCAAAATATTTCGCCTGAGTGGGCCATAGGAAAGACTACAACTAGATATTTTGTCAACCATTTCCAAGTCAGCGGCGTAGCGCAGTCGTCAAGCGCATTGCCTGCCACCCCGCTGACTTGGGTTCGATTCTCGCTGCTACCGTTTTTTAAATAATTTCTCGCAATGTTCAACTATTTTTTGTAGAATTTAAATATATGCAAACAGTTAAAAAACTTGAATGAAATATGCTTTCCAATGAAGCATGTTTCGGAAAAATGTAACTGCTCAAACAATGCTTTTATAAAATGTGCCTGGTGTAAAAAATGTGTATGTTTAAAATGTTTCTACGATGGATATCACCCTAAAAATTGTAAAACAATTTCTGATGATGAATAAAAAGCAGCGGAAATAACTAATTGCAAGAATTTTCAGAATGTTTATTTTCATTAAAATAAATTTATTTAATTTATATTAAATTTAATTTATATCAAAAAATAATTTTATTTTCATTAACATTGCGAGAAAAAAAAACGGTAGCAGTGACAATCCAACCCAAGTCAGCGGGGTGACAGGCAATGCGCTTGACCACTGCGCTACGCCGCTGACTTGTAATTCGTTGAAAAAATATCCCTCAAGCTCTACTCGGAAATCTTTGGAGAGCGTTTTACCCTTTCCTATGGCCCTCTCAGGCGAAATATTTCAGGAACGTAAAGTGGGGACTCACCTCCTTTTACCCACGGAGTTTGGGCGAAATCGGTGGGTCGCAATTTGCGTCCACTGCTTGTTAAAAAAAAATTCAAGTCACAAGATCTTAATCAATAATAAAATATACCTCCTATAACGCTTCTACGTTCCGTAGCTATTAATAATCTTTATAATTTGATCATGCCCGTTAGTCGGTTATAGAGCCGTCTGGTTTAAACATTTGAAATAATTCACGAAAATAACATTTAATGAATGCTTTCGAGCAATATTATTGCGGGTTTTGTGAAATGATTAGGTTGCAAGAAGGGAAAAAAGGACGAAGACTGCGATGTTTTTTCGAGACTGTTTGAAAAGGTTTGGATGTCAAATATTGATAACTAGCATTTCGCTCGCGAAGACTTGTGTTAAATGCTCCTTAATGAAATGTACTCCGCAAATCGTTCATTAAAGAATACGCAGAATTGTGTTGGAGAGCACCAGCACTAAGTTTCAAGTAAATCCGACCACATCATTATTTTACCATACAAACCTCGCTACCCCCTTCCTCCTTAAGGATTAAATTTCCGAAAGGGCTGTAATTTTAGTAATTGTGTCTAGGAGCAGTTATACACAGCTTCAAGTAAATTTGGCCCGGTTTTTTAAATTTCCCGTACAAACTTAGCCACCCCGTTGCGTTTAGAGGTTGAATTTCGAAACATCCCTTTTTAAGCAGTACCTACGTAATAAAATGAACATGCCCTTTATATATATATATATATATATATATATATATATATATATATATATATATATATATATATATCGCCGTCACCGATCAATTGTTCGAAGTGCCAATTGGCACTCACTGGGATATTGTTTTGTTTACGTTATCAGAATCGCCAATCTCCGTATTTGAAAATCGCCCCAGTCTTATATAATCAAGAAAATCAAACCAGCCCAATGAATATGTTAATATTCATTAGGCTGGTTTGACTAATGAATATTTTAATATTGATTGAGCTGACTTGATTGACAAGATTGACGCATGATGACAAGACCGAAAAAAACTTTTCAATGGTTTTTCAGAATGGATTAGCACCGTTGCACATGGCGTCTCAAGGTGACCATGTCGACGCTGCAAGGGTTTTGTTGTATCATCGAGCACCGGTTGACGAAGTAACCATCGATTATTTAACATCTCTTCACGTCGCTGCACATTGCGGGCATGTTAGAGTAGCGAGGCTGTTGCTCGACAGAAAAGCTGACCCAAATGCTCGTGCCCTTAATGGCTTCACACCGCTTCATATCGCGTGCAAGAAAAACCGCATCAAAGTTGTGGAACTTTTGCTGAAGCATGGCGCCTCGATTGAATCAACTACAGAGGTAATTATAAATCTGTGTGTATGTGTATATATGTTTACATATAAAACACCTTTATCGGGTGCTATATCTGTATTTTTTTCATCTCCGCAAAATTTCTATACAGATTGTTTATACTAACTAATAAAAAAGACAAATCCTTTGGGAACAAATGGCCGTACGTCACCAGAAACGCAGTCTGAAATGTGGAATGCGATTTGGGCTATTCGGTATTATGCTACATAGTTAATCGCAATTACAATAAGCAGTATAAAGCAGAATACAAAAAAAGATCAATAGATCAACAGATCAACAAGATCAACAAGATCAAAAGATAAACAGAGTAACAAATAAATAAACAAACCCAATCAAACATTTTCCCATAATCAGGATTTTCGTCTAATTGTGAATTTTCATTCGTCTTCACAAACTGCTACTGTTATTTTCCATAAACGAAATATATGAAAATGAATGAATATCAAACAAAAAACGAAATAGAGTAATTAACGTATTTTTTTTTTAATGATAAGGCGTGCATTGTCTGTAAGTCTTTATCTCTGTCTCCCATACAATGAAACTGTAAGGGGTGCTTTGTTTCAGTTGTTGAATTTGAGATTTTTTGTATTAACTAAACTAAGTGGAAGAATCGCATTGAACAAACACGACTCAGCTGTTTGTCTGCTCGTCTGTATGTTTGCGCGTTTATAACTCGAGAACTGCTGAATCGATTTAGATTAATCTTTCATAGAAACGCAGCTTGGACTATGAAATATGCTTCGGCCTATTGAACATTGCTCTATGTAGTTGATTACAAGTTCAATAGGCAAGCATACAGACAAACAAACAGGGGCAACAAGCGAGCGAGAACAAAGAAACCGATGAACGAATAATTAAATAAATAAGCACACAAAAATGTACGGAGCATCAGGGGTTGTGGATAGTTTTTGTATTTTCTTAGTTGTTTTTACAGATAATTATTTTTAGAGGGAGAGAGGGAGAAGTTTTCATAGGTGAGAATCCTACGCAATAAGGTAGCGCAAATCCTTCTCACAGTAGTGTTTGATGTAGGATATTCTAAAATTTCGTCGAAAATAAGATAATTCCCCAAAATCGGGGGAGTCTTTTCAAGCGAAAAGTCAGTTTTCAGGCCCGATGAAAAAAAATTTGACGTGCTGTGGTCAAGTCCGGTTTCGTTCGCCTGCTCCTCAATTACTAGTCCTTCAATAATTCGAGCATATACGTGCTGCGCGGCTATTTCCATGTTGGTTTTCACATCAAAGAGACAAGGTTCTATTTTTTTTACCAATTTATGGAAAAAAAGAAGTTTCCTTCATTTAAGTCTCCGGTCCGACGCTTGCCGTTGTACTATCATGTTAGGCAAGAAACTAATAGAACTATTGAGGCCGGAGCCTCAATTAGAAGGTCCAAAAAAGCGTTTTTTCGGGATTTTTTTTAGAAGGGAAAAAACAAGAGAGCCCAGTAACCACTGAGGTATCTTTTCATGTATATTTGAAACGTATAGAAAAATGTTTCAACATGAAATAATAAATGACTGCAGATTTGTCAGCCTATTCTATGTTCGTCTTGCCACTGCAGTCCCCAATCGGCGGGAAAGAGGCAGCTCGTAATTCTTGACTGAAACAAAAAAACCAATAAAATTTTCAATTGCTATATTTTTTTTGGGTGAATTGAGAAAAAACTTAAGAAATCGTGAAATTATAAATTTTCTCTATAACAATTATTTGAAAATTACGTGCTATAACAATTATTTAAAAATACTCTTTCAACGACTTTTTTAATTCACTTAGAAGCGTTTTTCATACTGAAGAAAATAAACTTGGGTTTGATTCAATAGGTCGTTTAGGTGTTTTGCTATCACGCCCGCCAATTTCGAAAAATCGTGAAAATGAAAACTGGAGAAATGGGCTTCAAAGTTTTCAATAGGAGGACATATCATTATGAAAGATGAATAGCTTCTCTGCTTTTGGCCTTGTATCTTCAAAAATATTTACAATTGGCCTCTGTAACTTTGTAAATATATTCTTGGATAGTTTATCTATCGATTTAAGCAATAAAAGAAAACGGATTTCTAGGACCTTCTGATACCGGCTCCGGCCTTAAGCTGCTTGGAAAATAAAAACTACACTTCTCATTGAAAATTGTTCCACAAAATATAGGTACACTCAAAAAAGTACAATGAATTGCTAACAGATTTATTTTAATACAAAATGATAGCACATTAATCTAATACTATTTTTTCGACGAGTTTTTTAAAAAAGTTTTCGGATCGAACCTCGAGCAAAAGAAAAAGCGTTCTTTAATGGCGTCATTCAAAACTCGAGAAGTACCAAGGAATTAAAAAAGATGATTTTTTAGGGAATTACGCCCGTGATTCTTTTGAAGATGTTTATTGCAAAAAGATTTTTCAACCTGCTGCAAAGATATCTGGCACCCTTTGGTAGGAAAAGTACCAAAGAGTGTTGTATAAAAATGTCAAGTTAATCGGATTATGTAAATAGAGGTAATCCGATGTGCTGGATTTGTATAGGAAATGTAATCGAATTAAGGAAACTGTCAAGTTAATCAGAGATTAAAAATGACAGATATTAGAACGAAAAAGCACATTTGAAAGAACGCGTTTAAAGTTTTCGCTATCGTTTTTTGCTTATAACAAATTACGATCTGAAATTTATAGTAGTCTGCAATCTTGTGTCATTTCGACTTATTTTAATCCAATTTGATGTTATTGTCTTGAGATTGTGAGCTGAAGATTAAAGCAAGTCGATTTTTTCGAGCCAACATGGAAAACATACAATGAAAAGAAAGCATAAGCAACGCGTATGCAGAGAAATTACAGAAATGTACAATACTATTGCTTTTGACTGCAAGCCTAATTAGGGGGTTAGGCTACTGTGGCAACCTGGAAAGCAGGGTCATTTAGAAAAATTAATTTTGCACGAATACGTACGTGACTAAAAAATCGTTTGAACATTTATTTGTAAGTATATTGACAAAGTTGTGTATCGAATTTTATAAAAAAAGATTAATGATTGGAAAAGTCACGAACGATCTCGTAAAAAATCTTTGAAGATGAGAGGCTCAACGGTGTACTTGAGATTGGCCATTGAGCTGAACCGAAAGAAAACGAGTTTTTTTTCGCAAAATAGATAATGTTGGTTAAGACTTGACCGAGTTTTTCTGGTAGTGGTTTTTCAAGTAAAAAAATCATTTTTGTTCAATTTTTCGAGAGAAAATGACATAATTATTGTTGATAACTATACTACTTCAAAAAGTTAAAGGAACAGAACATTTCTTCAATTTTTTAAGTGTTTTTTGAAGCGCTGTATCTATGTGAAAAATGGTCGTATCGAGATGAAATAAAAAGCACTTTGATGCTCCAAGTTTCTAGTTTCGAGATCTTTTGGTAGAACATTTTTGTGAGCTAAGGTTATTGCGCAATCATAGGAAATAGCAGGAGAAAAGAACTTAAACAAAATTTTACTTTTTTCAAGGATCCACGGTTTCGGTACATTTTTCTCAGTTAAATCAATGTATATGTCAGTTAGCTTGTTTATTCAGCTTCAATTTGTTTTTTTTGTCTCTCTAAAAAAAGATCCTTTTCTCTTTGATAATCGATGTTTCAGCAACCACAGATCACGCAGGGAATTAAAGGGTAGCTTTTAAAACTTGAATAAATTTCCTACAAGACCCTTTCGTTGATTTTTGAGAAAAAAATGTTTCACCATTGACGTTGATCTGAAAAAAGTATTAAAAAAAAAACTTTTTTAGGGTTTTTCAGTACATCTACCACCACTTTACAAATATCGTTGGAAAGACTAATATTGCCAGGTCTTTTTTCAGTTTAATGTGTCCCCAATAGCCCAGTAAATTTTCAAATTGATCCATCGAACCGTTTTTCCGGACCGATTGATCAAAGTTTTACAAACCAATTAAAGGAACAAGTGTATTGTTTCTGAACACCGTGTAATCATCATCAAAACTAAAAGACCAGTTTCGTTTTCTCGATTTTTTTTCTCTTAAACTTAACAAGCAACCAGCGCAAAGTTGTGAAAAAAGTCGAAAAAATTGGTTTTTTCATGTTGTAATCATGTTGTAATCATAAGTTTACCTTCAATCTGCGATTCCTGCACCATATGTCAGACTTTCATTTCCAATTTGACTTACCTCAAGCGACGAATGTGCGTTCGTCATTTTTACAGTAGCCTAACCCCTCGAAGAATCGTTGCGAATAAAAATAATCATTCAACCGACGAAACCCGAAGTTGTGCGAGATTGAAAATATTTTGGGGATGTGTCGAGAAACTGTTTTCGAAATTTGTCTATTTTTTTCGGAATGTTAACTGGGACTAAATGTTTGGTATATTTTACAGTCCGGATTAACCCCATTGCACGTGGCCAGTTTTATGGGCTGTATGAACATTGTCATATTCCTACTGCAGCACGAAGCTAATCCCGACGTGCCAACTGTAAGGGGTGAAACACCCTTGCATCTCGCTGCTAGGGCCAATCAAACTGATATTATTCGGATATTATTAAGAAACGGAGCCAAAGTAGATGCTCGAGCGAGGGTAAGTAAAACACGTTGATGCGCTCGACGATACATACATACATACATACATACATATATATATATATATATATATATATATATATATATATATATATATATTTAACATAAGTTATATGTAGGTGAAATAGTAAAAATCAATTGAAAGCAAAAGCCATTCGATTTTAAAGAAAACTGACAAGACACATTCAGCGTGTCTAGCTTTTAAACTTTAGCGACGCAAGAAGATAATTGTAGTGCAGTTCCAAGAAGTGCACACCTCCTAATTGTGCTGAATTTTGTTCGTCGTACTTTTTCTCACCTGAAAAATATAAACCCTCAGAGGATTTTCGGTCATCTCCGCTGATTCCCTATTACTCCTTGAAATTTGAACTTTATTTCGGTTATATCTCCGAAAATAGAGATTTACGAGTAAAATGTTCAGATAAGAAAAGACGCGCTTGTCACGGCTTACAAAAAATGTGCATGCGTATAACGAAAATGGACAATATTGGCTGACACATTAAAAAATATTTTTATTTGTGCTTGCAATTAGAAGTAAACGTCCAAGAACGAAAGCGAAATATGTAACCTGAAATCAACTCTACATATACTAAAATCCTAAAGTTCGTCTTCTCCTATGTGATCCCGTCTGTCCATGTCTATGTCTGGAATTAGCAATTAGCAATTTTCCCTTTATCTACCCCCGCCCCTCCAGCGCCAATCGCTGAAAATCCTTCGATAGCTTTTATGTATGAGGTAAAAAAAGAGTTTTGCACAAAAACTCAACCGAAGTTAAGAGTTTCGCTTTTCGGATCTTCATTCAATATTTGACGCGATTGAATTAGTCGTTCGAATGAAATCTGTCGATTTGAAAGCTCTTAGTTATTGTTACCAATCAAACCCTCTCTCGTATTGAATCGGGTATGAATTTTACTTTTTTACCCCCTTAAATACAACAATCGCATCTTCTTGATACATCTATTAATATACGCATAAATTATCTGTTTCCTGGATCGTATCTCGAAATTTCGGCGTATCCTTGAATTCTTTCGTGTATGAATCAATGGCATAGCTCAACAGTCGATTTGGCGCCGCAAGACTGTATATTTTTTCTAAATCTTATCTTTCTACTGATCCTATTTTAACACTTAATATTGACATTCTACGTAAGAATACAGAAATAAAACATTTTTGTGTGAAATCTAATTTTATAGAAAAATTTAAGGTTTATTAAGTTTTTTTTTACATTGAGTTAGCTTCTTTTTGGCGATTTTCTTGAGTGAAATTTGTCAAGGCCATGACGCATCAAACTCCAAACGTAATCAGCCATGATGTGTGTGTCCCATCTTCCATGTTTCTTATCTTCCAAGATTTGTATGTCTTGGTTGAATCATTCTTCTTGCTCTTCTCTGAAGGCACCAACATTTTTTGCGAATTTATCTCGATCCTTTCTTTCTATCCTAAGAAAAGACGAAAAAAACACCAAATTCTTCAATAACATTCTTTCCGCATACCTAACAAAATGTATAAGGGTAGTTTGAACAAGCTCGTCTTCCCTTTGCTGCTGCCGACATATCACGGAATTAACTGAGTGTTGTCAGAAGATTATTTAAGAGTTTTTTGTTGTTGCAACTTTCTGTTTTGTTACTTAAGTAACTTGAGTATAACTCAAGTTACTACACAGAGTTTTTACATGAATTTTATTTCCATTTTTCAGGTAACCTTTTTTTTGGTTTTCTTTTGTTACTTTAGTAACTTGAGTATAACTCAAGTATAACTCAAGTTACTACACAGAGTTTTCAGATACATTTTAATTTCATGTTAGTCCTGCTAGCATTTTATTTAAGATTTTTTTGTTTTTATTATTTGCTGTTATAAATTAATTCCGTGATGAGTCGGCGGCAGCAAAAGGAAGACGAGCTTGTTCAAAGCTAAAAGCTTGATATAGGAATTACCAGCAGTCACTTGACAAAAAATCATACGAATTTTGCCGGCACCAAAATTATGTTTACATGTGTAAGCAGTCTGTAACGTTACATGAAAAAATCGTAATGAAAATAATTATAAATGCAGTATCGCTCCGTGCAATTTGTCTTTGCCACTGAAAGATGCCGCCGATTATCAAATCTCCGTTCCAGATAGACAAGCAGATAGCCTATGTTGTACTGTAGTTCCATGCATAACTGTACGATTACTGTTTGCGAAAGCGAAACGATCGAGCCACTTGTGAGTAGATTCAGTGTCGGTTGCATTTTTACTTCAAGGAGGAGCAAACGCCTTTGCATATTGCATCGCGTCTGGGAAACGTTGACATCGTCATGTTGTTGCTGCAACATGGGGCTGCTGTTGACACAACGACAAAGGACATGTACACTGCTCTTCATATTGCAGCCAAAGAAGGTCAAGAGGAGGTAACGTACACAGAGCTCGCCAGAATAGCTGACTACATCAACACGAAAAATACAATATATTTATTTTGGACCCGTCATAAGGAATATCTTATATAGTACATACCCCATGATATTATTGTTGTTATTATTTGGATTTTTAAGTCGTTATCGTTTATTTATTCACTTTTGTTCCTGTACAATTCTTATTATTTTATAGACTGTTAATAAAATGTCTGTTATCGCCAATTTTTTTGTATACTTACTTGTCGTAGATGTATGTTACTTTGTTTTTATTTCTTTCGCAGCTTCACTTTTTTTAGATCATACGCTTCCATTTTTTTTCTGTGAATTTATACGTAGCTGCTGTACTTGAGGTAAGCTTTAATGTATACTTTTTTATTTCCCGCCGTCTTGCATGTATCTTCATACTTCGAGTGTACTTTTTTGTCCTCAGACGAAATTTCGAAAGATTTACATTTTTATTTCAAAAGATATGCAAAATGGCGAATCATTTGAAAAAAATAAGCATAATAGTTTGATGATGCTTGCCTTCTTTTTTTGAAAGGTTCGAGCACCGAATAATACTTTCTTTTAATTTCACTATATACAGGTAGCAGCGATACTTGTGGAAAATCACGCGTCGGTTAAAGTGGCCACGAAAAATGGCTTTACACCGTTACACATCGCAGCAAAGTATGGCAACATGAACGTGGCGAAAATTCTTTTGCAAAAAGACAGCAAGCTCGATGCCCAAGGAAAGAACAACATAACGCCTCTGCATCTTGCTTGTCATTACGATCATTCGACCGTTGCCAACATGATATTGGAGAAAGGTGGATCACCACATCTCGCGTCGCAAAATGGTCACACGCCACTGCACATTTCGGCGCGCAAAAATCAGGTCAGTGTTTTTGCATAAAAATAACCATGCAAAGCCGTTCAGTGGCACACTTCACGTGTAAAAATGGTCATCGTGACATCGTTGTGCCCCGAAGTTATCAAGTATTTTAACGCAACTAGCAGCGGAAATGTCGATCTTGGTTCGTCGACTTTGGTTACTCGTACCACTGAATTGGCATCGTACGATTCGAACCACGCTAACAATTAGCAAAGCTTGACGACAAAAGTCAGCATTTGGTTGGCCGCCGAAGACGCTCTCGAGGCAAAAGTCGAACGAACAATTTGTAAATTCATTTTGTTGCCTAGTAATAATAAATGTAAAATCATGTATGGGGAGTACAAATAAGTTTCCGCCGTCTGACAAAAGATGGCCCCACCATGGAGGTTATGGTTGAAATTGTCAGATGGGAAACGTCATATCGTAAGCTTGGACCTCAACCAATGAAATGTTAGCTTGGACATCTGCCAATGAAATATTAGCGACCTTGAAATATTAGCGATTTTGTATCAGCATCACATAATTTTTTTCGTGCGAAAATATCGGGTTTTGAGCCGAATTAGCGTCATTTGCGGGAACTTTGTAACTCTTCTTTACTTCTTCACTTTGAAGAAATCTGCAGCTGAGGCGCATCGATTGCTTGTAGAAGCATATGGTGAGGCTGCTTCAAGGCGAAGTAGAAGATCTACCCCGTGACATATAAGTGCGAGAGAGATAGCTGAAATGTTCGATAAGAGATTTCTCAGAGATGAATAATATTTAAGACAAAAGGAAATCATCAAGCTCTGCGTCAGGACATTCTCCAGAGCCTAATGCTTTGGTTTTCCTAAAAAAATTAACCATCTATGAGAAAATTGGATTGGAAAATTTGTGAGGTTATGTTGACCTTGTACATGCCCTTAAGTGGGAGAAGTTGTCGTGAGTGGTTTCAAAAGTTTAAGAACGGTGAGTTTGACCTCGAAGACAAAGGACGTAACGGAATGCCGAAACGAAGACGCGGAATTGGAAGCATTATTGGAGGGAGATTCGTGCCAAACACAAGAGTTCCCGCAAATCACCCTTATTCGGCTGAAAACTCGACATTTTCGCACAAAAAAAATTACGTGATGCCGATACAAAACCGCTATTATTTCAAGGTTATGGTCTTGCCGGATGTCCAACCTTACGATATGACGTTTTACATCTGACAATTGCAACCATAACCTCCTAGTGGGGCCATCTCTTGTCAAACGGCGGAGACTAAATTGTACTCCCAATAAGTTCATGATTCTCGAGTTGGATATTTACTCGTTATTTGAAAGATCCCAAAACCCGTCCTCGAACGTATTGTTCCCACAGAACGATTTTCGAGGGCACAACAATGTCTTAAAACTGTTTCAAGTGAGCACGAACAAAACTTCGCTCATTCTTAACAATATACTTCTGGACATTTTCTACAAATGTAATTTTTTTACGGTTTAGAACATTGCGGATACATATCCGTTGGAAATCCTTGAAAAAAATCATAACAAAGAATCGTTCCTGCACGAGGCAGCCAAAGATGTATTTTTTCTTTTCTTTTCTCCAAAATAAATAGCTGTACATAAATTAAATTACACAAAAATAAAGTTATTGCCTCTTTTTATTATACTTATATACTTTCTTTTTTTTTTTATTATCAAAGAGGACATTAAGAATAAAACTGATAAAAAAATGAATTGTCCAACTCAACAGATGGACATAGCGTCGACGTTGCTGGAATACGGTGCCGATCCCAATGTTCAATCGAAAGCTGGCTTCACTCCATTACAGCTAAGCGCTCAAAAGGGACATTACGATATGACAAATTTATTGATCGAACATGGTGCTGATCCAAATCACAAGGCAAAGGTACGTGGCGTTTAAAAGAGGGTAATGAACAAAAAAATCGTTCAAATTAGGAATTCCCACCTCGCTGTCGCATAATTTTACTTTGTTCACAAAGTTTCTTCTCTGAGAAAGTTCATTTTTTAACGGTCGATTTTTTTTAACGCGTGTATTGGGATGACACAATCAGGCTTTTACATGTAGTTAGCTTTAATCAGGCCCCTGACACAGAGTAGTTTCAGTGGACCACGAAATGTCGCTCGCCGTTAGAGGCGCTGGTAGTCATGTGCCTAGCTCGCTCGCAGCGCACGTAGGCATATTGCGTTATTTAATAGCAATAATACTTATAATAGTACACTAAATTATTTTAATACGTTTTAATAACGCAATCTCCGAACAATGCGAGATGCGAATAAATGCGAATGGATGGAATAAATGCGATGTGGTGGCATCAGAGGTAGAACGAAGTTGAGGCGGATTGGGACTCGTAAAAAGGGGAAGCCCTGTACGGCTGGAACAAAACCAATTGAAAAAAAAAATTAAAAATACTGTCACACGACTGAATACTTAAAAGAAATTGAAAATTGTGAGAACGGCGAACCATAAAAATTGCTCGATTTTCGATGAACTTGGTCGTTTGTTATTAAGAAATTAACAAACATGAAAAAGAATCCAATTGCTCGACAGAAAATGTTATACACTCGATCCACATTTGCAGTCAATCGGATCAATAGATTTTGACCGATGAAACAAAACCGCTCTTAAATCTGCAACGTTTCAAATGCATTTTTCGGATAAACGTGAAGGTCGCTTCGTACCTGCAGCATTTTTTCAGATTTTCGCGTACGATTATCAATATGAGAGTGCGTTCTTTCCTGAAATGCATTGTTTCGTCACAATTGTTACTTAAACATTTAATTGCATTTTTACAATTGACTTTTCATAGAGCATAAATGATAATAGAGCAAATTTTTGTTAGCAATTCTTGAAACGAAATCCATAATGCAGGAGCATAGACATAGTTTTTCTCATGGTAGAAACTGCAAAATTTGAGCTTACACATACGGTAATACTTAGTTTTTTCGTGCACGCACCAATACTTTGAACCAATCGTCGAATTGTTGATCCTGAAATTCTCAGAAAACGCCAAACACAATGTTGAACCTGAAAATCCACTGCAAATTCAAGAAAAATGTCTACAAAGACGATATAGTTCTAAATGGAATCCAAAATAAAACCCGGTCACGAGTTCCAATCTCAGGCTCGTAATTTGGAAGGAAAATAAATACGAGCGTGTTGCAGCTCCAGTTATGCACAAATATGACGCAGACGGTTCGTTGACCGGTTCGCGTTTGTGCCGTGTGTCTGTTACCTTCAGTCCGTGATTAATTTCTCGACACAATGCTATAAAGCTGCGACCGCATCGCACTGGTATAAGTTGTCCGCAGTTTCCCCTTTACCCACGGTAGAAATATCACGAGGAATGCTGCGGTTTAAGGGGAAAAATCTCGTACATGTGGAAGATATCCAACATGGAGGATTCATAATTAAACAAAAATAAAATTCCGGATTTCCGTATTCGCGAAAACGCACCCACGCTACGCTAATTTCTGTCAGCTGGCGGGGAATCAACAGTCTACAAGATATGCAATATTGTTCGATTCGTCTGATGATATTTTAGCGTGTGCTGAACGGATTGAGTCGCAGATAGGCATATTGAAAAGCTTGTCTCGGAATTAGGATACTTGTAGCTTCTCACCGTTAAGTATTTGGCGTTGAGATGTTGCCGTGTCTCTTGATAAATACAATATTTTCTTATCCCCACCCATCATTGTAACTAAATTCAATAACAGTAAGGTTAATGTTGCTTTGATTTCTTAGAGTCAAAATTTCGTGCTTTTATTTACAAAGACGAAAGTTTAGTGCTTTGATTTATAAAAATGAAAGTTTAATGCTTTGATTTATAAAAATAAAAGTTTATGGCTTTGATTAAAAAAATGAAAGCTAAATGTTTTGATTTCTACAAATCAAAGTTTCATGCTTTGATCTTTAAAACTTAAAGTGTAATGCTTCGATTTCTAAATATTAAAGTTTAATGCTTTGTTTCTTTAAAATCAAAGTTTAATTTTTTAATTTACAAAAATACAAGATCAATTCTTTGATTTCTCAAAATCAAAGTTTCATGCTTTGATCTTTAAAACGCAAAGTTTAATGCTTCGAGCTTTAAAAATCAAACTTTAATGCTTTGGTTTCTAAGAATAAAAACTCTTATAAAATCTAAAGCTCTGCACTGAATTTTACAAAATTTATTTCCACTCGTCTTTCCGTGGTACTTTGTCTGTATTAAGTTGAATCTCTAATTTCAGCTACCCTAAATGTTTGAGAAAGATTGAATGATTTCTGCATTTTTTTCGAAATAATGTAATTTTCATGAAATCTGTAACGTTACACGCATTATAGGCAAATTTAACGTCAGTTAAGCGGTACTATGCATGTATTAAAAAATCCACGATACCTTAAAATTTGAGACGATGGGAGCATTTCCTGACTTTTTCATTACACATAAGATTTAACCACTCACTCAGACATTTATTTACTTATGAAATCCATCACAGACAAGACTTCGGTAATACTGTACACGAGTACAAAATTTTACTTTGACCAGACGGTTTCGTATAAACGATTTTTTCGTCGATTCCTCAACAGGGTGTCCTGTTATGAATGAATAATCCTACAACTTCCTAAAGGTCAGATCATGTCCTACTATATGCTGGAATTTCAGTTTAGTAAAAGTCCCACGGTTTTCGAGGTAAAAATCATCTGCTTTTGGTTTTTCGCATGCTATCCCTACAAATCATAACTTTTTTTTACCCGGTTATATAAAAATACTCTTGGTTATTTGTATTATCTAGAAAAGTCGTCTGTTCAACCTTAAATGTTAAAGTAAATGTATGAAAAAAGATCTTATGCTGAATTTTCATACAAACCAATTCGAACATTTGACTTTGATAGACTGCGGTGTAAAAGAAAATGTACCACGCATATCGTGCCAATTACTCTAAAAAGTTGCTTAGTTATTGTCGATTCATATCATTTGTAGAAATGGCATGCGAAAACTCAGAAGCAGATGATTTTTTTTTCAAAATGAACATAAAGCCCCAAATGTCGAAAACCGAGCAACTTTTACTACATTGAAATTCCAGCATATAGTAGGGCATGATTTGACCTATTGACAGTTGTAGGATTATCCATTCATAACAGAACACCTTGAACATATGACCCAAAATAGATTTATAGTAAATACATCAATAAAATCCGAATGATTAAAATTAAAAAAGTCAAGGCTCATGTGGGAAAGCAAAAGTACTATGACATTTCACGGTTTTGAATTTTCGTATGATTCCTTGTCATTCGTTATTTTTACAGAACGGTCTAACGGCTCTGCATCTGTGCGCTCAAGAAGATTTCATTCGCGTAGCTTCGGTCTTAGTTAAGAATGGTGCCAATGTCGAGAGCGAGACGGAAACTGGATACAGACCCATTCACGTTGCCGCCCACTTTGGCAATTTGTCTATGATACGTTTTTTGCTTAAGCACAATGCTCAAATCGACGTGAGAACTAATCAGAATTATACACCGCTGCATCAAGCTGCACAACAGGGCCACGCGCATATCGTGTCTGCGCTACTGGAGGGAAATGCCTCACACAACGCTCGAACGACCGTGAGTTTTCTTTCATCATCTCCTCTTTACCTTTCTTCTTTTTCTTTCGTTAGCCTTGTGTCTTTTCCTCTTTCCAGTTCGGGTGTAATAAATTTGATCTCTCATATTCTCCGTCTCTCTCTTCCTCTCTTCATACGTGCAAAAATTATATGCTAACATTGTTTCTCAAATTTCAACCAATTTTTGCGCATTATAAATCGTTAACAGGATGGCCTGACTGCGTTGAACGTCGCTCAAAAATTAGGTTATATATCGGTCATGGAAGTTTTGAAAGGCTTGTCCTATGACACTCTGACACCCGACAACAGAACTTGGGAAGAAAAGTACAAAGTTATCGCACCGGAAAGTCTTCAAGAGACCAGTTTCATGTCCGATTCGGACGACGAAGGAGGTAACAACTGGGTTCATTGTTATGCTGGTGGCTGTTGCATCAATGCAAAGAAGAGGAGAAAAAATATTTTAGGAGCGCATATTTTTATGCATATTTTAAACCATCTTATTGTTTTGCCGTGTTTTTCAATGGGATATAGACTACCGGCCAAAAGTTTCCAGACACTTCAGATAATTGCAAAATTATATTAGAATAATAAAATTAATTATACACAGCTAAAATAATTCTTCGTAAAATAATAAATTAAATACCCTATATTATTCTAACATTATTTGGTAATTATCCAGTGATGGAAAATTTTGCAATTATTTGAAGTGTCCGGAAGCTTTTGGCCGGCAGTATAGTTAAATTTGATATTCCTCGTTACACATACCCGTCATGTATAGTTGAGAGTGAGCAGTGACCTAGTGGTTTGAAGCCGGGCTCGCACGAGGCGGGTCCCGGGTTCGAATTCTATTCAGCACACCACAATGCAAAAAAGTAAACATTTTTTAAAAGTATTCATGCTACGATTTCCATAGTTCGGACCACAGTCTTACATACAGGTCTTGCGACTCGATAGAATTTCAATGGTGGGGTCGACTCCAGGATTGGAGACGTTTTGGTGTCGCTAGTATCGAGGCATGTTGTTTTGACAGTGAAAACATAACCTGCGTATTCTGTGGTTCCATGTATGTGGTTACGACGTGGCATAGTCAGTCGAAAGCTATTTAAAAAACTAGTGCACGGGCATTGGGACGAAGATAACGAAGTTTTCAATCAGCCATCAACCCATTCAGCTAGAACATATTTTACACATGAGAGAACAACATTGATTTGAGCTCATTAGGCTCGCTTGGATTTCAATGGTTGGATTGATGGACAATTCGCCTATTAAACACTGGATACATTTTTCGGCTTTGTACTAGTCAGCTCATGAGTTTATGTATTGCTATTTGCATAGGAATATCATTAGTTTTCGAAGAACGTGGGGCAAATTTAGATCCTCAGGTTAGGCGATAACGCGCACGCGCTAGGATTGTTGTCTCTGTCGCACAGAAAAGTGTTCTATTACAGCGACCCTAGCGGATTCAAGATGAACAAGAATGCACTTTTGGCTTCGTGAAAAGAACCACCATTCACCCTCACCATTAGAGTTGCAAGACCTGTATTTGGGACCGTGGTTGGGACTTCATTTTCATGAATCTCTGCCCAACAAACCTCATCCTAGCTCACCTAAGCGCCCCTGGTGATCGCGAGAGACTTTACTCTCACGAGGAAATGTTGCGAGGTCGATCTCTCCGATTTCGATGAAACTTGGCATGCTTGTAGAATGGGTAGAAATAGGTGACGCGTATTTTTTTACATCTGCGGAACCGATTTTTAAGGGGTGAAACGCACCCTCGAAAATAGGTGTTTTTTTTTCGTTTTTCGTCGATAACGTTATCGTTTTCATCTCCAATGTATAGTGCACGAAAAAAATAAACATTGTTGCAATTTGAGCGTCCTGTTAAAACGTTATCGACGAAAAACGAAAAAAACCCCAATTTTCGAGGGTGCGTTTCAACCCATAAAAATCGGATTCCGCAGGTTCAAAAAAAATACGTGTCGCCTATTTTTGCCCATTTTATAAGCATGCGAAATTTCATCGAATTCTGAGAGATCGACCTTGCAAACTTTCCTTTCCAACCTGTTAAAACAACAAAATGCATTTTGCACATTCAACGATTTCTTTTTCTCAGTGCAGTTTTCCTCCGCCCTCGGTGAATGTGATATAGTATATTGCAGCCGGATAAGGGGGTGCGACACACGTCCGGTCGGTAAAAATCCTAAGTTTTCTCCTAGACGAATTACATTTCGGGCAAAAGAAGAGATATACGTTGTTCGTCTTTTAACCGAGCGGAGAGTGTTGATTTTCTTTTCCCCGAAATAAAAGCTGTCCCGGAAAACACTATGAATCTGCAAATCAGATGTCTCTCTCACTCATGATCACTCCCTTATGGTGTGACGCTTCACCACAAGGAACGCGTCCAAGTACAATGTGCAATAGAACGGGCATGTGAAAAGGCGAAGACTTCATACGTTGCCAAAAAGAAATAATACAATACGTATCTATTAATATAAAACGTGTATTAAATTGTACCTTTTTTTTCCAAAGTTTCGGATGGATTGGTAAACGAACAATCTTACCGATATCTCACGGCAGATTTGATGAAGAGTCTGCGAGACGATTCATTGCCAATTGACGTTACTAGGGACGATCCTATACATCGACAAGGTCAATGAAAAATTTATATATAAACATTGCTAATATAAAATATTTCATTGCTTTGAAACTAAGAGTCTCTGACATTTCATTTTCTAATTTTAGTCTCAAAAGAGGAGAAGCAAGAATTCGTTCAGAGCAACAATTATTGTCTAGCTGAGAACTTTGACACGAGCGAGAACGCGAATTTTGCGTGAGTATCGAATTATCGCCCAGCCCTGCTTACATCCCTTTGTGTTCCCAAAAATATGCATATAATACAACACGAACTTTGTTCTTGCAGAAGACTCCATTTCCGATCGTAAGTAAACAAGTGGCTAACGTTCAGTCAGTCGGCAGTATTGACGAGAGGTGAAGAAGTGACGAGATCTAATATGGATTCTTTGCAGATTTTTAGTAAGCTTCTTGGTCGACGCACGCGGTGGCGCCATGAAAGGCTGCCGACACAGCGGCATAAGAATTATCGTTCCACCTCGAAGAGCTACGATGCCGATACGTGTAACTTGTAAATTGATGAAACCCAGCAAAGTTACTAATCCACCCTCGCTCATGGAGGGCGAGGCTCTCGCAACTCGAATAATAGAGATGGGACCGGTCGGGGCGAGCTTTTTGGGGTTGGTAACCCTGCGCACTTTTTTCGGCCTTGATCCAGCTCGAAACACAATTCGATAATGATATTCACCTGATTGGCCTGGCATTGGGAAGAACCGCGGGGCTTGAAGGAAGATAATCCTTCGGTGTATTAAGGGATCTTCTCACATTAGACTCTAAAAAAAGGCTATTTTCATGATTTTTTATAGGTTTATATGATAGATATTGATAGAAAAGTTGTTACACTTAATAAATACACTTTCGAAATACATACAATTTTTTTTTAGGTATTTATGTAACCGAAACAAATTTTAAACGCGTTTTTCGACGGCTTGTTGATAAATTTTTTCCTTAATTTTGATATTTACTATTTTTTTTGCCAAAAACAGTAAAAAAAACACGTTTTTTTGTTGTTTTTTTTTCGAAATATGTCCGCCATTTTGTTACTTTTGCATATATCAAAAATCGTATGATACGCACTCTAGCCATCAACATACTGAATCTAAACCCGTTTGATTTTTTTCGTTTTGGATGATCCATCTTTGAGATTTCATCAACAGCGCAGACCAACAATTTTTTTAAATGCCATTTTCGTCTATAAATAGTGACTTAAATAAATAAATACATTTTTTAATGTATTGCGAAAGTGTATTTATTAAGTGTAACAACTTTTATATCAATATCGATAATGTAAACCGATCAAACAAATCATGAAAATGGCCTTTGATTAGCGTCTAAAGTGAGAAGACCCCTTAAAACCTTCAGTTTCTAAATTCGATGTTGTGGATTTAATCTCACCTACAGTAGTCCAATAAAGTATAGACATTTCGGTAAAAATCGATATGACAAGAGTTCCGAGGTTTGCAAAATTCAAAGCTGATTCCATATTTGATCGGTTTTTAATAAATACTCAAAGGCTTAATAACCGAACTCTATATTTTCGACATTTGACATTCCGGTAATCCGTTTTATATTGAATTCGAATTTAGTAACATTGAATAACGCTGTCTTTGGAAGGATTGTGCAATTCCTTAACTTTTACATTCAATATATAGGTGTGTAGTAATCCTCGGATAATTTCGAACCTGCTGATAGACCTATCAGAATATCGAAACTTGACTTAAGCAAAAATTGCGCTGTTCTCCAAAGTTGGACACTTGTAAAAAAAGTAAATGTCGCTACTTTAGGTTAGTTGTTCTGCACCATGCATACCAATGATTTCTTGAGGTTCCTTTCGCAGAGGGCCGTATTTTGTGGGGCCATAAGCAGGGCCCCTCTGAATCATTAGTAAATTACAGTGGGGCTTAAGGCCTTAGGCTACTGTATCGGGTATAAAATCATGTGCGAATTTGACAATTTTTTTTCGTATGAAAAAGTGATTCACTCATAAAATTAATTACGCATCTATTTAGTATGAATATCAAGCTGTTAGAAAATATATATATATATTTTTCGATGCACAAAATAACCGACCACTAATATTTTCTTTTGTTATCTTTTTTTAGGCGCTCCGCGGCGTGACATTCAGTATCCACAATTTTACCTAGAACAAAAAACAAAAATTCTCGTCAATCCACATTAGAATACCCAGAGAAGTACGTACGGAATTTAAAAAATATTGCTTTATTCAAGAGTTGTAGGTATTTGAACTTAAGAAATGAATTTTCAGTGAAAAATTTCGTTATAACTGCTCATAAACAGCTTATAAAATAAAAAGTTTTCGATTAATCAGAAATTCCGTACGTACTTCTCTGCGAAATGCAATTAGGAACATAACTTTTAAATTCGAAGTAAATCGAGTGAAAATTGTTGAAGTTATTTGTCACGTTAATGGGAAAAAAGCTGTTTCGAGAAGTTTCGAGTAGTCGGCCATTTTGTACATCGAAGAAAATATATATATATATATATATTTTTTCTAACAGCCTATATTCATACCAAATAGATGTGTAATTAATTTTATGATTGAATCACTTTTTCATACGAAAAAATGGTCAAATTCGCACATGATTTTATACCCGTTACTGTGGCCTAAGGCCTAATAAAAATAAGTCACAATCAGCTATTATGCCCAACGATAAACATCCATAAAAGATGTTGCGTAAATTTAGTAGATTTAGACGTTCTTACATTGTCTTCGAAAAGTTGCGGCTACGAAAATTCTTCTGCTAGTCACATTTGTCTAAGTTTTATCATTAATAATTCCGTTAACCAATCGGAGACGCCCTGTTTTTATTGTCGTTACGGAATATTAAGAATTTCTTACACGCGTTGAGCAGTTCACATCAGGCATCTAAAGTTATTTGTTGTATAAATTGTTGGACAGAATTCTGTCCAGCGGGTAATCTCCCTAAATTGCCGTATTTTTAGACCATTTTTAGAGTCGTATTTTTTCTTCATTACAGACGAAAGTCAGTCAATTATTAAATATCCGGGTTCGTTAAAGGAATACCATACGGGATAACACCACTCTAGCGGCAGAAAATAAAGCCTAACTTTGACAATTTATTTTGGCAGTATAAAAAAAGGAATAGGATTTCTTCTAAGAGGGTTTATTCAACACATATTAAAGTATTTAAAAAAATTATTATGATTTTCATACACAATGGCGGCGACAGAGCCCATCTTGAACCAAAAGACCCGGAACAAAAAGCAAAAAAAAAATAATCTATATATTATTGGCTATAGGACTACGTAGGGATTTTTTACCAAAATTTGAAAAATGGCGCACTTTGAAAGAAATAAATCGGTTGTTTGCCCAACAAATAAGCAGTAAATTGTTTATGAAAATAATTGTGAAGCTAATATAAAAATTTCAAATCAATCCATGCAAAGGTGTTCGAGTAATCCGTCCACCGAGTTTAAAAAAAGTGGTTTCGAGAAAAACGCGTTTAAAGTTGCACCAGGCGCCTGAAAGAAGTCCGAGGCGCTGCGTCAAGATCGATAACTGAACATTAAAAAAAAATCGCTACAGGACCAATTCCATATTGTTTTTATGGAGCCATAATATTTTCAAAGCAAAAAAAAACGATTTTTCCAAAATCCTAGAATGGTGTTATTCCTTAATGAAATTTATTTTTTCGGTCGATGTTACTGATAGTGACATAGCACTACTTACCGATAGTTACATAGTTTATGATAGTAACATGGATAGTAGCACTGATACAAATGAAACACAGATTTTCGAGCAGCTACTTTTGGTCTAGAAAAAATATCTCCTTCAGGATCGGGTCCTTTCAACTATTCGTTATCAAGCCTCAATCCTTCAACTTGAAAAATAATCGAAAAATAACGCACTGCCACTGTTATCACGTTGATAAAATGTAAAGCAACGTACTTGTTGAAAGAAACTGCAATATTTGGAACTATCGGAGAATAACACTCGTACTCTAACGCTTTAGCTTTTATTCTAAAAAGAACTAAGGCAATTTTCACACCATTTTGGAATCTCAATAAAGAAGGAAGCCTATTTTTTATGTCTACAAGTCAGTGACACGAAGCAAAAAAAGTTGAACAAGACATTATTTTTCTAGGCATGTCGCATAATGATCGGACCTAAGTTCGAGATTTGCAATTATAAAAAAGTGTTCGTATCTTGAAGACCGTGATAATTTTACCAAGGTTAAGTTTTGATATTCCGATAGGTCATCAGACCTGGTCCATCATCAGATTCAGGAGTATCCAAGATTTACCCTCTCTATCGATCGCGAAATACTCTTCGTTTTTATGAAAATCGAAGCTTGAGAAAGAACTTAAGGTGCAACGTTTTTTCAATTAATTCAACATGAGAGGTGCTGTCGATGAATTAATTCATTTTTTGTCTCAGCCCTGTCCTGATTGACGTGCCCCATTTCGCATCCGTGGAAGGGAAGGAGAGAGAGATAATAATACTGCGAAGTGAAAACGGAGAAACGTGGAAGGAGCACGATAATTTCCCCGATAATGACGACACCCTCTTCAATACTCCTCATGGTAGTAAACGTTGTACGAGTGCGTTGCATAGACATTGTCGATGTGCCGATTCAAATCGACACCGCCGCACCCCTGAAGCACACAGAGCTTGTCTGCATTTTCTTACGATCCTTTTCCCCCGTTCTACGATAATGGTTTTTTTCTTTTCTTCAGATATTCAAATGAGCGCAACTCACTCGGGCCGTATAACGCGAATATTGACTACCGAATTTCCGCAATATTTTGCCATTGTGACGAGAATAAAGCAAGAGGTGCACGTTATCGGAGCAGACGGTGGGATTTTAATATCCAGTGTAGCCAGCCACGTTCAAGCTGTTTTCCCGCCGGGTGCTTTAACGAAAAAAATCAAAGTCGGATTACAGGTCGGTTATTACGTGTCATTAATAATATATTAATTACGAATTATTATTCTGATTTTTTTATAACCGCGCTGTTTGAAATTGCCAAATTAATCATGACTCGCTAGTCATCCTTTTTTTCTACTTGGAAAAATGATTGTTTATTTTTTTCTTGCTCCCAGGCTCACGTTATACCGACTGAACTGACGGCGAAACTTTTGGGTAATTGCGTGGCCGTGTCACCAGTAATTACGATCGAGCCGAGACGTCGAAAGTTTCACAAACCAATAACCCTAACGATCCCGGTGCCGCAGGCCGCGAATAAAGGGATGATTAATCAATATGGGGGTGAAACTCCAACGTTGCGTCTACTGTGCAGTATAGCCGGTAAAATTGCCCTTGTACTCGTAGATACACTGCCGGCCAAAAGTATGGATACACCTAGAAAAATTTCGCCCCGCACTAAAAGTTTGATATCTCTGTGAAAAAAAAAGATATCCGGATTTCCAAGGCGGCATTTTAAAAGGGACAAATGAAGCTTCACTTTGCGTTTTGGAAAAAACGCTCGATTTTTTTTAGACCCGGGGCGCCATTTTGAAAATGGCCGTTTTTTGGCTTTTTTTTGGCTGTTTAAAATCGGCTGCACGTCTTCAGGTCATTTTTTTGGCATTTTTTTTAAAGAACCTTAAAAGATAGAGCAATAGCTATAGTTTCCTTTTTTAGAAAGTTTCGTACGATTTTTTTTCACCGAGTTATCGCATTTTTTTCTCAGAAAGACAATTTTGAAAAGATGCTGCTGAAATGAGAAACTTTGAGGTTTAGAGAAAATTGCCAAAAGGAAAAGAATTTTCAATTTTTCAAAGAACATTTTTTTTTCCCGAATTTTTAGCCGCACAAAACATCCACCTCTTACCTCTTACCTCATCTAAACGCCCTTTTCGTCGAAAAACCCACCTCTGGCTTTCAGCACTGCATCAACGATTCGTGGCATCCGATCGATTAATGAATCCAGCTGAGCTGAGCTGAGGGATCTCCACGTAGCTTTCAGTTTCTGCCACAGATCTTCGGCCGATGTAGGGCAGGTCATTCGTATCTTTCGATCGAGCTCTTCCCAGAGAAGTTCGATGGGGTTTAGGTCGGGTGATTGTGGCGGCCACACCATATTCACGATTTTTTTTTCTTTGCCTCGTTCTCCAAATATTCTCGACAGAGACGGGAACTGTGTTTCGGAGCATTGTCTTGTTGCATGGTACAACCACGCCCGATCGTTCTTAGCCCCGATGGAATCGCATGATTAATGAGAATTTTTTTATATTCTTCTTTTCTCATTATGCCGTCAATTTTCACAAAGTCTCCGACAACATGACCGGAGAAGCAACCCCACACCATAACGGAGCCACCGCCATTCTTGACAGTTGGTATCAAACACTGTAGTGTCATTTTTTCCGAAGGATTTCTTCGAACAAAAATGCGTCGACGACTACCGTAGATTAAAAATTTAGACTCGTCCGTCCAGAGTACATTTCTCCACTGATTAATCGTCCACTTTTTGTGTTCCAGGGACCATGCGTATCGTTTTTTTTTTGTTCGCCGGACGCAACAAAGGTTTTTTCACGGCGACACAGCCTCTGAGGCCAGCACTGTTAAGACGACGTTTCACTGTCGTCAGTGATGTCGAGGTTTCCCTTTGTTCGTTAAATTTGGCACAGATCTCCGTTGCTGTTAATCGACGATTTTTTTTGCTGGTAACGACGATATTTTTATCGTCTGAGGACGTTGTCACTTTGGGTCGACCCGGACTATTGCGATTGTAATACGTCTCGGACTTCTTAAATCTCCCAATGGTCGTCTGCACTCCTTTCAAAGACACGCGAGTTTGTCTGGCAATTTCTCTGTACGACAATCCCTTATCGCGCAACGCGACAATAGGCCCCCTTTTATACAGTGGAATTTCTTTTTTCCGTGCCATTTCGATCCGTTAAGGCAGTAGTCTGCTTTAGAAGCCGAAAAAAAACGTTTTTTCGGCAATTTTTTTGAAAGGGAAGGAAATGATTGCGGTAAACGAAATTTTGAGACGATAGTGTATTATATTCAAGTCCAAAGTCTTCGGTCCAAAAAGGTCAAGTTTTCGGTCCAAAAAAATATAAGTTTTTGGCTACTTACACTAATTAGATGTTAATCAGCTATCCCCGGGCCATAAAATAAGCCTTCCTCTTCTTCAAATCGATTTTTTGAAGCCTGTAAAGGAGACTACTGCCTTAAGAAAAAAAAAATTTGCGTAAAAACTTGTCGATTGTAGACCACACGTGTTCGCGTTCGAAGTTTTCGCACAACTAACTGGCTTTGTCAGCGCGACACTCGTCAAATTATTCCAAAGAATCACAAATGTAAACAAAAACGACGAGCGAAAAAGAGAAATAGAATATCGACTCGCGAGAAATAGAATCTTTTTTACGCTCGACAAAGGTAAAATGTAAACAAAGGCAAGAAGCTTTATTTCCGCTCCTTGTGTTTAGATGAGGTAAGAGGTGAATGTTTTGATGCGTATTTGTAAAAATAGAGAAAAAAAATTGAATTTAAAAAAACCATTTTATTCAATGTTGGAGCAAAAAATATTGAAAACAAAATGTTGAAAAAATTCTGCTCGATTCAATACGATGTAACGCAACTTTTTTTCCTTTTGGCAATTTTCTCTAAACCTCAAAGTTTCTCATTTCAGCAGCATCTTTTGAAAATTGTCTTTTTGAGAAAAAAAATGCGATAACTCGGCGAAAAAAATCGTACGAAACTTTCTAAAAAAAGGAAACTATAGCCATTGCTCTATCTTTTAAGGTTCTTTGAAAAAAAAATGCCAAAAAGATGTCCTGAAGACGTGCAGCCGATTTTAAACAGCCAAAAAACGGCCAATTTCAAAATGGCGCCCCGGGTCTAAAAAAAATCGAAATTTTTTTTCCGAAACGCAAAGTGAAGCTTCATTTGTCCCTTTTAAAATACCGCCTTGGAAATCCGGATATCTTTGTTTTTCACAGAGATATCAAACTTTTAGTGCGGCGCGAAATTTTTCTAGGTGTGTCCACACTTTTGGCCGGCAGTGTATATGTGTGGCGACAAAATATGTCACTAGTTCCAAAAAAACGATAAAGTGAATATCTATTTTATATTCGGAGAAAACAGATAAAATGACTAAGATCTGTACTATTTAATCGTATAAATTTCGCATTTGGTGGTAAACAAATGTTATCATTCAATAATTATTGCTTGGACAAACGAAATGTTGCGCACACCGAATACTTCATCAATGAACACAATAATGTGTTGACGAACATACGTTTCGTTGTCGTAATTGAAACGTCTACGATCTCTGACCTGAATTAGTTGAGCAAATATATTTCTTCCACCGCAGTGTCAAAATTATTCGTCTCAATCGTCGATTCTATTCTGTTAATTCAGGAGGTACAAGCGAAGCACAGTGGGAGGATGTTACGGGATCAACTCCCCTTACATTTATGAACGATCGTGTATCCTTCACCACCACAGTTTCTGCGAGATTTTGGCTAATGGACTGCAGAAATATAAGCGAAGTGCCAAAAATGGCTACGGACCTGTACAAAGAGTCACTCTTCGTGCCATACATAACAAAGTGAGTCTTCACATATTTTCGTTCCAACTATGTGTACTCTGAATCTGTTAAGGTTTTTTGGAATTTCTTTTTGCAAATGTTTTCCGCTAACCGGCATAATTTTGAATGAAATTTCTGTTTTTTTTTTCGCTGAAAAAGTCGTTCTTCATTTGTTTATAAAGACGACAATTGTTGATGACTCGTGAAAATCGTGTGTACTTCTTTATAGTATCTATCTAAAAAGTTATAGTTAAAATTTCAACTCCATCGGATGAAAGCTGCCCGAATTACGCTTCCTCCCGATTTCAAAAGCGGGGTTTCGAAGCAACGCGTGTAAAGTTTGAAGACTCTTTTTCCACATGGGATATTTTCAAAAGGGGCTTATTATTTTTTCTTGCTTTTACTCGGCTATGCCAGGACCATTAAGTAGCCCTTCCAGGCCCAAATTCTGCTTCGCGGTATATTTTCTGGCTGAAGAAAAGTCCTTTCGAGCATCTCTTCTCGGTCTCTACGACGAGCACTCCGTGTTCGTCAATTTCGTGGCAAAAATTGTACCTATCGCAGCCAATCTTTAATCCTAAGACAGTCATGGCTTTGAGAAGTCTCGTGAAGCCCTTATTACAAATTATAGCTGCTACGTCGGTCGCTATGTCGATGATCTTTGTACCGCTAGACATTGATTTGGGAGCTTATCGTCCCCACTACGGAATTGAAGCTCTCATTTGAATTCTGCATGTCCCCAGCGAAGCATTTTGATAGTAGGTCTTCAGTTGTTAGGTCGTCGTATATTTTTTGTACAATGGCTGGACTAAATGACTACAAATTGCTACCTTCACCATCGAAGCTGTTTCGGGCGTTTCGGAACGCTCGAAGGCGCTTCGGAAAATTGACTCTAAACATTTTTCGAATCAATTGTCGCGTATAATTCCTTTTGTACGCCATTTTTGTGATGTTTACACACCATTTGAGCCAATAAAAAAGCAACGTTAGAAGTTGGTTTTCTGCTTAGAAATAACGCTTTAAATCTTCTGAAACTTCGTAAAACTGCTTCAAGGCCGTATTTTAATGTGAGCACCTATTTTCAAGGTGATTTTTTGGGAATTGAATTTAGAAAAAGGGTTAAATATGCAGTGTTAGAATTTCACAGTTATATTTATACATGTTTAAGGTAACGTCTTGAATTTTTTCAAAGAATTTTATTGGAAATTGTACATGATGTTTGATGTGCAGGTCATGTCGCGAACATTTTTTATCGTCGGGCGTTGTGATTGCGGCCGCCGTTGGCATCTGAAACAGACCATTAAAAAAAAATTCTATTCTTTACGAATGTGGTTATCGTTCGGCCTTCTGATAATTTTCTTTAGGGAAAATGTACGAAAATGCCGGTGTTTGATAAAGAGTACTCCGATTTTTAAAATGAAATGTTCACTTCTCGCCGCCTGGAAAAATAGTTATTATAAAGCAATGAAAAAGATGGGGGACCGAAAGATAGCCCAACATGTACTCTACATGTAACATTGCAAGTCGATCGTTCCGTTAGTTTCTGAGGAAAATACACGCCCGATTCGAAAAATGTTGTTGTGAGAAGAACGCGTTTAAAGTTTCTCATGCAGTTCGAATTTCACTCATGCAGCACGAATTTTACTTAAAACATTTTGAATACATAATCTTAAGAACGAAATCTATAAGAATATGAAAAAGGAACCATTTTTTTCCAGACTAATACGGGCTCAATTTTAATATAATCAGCCCTCCCGAGGGTTTATCGATTAGATAATAATTTAATCTGACACTCGAGTAATAATTTTTAATGGGTCATGTTCCATTCTTTTCCGGTAGTTTTGTTATTTATACGAAGAGGATGGACGTATTTGAGGCAACACTGCGTATCCTGTGCATGGCAGACGGCAAGGAGGGAATGCACACCCTCGAAAGACAGGAAGAATTTCTCGAAATTGTCAAAAGTCGAGATGTAGAGGTAAGTCTTTATTCAAGAAGTGTGAGGCCTCACAATGTCTGACGATTTATTAATATTATTATTATTTTCGTTGCCATTATTATTTTCATTAAAGGCACATGAGTTATATACATTTGGGATAAACGTCCGAAACGCATAAACTTCCGATAGGGAAACATTTTTGGGCAAAGCTTCTATTCATCTGAGAAATAAATACAAAAATTGAAGAATTTTCGGCAACTCGGTCCCACTTACCAGCCCCTCAAAGCTCAAATTATTTTTGCATTATATTTCCGATCGTATTGATTTTAGGAAAAATGTTTCCGAGATAAACCGATTCTTTCATAAAGTCGCGATTAATAAAATATTTTCCACCCGGCCAATTACGCAGAGACTTTACTCAAAGTCCTCACCAGGTCATACGATCATTTTCGGCTTTTGCTTCGATTTTTAAATATTGTGTCTGGCCTGTTTTTTTTTGTCCACTAGTTTTTATTCGGCCGTGCAGTGGTTGAAAAATCCTCGCAAGTACGAAAAATAAGCTAAATACTTCTTAAATTCAGTTATGCGTCTGTGGAGGGACTAGTTCCTGTACACAAAAAAGTCAATATCTGATCATTTGTGAGAACTTGTATGGTACCGCGGCGCCGCGTTAAAAAAATCATACACGGATTCTTCATTCTCTAAATGAATGAAAGACAGTAAAACTTATATGCTAGAAAGTAAATGTTGGTTTTTTTGAACGGCAATTCGAAAAAGTAATTAAAAAAACGAAACGAAAGTAAAAAAGTTAAAAAAAATTACGAACGTTGATTTCTTCTATTTAACAGTTAATGATTTTTCGTTGAAAATGCGTAAGATCTCTTTTGTAGAGCTCTACCAAGAATCTGTCAAGGGATTCCAATCAATTTTGAGTTTACGTTTTTCGGTAGTGCACCCCAAATGTGTTTCCATCATTATTAGCATTATTCAAATTCACAAATCCCATTCATACATTCATTGTTGTAATTATTTTCGTTTCAGGCTTTGGATGGAAAAGATCTTTATATAGAATTTAGTGGAAATTTGGTACCGGTGACTAAATCCGGCATGCAATTGAAATTCACATTTAAAGCATTTCGTCAGAATAGACTGTCGTTCCACGTTAAAGTTCGCGATCCGCTGCTCGATCCCGTTGCTCGTATGATGTTCATGAGAGATCCAAAAATCGCCAAGGGTGAGCCCGCCCAACAACCGATCTGTGTTCTCAATATCGTTCTTCCGGAAAACATCAGTGAGCCCGAAAAAAAGCGAAAGGGTGAGCAAAGAAAAATATCCACTACTAAGAGGAGAAATTGTGTCTTTCTGCAAATGAAAAAGCATCAAACAGTTGTCGATAAAGCCAAGATGATGATTTTCTTTCGTTGAAACTACTTGTGAATATAGTACTGCATTGCAAAAAAATGTACGGACGAATTTTACGCTAGCAGGCCGACTAAGTTTTCGTTATTTCCACCTTATTCTTGTTTCTAGATGATAATGACCATTGGATTGCATCCTTTCTGCATTAACCAAAAATTTCGTTGCCCGTTGGTGAACGCAAAATTCACTCGTACAAAAACAACAAATACTTGGAAAATAAACGTTTAAAAAGAACCGTCACATTGATTTCCTCTCGCCTCAAAGTGTAATATATTATAACCTGTACTGTATCTTTAAAAAACTTAAAGCGTGTATTTCCACAGAATACGAAGATTCGAACGTGGCAGAACGTAAAATGGATCGTTACGAGGGCGCGTACACGAAGAACGAGGGAGAAAAGGGTGATAGACCAAAATCCTCATCACCGTCAGAATCAAAATTTATTACAGATATTTTGCAAAAAGAGCAGACAGGTACGTGGCTTATGACCGAATGGTATATGCATAATTTAGCACGATGAACGAATAAGCACACACATTAGAGCCGCGTCGAATAACCTGCAAGGTGCAAAGAGAGAGAGAGGGAGAGAGAATGAAGAAGAGGACTTTGGATGGCAATAAACATATTTGAAAATGTTGAACTATGATAATGTTATAAAATATCACACAGTCTTTTTGTTGTTGTTGTAATATCGGCCAATACAGTCGGTAGATCATTTTTTGAAAGCTTTATCGACCAACGGATTGAAAGGCATCGATATTTTTGGCGATATTCCAAGATATTATCATAAATGTATTGCCTCAAGGTATTGCTTTTTGGAGACGGTTATATACTGCTATTTTTATCGGGCCTCGGGAATGTCTCGATTTCTATATTTCCATTCAAGGAAAAAAAGCAAGAAATCCTATTACGAAGCACGAGTGTGGCTTCTTTAACTCAATTAAGGGTAACAGCATCAACAAATTGTCGCAGGGTCGCGGGAGTCTCGCTAGTCAGAAGCAAAGCGTTGTTCGACGAGTGCGTTGTATTCGGGTACAGAGAGAAAATAATTCCGCAATATTAGGAGCGAGGTATATAGGAACGCTTCCAAGTGAGTGACAATAACTTATGAAAAGTTGGTCAACGAGTTCTTTGGTCTCGGGAGTATCCGTTATTTGTTGAAATCTTGTTTGCAGGAATCGTTTTTCTTTTCTTCTCTTAATTTGCTATTTTGCGTGCCCTCAACTTGGGACGTTCGATTCGGTACCCCTCCCCGCCCTGGGATAAGATCGAAGGATAAAATAAAATAGAGAGTAGATTGTTAGAATCGAGGCCAATCATGGCTAGCGAGGAATCCAGGGATATGGAGGAGATGCAGGAGAGTTTGGAAAAATTGAATAGCCACAAGCAGATAGACTGCAATTTTGGCTCGGACGTAGCGGAGAAGCCTGAGAACTCGAGTCCCTCGAGAAAGACAAAGCGTAAATCACGTTCGACTAGAAGACGATTGAACGCGATGATGAACAACACTTCGTTGCACTTTTCCGATACGGACTCCGAGGGGGAGCTCAACTTGATAAATACGCATCCGAGAACACTTAGCCCGGGCAAAAGCGACCAAAAAATCAATTCACAGACTCCAATAATTTCGGTGACTTTGGAGGGTGGCGAGGCCAATGACAAGAGTGAAAATCTGCAGTGGCACGGCTTCGGTGACGTTTCGGCGGCGACCTCGAGGAGGGACAGCTTCATTGACAATTTGACCGACGTCGATGAAATCTACGGGAGCGATCAGGAAATCGACGCGATTTGCAAAACCGGAAGTAACAAGAGCCTCGGGGTACAGGACAATTCTTATCAGGGTGAAACGGACTACGAGGACTTTTCGAACGACGAGTGTGACGAGCCAAATCCAATTTACGTTGCCGTGAGGAACGATATTCTTTGTGATCTCGGGGGTGGCACGATCACAACCAAAGAGGGCGACGGCCCTTTCTCGGTTGAGGTGCGAAATCAAATGTCTTTCGATCACGGCAACGAACCTGAAGAATTTACGGATACGCCGGATGTCGTCGTTATGCCACTGACCGATAGCGAAGATATCGAAGCCTCGGACGAAGAGGACGATCCAGAGGGCGCTTGCGGCCAACGCGAGATGCTCGAAGATTTCGATCTACTCGGTGGCTCACAGATCGTCATGAAAAATATCAATAAAATGGAGAATTCATTGGGCGCCAGGGACATCTCGGATTATGACATAAGCGAGTCTCACACCGACGTCGAGGACATTGATTAACGCGGAAAACGACAAATTTCCGATAGCCATTGTGTAACTTCCCTGCTCCACGATCTCATGATTTTTCGGACTCGTTAATTAATGTCTCTATTTATGAGGATTTTCATTTGTGCTCGAGTACGTATCTCGTGAAAAACGAGCTTAGGCAAAATATTTTAAGAGTCGTTGCCTGTTTCAATGTTTATATAAAGAGGAGGGTGACACCCTTTTCGATTAATTATCAGGGATTCAATTTACCATTGAATTTTCCGGATGCTGAAGTTGGCGTTACTCGGTAAAACGTTCAAATCTTCCATACTATGTAAAAATCTTACCCGGACAGACAACATGAAGATTCGCTTTTCCGGTATTCCACGATCGAAACATATAACTGTATGTGTATATGTATATATATACACACACACTCACATGCAGTGAAGAATACTAGAAAGGAAGATAAACAAATGATTATCGATAATCATACATTGTTTCAAAGGCTAAACCATTTATCTCAATCCCTTGATAATATCAATTTTATTCCAATCAACGTAATCGACATTGCTATCGATGACTGTGCAGCCACCTATGTTTAGGGTTCAACGAGTTTATTCAGAAAAAAAATATTTTAGTGATTCGGAATCATTGCGTAATACTTTACAAGCGACAACATCGCGTACTCCCCATTGAGGGATTAGGCTACTGTGACGACCCGAAAATCAGGGTTCATTGGAAAAAGAAATAATTTCGATGGAAAAGGAAAGAAAAGTCCATATATGACGTCATCGATTTTTGCTGTTTTTGCCCCTCCCCCCCCTCCCCTATTTTAAAATGACGTAGTTTATGGACGGCCCCTATATAAGATGATTGAAAAATCGGTTGGACATTTATTTGTATGTACATTAACAAACATGTATACTACATATCATAAAAAATATTTATAATTAAAGAAGTTTTAAACAATATCGTGAACGACCTTTAAACGTGGGAGGTTCAACGGTGTACTTGATTTTGGCCACCCGGTTGATCTGAAACAAAAAAGCTAGTTTTTTCTTAAAATATATAGTATTGGCCAAGTATTGACCGATCTTTTTGGTTTTCGCGTTTCAATCATCAAAAAACGTTTGGACGTTATTTTCCGATTTTTCGAGGAAAAATCACATCATTATTGTTAATAACTAATGAAAACAAATACGAAGAATAACCGTCAGTCAAGACTAAACTACAATTACACTGTTCAAGTGTACCAAATTTCAAGTCCATCCGTTCATGTGATGTCGAGATTAGGTTAGATCGTGTACACCATTCGAACAGATATTTTCGAGAAAAATGCGTTTAAAGTTTTACCAGCTGCTATATAGTTGTACTCACCAGTTTACCTTCGATCTGCAATTTCTGCGCCATATGTTGGACCTTCCTCTTCAATTTGAGTCGCCTCAAGCGATGAACAAGTGTTCGTAATTATCACAGTAGCCTAACCCCTTAACCGTAGTCCATTAAAATGTTAATGCTAATCGTTGGCTACCCATCTTTTTATGTCTCTTTGAAAATAATTCCTCGTCGAAATGAAACCGACGAAATAGTTACGGGAATGCTCGGTATTCGGTATCCGAGAAAAATTAAGATTATTGAAAATTTCTGCAGAATTATTTTGCGGCGTGGAACAAATTCGAACGCTCGCAAATGTTCGCGGAAAAATCGGGGAGCAGTTTTTTAGCGGTTGAGGCCCGGGCTGGTATACAGCGGAGCTAACGACGGCCCGCAGCGACGAAAAAATTAATTTGAAAAAAAAAAAAACAATGACTTCACGTCTTCAATTGTAATAGGTGAACGATCGGTGTTATCCGCTTGGAGGTGTCCGTCACGCGGCGATAGTGACGATTTAGCCAGGCACTGGCAGGCTCGTTCAATTTCTTTGCCTCTCGTTGTTGCGCTTGCGCTTATCGTCGTTATAACCAGGGGGAATCAGGTATGCCGCCGTCTGTATCGCGGTTATGGTTTTTTTTTCAGTTGCCCTTTGCCCTCGACGATTCCTACTCACAAGCAGGAAGGGTTTCGAAAGTGGAATAGGCTGGGGAAGTAACAGAGAAATAACCTCATACGATTGGATAGAAATACATTACAAAGCAATACAATATATTTGAAACATTATAACTATGCCGAAGAAAGTTGATAATTATCAGAATAATTATCCATAAAAAATAACATTCAGAAGTCAGTGATAAAATGGAAAGTATACTTAGAAATTAAAAGCCTGAGGAATTTATAGTTTTTATATTTTTCTAATAAGATCAAAGAATTTTACGCATTGATTCAAAATTCTACATTTCGATCAAACGGTGAATATTCTCATAACATTTTTTTATCTAGATTCCTGGGCTTTTATGTTTCATAGCTCGTGTAACGCCTGCGTGCAAGATCTTCTTACGCTATCGGTAGCTGAATTCTTCCAAAAAGAACTTCTCTCTCAATACTCCTAATTCATTATAAACATAGAATGCTTGAGCTTTCTCTTTGCACCACACGCAAGTTTTCAACGGTTCATCGAAATATTGCATCACAACGAACTTCATTATAGTACTACCGTTATGCTTCTCCCAGAAAATTTGATATTCGTTTATTAAAAAGTGTACCGTTTCCTTCATTGCGAATGTAGACGACATTCGGTATTTTGACTACTCGGTATTTTCGTACGGCGAATACTTGAGATACACGCATTTCGATCACAATTTTACTTCAAATTGTTCATTCCATTATCGATGTTAATAACGTCGTCAGATGCTCTCATTCTTATTTCATTGAGATTTCGAGACACGAGCGAAGATTTTTCAATCCTTCTTCATGTTCCTTGCAGACAGAAATGCCGTCCTCAACGTTATCATAGACAACCAAATGGGATATTGATCGTAAAAGGAAAAGAGAAACTATGAATAGATAGAATAAATGTCCGCGCACTATATGTGTTACGTAGAAGAAAAAAAAAACAAGAAAAGAGCTCGACGAACACCGAGTTTTATGAATTTTTGTTGTCGCATCCATGCTTGTAATGAAAAATTCCTTGTGTACGAACAAACAAAAATGATATGTATACAGGGTGAGGCACACAAAGTGTTACAGAGCAATACCACTGAAACTATCGATCATATCCAAAAATGTTTCAGACAAAAGTTTCAGTGTACGAGATTTTTTCTTCAACCATCTTGTGGAGCACCTCAAGCCATTCAAGTCAAATATTTCAAATCCTAAAAGATTTGTATTTAATTTTTTAACTTAAAAATCTACAAAAAAACTTTTAAAACATTTAAAACTAAATATCTCGGATTGCTGCCAAATGTTTCGTAGTGATCCGAAATATTTAGATTTGTATTTCATTAAAATAGCTGACCTTGAATGACCTTGAACGGCTTTGACCCCCTAATGTTTTTTATGCGGCTTGAGGTGCTCCACAAGATGGTTGAAGAAAACATGTACCGTTCAATTTTAAAAAGTGGAGTTGACCTTGACGTAGCTTCAGCGGCTCCGCCGATAAAAAAAATAGGGTGGTCCAGTATGACGGCCTTCTCGAACGCTGAAACTTTTGTCTGGAACATTTTTGGATATGATCAACAGTTTAAGTGCTTGAGTTGAATAGTTGGGAGAATGCTCTGTAACACTTTATGTGCCTCACCCTGTATATATAATACGAACATACACACATCGAAATGTGTTTGTTTTAAAGTCATATTGTCGTTACCATTATAAGAGATATATTTGATTGACTCTGAAAGGCTCTTTTTGCGAGACAAACAGAAGGTCTCACGAGCATAAACACATGATTTATATATATATAGGAAATGTATCGACAAACATTATGTATAATTGTGTTGCGTCCCAATAAAAAACGTAAAAATAACATGAGCATAATTCTTGGTTGTTCTAGATGCCGCTACCATCCACGAATCCCTTGCACAAAATGCAGCTTCTCCCCTAGAATCTGTAGATGCTAGTTATCCCAGTAACGTAAGCCATCAAGACGAATTATCGCCTACCGTCGAGAAACAAACGTACACGGAGAAGCGAAAATTCTGGGAGGACATTACGAGAAAGAGGGAGAATTATCAACGCTCCGAGTCCGAATTATCGAGAACTTCGCAATTGACGGCCAACGAGAGTGACAGCGAATGTTGCATACAGAATATCGTTTCTGAGGAGGCAACGGCCGAGATTGTGGCCGAAAGATCCGAGACGATGGAGGACCTCAATATTCCCGATATATCGGAATGCTCGGTGGCCGAGAAAGCCCATTACTTTGAGGAACAGATACAGAAGGAATTGTCGACCGCAAGACCGGTCTTGAAGATCATAGCGCAAGAATCCATCAAAGAACAATTTGCCAAGCTACCAAGCAACCTTGCCAGCGAATCGGAATCCGAGAGAACGGACAACATAAAGAAGGAAAGTGATGTCGCCGAAGAGCTCGAGAAAGACGTTCGGAAGATAACAGAAGTTATCAAGATAGAAAGAATCACTGCGATCGACGATGAAAAAATCCTAAAAACAAGAGCCAGTCTTCGGGAGGACGAGAAAAATGAGGCAAAAACGTTGGATATAGATATTATTGAAAGTGTGACTTCCGGCCATGAGGATACAGATGAAATTCTCGAGGAAAAATCGAAAGACATGGGGGAAGCGCTCAGGACATCGATAAAGACGAAGGAAAGCGAAGATCAATTATTGGATCGAGAAAAAAGTGACCAAGAGTCATCAAGGTCGCCAGTTATCAAGAATAAGATGACCGAGACACAAGAAAAGAGTGAACCACTTTTGGAGGCTCTTACTCATGCCGAAGTATTCAAGGAATCAGCTCAACCTGAATTCGCTGGTCTCCGGAAAATATGCAGCGAATTTCTCGACTACGAAATGAAATCCAGTCACGAAGAACTGGAAAATAGCCCTTTAAAATCGAAAACGGCGGAAGAATGTACCGTTGCAACTGAAAAACGCGATGACGATGGTTCAGCAGAGTTGAAAGCCAACCTGGAGTCGTCGGAAGAAACTCAAACGACATTGGCTCAGCCGGTGGACTCGACTCAAGTACCGAAAGAGGCCTCGCCACCTCTGACGATGCCTCGAAAAGAGACGCCTGAATTGCCGAGAAAATCGCAGCCCACGAACGTACCTTCGGAGGAGACCCAGACGAAAAAAGTATCGCCATTGGAATCACGAGTGAGCCTTGAAACGGACAAATTTTTCATTCAACAAGATGCCAAGAGTTACGACAAAGAATCCGCAAGTCCGTCCGAAAAAGATACACTGCAACTACAGAAGGATTCGAAGAAATCAAAGAAAGATTCTCGTATACCGATATCGACGCCGAAAATCGACAAAGACAAGGAAATCATTCCTGGTGAAAGTCCAGGCTCGCCGCCGCCGCCACCGCCGCCGCCGTCAGCGATGTCACCAATGCCAAGCGAAGTCTTTTTCAGGGAAGAAGTTATCTCGCCATCGGAAGTACGTGAGAAGAAAGGTAGCCCAAAGTTGGAAGAATCCAAGCTAATTAAAAAAGATTCCCGTATACCGGTATCAATGCCGAAACTAGACAAGGAAAAAGACGTTGCCATCGGTCAAACCTCAATGTCTTCGGTAGAAAAGTCAGTCCCCGCGAGTGATCCGTACCCATCGAGCGAACAACTCACTTCTCTCCGACATGAATTCGAATCCCGGATTCCCAAAGCCACCGTATTGATGAGAGGTGTGGACAAGGATGTGCGGAAAGATTCGCCGAGAGAAACGGTGACGGAAACCAAGACAACGGAGCACTATCAGAAACATGCAACGGAAACAACGACCACGACGATCAGTAAAACTTTCGTCACCCACTCGACGAAAACGGCAAGAAATATCGACGAAGATGAAACCAGAATCGAACAGGATACATCGGTTGTAACGTCAAAATTCGATCATGAGGCATCGACGGAAACAAAAATTGTCACGACGTCGGATGCGCCCGAAGCCCCAGAGACGTTTTGCAAACATGAGGAATCAGGTCACAAGCTCAAAGAAAAACTGTCCGAGTCGACGATCACTAAGGAAACACCACACGAAGTCGTGTATGACAAGCAATCTGAAGTACAAAAATCTCAGGTTATCGGTGTCGAGGCCATTTCTATGAGCCTGAAAGATGGCGAACAGATCGTTGACGCAAGCGCATGGAGAGCGAACAAAATGGAGAAAGACGAGCAGAGCTTGCACTCCCTCAAGGATGATGACGGAACTTTTATACGAGCAATGGATGCAAGTACCGTCAAGGAACGCGAGATCGACGCAGAGTTGAAAATCGAGAGGAAGCCCGAGCAGGATGAACCGATCAATTTGGATGATGAAATGAAGAGAGCCGTGATCAATGAGAGGCACTCCGAAGAGCGCGTAGTTACCGAGGCCGATATCGTCCTTCCTTCGGGCCTGGAATCGGAGAAATTCGACACAACAAGGAAAACGGGTGATACTGCTGAGACCGACGGGACATTCGAATCGAAAGAGCTCGAGGAACGGCAGGGGCGGATGGCGAAGGAATTGGAAGCACGCACTATAGCCGAGACGATAATCGAATCGATACAGACAGAGATCACCAAAAGATCGGCCAGCTTGGAGGGCATTAAACAATTGGACACTTCGGACAGCGACAGCAAGGAATATTCCGAAAATACTATGGACATGGACACGAAAGAGTCCGAGGTGTTTCACGATAAAATGGCGGATGATTTGATGAAGAAATTTGAGGACATAATCGAAAAGAAATCTAGGAGTCAGTCTCAGATTTTGGATGATACCGAAATGTTGCCCGAACAATTGAGATCGGTGATTGCTGCTCACGATGAGAATCTCGAGAAAATGTCCAATCGCGGCAGCATAAGCGTTAGCGAAGATCTGACCAAGGACGAGGAGTCAACGCCTTACGACAAGGAAGAGAGTTTTCCATCATCCTCGTCACAACCGAAATTGTTGGATCGCGATATGACGATAAGTCCGAGCAGCATATCGGATCAAATAGATCTTGAGGTATCGCTGGAATCGGAGCAATCGATCGATGTCGAAACGGCCAAGCAGGACATTGAAAAGAAATCGTTAGCGGGCATCAATGGCTCTCGCGCAAAGATCGAAGAGCCACTCGAGGCTCAACTGGACGAGCAGTCACGTCGGAACTTGTTACTTTCGAGGGAAGTCGACCGCGAGCCGCGGGAGCCCGTGCTGCCGACATTATCGTCCAAGAAGGCGCCAGCTCATGCGAAGCAAGATCTTCCGCAACCCGTTCAAGTAGCGACGATTCACGAGAGCCCGGCCTTCGATTCGCTCCAGGAAATATGTCAGGATCGTGATGTGATGATGAGTTCCAATGCCGTTTCCGATGCTATGCAAATAGACTTTTTCGTGGAACCGGGGAAATCTGCTAATCCGATGAATATAGGAAAAGCCAAAACTTTGGCGAATCTGATTGTAAGGAGTACGGATAGTGAAGAATGCGAAAGCCCGTCTGTTATTTCACCCCGCTTGAGATTGAAGGAACTCGAGATAAAGCCCGTAAACTGGATGATAGGTGATGAGAAAATTGAAGTGTCGGAAACACTCCAACCTTCGCAAGCATTCGACAAAGAACTCGAAGAGTATCGGTTATCTCTCGTGAAACAGCAAAGCCCGACACTTCCGTGCGACGAATCGATCGATGAGAACGAGCAAGAATCCGTCACGAGATCTTCCGAGGATGTGAGTGCTATCGATTCAGTTAGAGAATCATCGGTCGAGAAAGCGTCCGATGTGATCGCCGTTCCGTCCCCAAAATTCACCGTGACAGCTGTTGCCGAACAAGACTGTGAGACCGAGATGGTGGAGAATAGGTTGGATATAAGCTGCCAAGAGCTTATAGATACATTGCAGAGAGAATACGAAGCCAAGACGCCAACCGAGGATCGTGAAGCATTCCAGTACACTTGCGACACGAAAACGATGGAAAAAACCACGGTGAGCATGGGTTCTGATTTCACGACACATATCGAGGCCCCTGCTTCGGATGACGCGCGAACGAAAGAAAAAGAAACCACAATATCGACAAGTGACGTGTCGATAGAGGTCCCGACGATTATCACACAGGATAAGACCAATTACGAAGAAGCAGAGCGGCTGCCTATTACAGAGTTCGAAAAGAGTAGTTCCGTTACGAAGATGGATTCAACGATAGCCAGCGCTGCTCCTCTGGTGGAAAAAGTCACGCAACCGGACTCGAAAGAACCTCAGAGCGGGCAAGAGGACAAAAGTAGAATAGGAGTAGAAGTTGTCAGAGTTGCGCGTAAAATTACGGACGAGGTGAAAGGTGACGTTGTATTGAAGGTTTCGAAACAGCCATCACCGATCAAAGCTAGAAAATCGTATCTCGATGAAACGAAGAAACAGGAAACGAGTACTTTCGAGACTCGTGACAAAGTATCCGGCGATAAGATGAAAAAAGAAGATCTATCGAGTGTCGATCTCAGCGCTCGATATGCCATAAAGGTTCTCGATCAAGTCGTCAAAAAGGAAATTGCCGAAGTCAAAGAATCCTTGGAAGCTGCGAAGCAAGATCTCATAGAAGAGTTGAGCGAGAATAGCGAGACAATTTTTCAGATAAAAGATTCACCATCGGAGTTTCAGTTCAAGCTCGAGCCAGAAACGATACCGAATGAGTTGCCGTTTCTGTACAGAGCTCCTTCGATCGACCAGATCGAGCAGACAACAACCAGCAAGACTGAGCGATCGCCGATTGCAAAACCGACTAGACTTGAGTCTGCCGATGACAAAGTAGCCAGCCAGATCGTTCTGAAAGAAACGTCCGACGAGGGGACGAAAGAGACCAAGACGAATGAGAAGATCCGCGAGTTTGAGGCGGGTAGAGAATCTTTCGCCTCATCGGACACAAGAATAACCGAAAGCGAAACGAAGGCCGTTAGGAAAGAGATTGAAAGGAGTGAAAAGGTAAGTGCCGAGGATAGCACGGTTTCCCAACCGAGTCCAGTCCCAGCCAGCCGAACGTCCTCTGACCTTGACAACAAGGATGAGGGCACAACGTTGCTGACGCCTCAGCCGGCTCCGAGAAGGCGCCCTAAACCTGCCCGTACAACGAAAAAAGTAGCTTCGGAGAGTGACGCTGGCTCGAGCTCAGGTGACAGTAGCAATTATCAATCATGTGACTACGAGATCGGTAGCGGTAGTAGACCAAGCTCGTCTGACATCGAGGCACTTCATTCGACCGTTCCGTCCGGCACAGTTTCCGAGTACGAGACAGCGCTCATGTCGATCGAGCACTCGTCAGCCTCGAGGCCAACTTCCCAAGAGTACCAAAGCGCGGTGAGCACCCTGAGTTCTCGGGAATCCATGAAGTCATTGAACTCGTTGAGCTCGGGGCACCTCGGTAGTATCGATAGTACGGGTGAGCTGTCGGAAACCCTCGTGGCTTCGGAGGCCGAGGATGAGCGCGACGTTGACAAGGATCAAATCGACGACAATCTCGAGGGCATACTGGACGAGGACAAGGAGTCGAAAGAGTCGGATTCTTCCAGCAGCGAGATCGCCATGGAAGACGCTTACGAGAAAAGCACCGGTGATGTACCTTGTCGAATGAAACGCTCGTCGGAGATGATATTTCAGCAGGTAATCGACGAAGCAGCCGTTGATACGGAAGAGCCCGTGAACGATGAGGATTTTGGCCCGGAGGAAGAGACAAGATTCGACGAGTGTACTACCGAACAATTGCCGAGTGACACAGTCGCCGAAGACGAGGAAGCTTTCAAGACTGATTCGATATTTGTGAGTACGGATTTGACGAGTGAGGCTTACGACAAGAGTTTATCGTCAATCGAGTCGAAAACGGACGTGTCCGATGCTCCCGTTGAGGGTAACGCAACGGTCGACCAGCCCCAGAGCGATTTACCGTTGCTGGATACTCACATTGAAGTTGAGGAAGAAAGCGATCCAACGGAAAGTAAACCAATGGAAATGCTCGATCCGTCGACTAGTCTCGATAGCGAAATGCCACCTGGGGATACCATGCAAACATCGATCGGAACGTTGTTGCATCAAGCCAGCACGACTTCATCGACTTCCGGGGCAATGTCATTCGAGACGGTGATCGAGAAAGAACTGAGGCTCGATCGCCATTCTCCGGACAGTGATTCGTTTGAGCTTGTCGACAAGCCCGACATAATCGACGATTTCGTTGTGATCGAGGAGGTCGGACGGGAAGCCGAGGAGTTTGATTCCGAGGGTAAGAGCGTAAGCATCGGATCGACATCCTACACAAGTATCAAGAAGTACGACCGAGAATTGGATAATCTGATAGCCGCGGAGAGCAAAGACGAGGGTGAAGCGTTATCGGCCAATCAGGCCATAGCGAGAAACAACGAATTGTTCGATTTCGAGTCCGAAGAGAGTCCACTAATGGCGTCGAACGCCGACGAACAATACTCCCAGTCGTTGTCCGACGACGAAAATTACGAGGGCAGCAAGAAGTGGATGGAGATGCAGTTTCAGGCTGACCCACGCGGCTACGATCTCGATTACGATCGTGGCCGACTGGAGGACATCAAGGAAGAAGAGATAACGGACTTTGAAGCCGGTAGCAGCAGATTCGGCAGTCTGGGCAGTCACAAGGGATCAATCGGTAGCGTTGGAAGTATGAGGGGAAGTTACGGCAGCGCAACGGATTACGATGTTCTCGCGGGTAAAAAATACTTTTCCAAGCCTACGGAGCACGACAATGTGTCGTTGAGTTCGCTTCAGGAGTTCGAATCCCTCGAGAGTGCAGTCGCGATGGAGAATGCAAAAAAGTTCCAATGCGGCTCCCAGGAATCGGTTAACAACGGTAGTCTACCGAGGCGTTACGTTGCAAGTCGATCAGGCCACGGGGATGACGTTTCGTTGTCCTCGCTCAAGGATTTCGAGGGTCTCGAGAAAGCTTGTCGGGAGGCTCATCTTATCGAATTGCGGGCTAGAGAAGAGGAGGATCTTTTGGATCACGAGAGCCCGGAGAGTCGTTACAAACTCGAAAATGTACCCAGGTCGAAGCCCGTGGGTGAACCCGTTAGTGCGGCTGGTTCCTTCAATCCTAGTACATCGGGTTCGGACGATTATGAGAAGAGAATCATGGAAATCGACGAAATAATACGAATAGCACAGGCGAACGTGGAAAAATTCGATCGACAGGACGACACGACCGAGGACATATCGCAAATCGAAATAACCGCCGAAGCGGAAAAGTTGGAGAATGTTGCAACTTCAGCAGTCATGACGATACAGGAGGTCGAGCAGGATCCGCCCGAAAGAGGTGATCCCAATATCATGGAAACCAGCACTGATTCGTTGGAACTCGGAGAAAACCTCAACCAAAAGAACAATCCGCTCTGCCGAAGTTCGGATTCCCTAGAAATGAAAACCACCATTGATTTTCCCTCGCTGAGCTCCGATTCTCTCAATAACGCGAGAGACCCGAGGGAAGCACAAGCCGACACGACCAACGATCGTCTCAGCGGTAGCAGACGAATATCATCGGACTCGTTGGAAATGCCCCTCGTTGAGCAACAACAGGATGCTCACTCGCACGATAAGAGCTCCGAAAGTCACGCTAGTTATCACGTTAAAGGATCTTTCGATGATTCCGTGGAGCAAACGTGCTCCGCCACTGATACGAAAATAACCAATAGCGGCCAGACGACGTCACACTCGACGAGCAAATCGTAAGAGAACAAGCAGGTTGGTTTATTCACTTACCTTTTTTTCTCGTTTTCTTTACTTCAATATACCCCGAGCAATGTCGACAAACAAGTTTTTTTTTTCTCGCCATACCCAGTTATATTTGATGGTCCATAATCGAGACCACCTTTCACTAATATTGTTACCTTCCCGTGGCAGAAATCGGTCAACGGTAGCTGACAAAAATAATGTTCAACGGTACACTCATTCGGCAAAGGCAAAATGTACAAACTTGTTTTACCGCAGTGCAAAAACGTTAAATTCAAGTTTTGTTCGCTATCGTTATATGTACAAGGAAAGATTATATTTACAGGTTTTGCAGGTGACAAGTGGAATGGCTATATACGTAAAAGAAGCTATCTATGTGACGATCTTTTTTCCGGAGAAAAAACAACGGCTTATGTGTACGTGTGTGTTGTGTGTTTGTGAGTGTGTGTGTGTGTGTGTGTGTGTGTGAGTGCGTGTTTGTGCGCGATGACTGAAAAATTATCGACGAAACGGAAGCTCTATCGACCGCGAGTATCGCCGAAGCTTTTCGTGCCGCGTTCGTTAACGAATAGGATTTTATTATGGATATTAATATAACTCGTTAGTTACCATCGCGCTCCGTTTTTATCGTAACGGGATGTTCCGACGTGTGACGTCACCTGACGAGTCCTCGTAATTAATATTAAAACATAAACCTATATGCTTGGAACAAATCATAATAGTTACGAAATTGAAAATATAAAAAAAGTTGTTGGGTAAATGAGATTTTAGGTGGTATGAAAGTGGCTCGTAGTTGTAAGCATTTCATCCTAATACTATATATTTGTTTATTCAAGTGTGTGTTATTGTCGCAATGTTTTGCTTAATTGTTTAACATTTTTTACCAAGCATTATTACGTTGCATTTGTATGTTTATATTTTTGGAAACGCGATCGACACGTTCAGCTTGTACCACAATGTAATGTCACTGTATTAAAGGGGCATTCTCGTGAACACTCCGGAATTAATACGATTATAATGGCTATTAAGGAAGAAGGAAAATATAATGAGGATTGAAGATAATAAAAGGTTCTTTTTTTTGTAGTATTCGCTTCGTACATGAGGTAGAAAAGCGAGGGGAATAATTGTAAGTAACCGTGGTGGCGAGCTTTGTTACTACGAGACACGATGATGAGAGAGGGGACAGAACGAGACTGTAGATTGTTAGCAGGAAATTAATTTATTGAACCATATGATATCACATAAATGTTTTCATCGGTGATGATGTTTCAAAATATCTCCGATGATGGAAGTGCCGCTCATGCATATTTCGCCAACGCAACTATCAGCCCATCGTTCGAAAATACGCGATCGAGCTGAAAACGCCCGAACTGAAGACCACTGCGGCGCCACTTGATTTCGTGCTTGGAGTAAATAACCGCTCACGAGCCAGAAAGAAAGCAACATCACGATTAAATTATTGTCTATTACTCGCGCGAATAGGCCATTTTTTTATGTTCTTTCTCCTCGAACATTTGTTTTCGTACGTCTGGATAGTAAAACGTAATTCGGTATGTTATATGTGAAAGATTAGTAGATTTTCCTTTGATAGAATTATCTCAGGGAAATCGAGTATAATGCATTCTCCGTCTACGATTCCAGCGCAGTATACATCAATTTTGTACATCTGATAATAAAAAAAAGTTGATTATTATCCAAAACCCGTTATACAAATTTGCTTTCATTGTTTTCATGTTTCCACGAAAATGTGCTTTACATTCCTCATCACGTACAATAGGAAATGAATAAAAACGAGATACACATTATTGAACAGCTTTTATTTGCTCTCAAGCGGTGTTGTCTCGCTCGACCTCTACAGTTGTACTGAGCGATTAGGCCGATCCACAAGTATGTGCAATATAATGTGATAAGTTAACGGTACAAAAAACATCAATATAATATGTTATTACTGTTATACGGTAATATATTACATGTTCACCCAGTATGATATAATTTACAAATAAATAATAGAGAAGATAAAAATTTGATCGTAGCTCTTAAAAGATACGTTCGGTGGACGGTGAACCATTCGGTCATGGAGACTAGATACAGGAGCCCAAACGCGGCATTTCAACGCGTTCCCAAACTTGCGAATACTAACGGTGGCGCTGCGGTCGTTGGAAGCTAATACGCTATATATATTTTGTATATATATCAAATATCGGATACGATCGTAGATGACTAATCTAACCTTACGATACGATCGTAGATGACTAACCTAACCTTAAATTAAGTGTCGGTGTTATAATAAAGTTTAAGATTAAGCGATACGCTGATTGGTACGATATATACGCATATGGGTAGTTTTTTGTATCGAATTTTCTGTTGTTTTCGTGCGTAATTTATCGCAGTACAAGAACGAGTATAGATTACAAAACTTGACGCTTATGATTAAATCTCTAAAGAGGCTCACTTTTTTGGCTTTAAAAATAGACTTTCAGTCAAAATTCTCATTTGGACATTTTGAAAACAACGAGTAAAGTCGTTCGATGTAGTATACTCTCACGACTGGTCTGTGGTAAGTAAGAACCTCGTCCGATCACTTTCATCACGTCGATCGATATATTACTATGTATATGGGTCTGTTTGATCGACACGCCATCCCCGTTATTCGCATTTTCGGGTACACTTTATTCACTGTCTCCCCATTGGAGTTTGGTGTCCTGTATCTAGTCTCCATGTACTCGATTCTCGAGCCTGCGGTACTCACACACGTGCCGATTTATGAATAAATTCTGTACTATCTTGAGTAATGTAGACTGATTCGCGTTCGTTCTCATTTGATCCATTTTAGCGACGGTAACGGGCAACGACTTTGTTCCGTGGTTTTTCCAACGGGTATCATTCTTTTTGTCTTAAATCTCTTTTCATTTTTAATGGAGCGTTCCTTCAAATGGACCCTTCTGAAAAACAAAAGTACAAATTCAGATGTGCTGGTAATTCTGCGCTGTAAGAGAATATTATTGGATTATTTTGAAAAATCACCAACAAACATATCTTTACATTGGGCATTCTATACCAAATCGGCCATTTCTACACTCGACCACTCCGATTCGGGGGAATTTTAAACATTTTTTAATGCTCATAACTCCATTAAAAATGGACCAAATGCGATGGTTTTTGTTTCAAACCTTTCATTTTTCAATGCACCTTTCGGGAGTAAATACATTAAAAATCAAAATTATCGTTTCCAATGTTTTTTTTTCAGTTTGAAGCAAAAACATTTTTTTCGAGCTGATTACCTGTTTTTATTTTTTTCGTAAAATTCTCAAAAGAAATTTCGATGGATCTAAGGATTTTTGACGACGGTTCCATTGTGGGTAAATGTTTCATTCTATTCGTTTCGGAATTTTTTTTTTTTCAGATTTCGAGTGGAATTGAGAAATCATTTGATAATCAACAGACGAAAAAGGACAATTCACTGAAATAAATTCTTTTTGAGTTATAACAGACGAACGAATTTTTTTTTATGGTCGACTCACATATTTTCAAATTTTTTTCTTCAGTTTTTCAGTGAAGTTGTGTGAAAGACAATTTACGCAAATATATATATATATATATTTGTGTGTGGGTGTGTGTGTGTGTGTGTGTGTGTGTGTGTGTGTGTGTGTATACATATACACTAGGCAAAAGAATTAAAGGATATTGAAAAAGTCCGCCAATTTTAGGGTCATTTTCAAATAGCTGTAACTCCTCGAAAAATGGTCGTACAATGGTCGTACAGCAATGGTCGTACAGCAAAATAAAAAAAAAGCAGATTGAAGGTGTGAATCTCTAGTTTTGAGATCTTGAGCTCAAACATTTTTCGCATCAACCAATTTTTAGTAGCCATAAAAAACCAAAGAAAAACATTTTTTCAAAATTTTTGCTCATATTTCACAGTCTGCACGGACTTTACTATATTTTTTTGAATGATCGGATTAAAAGGACCGTCTAGCTGGATTCTCTCCCTTTAATTTGAGCGGTGGAAGAGCTTTGTACGATTTTTTCTCGCTGAGTTATCGATGTTCAAATAAAAAATGACACTTTTGACCTTGATGACTGATTAGTCGGAGACTAATGGTCGCACAGAAAAAAACCAGACGTTTTTGGAAACTTTAAAGTATTTTCTATAAGATGCTTTTATCTTTTTTTTATCAAGATTTTTTTTTGTGCGGCAAAATGGATTTTAAAAAACGTGAAAAATGGCATATTTACCAATATTGTTTTAACCAAGGATTATTTTGCCAATGTCGAATAGATCAAACCATTTTAGGTTTTTTTATGACCTCAAAGTATCCTAAAACAGCCCTCAAAAGGTGAAACCCCTGCGATTTTTTTTTCATTATGTTCCGAATGATCGAAATTGTGGTTTTTGCCAAAAATCGATTAAAGGCTAAATCTACCACCTTTTATTCGTCTTTTGAGAATCACAATTTTTTTTGGCACTGACCCGAATTTCCGGTGCTAAAAATGTTGATTGTTGAACGACGGGAACAAATTTTTGTTTATCGAAAAAAAAAAATAATTAAAAAAAGTTTTTTTTTTACAAAAAAAATAATCGAAAAAAATTGTTAGTTTTTTTTTCATAGCGCTGAACGTTTTTCATGATACGACGAGCGATTGGAATTGTTAGAATTCACAGTTCTTTGTGCGTGTGTGTGCGTGTGTACAATTTACATCCCTACGATACGATACGACACCCTACGCACACGTCCCACGATCATTAGATCAAGATTTTTTTTTTAATTGATTTTTTTTTTCATTAAACAATAATTTGTTCCCGTTGTTCAACAATCAACATTTTTAGCACCGGAAATTCGGATCAATGCTAAAAAAAAGATTGTGATTCTCAAAAGACGAATAAAAGGTGTCAGATTTAGCCTTTAATCGATTTTTGGCAAAAACCACAATTTCGATCATTCGGAACACAATGAAAAAAAATCGCAGGGGTTTAAACTTTTGAGGGCTTTTTTAGGATACTTTAAGGTCATAAAAAAACCGGATTTTTTTTATCTATTCGATATTGGCTAAATAATCCTTAGTTAAAAGAATATTCGTAAATATGCCATTTTTCACGTTTTTTAAAATTCATTTTCCCGCATAAAACAAAATCTTGATAAAAAATGATAAAAGCATCTTATACAGAATACTTCAAAGTTTCCAAAATCCTCTGGTTTATTTCTGTGCGACGACTGTGTGAATAAAAATTATTGTTATTATTATTTTTATTTTATAAATTTGTAAGTAAGAGATTTTATAACCTCAAAACCAACAGTAGCTATTAAAATTAAAAGATTTTTTTTAAATTTGCTTATGTGACATGACATTACTTTATAAAAACACTCAATGTTTATTTATGTAATAAAAATGCCATTAAAGATTTAAATCAACCTTAAATCTTTAATGGAAATGATGGAAAATGAAATTCATATCTATAGATATGAATTTCATTCTCTATGACATTTATTTAAATCAACCTTTAATCTTTAATAGCATTTTCATTACGTAAATAAACATTCAAAGTTTTTATAAGGTAATGTTATGTCATATAAGCAAATTTAAAAAAAATATCATTTGATTTTAATAGCTACTGTTGGTTTTGAGGTTATAAAATCTCTCACTTAAAAATTTATAAAATAAAAATAATAATAACAATAATTTTTATTATCAAATAAAATACAAAAAATTTGGGAAAATTTTTATTTAATTTTTTTGAGGCTGATGTTTTCGAGATCCCATCTCGTTTAAAATATATTTCGATGTAAAAAATTCTGAACTTTTCGACAAAAATACTTTTAAATCCGGAAAGAATGGGGCGAGGCCCGAAAAATCGATTTTTATACTTTGAACGTGATTTTCGTAATTTTCAAAACAACCCAGAATTTTAGCATATTTTTTTCAAAAAGTTCATGTTTTCTCTAAAAAATCGTTTTTCTTTTAATTTTTTAGCAATAATTGGAAAGAAGTTATGGTCATTTGAAAATTTGAAAACTGTGAGCCGCCATTACTCAAAAACTATTGGATAAAAAAAAATCGAAAAAAATCATGGATGCTTGTTTTAATATGACCTTTCAGATGATCTTCTTGGTTTTGCTAAATTCAGACCACCCGGTACAACTTTGACACAGAATTGGTGGAATTACCCATATATATATATATATATATATATATATATATATATATATATATATATATATATATATATATATATATATATAGAAATCAACGGCCGAAAAAGAACAATTTACTCGAATACATTTTTTTTCAAGTCATAAATAAACAAACGAATATTTGTTATAACTCAATATATATATATATATATATATATATATATATATATATATATATATATATATATATATATATATATATATATATATATATTGAGTTATAACAAATATTCGTTTGTTTATTTATGACTTGAAAAAAAAATGTATTCGAGTAAATTGTTCTTTTTCGGCCGTTGATTTCTCAATTTCATTAGAAAACTGAAAAAGATTAATTCAAAGTTCCGAAACAAATAGAATGAAACATCCACGATGGGGCCAGCGGCATGAATCCTTACATACATCAAAGTTGTTTTGAGAATTTTTCGACAACAATCATAACGGGTAATCAGCACGAAAAAAAATATGTTTCGCTCCAAACTGAAAAAAAGATTGCAGAGGATAATTCTGATTTTCATTGTATTGATTCCGGAAAGGTGCATGTAGAAACAATAATTTTAAAAAAAAACATCGTATGAGGTCCATTTTTGACGAAGTCATGAACAAGTCAAAAACGGATCGACAAAAAAAATCAAAAAAATATCAAGGAAGCTTATTTTATAGCGCACAACAATTTTTTTTTAATCAACCGAATTGAAAAGTGTCGGGTCTAAAAGTGGCCAATTTGGTATGGAATGCCCCTCATATATTTTTGCATTTACAAAGTGCCAGGATTGTCGATGACCCACGTGTAGCATTTTTTTCTTCTTTTTTCTTAATAAGCAAAATCTTCTGAGCTTCCACCGACGGCAGAATCCACGACGATGGGACAACTCGGTATTAAAGAAATCTACTTTTCAAATATGGTACACGGGGTGACCTCATCCGAACTCTCCATTTACTCAGCCCCAAGGCTCGATTATCTTATAGAATTAAATCTCAAGAGTGCTCGGCCTGGTCCGAAAGTATTTGACGAATAGATTCATGTAATATTGAGCACCAATAGACATTTCAATTTTAATAGTGTGGCTTTAAAAAAACGTTTGCTGGGAGAGAGAGGGGTGATCGGAAATCAGATAAAATCGATTAGTTGTCGAGTTTTAGCCATCAATGCGAAAGACTTTTGAACTATCTCTCCATATGTAGGTTCTACAGTACTCTAGCGAATAAATATTGCATTACTTACTAAATTTTCGTGGAGGGAACTCCATACAAGCTCATATAATTGTCAAGGCGTTTATCTTTTCCGGAAGGTCTGTGGTTCGACTCGTGCAAATAGCCAGGGCGACGCGTGATAATGGATCGACGAAGCATTCAAAACTTGATCATTGCATTTAATTCTTTCGTAAGAAATGCGCGATCCATATGCACCAAGAGCTCAGATATACGTAGTAAATCAGGTCATGTGACAATCTCATAACTCGATCGCTCTCCAGCAGAGCGAGATTGACCGTGCAACGAATAAGCTCGACAATATTCGCGTACTCGTATTCGTCAAACAAGAGCCCAATCGCCGTAAGAGTGAATACGTTATTGACGATTATTGCAGTGCTGCCGAAGAATATAAGTTCCTGGAATAATTCAACGAAGATTAGATAGGACGAAAGGGAAACGCAGTGAGGTCACCGAGGCTACTGATATAAGATTCATTAGCATATGCGAGGTTTAACTATTTTGAAGAATTTTTTTTCGGCGCTACGATTCATTCAAACAGTTGAACACACGTGCAAAACATACTTTCCAAGGTATGTCTTTCACATCAGATTCGCTAGAAAATGAATTTAATTGTTAGTCAAAAATTCATTTCGGCTGATGCGACGACAATTAGCAGTAGACACATTTTCTAACCTATCAGTCTTGGGAAAAAAAAATTTGATTGCGAAAATTGCATAGTCCGACGGGGTCATCGAGTGGTGGCTGCGCGGTTAGGTGGAGGCGCTTCGAAGATTCCAAGATCATTTCAATTTTTTCAAATGGGACTACCGTTTTTTTCGAAATCTTATCAACGAACTAAAAATAAGCGGACACGCCAAATTTCAAGATGGATCGATCAAGATTTAGCGTGCAAAAATCGACAAAGAAGAAATGGTGCGGTATGATTGGCATAAATTAAGGCCGTCGTCGAGTGCGATGGGACGAAAAAGTTCATTTCTTTATCGCACGTTCCGAACGTATTGGTCTTCCGAATATTTTAGTCTTTGAGCCATAAAAAGTTTCGAAAAATTACCCGAGTTGTGGGCCTTTATAGGGGGTTGAATAAGGCGTGCCCGAAAATCACAATCCACAAGTATTAATGAGCTTTTTGAGCAAGAAGAGAGTGTGATGTATGGTCCTGGAATCGCAGACTGAGTGTGACGTTGAAGCTTTTATCATATTTGTGCATGTACCGATCTTCAAACTTAAGGTCGTCGCTCACTTATCAAGTCAGCACGGTTATCATTTCTTATGTGGACTTTCCATACATATGCGCTCACTTGTCAACTCCGTAGCATCACCCTATCGCCTCGCTCGCAAGAGCGGTGATGGTCTCGTGCCGGGTTCATAAGTGAGCGACGACCTTTATGCGTTTTTCTCAAAACTATATTTTTCAATTTTTTGGGCAAAATATTTCAAAAACTCATCGACCTCATCGATACTGTGTGCCTATTACGTCTACTAGAATCAACTCGATAAAAATATATTAACTATTTTTAACATGCATTACAATTCATAATTGTTGCATGAAAAATCGTTATGTTCGATTACATCGTCACCATGCTTTCAAAAGATTTATTTTCCCTTTCATTTTAGTAAGCGTAATAGCGACATGCTTACTGAGTTTCTAATTTTTTGTTTCAAGCCACCGGACGCTGAGATAGCATGCCCAAAAAATGGTGGCATCCATTTTTTCGTGTGACTTTGTTAATAATTAACATTTTTCAATCTCTACCAATATATGTGTTCCTAATTTTTTGTTTAACCCTTTGTGCCATAGTGTGCCATAGTGTGCCAATTTAATTCAGATTTTGACGATTCAAAAGTGTTTTTGAGTTAAATATGGCAGTTGTAAATGCGCGTCAATAACTACCAAAACATACCTATGACATTTTTATTTTTCACGTAGCGGGTGTCAATAACGAAAGTGCAAAAAAAAACCTTTTTACATAATAAATTTGATTACCAGTAATCTAGCAGGTAAACCATAACCAAAAAATAGGTAAAAACTTGGTTTTTGATCCACTGAATACGAACCCGAAGTCTAAACTGTCAAATAGAAAAATGGCGGATCCAATATGGCGGCTGTAAATGGCAAAGCTATAGGATTTTTTCCAAATTGGATGATCTATTTTTTGTGGGGAGCTTATTTCGTGTAACAGCGACCCCGAAAACCCCCCGAGTACTTACTGTCGCTATTATCAAACAACGTTTTGCATTTATCATCCGCCATATAGAATCCGCCATCTTGAATTCTTTTTTTAAAAAGAATGACTGCGTTTCTCTATCTTCACACGACGGCCTTATTTCATCGATGGACGTTTGCATAGGAGCTCTTACGCTAATTTCCTAGAACATCAATTGGGACCTTTTTCGAAAATGCCATTGAACTCACGACGCACGAATGTGGCTGCGGCACGATGGGTGCCCGGCCCCTTCTTCTTCGTTTGCAAGCAATAAGCTCAGTGAAAAATTTCCCAGCTCGTTCACCAGACCTGACACCACTGGACTTTTTATGGGGGACTTTCAAAGACATGGTGTACAAAGGAGTGCCAATTACTGCGCAAGATATGCAAGCGAGAATAATTAGAGCCCGTTCGTCAATACAGACTGACGTAATCAATCAGATAATGCAATCAATGCTCATCAAAGTGCAAGCGTGCATTGAACGTGGTGGCCCTCACTTTGGGCACCTTCTATAGGATTAAGGACGTTGTAGCGTTAGCCACAAACCAAGATTGAATTAGAGAAAACAAATCTGTCATTGTCTAGACTATACTGAGTATTTACGATTTTTTTGAAATTCTTACACCGCAAAACACCAGAAATAAAAAATAGTTTAATGTATGGAATTTTACGTGCGATTAGGTGGGCAAGGCGTTCACGTTGCGGGTGATGTAATTTTTTTTGGCTATTTAGCACCAAGATAAACCATTTCTCACAACAGATTGAGGGGTTACCCCCACTTGCGATTTTGAAAAAATCGATTTTTTTTATTGCATTTTTTTGAAGTATAAGTATCTGAGAATATGTCCTGAAAATTTTAAGTCGATCCGAACAAAATTGACTGAGATATGAGCATTGAAAGAGAAGAATCCGCGTTGAAAGAGCGTTGAAAGAGAAACTTTAAACGCGTTTCTCTCAAAATGGCATTTCTGAAGTCGGTGACCAAGATTACTCGAACACTAATGAACCGATCTTCTTGAAATTTTGCAGGCTTATTTAATACATAAAAATGTAGTCTTTAATCGTTCGATTTTTTTTTCGAAAAAAAAATGGCCGTTTTATAGCCAAAAAACAGCCGTTTTTTTTCGTTAAAATCGAACCATTAACTTTGACTGTCCGCCATTTTGTGAAAAATGACTATTTTTTAAAATCCTTCGATTAAAGACTAGTTTATACTCATATTTGACTAAATCCATCCGCATTTTTTTCTTCAGATGATCCACTTCGCCGCAATGTTGGTCACCGCAAACCGTGTATATAAAAACATTATTTCATTGACGGCCATTTGCCACTAAACAATGTAATATTTTTCAATAAAAAAATTACTGAAAGTTCTTCAAGATGTGTTCTTTAAGATGGTATATTGATCGATTAAAAAAAGTTTTGTAGTTTTCTTTAAAAAAAATCATGAAAAAGGCCTTTTTTTGCGCTACAAGTGGGGGTAACGCCTTAAGGCGAACGAAACCGTTGTAAACATTTAGAAAAAAAATATCCCATCTTGCTCATCATAAACCATATACATATTCAACATTGAACCATCAAGGCTTGATGACCTTGAAAATTACGAATCTTGGCTGGCGAACGAAGAGCATTGCTGCCAACCTCAATGTCCGCCAAGTGGCCCTATTTCGCCAACACTTGAAGTTAATTAATGGTAATGATAAATAATCTCGTGACATAATTATAAATGACTCAAAATTTCATTCCGAGTTGTATAAAACATTCGCTGAGGCAGCTTTTTCATAATAATCATCGATAATGTTGTACTTTTTCAAGTTGGCAGGAGCACACAAGTTTTTCTTCTTTACGCAATAAAAATATAAAAATGCATTATTTTGCCCTTTAATTGTATATTTCGTGAAGAATTATCACCTACAGAATAAATCTATACTTCGTACGCATTTTTTGTGGTTCGTTGAAAAAAAAAAAAATCATTAATCGTCATTGGACTCAACTGGACCGCCCCAACCTCCTTAAGTGTTTGTGACATTTTTTCACCGCTTTAAGGCTGAAAACGTTGCAATTCCTTTTTTTATCGACTTTTTATGTTTAATCTTGATCGATTATGTTGAAATTTAGGGTGTGAACTTATCTTTACTTCCTTGATGATATTCTCAAAGGAAACTAGTGGTCCCATTTGAAAAAATGGAGGTGACCTTGAATTTTCAGAAACGCCTCTACCTGGATGAACCTCGTAGCCACGACTCGATGAGTCCCTTCGAACTATGCAACTTTTATAGGAAAAGTCTCCTCCTAAGTTTGATAGGTGAGAAAATATTTCCACTGCCAATAATTGGCGTCTCACCCGGCACCAATATGTTCCGTGCACCAATTCTCAGCTCGATAAAATGTGTACTGAACGAAAAATTAACAAACACGCTAGGAATATATCCGAGTAGACTCGATCTCCTTTGAACGAGTTTGCAGACGATGCAAGAGTCTTCCCAATCTTTATTGCTAAACTTACCCGTTTCTCGTCGAAGAATTGCAGATGCGTACAAAAAACAATGCAAAAGTGCAAAGCTATGTACAAGCTTTGCCAACATGGTAGGTTCGTGCCATATTTAATCCTCGAGGTAACCTGAAGAGAAAGAAATAACCATACGGATGAAATATCATAAAATGAATAGAAGATTGGAGTATTTTCCGAATAAATCAAGCCACAATCGGCGAGTCTATTAAAAGTACTCGCTGTCAAGTGCAACGTAACTAAAAACCGGTTTGAATATCAATTTAATACTTCACTATCGGGAACACGTATAAATAATACAGTCGCCGATATCAACAGTCATATCTGTCTGTCTGTGCGTACGACATTTGCGTTCCGGATTTACGAGGAGTTATGTAAAGATACAAGTATACACGAACCAAAATTTGCAATGATTCGTATATGGGTATTTACAAGCCTGTAGCTCGGTTGAGGAGTATGCGCAGCTTTTATCTCATAATACATGCCATTATTTTGCAACATTAACCTGCTCGGGATTACTTCATAAAAATGATTGCTAATGGGTTAAACGATTGACTCGTCTACAGGATAGTCATAAAAAATTTAATTGAAATATTCATTTTCAAATCGTCCTTAGGACGAGTACTTTGCGATGATTGAATTTTAAAAGAATATATACATTTTTTCTCCAATTATAAAAGTTGACGATGTATCCGCACAAACTATTATTTCTTTATTATATTTCATGATTTAAATATAAAAAAATACATAAACGTTTTTTTAAAATTCCATCAGGAAAGTTGAAAATGCATCTGTGAAAAAGCCATTCTGTTGCAAATGAACTTCGATTCCGAGCAAAACTAATTTATCCAACATATTGTTAAGGTCACAGGAAAAATGAAATATTCGCGGTAAATTTACCATTTCATAAAATAATCGTACAAAAAATACTTGCTCAAATTATTGTTAATGAAATTTGAGATTTGATTCGAATGCACTTACATTCACTTTGAATTCATCGAGACCGAGACGGGGTGAACCGGGAAACCAGCTTGGACCTTTCCAAAGTACAGCCAGCTTGTTCTGCAGATTTTCTTGGCTCAAGCTCTTTTCGATCATTGCTTTCGCATAAAATATCTAGAAATATGCATTATCAAAATAGTAGTAGTTCGGATGCTCCATACAAATAAATTAATTCGACGATACATTCAATTTTGCAATCAGAATAATATGTTTGCTTATCACATTGCAACATAAAGGAAGATGAACTTATGGGGGATTCTTACTTGCAGGTAGAGAGGGTTGAATGTCCTGGGACTGACGACGAGCCCGTAAATAATGTCCTCCTGAGCTCGTTGTTTCATAAAGGTTCCGAACATTCTATCCCATATTATGAGTACGCCACCATAGTTTTTATCCAAACAGTACAAGTTGCATCCTGTTGCAATATTTTTATGTGAGTTATTTTTTTTACTCGGTCAACCAGTTTTTCGTTCTATAATGTTTATCACATTTTTCACAAAAGTGTTTCTCTTTCATTCGAATCCATCACCCAAACAAATTAAGATAATTCAAGGTGGTAATATAAAAAACAATTTCATTCATTTTATGTAAAAATGAGTTAAATACATTTATATCAAAATAAGGATACATTTCTGGTATTCATATTGCAGAAATATGAGTAGAGATTTGGGGGCGTTTCGAACGATACTTGTTAATGTAATCCTATCGCCAGGCTTCACTCCATAGGATTTTCATTTTTTTCGAGCTTCACTAAATAATAATAATAATTAATAATGGTAAAATTTCAGGGTGAGTTATCGACCTAATTACAGAGCATTTTTTTTAATTGCGTATTTTTGTGAAGGGATTTCGCGACGACATGCAAAAACCCAATTTTCGGTCGCTACAAAAGTATATATAATAGTGGGAATCCGTCAGATCCTCAAAAATAATCAGATTTACATACTTAAATTGCGCTTATTGGCCTAATTTTTATGTACTATCAAATTCAATTTCAACTTCCGCTATTGGATTTATTACTACTTGCTACGATAAAGAGACGTGACAGCAAGGCAACAGCTGACTATAGTCCTAACCTCATCTCACTCATTCGAATTTGCACACATATTTCAATTTTTAACCGACATATTTCGCCCACGCTTTTTACGAGTCGTGGCCCGAATACAATGCTTTATATTTCCCGCACTTGACATTGTTTCGACAGATCGACGTTGAAAAGCATGGAGGTTAAACTCGCCTGGTTGAGTAAAAAGAGACGGAAATAGAACCAATCGTTGGAATGACTATTTTTTCATTTTTCTAATAAAATGTGAACATTCATTAAACAGTTTACACATGGAACATTGTAGTTATTACAAATTATTTTTTTTTTGCATGTGTTAAAAATATGAATTGTACAAGTCTCAAGTACGATCAGTGGTATGACTAGTGTGAAGCGATAGGATTACCTTAACATATCGTTTGCCTTACTTTTAAATCGTCCCTCGAACTATTTTCTACCAGAAACAGGCCAACGAAATGTTTGGACGGTGCATTTTACCGCATCAATTAAAAACTTGGACGAATATAATGCATAAGTTATAAGAGTACATATGACTAATTATATGATTAGGGGGAAACACTCACCATGATGGACGCGATGATGCTTGGGCGTGTTAAAGATATATTCCAGCACTCCAAGATCATCGATAATCGTCGTGTGTATCCACAATTGATAAATCAAGTTAAATTGATGATGTGCGATGTAGTGAGAAGGCGGTATAAACAATGCGAGTGGCAAATAGAATACCTGTAAAAGTAAATACCGTTCCGATAAATATGTATTGTGTATTTTTTATTAGGATTGGAAAAGATAATCTACGATATCGAGTTTGTCATCACGAATGATGGATGATCCTACACCATTCTTTCATTCAGTCCATTTCGTCCACTAAGACATATAGTGTCGCCTGATTAATGGAATTATCGGTAACATATCTGGCAGATAGATAATGAGGTTTGTGGAAAAAAACATTACACTCCAAGCCTCAAGTTTATGCGACGCAACAAAAAACGGCTGTGAAATTGTTAATTCTAGCAGATCTCCAGCAAATCTTTATACTACGTAGATTAAGATTTTACGGGGTCCTGATTGTAGGTACGCGTTTGAAATATGTATTTTTCGTCTGTGAGTCCATCGTTCAATAAATATCTACGAGCTTCCCCATTTTTATATTGATACTGTAGTACATCAAAAACACGGTGTTTTGTTACAAAAAAATGAAATGTCAGCTGTTTTAGGCGGTTTTAAGCATATTGGGCACAGGGGCCGAACGCGGTGAGGGCGGTAGAGCTGCTTTGCAGATGCAGTTTTCTCTTAAGGCGGTCCTCTAGTTTCTCGGGTCGAAAAAATCGATTTTTTTTCATAAATCACATCTACAACATGTGTAGAAAATGTGTGCCAAAGGATTTTTCGATATTCGAAGTGGTTCACAAGTTAGTGCCCTGGAACTGAGCAGGTATGCGGAGCGCGCGCCGGGAGCGCGAACTTTCAAACGCGTTTTTCTCGAAACTTCATTTTTCGAAACGGTAACCACGATATTTCAGAAACTACTGCACCGATCTTGTTCAAATTTATACAGCATCTTTAATATGTTATAAGCCAGCGATTGAACTAGGATTATCATGATTGCCTCGATAGTTTTTTTTGTACGAGCGAAAAAATTAAGAAAAAATGAGTAAAAAATAGAATGTCATTTTCAAAAGTGTATAAAAAAAAGTCCATTTTTGTAATTTAGAATTCGCTCTAGTTCAATCGCTAGTCTTAAATATGAAGATTAAAATGCCGTTTGGTTTTTTGATTTCAGATAAGCAGAACAGCCGCAATCTTGGTCACCGTCAAGCACCTCTTTTACTTGATGTCTTCCTGTCGGCCACTATAACCTTTATTCTATTATATATTTTGACTTCAAAAAATTTGTAAAGCTTATTTAAATGTTAATAAAGATTATGCAAAAACAATGAGATTTATTATTTCGATGCTTTGCCCGTAAAAAATTATTGAAAAAGCCGTAAAAAACAGCCGAGAAACTAGAGGACCGCGTTAAGGTAAAACGAGCGCGCGCTCTTGATTTCTATAGATTTTGTTCAAATTTGAACCAGACATCATTCATATCATTGTGCATGTTTGAGTGAAATTTCAGAACAGTCGACTATTTAAATTGGGTTTTGAAATGGCAACATTTAACACTGCAGGGTCTGCATTGACCGAAACACAGGTCACATAATTCGGCATACCATTCTATTGTGTTTATAAATATTGAAAAAAAATATGTTCAGATAGCAAACTAGTTAAGGAAAGAGTGAAACAAGCTTGGATTGCCTTTACAATTCAGTTTTGCTAAAAACGTTCAGTAACGACAGAATAATTCTCCGTAAAAAATATTTGTTTCCTATAATACGAAGACATATGGTAACACCGCAAAACAGTAGTGTTCAATATTTCGAGAAAAAAAGAATTATCGTGTTCTTAAAGTTAAAACTTTCATCATAAAAAATATTTGCGTTATAAATATTAATATTTCATATTGTTTATATTATCTTCATTAACAAATAAAAGTGTCGGTGAATTCATAACTGATTAAAAACTTTGTTCGATTCAAAATTACTTCCAAATAAAAATTCGTGTTTTTCGGAAAATTAAGTGTTAAGAGTTGCAATGTTAAAACCCATTGTCTCCCAATCTAAAGAAGTGAGTAATAAATAAGTAAGCAACTGATATTTCGGGACAAAAAGTTGTTTCTTGTTGATTGGTAAAAAATGCAAGAGAGAGAAAACGTTGCCACAGGATTTAATACTGGATGAACGTGCCATATTGACTCATCAGATCAATAGATGAGTCGATTCTGGGTTCACGTTTTCAAAGGGCAATCTCCAGTTTTCATTACATAAGTTTATTCTATTTTTACGGAGTGTCTCCCCGGCCGGATATCGAACGAATAAGCGTATGTTACTCGTCCGGATAGCGGCTCAGTTCACGCCGTATTTCCACGTACATATTATTGTGATTCATGTCAGCTAGTATCCGGACGAATAGCATATATTCGTCCGGATAGAATACGTTCAATTGTTAAACAATCTATCTGGACGAATAATTTACACTATTCGTCCGAATAAAATCTTTATAATTTTGTTTAGGTTTGTTTGTGTTTGTTTGGTTTTGGATTTGTTTGGGTTTGTTTGTGTTTGGTTTTGGATTTGTTTGAGAGAACTGAGCCAGTTTCCGGACGAATAATACGCTTGTTCGTCCGATAACCGGACGGCTAGCCGTAGCGATATTTTTATCCAGACCATAAATTTATAGGGAACACTAATAGTTTTATTTCAGACATTTTTTCAAGAAAAGTTCTCTATATAGTGATTTGCTTGAAAATAACTGGCATTTTACGTTACAATTTGTTTCGTGGCATTTCGTAACATTATCTCGGTAAAACTTTTTTTTCCGCATGAAACACGAATCCGTTTTAAAAGATTGGGGTTCCTCTTTAAAAAAATTAACTCTGTCCTAGGGTGGGCCACGGAACGACAATTCAAAATTCCACGGCTTATATTCAAAAAGGTTTTTAACGTGATTCCATGTACACCGCTTGCAAACGGAAACAAAAACAAGTGTTCACAATTTTCACGAAAAAATTTAAATGTAATCCTAGCTGATGACATTTTATTTGATAGCAGGCCGAAAAAAGTACTTTAATCAAATAAAGTGTAACATTAGATCGTAATACGAGGAAATACTCACGACGCTACACCAATGTTGCAACACGGACTGCCGCAAACCAACAACGAGATTGAATTCCTCGCTGCTGTGATGTACCTGATGGTGAGCCCACAAAAAGTGTACCTCTGCAAAATGCAAATATTTGCAAAAGTCTTTTTTCAAAATTTACGTCATGGTTGGTTTTGTTTCTCGTGGGTTGTCGGAGGAGTCGGGAAAATAGGAAAGCCTTAATAGGCTATTGTGAAAATGATAAAAAGTTGTTCGCCACTTGAGGCTACTCTAATTGAAGAGGTAGGTCCAACATATGGTGCAGGAATCGCAGTTTCAAGGTAAACTTATGATTACAACGATAGAACTGCCAGTAAAATCATAAACGCGTTTTTCTGGAAACTATGTTTTTCAAAACGGCGTGCACGATTTTTCGACATCTGATGAACCAATTGACTTGAAATTTGACACACTCGATTAGTGTGATAGAAGTTTAGTCTTGACAGACGTTTTGCTTCTTAATATGATCATTCGTTATTCACAATCAGAATAACATTTTACCTCGAAATTTCACCAAAAAATTCAAATTATTTTTCTAATGCTTAAAACACGATAACAAAAAAGCTCGGTCAAGTCTTATACAATGTTATCTATTTTCAGGGGTCATATACGGTTAAAATTTTCGAAAAATCGAGCTTTTTAAAATTTTATTTTCGTAATGTCCATATATTTAAGCACACACGGAAAATTTCTTGCCAATCCGGCGAATATTCTCGAAGTTACACGCACATTTGTAATTACGCGTCAGAGCGTTCGAGAGTCGGAGGCTGGAGCGCCAGCTGTCATATTTGTGTTATATTTATACCTGCGAGGTAAATTTACTTTACTTACTAAACTCTTTTTGTTCCCAAACTGGCAAATATTGAAGAGTATTAGTCAGTCGAAGCAGACAAGGCAAGCAGTAAACTTGTGAGCTCGTGTATACTTTCTCCTGTCATCTTTTCGTGAAAATGAAGTGTAACGAAGGCATCTTCTAAAATGCAAAAGACGAGACCAAAGAAGCGAAGAAATGTTTTAAATCCAAAAACAGCTGAAACGGATGAAAGTAGTTTTAGTGCCTCCGCGAAAAAATTGGAAGAATGGTCCGCAGGCAACAGCAACTGGAGTTATTAGGAGCTGCCGAAGGGGCGAAGGGTTTATTATATGACCCTGGAATAGACGACGCGATGTCAATTAAATTTGTTTTTTTTTTTACTATTTGTTAAGTGCTTTTAAAACATGAAACGGATTTTTCTCAAAACTGTGTTTTTAAAGTCGGCGAGCAAGATTTCTCGCAAACGGCTGAACCGATGAGTCTCAAATTTTGACACAATCTTTTCAAGTATTATATTTTTCAGTAATTAATCGAAGGTTTTTTCTCACCGATAAATATTTTCCATTTTATAAACAATTTAAGGCCTAAATTTTTGTAAAAAATACTTTCTTTTTCCGAAGCTGCCATTTTGCAAAATTCATTATTTTGCTTATTCCTTCGATCAATTACAAGATAATCGATTATATTAACGAAATATTTTTGGTTTTTTCATTTTAGATTATCCAGTCCAGAGATCAGCTATAGCAGCTTTCAAAATAATTATTTTTACGAATAAACTTACAATTTTTTACAAATAAGTTTACGTTAATAGATTTAACGGTCTTCTCAAGGAAAATTCTCGAAAAATCGATCTTATTGGGCCTCCTCACTGTATATCACCCCTTAAGAAAAATAAACTCGTTTTTTCGGCTCAACAAGGTGGCCAAAATCAATAGTCGAGCCCCGCACGTTCAAATGTCCTTCACGAGATTGTTTATAACGTCGTTAATTATAAACGTTTTTAATGAAATTTGGTACACAACTTTCTTAATGTACATACAAATAAATGTCCAAGCGATTTTTCAATAATCTTATTCCTTCGATTTTTTTTTAATAACCCTGATTTTCGGGTCGTCACAGTAGCCTGACCCCTTAACTCTTGAAGAGTTCATTAATTGTCAATTGAATCGTCAAAAAATATTAGTAGAGCACCATAAATCAATGTAACCGATTGTCCATCAGGTCGAAAAGAAATGCTTTCAATCCGTTTTCTGTGAATGGTAAAAAACAGTCATCTTCATCCACATCTGTCGGCCAATCAATACATGTAAAGACAAGATAACTCGTATTTTGCCGATAAAAATAAAAACAAAACATAAACAGAGCGTTTACAAGATTATCGGTACGCAATGTATTGGGTTCACAAATAAGTTCGATCGATTTTTGTCATTTATTCCACTTTTAAAAACCGAACGAACCTACTTGCCAACCCAATACATTTTTTGACAATTGATTCGTGGGTCCTAGTTTCATCTGAATATAAAGCAGTAAAAAAAGGAACGGCAATTTAACTTCCAGTTTATGGGATTTCCCACGCCATTTCAGCTAGCCCGTGGCCCCGACCATTTATGGTTTTCCTGATTTTTTTCTGTAAAATTGTACCCCATTAAAGGAATATCCACACCAATTTTTAAATTTTCATCTCTTCTCTTTTAGGAGTTATAATTTTCCAAAAAATGTCGATTTCAGAAGTTTTGCAAACGGTTCAACGCTGATAACTATTGAACTAATGGAGATATCGACAAATGACACTATATATATATTTTTTTCCCTTTGAAGCATACTTTCGTTGAAAAATATGAAAAAATATCAATTATCAATGTCAACGTTTTTTTGCTTCTAAAGTGAAAACATTTTTTTCAAAAGATGATTGCCTTTTTTAATTTTTTCAAAAAACTCTTTAAACGAGAGTGACCCATTCTATCATTTTTAAGACTAGTCTGATCGTGGGCCCATTTTTCCATCTTTTTTTCGAATTAATAACATTTTTTCAACGATTTTTATAATTTTGATGTACAATAATGCTTTTAATGATTAGGTGTTTTCCAATTCGGCTTTTGCAGGCCAGAAACGGTTTATTTTTCATTTGTACGGAATTTAACCAAAAAAAAGTGATTTCGAATTTAAAAATAATTTCGTTAAATTCAGCACAAATGAAAAAAAACATTTCAGGCTTGTCGAAGCCGAATTGGAAATAACAAAATGATTAATAGCATTATTAAACGTTAAAATGATAAAAATCGTCTTGAAAAATATGATTCACTCGAAAAACAATAGAAGGAAAAATGGGCCCGCGTTGACACTAGTCTAAAAAAATTATAAAGCAAGTAACTCTATTTTAGAGAACCTTTTGAAAAAAATCAAAGTAGGCAATCATCTTTTTTAAAAAATCACTTTAGAAGCAAAAAAACATTGACATTGATTAACAATTTTTTCATATTTTTTAACGAAACTATACTTCAAAATGAAAAAAAAATAAATATAGCGATTTGTCGATATCTCAATTAGTTCAGGAGTTATCAGCGCTTAAACGTTTCCAAAACTGCTGAAATCGAAATTTTTTTAAAAATTATAAGTCCTCAAAGAGAAGAGATAAAAATCTAAAAGTCGGTGTAGATGTTCCTTTAATGGGGTACAATTTTACAAAAAAAAATCAGGGAAACCAAAAATGGTCGAAGTATCGGGCGAGCTGAAATGGCGTGGAATATCCCTTATGTAGAGGCTCAAAAATAAATGTTCCGCGCAAAGACGCTACTGCGGTTATTATCGTGCAGCATGTGGTTCGTTAAAAAAAGTAGGGTATAGTTCAATATCTCACAAACGGTGCGGCTGATAAAAAAGTGTCACGAGCTAAAGTTGTAAAGCTTAATTATGGAAAACTACGGTCGTATTGTCAATTTTACTGGTGATACCGTTAAGGTCAAACAATTATCGTCGTCGGATGTTTAAACGTGACCATATACTTTTACGACACACCATTGTGATCTGATTAAAGGGGAGTGCATCGAATCTCCTGGAACTGCGGCCTACTCAGAGCCGGTATTAACGTTACCTAAGGTGTAAGACACGAAAGTTGATGAGTCGTATTAAGGCGTTACCCCCACTTGTAGCGCAAAAAACGGCCTTTTTCATGAATTTTTTTTTCAAGAAAACTACAAAACTTTTTGAATCGATCAATATACCATCTTAAAGAACACATCTTGAAGAACTTTCAGTAATTTTTTTATTGAAAAATATCACATTGTTTTGTGGCAAATGGCCGTCAATGAAATAATGTTTTTATATACACGGTTTGCGGTGACCAACATTGCGGCGAAGTGGATCATCTGAAGAAAAAAATGCGGATAGATTTAGTCAAATATAAGTATAAACTAGTCTTTAATCGAAGAATTTTTAAAAATATTCATTTTTCACAAAATGGCGGACAGTCAAAGTTAATGGTTCGATTTTAACGAAAAAAACGGCCGTTTTTTGGCTATAAAACGGCCATTTTTTTCGAAAAAAAAATCGAACGATTAAAGACTACATTTTTATGTATTAAATAAGACCGCAAAATTTCAAGAAGATCGGTTCATTAGTGTTCGAGTAATCTTGGTCACCGACTCCAGAAATGCCATTTAGAGAAAAACGCTTTTAAGGGGGGATTGTCTTTTTTTTTCGCAAAATTTACCGCTTTTTGGGAATTTTTTTTGTGAAGAAAGTATACAACGGAAAACTTGTGAAACTTGGCATATAGTTTTATTGATCTGTTTACTACATACAAAATTTTTTTTAAACAATTTCATCAAAAAATCCCCCCTCAAACGCGTTTTTCTCGAAACAGCTTTTTCACAACTGGTGTGCACGATTTCTCAAAAACTATTCAACCGATTGCCTTCAAATTTGGACAGAAAGCTCAGCTGACATCCTTTTATCGTTTGATGAAGCAAAAAAAGCAATACGTTTAATAGTTTTTTATTTATAACAAAAAATCGATCAATTTTTTTCGAAAAATCGATACTTCAAGTTCAAAACGTCACCAAATCGTCAATTTTTTTTTCCCTTCATCGAACGATAGCTATATGTGTCTAAAGTAAAATGCTTTTTGGGTTTTTGTTGCAGGATGAACGTGAAGGCTGTAATCGTGCACACCATCAAAAAAGGACCATCGCGCGTCGAGGGGGGTGGGAGGCGGATTTTTTGATGAAATTGTTTAAAAAATTTTTTGTATGTAGTAAACAGATCAATAAAACTATATGCCAAGTTTCACAAGTTTTCCGTTGTATACTTTCTTCACAAAAAAATTCCCAAAAAGCGGTAAATTTTGCGAAAAAAAAGACATTCCGCCCTTAAAGTTTCTCTTTCAACGCTCTTTCAACGCGGATTCTTCTCTTTCAACGCTCATATCTCAGTCAATTTTGTTCGGATCGACTTGAAATTTTCAGGACATATTCTCAGATACTTGTACTTCAAAAAAATGCAATAAAAAAACATCGATTTTTTCAAAATCGCAAGTGGGGGTAACCCCTTAACATGTGGCATGTAAGCGTGTGCCTCTGCATGATCGACAGTCCGGGCCGAATTATACACGAATCACTTGAAACGTGGAAGAACAAGAAAACCTGCATCGCTAATGCTTGCAGAAGAAGCATTCATACTAAAACACTTTTCAGTACAGCAGGCAATTCGGAAGGGCGATCTTTTTACATCTGCAAGGCCTGCGTGTCTAAATGGTCAATTAACACTGTAAATTCCACGTGGTACGACTGGGAAAATAATCGGTAGACACGGCAAGTGGGCGGAAGTTATGACAGCTCTGTAATGACGCTCCGACATTTTCAAGCTAGAGACAAATATCCTCTCGCTGGACGTATCTTCAAACCGATTACAATGCTGTATTGTCAAAAATATACGCTTCAATTCAAAGAATTGAACCGAATAAAATAGCTTTTGATTCCCACAAAATGAGGAATGGCGAGTACAAATATTAATAAATATGAAGGAAGAAGACGAGATTACCATGATTCGCTCGATGCACCCAGTAGTAACAGAAATCCACCGCGATTGCTGTCGCGTACCAAGTCCATACGGAGTCCCACGGGAGACTCCATAGTCGATATTTTTCGTAAAGTAAGATATAAGCGTAGTACTCAGCACCACGGAAACACACGCTGAAATAAAATCCCAGTAATTACTAGTTACGGGCTACTCATACATGTATTTGTTTTCTGATTGATACTATATTCAGTCAATAAGTACATTAAAAAGTCATAGAGCTGACGGGAATTTTATTTTGGCTTTCTGTGAGTAACAATTATGTGATATATGCTGATGGAGAATAAATGAAATATACGATCGACAGTCTTTTTAATTTGCAATTTCGTTTCTTTCGTGACGTCAAACTCTCGATCTTGGCTGGCACCGACTCCAAACACAAGTAATTTGGTATTGTGAATATTTCAGTAACAATAATTTTATATTTTTACGTTATACATTTATTGTATCGTGTATAGAATAAATTATTATATATACTACATTATGAAATCGACGTTTTCAGTATTTGTTTGTTTAATTACAGTATATGGTACATAATATACAGAAATGCCAAATTCTTAACCAGTTTAGTTTTTGAGATAGACCCCGTCACAATAATGGTCCAAAATCGATAACTTTGACCCCATTTCTTTCATTTTTGAACATAAAAAAAAAAAATATATATTTATTCTCTACTCCAGCCATACTCAAAGTGTGCTCCGCGGAGCCCTGGAGGGCAAGACCTCTGCTAGGGCTCCGCCGAAAAAAAAAAACAACTTCATATCTCCCAATAAATGGAAATAATTTCATCAATATACAGTGGAATTAAAACATTGTTATGTAAAGTACCCATTTTTGTACGATTTCCGGGAAGAGTACGGTATTCGGGGTGCCAAGATTTGACAGTGAATTTAGGGTTATCGAGTCAAAATAAACAAAATGTGAAGAGTGGTAAAAGTTGATATTTCGCTTATTTTGCGTCCAAATAAGAATTTTTCGATAGTTATCGAAAATGACGATATTTTTCGATTTTGAAAATTTCAAGCAACATCAGGCAAGGTAGCTTGGAAATGTATAGTTTCAAGATGTCTCAGAAGCCAAAAATGTGTTTTAAATACCACTACCATGTTTTTCTCGCTTATAAGTGAGACTAGACAGAGAGTAAAGTAGTACTTTTAAGGGGGGATTGTCTTTTTTTTTCGCAAAATTTACCGCTTTTTGGGAATTTTTTTGTGAAGAAAGTATACAACGGAAAACTTGTGAAACTTGGCATATAGTTTTATTGATCTGTTTACTACATACAAAAAAAATTTTAAACAATTTCATAAAAAAATCCGCCTCCCACCCCCCTCGACGCGCGATGGTCCTTTTTTGATGGTGTGCACGATTTCTCAAAAACTATTCAACCGATTGCCTTCAAATTTGGACAGAATGCTCAGCTGACATCCTTTCATCGTTTGATGAAGCAAAAAAGCAATTCGTTTAATAGTTTTTTTATTTATAACAAAAAATCGATCAATTTTTTTCGAAAAATCGATACTTCAAGTTCAAAACGTCACCAAATCGTCAATTTTTTTTTTCCCCTTCATCGAACGATAGCTATATGTGTCTAAAGTAAAATGCTTTTTGGGGTTTTGTTGCAGAATGAACGTGAAGGCTGTAATCGTGCACACCATCAAAAAAGGACCATCGCGCGTCGAGGGGGCTGGGAGGCGGATTTTTTGATGAAATTGTTTAAAAAACTTTTTGTTTGTAATAAACAGATCAATAAAACTATATGCCAAGTTTCACAAGTTTTCCGTTGTATACTTTCTTCACAAAAAAATTCCCAAAAAGCGGTAAATTTTGCGAAAAAAAAGACAATCCCCCCTTAATCGCAAGGCGTCCGAGGAGGGATTAAAAGTGTACGGTGCATGCTTCTTCGGACTTGTAAGGCTCTAAGTCTATGTAAAATATATCGTTTAGTCATTTAGTGTAGTAATTATATGGAACAATTCTTATTGTTATAAATAAACAGAGAATATGAATAAATAAAGCATTATAATCTTGGAATGTATGTTGAACATCATATGAATACTACGTTTAGTGGTATTTATATGATACCACTAAACAAACCCAAACAAAGAAATACTTTTTGAAGCTCGCCCGGTCAATTTCCATCATTTGCGATAAAATAAAGATATTGTACCCACGAACCAACAACAATCGTTGAATTTTCGCGTATTTCCAATTAACGCTAAAAGCGCTCATAACTCCTTAAGGAAGTTAAAACGGCAAATGTTGTATTCTTGAAATTCTCATTATTTTGGTTCAAATATTGAGAATCAACGGTCAAAACTTGGCGCTCCGGATATCGTACTATCCCCCGATATTCGTTAAAAAATAAACGTAAAACCAGGTTTTGCTTATTTTAGGGCTCCGTATAATATTTAGTGCGTCAAAAGTGTTTCGTGGCCGAAAAAGTTTGAGAACCGCTGCTCTACTCAATGAGCTTCAAAAAATGACACCCCACATGCCACGGTAAGAAAAAAAACATTCTGCTCCTTTTTCATGTATGGGAACCCCACGAAAAGTAATTCAATTAGATTTCTTATTCAATATTCAGTTTTGGGTAAACTTTCTACACAAAATATACAAACTTCAGGTCTGTAACCATTCCATTTACAAGCTACAGATCCGTCACATACGGACCGACAGACAGCAGACTGTGTCATTGATAGGGTTTCGTTTTGCCCTTTGGGTACGGAACCCTAAAAATCGATTCATAGAATAATAGCTCACATTATTCACAGTATACCATACATTATTTTGACCTTTCCAGTGAGGTAAAAACGATACGTTTCAGTAAAGAAACGTGTCATTTGAGTAAAAAAAGAAAAAAGTTTGACGATCATACACTGAGCAATGCCAACAATATATGAGGCATTCCACGTCACTTCAGCCAGTAAAAAAAAATCCACAAATAATTTTGAAAAATCGAGTAACTTTATTGAAAAATATTCACCGAGTGTCGAAATTTTTTAAAAATTTCTGACGTTTTTTCTCGTTGATTATCATTTTTTAATATTTTTCCATTCAAATGGCTGTATCTTTGGCAGGATTTGACGTATTTACATTCGCAAAAAATGAAAATGTGCGCCTTTTTCTAGCCTTCGAGAAAAAAATTAATTCAGATTTTATTGATCAAGCCGAACGTCCGTTTCAGGGCAAAATATGCAAAAATATTTTTTGTCTCAAGGAAAGGCACTCGTTATTTTATTTTTTTTAATTTCCCCGCATTGTGATTACGAAAAACGGATTTTTAGTATTTTTTTATATTATGGGATTCCTAAACACCGTGAAGTAACAGCTATTTTTATTTAAAATTTTTATTTATTAATATTCGATTGAAGAGTGTGGAGCACTCCAAAGCTCCAATACGTATGACATATATGTCATATGTCATGTTTCAAAAACCTGGTAAACATACAGCGAGTGCTCCAGACTCTTCAATCGAATATTAATTAAAAAATATAAACCGCTGTCACTGCATGGTGTTTAGGAATCCCATAATATAAAAAATATCAAAAATCCGTTTTTCGTATTCACAATTCGGGGAAATGTAAAAAAATAAAATAACAAGTACCTTTCCTTGAGACAAAAAATATTTTTCCATATTTTGTCTTGAAACGGACGTTCGACAAGCTCAATAAAATCTAAATTATTTTTTTTCCGGAAGGCTGGAAAAAGACGCACATTTTCGTTTTTTACGAATGCAAATACGTCAAATCCTGCCAAAGATACAGCCATTTGAATGAAAAAATGTAAAAAAATGGTAATCAACGAGAAAAAACATCAGAATTATTTTTTTTTTGACACTCGGTGAATATTTTTCAATAAAGTAACTCGATTTTTCAAAATTATTTGTGGATTTTTTTTACTGGCCGAAGTGACGTGGAATGCCTCATATACACCGTTGAGGATATCGAGAGTGTGCTCCTTTAAATACGACACGGTGACGTACAACTGTAATGTTATAAGAATTGATGTTGAGAATTCAAACGGCAATGAAGAGGTGGCGATAACGATATGCTTATGTAAATATTATAATAGTCTTCGTATACTGAATTGAACTGCAGAGCGTTACCTACGCTTACCGTCCAGATTCTTGAAATATCCAGTGGGAAAGCGACGTAACGTGGTCGTTGAGACGAAAAGAGTTCTCCTTTTTGGCGTACAGTATCACGTTTTCCAGAACAATGAGGACGAAAAAAGATAGCCAGACCTGCGGTACAAATTCAATAGACTCGCTAATTGGGTTTGTCAGTTCTTCTAAATTCGAATGAATTATAGTTATACAATGTTCACAGAAAGTCATAAAATGTGAAAAAATGACAGATTACGATGATGCAAAAGCGAGCGACTAAAATTTATTTGCAATCGAAGCAACTGGCTTGGACAAGTAATATGATACGATTGTTTTATTGTTTTAATATGAAAAAGTATTAAGGGGTTAGGCCACTCTAGAGACTGAAAAATAGGCTTTTTGGGGATTTTTTTCAGAAAAACTACAAAATAAATCGAGATAACATAAAAGGGTGTTTATCATATATATCAGTTACTGTATACAATAATTTTTTTGAAGCGCTTAATTTCAAAATGGCGGCTCTGCAGCGTTTATCTCAAAACTGCATTTTTTAAGTTGGGAAGAAACATAACTCAGACAATTTTCAACCGATACACTTGAAATGTTGAATATATATCGAAAAATACATTGTCTATGGAAGTACGTAGAATTTTTTTTTATATTGCATAGTTCATTTATTTTTAACGATTATCTGACGATTTGTTAGGCATATTTTTCACTTTGCAAAAATTTGCCTAAAAAATAGTTAATAACAAATGAACTATGCAATATAAAAAAAAATTCTACGTACTCCCATAGACAATGTATTTCTCAAGATATATTCAAAATTTCAAGTGAAGCGGTCGAAAATTGTCTGAGTTATGTTTCCGGCCAACTTAAAAAATGCAGTTTTGAGATAAACGCTGCACAGCCGCCATTTTGAAATTAATCGCTTCAAAAAAATTATTGCATACAGTCACTGATATGTATGATAAACACCCTTTTTGTAATCTCGATTTATTTTGTAGTTCTTCTGAGAAAAAAAATCCCCAAAAAGCCTATTCTTCGGCCTCTAGAGTGGCCTAAGGCCTTAATCAAGCTAAGCATTTTGAGTAGATAACATCAAGGAAAACTAAAAACGAAATTTAATCATGGTAGCAAATTACGGTCTCATTTGTACTAAATGAATTATTAATAATGATCGATGAAGAATGGTATTAGGGTATTTCTAGTTTCTATGGCATGGACAATGCATCGTTTTTTTTTCCAGGGAAGAATTCTCACTAATAAAAACGAAAAAGAATAGAGCACTCTGGCGCCGTTGGGGAATGAAAACATTTTGCCCCCCCAGCGGCTTTGAAGATGCCCAAAACGTTCATAGGATATAGTGAATCATTGTAAGGTTGGATATATATTTCATTGCAGGAATAAGAACTTCTTCGACGTGTATTTTTTCGTACAAGCCTTGGAAAATTGTCACAATTCCGTGCATTTGCCCCAAACATAAATATGATCGGAAAGCCGACATTTACGGCATGTGCTCGGGTGACTCAGGACAGAGACTCGATAATTCAACTTGTCAACACAATATATGCGAAAAAAATGATGATGCATCAGGTCTTGAAGATATGCGACAATGAAATTGGAGTCATGCAGGACTTTTCAACTCGAGTGTTTTCTGCCGCGCTATTGTCTATTTAAGTTGCCGATATATGCAATAAAATTCCAGCTGATTAGACGTTATAAATAAAAGTTATAAATAAAATAAAAGTTATCCATAAAAAAGAGTTATACATAAAATAAAAGTTATAAATAATATGAAAGTTATAAAGAAAATAAAATTCCAATTGATTAGAAGTCCCTATATTTGCTACTACATCGTACTCGGGAAAATGGAAACAATCTGCGGAATCTAACACAGTATCTCATGAAAAATCGGGCATTGAACTGGAATTTTAACACCAACGACTGCAATTAAAATGTTTTTGAAAGATATGAACTACGGCCAAATTCATGATTTACATAAGAAAGCTGTATTCATTTTTTTTTCTTTTTGAAAACAATTGAGTGAATCTTTCGAAACATGTCTGAGTCTAAGAAAATCAGTTTCCTTTGAATCCTTAAGAAGGCCAGCACAACATTGGCAAAATAAAACCACTACATTCTTAAGAGGCTATACCAGTGTGACACGTTAAAAATATCGATTTTTTTGTTGCTTTTTTCGACATTTTATACTTTCAAAAATACCATTATCATTTATATCATTTTATCTCGCAAAAATCGATAGTTAAATTTTTAAACGCGTTTTTCTCGAAATGAGGTTTTTCAAATCTGCTGACATTGTAACTCAAAGAGCAATTATCCGATTGACTTGAAATTTAAACTGAGTACTCTTGAATATATTTACTCTACAATGACGTAGGATATTTTTGATTCGATGAAAATTGACGATTTGGCATTGAAGAAAACGACCATTTTATAGGCAAGAAAACAGACTTTGTTTATAACTACGCCATTTTGTTAGTTTTTAATATTTTTCGAAAATCCTACGTCATTGTATAGAAAATACCTTCCAGTTTATCGACATTTTTTCCTTTTTCGGTTTCAGCTACTCAATCGGCCGGAATCATGTCACCAGTGGAGGAACTTTTTTTTGGCGACTCCAAAGGCAGCGCATAAGTCGCTTGGATCTTAATATTTTATTTTAAAAAAAATGTAATATAGGTCAAGTATAGCCGAATATATTCTTAATTTTCCGAAACATTTAATTGAGTACTTTTCTTCCAAAAAAATCTCGAAAATCGCTCAAATTTTCAGCGTTCACACTGGTATAGCCCCTTAAACATTGTACGGTTTGGAGTACCGCGTACGAATTCTGTCTTGTGCAGCTGATAAGTTTTCCTCGTCAAGCTCTGGTTTTTGAAATCCAGTTGTATTTTTTGAAAAGTACAGTCGCATTCCCCACGTCATTACTTATACCGCGTGTATACCGAGCATCCGAGATTCGAATGTTAGAAAAAATGGTAAGAACCGCACAGATAGAACCATGAAAAAGGAGAAGAAATCTTGCGATATTCGAAAAAGGAGAAGAATTTAGCGATATTAGTCAATGCTTGAAACACCAGAGAATCATAATCTGCAAGACGCATATTGCGTGTGAGTGCATATTTTGTATTGGATGGGATATTAGAGATCGTAATGCATTACATACTGTATACTCCGGCTTAAGGCCGGAGCCTGAATTATTAATTTGTTTTTTTTTTAACGCTTGAATCGATAGATAAACTATCCAAGAATACATTTACAAAGTTACAGAGACTAATTGTAAATATTTTCGAAGATACAAGGCTGCGAGAGCAGAGAAGCGATTGATATTGATATTTCCTCCTATTGGGAACTTTGAAGCGCGTTTTCTCCAGTTTTCATTTTCACGATTTTTCCAAATTGGCGGGCGTGATAGCCAAAAAACTAACCAACCTATTGAATCAAACCACCGTTTATTTTCTTCAGTATGAAAATCTTCTCTGAGTGAACTAAAAAAGTCGTGGAAAAAGTCTTTTTAAATCATTCTTATAGCGCGTTAAGGCGTTTTTCTTAAACACATTTTTTTCATACCTGAGAAAAGTTATATTTTCACGATTCTTTCAGCTTTTTCTTAATTCACCCAGAAGAAAAATATATGACAATTGAACATTTTATTCGTTTTTTATTTCGGTCGAGAATTATGAGCTGCATCTTTCCCGGCGATTGATGACTGCAGTGGCACACCGCACATGGAATAGACTGATAACTCTGCAGTAATTTATTGTTTCATGTTGGAAATTTGTTTTTATACATTTTAAATATACATGAAAAGATACCTCAATGTTCACCGGGCTCACTAGTTTTTTTTCCTTCTAAAAAAGTTCTCGAAAAAAACGCTTTTTTCGGACCTTCGAATTCAGGCTCCGGCTTTAAAACAAATCGAAAAGTTACACCTCTCCTACAAGAAGTAGGCCATTCCTTTGTGAACATAAATACCATAGCTTGTGGACCTTCTTCGGAAATCAACGGCAAAAAATGTAGCACTCCAAATATTCGTCATACCGCACTGACTCGGGCCCCTTTATGGCAAATTGGGGTGATACAACTTTTTTTTATTATCTTTACAAATGTATTCACCGACTCGATGAGATCTTGGATGCTTTTACATATACGATAATTATACTTGTAAATGATTTTGTAATGACGCGTGAGGTGAATGTTCCCTGTTATTGATGTTGTTTATTCATTTATGTGATTTCATCGGTCTTGTGTGCAAACTCGCCTGTATCTTCAGGTGATACACGAACGATAATCATACATACATATACACATGAGCAGATCCACTCCGGGTTTGGTTTTCAAAACTTTGCAATTATTACATAGAATTTTACATATGGGATTCGAATCTAAATAATTACCTTCCTGAAGAATATCGCTTTTTAAAAGAAGACTTACGTAAGAAAAGTGGAATGATTTTTTCACGAATTTGCAATATTTTTTTCTAAAAACGCTTATAAAACTAAGGAATAAATTATACAAACAATTTTTCGTGTTGTATAAGTAATTTCCAAGTTGTTGCGGTTTAAAAGTACAGAAGTCTCGGAACATTGTAAAAGTACAACTAGCTGTTAAATCAATAATTCCATCGACGAATGGAAAGACACATGCCAAACATGTTTTTTTCATTAAATAAGACATTGAAAAGTCCTACGGATCAAAAATGTTTAGCATTTCGGAATACACGTGAAATGCCTCGTATGTATGTATATATATTTTTATTATGGAGAGTGAGAGAGATAGAGAGATTGATTAATTTATTGATAGTTTAATACATGCCTTGACATGAGCTTTTAGCCAACAAGATATCTATAAGGTTACAAAAAAAATAGGAAAAGATGACCAATAGTAAAATTAAACATAAGCAGGATAAAAACATAACATGGTATAACAAAAGAAGCTACAAATACACAAAAAATAACACAGAACAAATATAACGTGTGAGATAAAACATAAAAATAAACAATAATTAAATTAAGTGTATAAGAAAATGTCATAACATAGTATAAAGAAAGAGCTATATAAAAGAAAAGCAGCATGACAAAAGAAGGCAGAACGGCTATAGGCTGTAAAACCAAGACCAAAATGACAAAACGAAACAAGACAGAGAAGCTATACAAATCAAAAACCAAAATCGCAAAGGGAGAGTTAGAGAGAGAGAGAGAGAGAGAAAGAGAGAGAGAGAGAGAGAGAGAGAGAGAGAGATTTAATAACAATGCGATAGAATTGAAATAAAATTCAACTATAGAAAGTACTCAATCCGTCGATCTATTTTATTACGTAAACTATCAGTCTGTAAGAATTTGCTCTCTAACTTAGGATCACTTTTTGACCGGAAAAAAAACATTTATTCAAAATGTCAAGTTGGTCAAATAGTAATGTGTTTAAATCAAACAGCTTTCAAAAATGGAGTATTCCAAAAAATTGTATTTTCGCCAAAGTACTACAATTAACTATGGTACTTGGAATATGAACAGGAAATGAAATGATCACTTGGAATCTTCGTAAAATACGCAATTCTTTGCTCTTGTCGTTTTTCTGTCCACACATAACAGATCTAATCAGTATAAAAAGAAAGAAAATTAGATCAAAACGCAATTGATCGCGAACGATACCAAGGATCTATAAATAAATCATTCGCTTATCAGACGAAACGAATGAGCAATTGCACTTATGTTCAACACGTAAAATAGAAGTTGCGGGCAAAACAGGGACGATTACTTTAATTATGAAAGACTTTATCATGGTGTATTTGTTTCTCGTGTGTGTGTGTGTGTTTGGATGTTTAGCGATATAAACATAGAAAAAAATAGGGCATGTACCTGTTGTTGGTAATCCGGCACTTGATGATACGATTCATACGTGGTATCTCGAGGATCGATGACGTACAAAAATTTTCCGACATTATGGAAAAAGGAATGCGACGTTGTTGCGATAAGATTTGTTGCTGCGACTTGCGTTTCGTATGTTCCATTCATGACTGCGATTTTCTTGCGGTTCACGCGCGGTTCTGATACAAAAAGAATCGAACCCCCGCGTAGCGCGCGACGCTCCGCGGCGCAACGTTGCAACTACACATGCATGTGGAGTGTGTGCGCCCGTATGGGTGGGTATTAGATGTATGTGGATGCGCGATGTGGATCGAGTGTCTTGGCCTAGGCGGGAAGACTTCTCGCCCACCCACTCAATCCGTATTTCGTACGATTTCAACAATGAATATTAAGACGGTGGCCGTTAGTGGGAGAAAAAAAACCGGCCGCGATCAAACCGCTTGCACCGGCATTCGGTCCTGGTTTAGCTGTTCGATAGAGAATGCACACGCGTTATATAAGTACTACAAGAGTGTGACCCCATGAACACGTGAGTGCCATAGTTCACTCGTCGCATAGTCTGCCGTACTCGAAACTCCTGGGGCGCTGGGCAGCCAACTTTGCGATACACATACATATGTCTGTTTGTATACATGCAAAGATGCGCAAAGTTAATCCAAAAATTAACTTCGTTAATCGTCATTACGCCACTCGAAAAGTTAACTTCGTGAATCGTTGGAGCGTTATACTTTATGGAAAATATAACGCAAGTTAAAGTTATCCGTTAGAGCTAACAATCTATATGAAATTGTAGGTAATTCTCATTATGTTTTACCTCACGCTTATTTTTAAAACTAACCAATCAAATAAGGATTTCATAACCAGATTAATACATAAATACTTTTTCATAACGGCATGGGTACCTAGTTCTACAGTAGGTAGATGTAGAGTATAATAGGGTTTAGTAGGGAGGGTAAATAAGAAACTAAGTAGACAGGGTAAAGAAGAGACGGAATCTGACCGCGACGGACGAATTTAAGTTCGGCAGCGTGTCGTTCTCTCGTTGAACGCAGTATAGGGTTCCTGCTTACACCCACGCTGTGCATAGCTACTCATCTCACTCGCACTTGCGTCGCGCACTTCATTTGTTCGCCGCCTGCTACATGAGCGTCGCGCGCATCGCAAAGACGAAGTAACGGACTTAAATTAATGGAAATTGAATTCAACGGAAAGTAATAAGATTGTTAATAGTTTTTGAAAGTAACTTAAAAGTTAAATCGTTAAGCAATATGCTAATCTTCGTTAACTAACTTTAACATTCTACCTAGTTTTGTGTGTGTGCGCGCGTGTGTGTGTGTGTATGTGTGTGCGCGTGAGTGTGTGTGAGTGTGTGTGTGTGTGTGTATGTGTGTGTGCGCGTGCGTGCGTGTGCGTGTGCGTGTGTGTGTGTGTGTGTGTGTGTGTGTGTGTGTGTGTGCGTGCGTGCGTGTGCGTGTGTGTGTGTGTGTGTGTGTGTGTGTGTGTGTGTGTGTGTATGCGCGTGCGTGCGTGTGTGTGTGTGTGTGTGTGTGTGTGTGTGTGTGTGTGTGTGTGTGTGTGTGTGTGTGTGTGTGTGTGTGTGTGTGTGTGTGTGTGTGTGTGTGTGTGTGTGTGTGTGTGTGTGTGTGTGTGTGTGTGTGTGTGTGTGTGTGTGTGTGTGTGTGTGTGTGTGTGATGAACCCGTATTTATAGTATGCACGAGTTCTTTTCGTTTTCACGGTGGCGAATATTTTTTCAAATCGGACTTCTCTTATACCCAGGTTCCGGTCTACAACGGTAAACGAGAAATTAGAGATTGTTTAGCAAAAAAAAACTAAGATTTGCTATCTTAATTTTTTGTAACATATACGACGGGGTCTTTGTAACATATTATTTATGTTCGGAATAAAAAAAAGGTTTTACAATTATTTCATGTACGTGTGTATATATGTCTGTTTCGTAGTAGTCCTTCGAACATTTTCTTTTGACAGTTTTCGAGAAAAAAACAAGATTTTTTTCCTAGTGTTTAACACAGCCGTAATTTTTTTATGAATTTGAAAATGTCACACTCCTTGGAAATGCGAAATTTAAATGCAAATATTGAATAAACTCAATATATTCGGGTTTCACTGCCTGGCACAAAATATAATCTTCAATCAAAAAAAGAGCATTTGAATTAGTCATAGCAAATTGGTTCATAGAGCTTAAAATCCAAAGCCGTCTAAAATGTCTATCAGCATTACCGATATAATTCACGTATTTGATACCGCGTAAACTTTCAGATCGCGAACATGTGTGGCGGCTGATACATTTCAACGCATTTATGTGTAATAATCATTTTTGGAATGAAAAAAAATTCTATTGAGTACACAATGTTCAAACATCAAAGAAGTGAATGATGCAAGGAAAATCGATCATTCGAACGCCCCCACCTCCTAAACTTAGAATGTATTGGTTTAAAAAATCTAAAAAATGCGACATAGGATTTTGATAAGAGTTTTAACAGCAGATATAAAATCGACAAAATACTTGGAAAATTTGGTGTTAAATCACAAAAAATGGTCCTTAAATATAGGAAAACCCGATAACGTACACATGCTGTGGCCGGCTCGGAACATCTACTCTTTCAACATAACATCGGGGCTTGTGTTTTAATTCACTCGTTGTTGGACTAGCGTGAAATCATGTGTCATTACAAATGGTAACTGAGCGTGTCATTATTGATAAAAAGGCCCTTATCGGTGTGACTTTATAAGAATTTATCACAGAAGCTCGCGCGACGCGTTGAACTCCTTCAATTGTTTATATGAAAGATTTTTCGTATTTTCACCAATGAAATTTTCGTTACTATAATGAACGATCATTCAGTTATTAATGAAGACCTGATATTTTTAATATTTTGTAAAAGTATTTTTTCTATCCATACAGTTGTGCTCTGATGTTGCTTCATTGAAATTATGTACCGGAAATTATGCAATTACATCATTGAAATAGTGTGCTTGATTATCACGTTGATTAATGAATCATCAAAAATAATAATCACTCTTGAAAGTAATACTCCGAACAAGCGTACTGGCTATCAAGTCATTACAATTTTTTATGTCCTCAAAATCGTGAACTCTGATTTCTGGTTCAAGATAAAATTTGAAAAAAAGCTCATGTACACTTCGGATTCCTGCATTTCGTTTGCACACGTCTCGCAAACTCTATGATGATATCGTTTCGCACTTATATATATATATATATATATATATATATATATATATATATATATATATATATATATATATATATATATACACACGCACAGATGCCCCCCCCCCCCCCACACACACACATGGCATGTATTTTGAATAAACATAGATAGAAACTATCACACGTATCGCGAAGAGATATCTTGCAGAACTAGAATGATTAAAGCGGCTAGGACAGTTTAATTGCGCGAGATATTCACCCGGTACAAAATAACGTATTCGTTATGTGCAATGACAAAAATGGCCGCGATTTAGGAAATTGCCCATATACTTGCAAAATAAAATAAGATGTTCGTGGAACTTCATGTATTCGAGTAGAAGCTACAAAAAAAATTAATACTGCATTAAGAAACAGCCAACAATGCTATATTTGCAATCTTTTTTTTAAAGCTTTCTCTCGGATAATTGTTTTTTTTTGTAAATTCTTTTACAAATGACAGGCACACAAAATATTCTGGGCACAACAAATTTTTCTTCGTTGAATTATATCTTTTTTATTTTCCCTACTGTCTTAAACATTATTCCTTGAATTTGCATAAAGCAAGACTAAACTTTCCAAACCATTGAATACAAAAATATTATGCTGTATAAACAAAGAAAACAGAGGGGTGAAAAAGTCTGTATGAAAATTATCACAAACACACACTTTTAACACTTTAAGTAATTATTCCTAAATATTTAGCAATTATCGTTAATATGAAAACAAACCAAAATCGTTGATTTAATCGTATGCAAGTATGTTTTGTATGCAGAGATACGCTAACACTTGAGCCTTGGGACAACGGCACTAAAATATTATCACTTCAATTTTGTCCTACTTGCCATACTTCTCACTTCGATAAAACGTCGACTATCAATTTTCAGTCTCAAGAATGGGGTGATCTATTTTTTATTAGCTCCCTGCGTGTCATTTATGAGTCATAATATGTGGATTTCGTGTGAGAGCCACTATTAGAAGTTTAATTATGCCGTAAATTATTATTATGTATACATACATACATACATACATACATATATATATATATATATATATATATATATATATATATATATATATATATATATATATATATATATATATATATATATATATATATATATATGGGGTATTCCAGCTCCACTCAGACAAGTATGCCCCTCACCATCGTTAACTATAGATTTCCATAATGGAAATCTCACTCGTAGTGGTAAAAAATATCGATTTTTTCACACCCACTCCGTGCCCTTATGCGGCAGCAGAAAATCGAAAAGTCTTCTCGTACCGTTTTTTAAATGCTGAAAAAATGTAGATCTCTTTTAGACCTGTTTTATGCATTTTTCACCAGAGCTCAACTTCTGCTTACGATATTTACAATGTTTTTTTGCGAAATTCCTATTTTGGGGTTGAATTTAATCTAAAACCATACGTTTGACGCTTTCTTTTTACTTGCAAGACTGAAGAAGTATTCTTTTGACTTCCACACTGTCGCATAATCAACCGCAAAATCGAAATTGCACGAAAAAAAGGTAAATATCGAAAGCACAAGTTGAGCTTTGGTAAAAATGCACAAAACAGGTTCAAAATGTGACTAAATTTTTTTAGAATTACAAAAACTGCCTGAGCGGTCTTTGCAATTTGCTGCAGCCACAGAAGGGCAACGAGTGGTTTAAAAAATTGAAAAATTAGGTTTTTTATCCACACGAGGACTGAGGTTGTCCATTATGGAAATCTATAATCAACAATGGTGAAAAAATAGTTGTCTGAGTTGAACTCGAATACCCCGTATGTGCGTGCATGTGTGTGTGTGTGTGTGTGTGTGTGTGTGTGTGTGTGTGTGTGTGTGTGTGTGTGTGTGTGTGTGTGTGTGTGTGTGTGTGTGTGTGTGTGTGTGTGTGTGTGTGTGTGTGTGTGTGTGTGTGTGTGTGTGTGTGTGTGTGTGTGTGTGTGTGTGTGTGTGTGTGCCGGGTGTCCCATTTCAATTTTGCACCTGTTGAATGGCCATGTTAAAATGGCCGCCATGTTTTTCAAAATTGGAAACGTGACTTTTTTTTCAAAATCAATTTGTCAGTCCAAACCAAACAACTTTTGTAGGAATTGTTTTTTAATAAAGTTCATAATTTAGGTCCAAACACAATTTTTTACTATTTTACCGCTATCCAGGATGCACCAGGAAGAGGTAAAGTCTTTAACATCTCTTGTGTCACTTCCGTTATCAAACAAACTCACACACACACTTACACTAGGTTTTGTTTGGGTTTGTTTGATAATGGAAGTGACAAGCCACAGAGACCTAATTCTTGTGTGGTTTTGTTTGGGTTATCGAACAAACCTAACCAAACTCACACCCATACACACTTACACTAGGGATGTTAAGGACTTTACCTCCTCGTGGTACATTCTTGTGCGAAAATATTTAAAAAATGGTGTTCTGACTTAAAAATTATAAACTATATTAAAAAAATGCCTCAAAAATGTCCTCACAAATTTGTTGGTGAAAAAAGTCATGGTCCTATTTTTTTGTAACATGTCGGCCATCTTAACGTTGCCATTTTTTATTTTGGACCAATTTTTGTTTGTTTGTACGATCGGAGCAGCATTTTTTGAGATAAATCAGGTGTAAGATTAAAATGGGACATCCGTAATATATATATATAATGTTTCCTCTTGGGTCTCCGAATGACCAGAATCGTTATCTCTCCGCCAAGATCTCGGTCTCATTATATTACAAGCGGGAATACATTTTTTCATTTTTTTTCACTTATTTATTCTCTTCGCTAAATCTCGGTTCCAACATGTGGCGTCGTGTTTACCATTCCACGATGATTCAAGAGACGCACGCGTGCTGATGATACCTAATATTATCATTGTTAATATATACATATATATATATGTATGTATGTATATACAATCATTATGCATTCAGGTCTCGCCATAAACATCTATAAACAAATATTTGTATTTTTGCGCAGTTCGTGTCTCTTGTGAAAATAATGTCTTGCGCTTCTTTTTAAATTGTTAAAATGATGGTGTGAACATTTGCTTGACGAAAACGACCAACATTTATTCTTCCGATTTCCGATCGGAAATTTAACGCATCGGAGGTTGCATTGAGATTTGTAGGCGCTATACTAAACCTCTCGATTCATTTGCCACCTATGTTCGAAACAATAATTTGTAATAACTAAACAATGCACTGTTACGAGATTGGTGGACTCTGTTAAATAAATTAATTCTATAATGCCTTGACGTTGTTATTTTTATTATTATTGGGTTATTTGTGGAACTCTTTGTTCAGAAAGAAATGTAGTGCAAATAGTAAATACTTAAAAGAATCCTCATAAGTAGTAACGAGAGAGTCGTCTGCATTCGTATTTAGGTATAATTTTATCATAATGTTATGCTTTATTAATTGCAAGAATTTTGTGTAATATTGGGGAACGTTTCATCACCCCGATAATGATAAATGTTGCATACTGATTTATGTTTCTTTTGGACAATTGTACTCTCGGAATGGATACAAACGTTCACACGGTTTCCACAACACGAGTATAAAGTATTGTGATAAATGTAGAGACAAACAGAGCTTGTAAAAATGTTCGTTCTTTTTTGATAAACTGAATACGCGTGTTTATCGTTTGAATTTAGCGTAAACGATGCTTATCTCTCGGATCCAGACGCCTAGAATAATAAATCGATGTATGTTCAAGAAGCCTGTCTCGATCGATAATGTTCTGCTGCAGCTGCCTTACCAATCGCTGCTGTCGCTTATAGACAAGCGATGGACGAATGAATCGTTGAAACTTTCGTAGATTCGTAGGTACCGAAAACGCCCGGCAATACAAAACCGTAAGACGCAACGCAATCTTTCGACCAATCGGGTTGCTCGATTCTACACCTTAAGCGAGTATGGCAACTCGATTGGTCAAAGTCTTATGCTCGCTTACGGATTTTTACGTGTGATGGCCTAAGGGAAGAGCAATCCACGTGCGCGCATTCAGAGGCAGTTCGAACGCTAATATTTACGAGATCAATTTTGTAAATTCGTGTATATTTTATACAACGTTAAGTAGTCAAACTGAGGTACGTAGAGGACATGAAAAATGCAAGCTTCGATAAATAAATGTGTTAACGTGTCAGCCTTGATGCCCAATTTTTAGGTTAAGTACGCTTGATACGTGCTTAACCTCCAAATATGTTGTTTTACGCGAATTGTTGCAATACGTTTGTGTCGAAACTCAATTTCGGTTATTATTAGCTCAATATTCGTAACCGAAACGATTATTTCTGCTTTTCGCAATGCGTTGTGATAAAAACGTTCACTGAAGACAAATTAACTACACTGATGCGATTTCTTTGAAGCATATTATTTGTCACAAATTACACTTTGTAAAGAAATTGTTGTTCGAAGTTTGAATCAAATGTGCAAAAAAGTTATAACAAATGTGAGCTGAACGTTTGTAGCGCCGTTTTATTTCAAGGTTATGCGGCAAAGATGAAGACGAAAGGTTTAAAAAAGATTTCCAAAAAAGGTAAAAAAGGATTACCAAAATCCAAGAAGAATCTCTGCAAAGTAAGCACCGACGAATTCTTCGAACATGGCTTTGAAAATGAAAGCGACGACAACACCGCCGAGACTCAGAGCAAAGGTGCAAGTAAGTTGGGTTGAAAAAAAATCTGCCTATGTGGGAAAACATTTGTGGAGTTTGAAGGATCATGTTAATCGTATAATACTCAAATCGATACTCTCCACTAGTGATGCTTAATTATGTATTCAGCTATGTTGCAAACAAGTAAATGTGTAAGTTTATGAGTTATACTTGTAACATGCTTTTTGTAACGCTTGAGGTATTCCTTTCGCAGAACTGAATACGTAACAATTAACTGATTTTTGTCTATAATCAAGTAAAAATACATTCCAGTATACTGGTAAAATTTCGAGCCAAGTTAATCTAAAAATCGTCTCATTTCTATTTCACAATTTATACACTATATAACTCTAAATGCCTGATATAAACTGCTTGCGTATGTAAAAAAATCCATAGTTTCTGTCACAACAATAAAAATAGGGGGTCACCGAATGTTTCAAGACAATATTAATGCTAAAACTTAGAAAAATGTGAGCCGCGGCTTCAGAGAAAATGTCAAAATATCTAAATCTACCAAATTTGTGCAAAATTTTTCACTCCGCTTTATCATTGGGTATAATAATTGATTGTGTCTTATTTTTAGTACGCCACTGTAATTTACCAATGATTTAGAAAGGCCCTCCTTATGCCCCCACAAAATACAGGCCTCCGTGAAACGAATACCTTAACAAAAATATCCCTGCAAGTTTTGAGATGCATAAATTGGTACAGAGTAGTCTGGATCACAGGTTTCAATAAATGAATGATTGCAGCTTGGATATCTTTGAAATGTTTCTTTCCGCTCCCACATTGTATGAAGACTGTTTATAATTTTTTGCATAGATAATGTCGAACGAACCATGGATGGAGATGCTTCGGACAGCGGGGAAAGCGATATGGATCCCAGCGAGCATAAGAAGTCACTCGTTAATTTGAAAGAGACAGATCCTGAGTTTTACACTTTCCTGAAAAAAAATGACAAGAAATTGCTAGATTTTAATTTGTCAGACGAGAATGACAAATTGTCAGTGGATTCGGAAAACCTCAACCATACCCCGGATGACAATTTGGAGGTAAAATTCTCAATATTCTTATATGGATTACAATCCATTATTGATCCACTAAAATTTTTTCAATATATAACCTCATTATATATTATTAATAGTCATAATAATTACTAAAATAGACTTATAATTTCATAATATTTAAGATAATTCACAATTAATTTATTTTTATTTACATAAAAATTGTAGCGCATACTTAGTACATCAATAATTACGTACCAAGTAATAACAATTTATAGTTCTTGTTGCTAATAATCATTAATTTTTTATTAAAATTTCCTTCGACAACAGGTAGCTAGTGACGAGAGCGATTACGAAACAGAAGGAATTGAAAAAGTTGACAATATCGGTGGTCCTACAAAAGTGACTTTGCAATTATTGAAAAAGTGGCAAGAAGACATACAAAAAGACAAGTAATAGATTTGTTTTGAGGGTGGAAGTTTTATAGTTTTCCGCAGAATAGAGGTAATGATCGAGGCTTTTTTTCTAGCTCTTCAAAAACGATAAAATGTGTGGTTGAGGCTTTTCATGCGGCTCTGTCAACGGTGGCAGATCCAGATGGCCCTAGAAACCTCCGTTACCGGGTCGAAGGAAGTTCAGGTATGACATTACTTGCCAGAATTTATTTCAGTAATAATATATTTCAGGATAACG